>OZ007587.1:315530427-316780427 GCA_963931845.1 Maratus michaelseni | reverse complement strand
ATATCATTCCATGATGAAAGAGTGCCCTAACTTTAAAATATAAATTTCTTTTGAAGTTGTAAATATTTTTTTAGAAATGTTTCTAAATATGGCAGTTTTCGGTCTCAAAACAAATTATTTCTTCTTTACTCCAAAAATATTATTACAATTCAACAGAACTCTCACAAAACCCAAATTTTGATAAAATTGTATACTTAAGACATAGCAAGGGATGGGACAACCACCATTAGGGTTGATCGATTTTTCAGATTTTTCATGTTTTTACTTTCCTCCTCTTTTCTTTCTTACTTTCTTTTCTTATTTTTTCAGATAAACTGATATATTTATAATTGAGATAAACTAAGATATTCATAATTTTTCCGTTTTAAATTCGCCTAGCGAGGATACCACATCTTAGTGATACCACATCTGTTTGTGTATCATCAACATTCTTTGTAATTTTGTATAGTTTTTTGTTTCATTCTCATTTTATTATGTTTGTAAACATCTTCGAAATAAATTTAGAAAACACAGTAGTATTACTGAGATTGCATACCACTTTTCATTGCGTGCAAGTTTGTAAACGTGTAACGTTTTAAAATGTTCGTGAGAAAATAAAGAAGAAAGAGAAATGATTTTTTAAAAGTTCCTTCTACCAAATTTCCCAATCTGAGAAAAGTCCTTTAATGTCATGTGAAAGCAACATTGTCTTTTCTTGTTTATTAGCATATTTTTATGATCAGATCTAGCTAGTTTTTTTTATTTTTTTTTTTTTTTCTGGTTTCATCGATCAATTTAGTATGTTTCACCCAAAAACTCCTTTGGATAGGTCACGCCATAAATGAGTTAACTTCTTATTTCTCATTGTTGATTTTTACCCTCATTTAAAGTCACGTTCTCATTGAGTAAATTTATAAAAGACATTGTGTGGTTAACCGTAAGCGAACTAATACAGCTTTGTTTCTGTGTTGTGCATTTGTGAGGTTAGAATCATTTATGCTTTTATGTTATTTTAAAGATAAGATGGATTTTGCGTACCAGAAAGTTTTCCTCTTTAGATAGAGAAATGCATCCAAGACTGCTTTAAAAATGACAAAAAGCACATTATGTAATGCTTTAATTTTTATTTATATTTTTTACACAGTTTCCGATAGGAATTTTTTTTCTGAAAATTATTAATTATTAAAATCTGGTATTATTTATAGTCTTTCGCGAAAGTTCTTTGTACTTGACAGAACATTTGGAACGATTCTTTGCCTGAATTTTCTTACTTGTGCAGTCATTTATATTATACTATATCATTATACACACAATACCTTAAAAAAAAAAAAAAATATATATATATATATATATCTGACTAGTTCGTATAATAAAATATACTGAATGCGATTTAAAGATGGCATTTAATAATATTTTACATTAATTGTTAGAATATATATATATATATATATATATATATATATGATAATGTTTCTTTTATGGTTATTTATATATATATATATATGCCAAAACATCTTAATAAATATAACGAGGAAATCTCAATATATTAAGAATCATAAAAATTGTAAATAAAGATAATACAAAAAATAAAATAAAATAAAATAAAATAAATAAAAATAAATAAATTAAAAGGACTTCATTATAAAACGGAACAAAAATGGAATAAAGATATAGGGTGATTGGAAAATTAAAATCAAAGCGACACGTGAGTGTGTAATCGTCAGTTGGCAAATAAGTGTGAAAGAATTTAAGTAATTTATGGATGATCTCTTGCTTGTAAAATTCGCGGCGGTATAGTTATAATTTCAATTTTCTATTCTTGTCTTCCAAAGTTATACTCCTACGTGGATATAACCAATCAGTTTTATAACCTTGTCTGTTTTTCCTCGACTCTAGAGCTAAAATGTTTCTTATCTATGAATTTTCTGCTTCAAAACCTACATTTTCTTTGTTCGGCTCCCTCCCCCCTTTTGTTTACATTCTTTCAGCTACTGTTTATGTCTCTTCTCCGTGCATCATCTAATATTTCATTGTTCGTATGTTTACCGACAACCTACTTTTCTTCTCTCCCCCTGTGATTCCCCATCTTCTTGTTTGCAAATAGAGGAAGGAGTTTCTGTTTTGAGCTCTTTCTCAGCTGGCCCATCTCACTAAAGAAGTTCATCACATCGTCGAGGCTTCGGCTTGTATGAATAACATATTTGTTGAATTTTTTGTTCATGTGTAAGCAAAGAAGAGAAAAACAGTTAAGAAATATAATCAAGTGAATGTCTAATAAATATATGTGTAGATTTTAGTCCTTAACTATGACTTTAATGTGTTTTATATCTCCTGATTTTGTAGCACAAGAAATCGATTGAAAATTTTCAAAAGTAACACATTTTGAAATTTCTACAGTTTCATTTCTGCATTTTTCTAATATATATGGATGAATTTTAAAGCTTTTTAATAAATTAGAAAATGTACCCGTTTATTATTTCCCCTTGTTATTAAGACATGAAGCAGTTTAATTGATCCAAATTTATGTATTAAGTGAATTTGTAATATTTTCCTTGCATTTTTCCATTCTTTTCTTTTTTTTCTTTTTTTACTGTTGTTCAGAATTTAAGCTAGGCAAAAATACATTTAGATAAACATAGAACACTTAAAAAATTATGTTTTGCACAGTTTTGAAATGGATAATGTATTTAAAACCATTCCATTAGATTTAAATGAACTTTACTAAAGCACTGCATGAATAAAACTTTCATTGAAATGGGGGAAAAATGCATTGCATTTTTACACGTTTTTTTTTTCAACTTAACTTGGTTTATGTCTGCAAAGATGGAATTTGGTTACCGATTTCTCGCTCGCTTTTTAAGGACAAGGGTTTGTTTTCTTGTCATTATTTTCTCATTGTTAAAAAACAGCTCTGCTGCTCTGGCAGGTCAGGTTGGCTATAGGTCAGTTGCCCTGGCAAAAGAGGTTGTGAATTTAAACCAGCTTCTAAAAAGGAAAAATGTAGGAACAGCTCATTTTAAAAGAATCTCAATTATATAGAGTAATAGGTATTGCTGCAATTACTGTAGCACATGTATGAGCGCTTTGCGCTTATGAAAATAAAGCAAACACAAACACAGCAATCTCAATACATTGGAATCACAAAAATGCATGACGTTTGATAACGTTGCAATCAATAAGACACATGTATGATGAGTAATTCGTGCCCATACCCGCAGCGATCGCTATAACTCATGTATAAGAGCTTCGCACCCATTAAACAATAACAACCACTGGATTCAGAAACCTCGTTGTATAGGAATTTCAAAAATACATGAAATTCGATAATGTCGCGATCACTGTAATGTTAACTATCATTAATTTTAAACTTCTTTTATTTAAAAAAAAAAAAATGTCATTTCCACGTTTCCTCCGATGTACCATTCATACTGGGCAATGGAAAATCCATTTGGACAACTAAGCAATTTCTGTCTATACGGAGTTCCAGAGAACTGACTCTTTTTCTGTGAAAGCCAGAACAGCTGACTTATACCCCTTTTTGATATGCTTGAATTATAAAAAAGTTTGTACACAGTGTGTTTTTGAAGACAATACAATATTTTAATATTTGTAAAATTTAATTATAAATTAATTTTAAGGCATTTTTCCGTTAGAAAAACGCACGGAATGGGACTGTATCTAATAATAATTATTTTTTATTTATTTTTTATTTGTTTATTTGTAGGAGAAGATAATATTTTCAAATCAAATGGAAAGAGACGAAAACAACACTAATAAAACGGTAGTATAAAAACAATCAAAATAGATTATGGATGTATGTTCCGAAAATGTATCTAAAATTGTAAATTATGTTCTAAAATGTGGAAATTATATTTTTGACATCGATCGATTTTTCTTCTTTTCAATTTTTGGACGAACTACATTCGCACGAATTTCGGTGATATCCATAACTTTTTATATGTAAAACTGTGTGAGCGATGTTGATGTCAGTTTATTTATTAATACGTTGACTGCCTCATATTGGCTTGAAACGGATACTACCCCTTGGAGAATTTGAAATCTGAACTGATCCAAATACTCTCAAGGGACGAAATCCACTTTACTTATTTTATTACTATATATATATATATGTGTGTGTGTGTGTGTGTGTGTGTGTGTGTAATAAAAATTATGTTAATAATAACCATCAAATCACATAAATAATCGACAATATAAGAACCAATAATCATAATACAATACAAAGAAATATATCCAAAATGTAGCATTCTCAAAATGAAATAAATAGAAAAAATAAAGTTATATGAAGAAAAATCCAATGTGCATACGGTGAAAAAATGACAAGAAGCAAATTGAAACTTATATCGTGAAACATTTTATCAAGGGCAATATTCCACAAATATAAGTAAAACGTAATTGATTTCTGTTTGAATAAATAAGCCTTATGCCAAATTTTATTCGTTTAAATTTCCCGATCAATTGCAATCCAACAATTAAAGAAAATAGAATAAAAATGAAAATATATTAAATATCTAAAGATAATAGGTGTAAAAACAATTAAAAGGGAACATTATGAATATATATGTAGAGATTTACTGAAAAATGATGCAAAAAAAATTAATTATAAAGAATTAAAACATACCTTTTCAATAACATTTTTCAACGTGTTAACAAAACGTTGTAAATAGCACATGTATCTACTGTGTCAGTTGAAAGTTACAGTTAAAAAAATCTATAGATCAATGATTTTAACAAATTGAAAAATAAAATTATTGCATTTAAAAACTAAAGATAATGGTAATAATATTAATTAATTTATTTAAAAACCAAAGATAATTATAATAATAAATAGTGAAATTAAAATGATTGCAAAAATATATTATTTCATTAAATGATACGATATTACAAAACAATTCAGATAGGGAGATTTGATACAATTAAAAACTTTTTTTACTGCTGCTGCCATCTATACTAAAAGTATATATATATATATATATATATATATATATATATATATATATATATTAGTTTCTATTTTTTTTTCTCTGTATATTTTCATAATTTCTACTACATACAACTTCTTTATTTTATTATTCATGTTTTATTATTTCGTTACTTCTTTCCTATTTTTTACCCTCCTTTTTTTCGTTGATTTATTTATTTATTTATTTTCAGAACTTTTTTATTCAAAATTTCCGTTGCTGTGTCTATTTTACTGAAATTGCGAGGGAAGTTTTATTTAATTTTAGCTTTCTGTTAGTCACATGTCCTTAATCCTCAAAGGGATTTATTGGGGATCTTTCATTAATCTCTTCCCTGGCTTTAGTTGTAACATTGAACAAAACGTGGTCTTTAGGGGGAGATTTTGTTTGTCCTCAACTCAATTCTGCTCTGTGTTGAGTAGCTGACTAAATTGAACAATGCATTCGTAAGCTTTGAGCGAACGACATCAAAGGGACATTTATTATTTGGGACGTTTGCTAATCGATCGTTTGCAGGCTAATTCAAAATATCGAGTTTTGTTTTCTTGAGCTTATGTTTCTTATTTTAATTTTATTGATTATTTCATTCAAATTTGGGACTTATTTATCATTTTTAAATTTTTAAACTACTTTTCGACTCGATTAAATAGCGTGCTGTTTTATTTTTAACCAAACTAATTGAACTGTATCTGTATCGCTACAGTAAAAAGGCACTGAAATTCATATTTAATTAAACATGTTTCAGTCAATCATGAAAAAAAGCTAATTTTACATTTTAAATTTTTAGGACAAATTTGAAAAAAGGTATTTAAAACTCATTTTTATTTATTTTATTTTATAATTTTATATTTATATCTTGAAAAAATTTTTGTTCAAATTTGTTTAAAAAAAAAAATATATAATAATGATAAAGGTTAGGAAAGAAAATCCGTATTACTCGTAAACTTATAACGTGTCTAAGAAAATGTATTTTTTTTTTTTTTTTTTTAAATGTATTTTGCCAAGATATCAGTTCTGGATCAAGGTGCATTTTGTTATCATAGACGCCTAAGAACGAAATTTAAGGAGAGACAAAATTTTGGGGCAGAAATTTCTTGTTAAGTCCGTGACTTATAATAAATAAAAATATTTTTACTATCAATCATAATTTTCCTCTTTGTTGTTTAAATATTTTAAGTCACTTGGAAAAAAATAATTTTTATCTTACTTTTCTTTTCTTTTTCTGTTTTTCTTTTCCTTTCTTTCTTTCTTTTTTTTTCTTTCTCAAAATCATCAAAAATAAGATTTTGTTAAACTTTCAAAATTAGATAACGGCTATGGCAGTTTCCTGTCTTCTCGTGCCTGTCCATGTTATTAGTTATCCACTGTTTAAGTTGCTAAAAAATATTCTCGTAATACGAAAAAAAAATTATGGCGATCGTAAGGAAATTTTTATGAAATTAACATAAAATAAGTATATTTATGTATGTCCTGTCTCGTGCCTGTCCATATTCTTAGTTATCCACTGTTTGAGTTACTAAAAAATATTCTCGTAATAAGAAAAAAATATATAGGGATCGTAAGGGAATTTTTATGAAATTAACATAAAACAAGTATATTTATGTATGAATCAAATCTTAACTATTGAACATGAATATGGCCTTTTTTATTTTTAGCCTTATCTGAAACATTGTACAGATGATTTGCAGACCAGCTGTTTAACTTTGTGGTGATTCTCATCCCACATACACTGCAAAAAATAATTGTTGATTTTGCAGTATAAAACTGGCACCCAGCTGCCAGTATTATACCGTAAAATTAACAGTATTAAACAGTAAAATAAGCAGTAATACGCTGCCGTGCAAGCAGTAATACTGTTAATTTTACGGTATAATACTGGCAGCTGGGTGCCAGTTATATACTGTAAAATCAACAATTATTTTTTGCAGTGTATGCTGTGACTGATGAACATGTTTATAATATTTTCATTCTCAAAAATAGTCTTTTATTAATCTAATACAAACAATCGTGAAATAAAAAGTTACCACCTCAATTTTGTGTTTTATCGTTAAAAAAAATATTTATACTGGTATTTATGCTGTTTAACCATTTATGCTCTGGCGATATTTTAAAGTACTATTAGAGAAAAATTGATGTAAAATGTATTCAATATTCCTATCAATAACAGTATTATTATATTTAATGCAAGATACTTTTGCTTGGCGACTATTACAAAACCAAATACGCATTTCTTAAAATAGGTATTTTCTTACACATTTACGTTTGGATAGCTTTTATACTAGTGAAAGATGTGTGCTAAAAAATTTTACGCACTAAAATTATCTCAATTATAGATAAAACCACAATATGTTCACTTTTATTATGTTTTGCCGTTGATGCAAACGAGACATTAGAAAAATAATGCCCCATAGAATTAACATTAGCGAACGGGTTTTTTCACGTGAGGGGAGAAGACCCTTAATGAACAAATCCTTTCTAAATTTCCTGTTATTACTACATGTACTGGGGACCCAACCCAGATTTCCCTGGTTACAGAATATAGATGAAAATTACTTTTCGTATTGAAAACGCTAATATGTATATTTTAAATTTGATATATTTTTATTGCTCATTAACAGCACCAAATAACCTTTTTATATGAAAAAAATATTAAATATTTAATATTCAAATAAAGTTTGGAAATTTATTAAAAGAAATACTTTCATATTACCCGCATGCTAGGAATTAATAGCCGAAGAAATCGCTATTGATTAATGAATGCATTGCTAACAGTGATTTTCGCTACTTTACAGCAGCCTTTCTGGGTTCTGATTATTTCACTGGTTTAAGCCCGTAGTTCGATTACATGTCTGTTAAACTTGTGTTTTATTGGTATTACTTTAACATTTTATTTATTTATTGATGAAATTGTACTTTCGCTATGGAATATTTACCGGAAAAAATGCCGAACTATTTATACTTTTTTATGTGCAAACGGGTTCTTCTTTTGTAATCATGCTGCAAGTGATAGAGATAGATTTTTAAAGAAATTCCCGATTGAAAATTATTTTAAACACTATTAAAAAAAAAAAAATCAGTAAATTCAGATATTTTTAAATAATTTGCATTTAATTTTTTTTTTTTTTTTTCGATTTGAAACATGCGGTGTTTAGACATTAGAAATAAAATTGCAGTAAAAGCTAAATTTATCGGCCAAGTGTTGCCACCGTCAATATGACGTCAGCATTACTCACGGACATGTTTTTGCTTTATAATATAGATTTTATATCTTTAGATGTTAAGAGGAAAAAAACATTGAGGTGGAATTGTTTTTAATGCATAACATGGGACATAAAGGATTAATAATGTAGCTGAGATGCTGAGACATATATTTTCCCCTTTTGTGTAAAACATAATAAAGAACCTATACGCTATTCTGCTTGATCTTCTGATTTTACTTTACTTATTTATTTATTTATTTTATTTTTATTTTATTTTTTATTTTTTGTGTGAAAAATATATTACTGAAAATGGGATTTTTTTTCTCTTTTCTTTTAAAATCCACATTGTGAGTTGAACCAAAAATTCTTAGATGATTTCATATTCGATTAATGTTTGCTCCATTAGGATTCGATGAACAAAGCACTATCTATAATATGTTAAATTAAATTTCGGGTTACCATGACGATGGATATCACCATGTTCTGAACAGAATTTTATCAGCTTCATTCACCACGTATTATCTATTGTACTGAGTTATTCCCTACACGTTTCTCTTTCTCAATGGTAAAACACGCTAAGTTTTGCGATAAGCGATTTTCCGGCCAGAAAATTTCAAATTTATAATTCATATGAGTGCGTAAATAAATGCTTATTGATTTGAATTTTTCTTTTCTTGTTATTTAAAAGAAGTGTCTTTGTATTCTAAACTTTTTCCTCTCCTTAGAGAAGATATATAGAATAATATAATTTAAAATTTATTATTATTATTATTATTATTTTAATTATTGGTTTTACATGCTGCTTTGCTTCAAATTATCAATAATTTATGATAATTAATTCTGAAAATTTTAAATATAAAGTTCGATTTATTCTGCTGAATTTGCCTAAAATATGAATTGTATTTTGTCTTATAGAATGTTGTATTTAAGATCTTACTTAGACGTAAAAAAAAAAAAAAAACAGTAGGGTTAAAAATTGACAGGTTTATGGATTAAATCATTGAGCTTGTCTTTGAAACACTTCCATTCGCTTATAATTGAAGAAAGGGAAAATTCAATTCACAAAAACTTCCAATTTCTGATCGGAAGTAAAATTAAACATTTTTAATTTAGTGCAATAGTAGGGCATGCAGAATATATAAGAAACATAATTGTTTTGTTTGTGCATAGTATATATTCAAGAGCTAACAGGCTTGCAAAATTTGAATTCTGATGAAAACACCTTGATCAAAAATTACGAACATCATTGACAAACTTTTAGAATTTTATCAATAGATAATTTTTACATTTTACCTACTGTAAATTATTTTTACCTAAATACCTTCAACCTTATTCTATCTCATTTAATATGGCTAAAACGCTAATCATAGTAGCTCGATACCGCACTGTTCATGTTGATATTAAATAAATACTTTTCATTTTGCTTGACCTCCGAGATTAAAATTCAAATAAAAATAAAAAATAAAAGAAATTACTCATCATGGGCATTGTTTTATTAACTATTACGAGTTTTTCATAATTTTTGAAAATTAATATTGACTTTTTTGTTTTTTTGTTTTTATTTATAGCTTAAACTATTTCAATAATAATAAATTGAAGTTCTCGCCTTAAAACTATTTATTGCCCTTCACTGTAAATAATATTTGCGTGTGTAATACTTTAAATGGTTTGCTCATAAACTCGCTTCCTCAAAGTGTTTCGAAAGGCACTCATCCTTTTTTTTCTCTGAATTACCATCTATACTCCTACGCTTGTGAGTCAGGTGCCGCACCTACAGTTACAGTTTAGTCCTTACAACCGGATCAGAGTCATAAGTATACATATGACTTTGTCCTTACATATGTGCGTTTAATAATAACGATCATGCTTGAGGCAGTTTTAAAACGCGGCCCGCCTTTACAGTTGTTTATTTTCTGCTCTGGCGGAAGCCATTACGTCACCCTGTGCTTTGGCCGGCACGCGCGGGACGCGTGATTGGCACGCGTCGCTCTTCCCCATCCTATGTTTATTTGATGAACGTTTGGCCCGGTCCGGTTTCATCGTCTGGGGGCTCCATCCCTCGTATGCCTGTGGGAGGAGAAATGGATAGACAGATTGATAGAAAGATAGATTCCCTCCTTGGATGTGAATATACCGTCAGCTGTTCATAGACGTGATATCTATTTATTTGGCGAATTTGCTTTGTGTGGATAGATGACTAAATAATTGGAAAGGATGACATAGCCGTTTTAAATTCTTGTTTTAAATCTCCCATTGTTGAACTCGGTTTCGTATAATTAATTCAAGTGATGATTTTTAACTTTATTCTGAATGTTGTTCTTTTAATTGTTTGTTTTTATAATACTTATAAATTTTCTTACAAATTAATAAATATACAATTTTAAAAAAAAATACTTACAAGATGCGTACATTCCTTAGTATTTCCACGGAGTGTGGAGCCACTATTTTAAATTAAAAATCTATGCCTACTATTTTTTGTTCTTCAGATTAAAAATCTTTACACGATTAATTGCTGAGTTTGAAATATTTTTCTTCGATTAAATGAAGGCGAAAATTCTATACGAAAATTGTGGTAAAACTGCACGCACCATGGTAATAACTCATTTTACAATATTTGAAATTTTTAGTGCAATACCTCATTTTATAATTACGTAAGTTATAGCATATTTTCGAAAAGCAGATACTTTAAGCGATATCTAAATAGCTTATTGAAAAATTCCTAAAGATGATAATGGCCGTCATAACTGAAAAACAGTTAAGAAATAAACGCTAATATGTACTAATTTTCAATTTGATTATATATACATACCGATATAAAATTCATTTTTTTAATTGGAAATAATTTGAAATTCACATTAATTAAGTGCAAATTCAATTTAGCACTTTTTGGAAAAATTACAGAATATTTAGGTCTTGCCTAGCAAACAGGCAGTCATTCGAAGTCACTCACACATTATATACCAGGGGTAAAACTATATCAGAATTAGTTTATAAAAATATGTGAAAGTATCTATGTCTAGTTTGTAAAAATTGCTGTTACTACTGCTTTTTTTCGTTTTTCACTTTGCATTGATAAAAGGGTACTATTATGAAAACTTGAAACGCATGCATGCTTATTCTGGTCATTTACGCGTTTCTTTACATTAGTTTTTTCATGTCTTATCGCATCGCAAAAATCTTTTTTATATTTATCTTGCATATTTCCATATTTCTTATTTACTCAGTTTATTTTATCTTCTGTGTTACCTTAAATTCACATGCAACACAAAACAAATTATTTAAGGAAAACTCAGGCAAATACAATTTTATGTATTTTATGTTATTCACGTAGTTGTTAAAACATTTGTTGATAAATTTCCTTCTTTCTGTTAGAATTTTATGCTCGCAGTTTTATCTTTCTATTTACCGACAGAGTTTATTTTATGTCTGTGCGATTTATCTTGAAATAATGATGTAGCATCGTCTAAGATATTGTGAGAACAGGATTTTTCACTGATATCAATCCAGACTGATCTTTCTGTATAAAGGATTACAATTCCTGTAAAAGCCATTTTTTTATTTTTTCGAATTTATTATCTTCCACCAGTGGGAAATTTATTCCTGTATCTTTGTTACTGAAAGGACCCGTCTGACGATTTCTTTTCTATCTTCAAAGTACCTTTTCCGAAAGCCAGACTCTTTTTAAAATCTTCGGCAAGAGAAGATAGATTTGATTTTCTGGAAAAGAAGTTAAATCTCATTACGTGAAGGGCTGTGCTAAAGCTTTTTACGAATTTCGTTACTGAAAATCGTTATCACTCGTAACCCTTGCAAGTACTTTTTTTTTTTTTCGTTGTTTGAACTGACTAGATTTTTTGCGGGCTAGAATTGCTTTGATGCCGCTGTAAGATTAAAAGATTTTTTTTAAATCAAAACTGTTTTAAGTGATGAAAAAAAAAAAAAAGTGTAACAAATTAAACAGCAAATACGATAGAGTTGAAAAACAAAGATCTCCCTACACGCCGAAAAATTACTTTAAAAAAATCTTTTGTTGATGAAAGTTGCCATGTTTCAATTCTTCAAAAATTGAACTCATAAACGTAATGATATTACTATTTCCTCTACTTTTTATATATTGTTTTGAAATATAAGAATATGTCTCCTTGCATTCACACTGTTATTTCGGCTTACTTCCCGTTTCTTTATATATATATATATATATATATATATATATATATATACATACAGGGTGGTGCAAAATTTTAATTCGATTAACTATTGAAAACTAACAATTACAAATTTAATCATGACTAAAGATTTGAACTTTATCATCAATTTTTAGTCATGATTAAACTTTTAATCGTTAGTTTTCAATAGTTAATCTAATTAAAATTTTCACCACCCTGTATATATGTACTTTAACTCGTGAACTCCATTAATTCGTTAACTCCACTGATTAGTGTCAATTCGCACCGAGCAAAAATTCAAATCTCGGCGTTTTTTAAAAACGCGTTTTCATGAAAATTTGCATTTTTCATTGCCAAAATGAAATTATTGATAAAAATAAATATCACGCTTCGATTTCTCATTAAATTTTGTATAGAAATTATGTGTTATATTTCATTATCACTATATTGCTAACAAAGTTGTACGCAGTTGGAGTTACGGAATGTATTTACACATGTAATATCTATTCGATTTATTTATTTTTTTAAAGAATCGTGAATTTGAAATTTCCCCATAAAACGAAAACAATATATCATTTAAAAATTGGTTGACTCTCGACAACTACAATTTACCAAAATCATATGGAAAATTGCGCAACTACCATTTTCTGCAATGGAAAAAAAAAAAAAAAAAAAAAAAAAAAAAAAAAAAAAAACTCCCGTTTCCCATAAATTGAATTTGGCTGTTTAAATTTATAAATCACTACAGCTTATAAATCACTATAATACTGTAGCTACAACGCTCGAAAAACAATTAAAAGTTTACATTGAACTTTTCTGCTCATTTAAGTATTAGTGCTTATATTAAATATTCTGTTGTATCGCGAAATTAAATTAATAGCTGTTTGAGAGTTAATTAAGAGACATCAGTAATATTTAAAGAAAATCACTCCAGAAAATATTGAAATACATTTCCATATTCCTTAGTTTTACAGTAATATTAATTCCCATTAGTTACCTGAAATAAAGTATTTGCCATACTCCTTACTAACCGCTAACCTGTTATTGTTTAGCCGCTTCAAGCCCTTATTATTAATTAATATAATAGTAGTCCATAAAGTGAAGTAGGCATTATGTGTTAAGAAAATGCTCTTTTCTCTTAGATGGAGCTTCTGTTCAGAAAAGATCTCTTTGTCTTTCTCGAAAACAATTTTGACTCCCCCAGCTTCTGCCCTTTTAATTTCTTATCTCTTTTGAGGTGAACTGCTTCATTATTCTATAATCCATGAATAATGAGTATGTTCTTTTGTTAGATCACATTTAGATTAGGGAGGGCTGATATAAAGAGGAGGAAAGAATATGTTATGGTGGCTTTGAATTCTGTTTCTTAAGAGAAATGATTGAAGATTTATTTTCTGGATAATTTAAGTTAATTTGTTCTCGCTTTGTTATTATTTTTTTCTCTTCCCAGGAAAAAAAAAAAAAATCACTCTTACGTTAATATACTGATACTAATGAAGAAACGGGGGAAAAACTGCAGAGCAGAATGATTATTTTTTAAAAATAGTTGTATATGTGTTTCTGTGCGACTGTTTTATGCGTGTTTTTTTCTTTCTTTTTACCACTGACCAGGCCCCTACCTGTCGGGCGAAGTGCCTAGCTTAACCGGTTGTCTACCTGGCTGCGTAACGCAATTTGCCTGATCGCCGCTTGGCGGTGATCCACCTGACTCTAGCACCTTGGCCGTCATGGCTTCAGTGTTATTTAGTGAAATACTTTAGTTTATTGTATTGGTTGGCTCTAGTTTTCTATTAACTATGTCGAATTTTCACTGCATTTTTGCGTACTTTCTACAAAAACTGGAATGTTATTCTTAAGTAGGAAAAAAATATATATATATTTGTAAAACTTTATTTTTTCTCCTTAAAAAATTAGCTTTTAACCTAATATATTAATTCTAATAGACAAAAGTAAGTAAAAAATTGTATGTACAGAATAATAATAATAATAAAATATGTATATAGTAAAACGTAACAAAAAAGGAACCTATATATATATATAATCCTGCATAACGAAAAAAAAAATCATGGGCCCGACGCAAGAATACTATACAATTATAATAGATTGTATATCTGTAAGAACCTGTGTATAGCAGAATTTTTCTTCAGTTCCTTCCCTTGGAGTTCTGTCTGCATACATAAAAGTGGTTCTTAAAAAAAAAAAAATAATAATAATAGAGCTGTACGAGCGTG
This sequence comes from Maratus michaelseni, assembly GCA_963931845.1. Taxonomy (NCBI): domain Eukaryota; kingdom Metazoa; phylum Arthropoda; class Arachnida; order Araneae; family Salticidae; genus Maratus; species Maratus michaelseni. The sequence goes on along the minus strand of OZ007587.1, from coordinate 316,765,872 downwards.
TGCTTGTGTGTGCATGTGTGTGCGTGAGCGTATTGAAAATTTGTTCTAGTGAAAGAAAGAAATTTATAAACAAAATATATTTAAAAAAAAAAAAAAAAAAAAAAAAAAAAAAAAACATTAAAATAAATACTTTTTTATGTAGATTTCTCACTTTTATTATTTTTGCCAATATCTCTTTTATTTTCTTCAAAAAAAAAAAAAAAAGACATTTTCTGTTGTTTTTAAAGAAATATTCCCTATTAAATATTTACTCGTCTTCTTTAGTATTTTAATTTTTTATTTTGAGGCACAGGAAAGGGGGCTGTTTAGTACCCAACTTAATCGAAGGAAAAAAAAAATCCTCTGGATTAAAATGAGAAAAATAGTAAATAGTAATCGTAAATCGCTATATTTAAAAAAAGTCAATCCCTTTTTGTTATTAGCTTTTGTTCAGTTGCGAACGTCATTGCGTAGCGAAACTAAACTACATACAAAAGAAAACGAAACATTTCACGTTTGTTATCAGTAGCTTTTTACTTGAATTGAATCTGGTATTTATCTTTCATCTAGATAAATAAAATGATCGTTTTCTTTTCCCGTAAAAAATATGTTTTTATTTTAGCTAAAGTAAAGTATTTTAGTTTCGATATTTTGTCAGTTTAGAATAAAAGTTGTTTGGAGATTTTCTGTTAGTAGAACTCTTTTTTGCTCTAAATTTCATAAATCTTATATATAAATTTAGAGTTATGAATGGGGGATTTCACGAGTAACATTTACTTGTTTTTAGGGATATTTTAGATCATTTGGTTAAATTGATATTCAACCAGAAAACTGCTTTAGAGTTTTAACGAAAGAGATGTTAAAGAAATTAAATATTGTATATAAAAAAAATTAATAACGTTGTCAAATTATTTTTAAATGTTTAATAGAATGTTTCAGATAAACTACTTGTATAATTAAAATAATGTGACTTATAATTTTGCTTCTTTTATACCACTAAAACAACAACAACAACAAATCTTTTCCTTTTTATTATTTTTTTTTATATTTATTTAAAAAAAAAAAAAAAAAAAAAAGGCACAGCATGGTTTTATCGGAACCTCAACAAGGAATTATTATTATTATTTACTGTTGGTTGTTAATAAATATAGAATAACATATATATATATATATATATATATATATATACATATATATATATATATAATAACAATTATCATCCAAATAACTATAATTATTAAGCTCAGTGTGTGTTTATTATTATTATTATTTTTTTTTTTGTTTAATAATTGAAGGATAGCCAAAATTCGTCACAATTGTCAGTAAGTGGAAGAATCGTCTATGGCTATATGGAACAACCAAAACTTTCTCGCTCCATTGTGGATAAGTGTTGCTTTCGTTGTGAACCCTTCTATTAACTTATCTTTCATGTAGCAAATTCAGGTTGGCAAAATAAATCAGATTAAAATTCTTTGTTTTTTTATTTGCTTTTTTCATCTTAAGCTATTGAGAATAAACTCGATCTTTTAGTTCAGAATTTTGCATAGTTTTCTTGAAAGCGTACCCTTGTTTGTTTGTTTAAATAATACACAGAGAAAAAAGTGGTTTTTGACATTGAATTTATTGTACTTTGTACTTTCGTCTAAGTTTAGGAATATTGCCATATAAAAACGTTCCTAGATTAAACGATCTAAATTCCTCGAAATTTCACTATGCACGGCGTGCAGTACAATAAAACGATGTAAGTAATTATGCTCTTAATAATCATTTGAAAAAAAAAAAAAAATACACGGATTCTTAGAACATATTAAATTAGTTTGAGGCCAAATCTCAAATTGATAAGATAAATAGAAATTTCACAAAATGGCGGCTGTTTGAAGTTTCAGATCAATTTTTGTTTTAAAAAATCGAAATTATTAAAAATCTTACTTCTTTAAAGCTTTTTTTTTTTCAATTCAAGAAGTCTAATTTAATTTTGAAAAAAAAAAAAAAAAAACGTTAGTAATTTGAACACTTTCAGTGTGAGAACGTACGGGGATTAAAAAGAAATATACTTGTTTCAAGAAAAACTGATTTAAAGTTTTTATCAACATACTGTCAGCTTTGGCACCGGTCCTTTAAATTAGTTATCACGAGTTAAATATTGGTTGAAACAAAAAACTGTTTTGAGGACATATTCTAGACGCTTTAAAAGTTAAAAAAAAGGGGGGGAAACGTCGTGAAGAACCTCCCCTTATTTTTTTTCATTTTTATTTTTTCAGAACATATTGGACACTAGTAAATGCTGCCTTAGAAAAAAAGTGTCCCCATTTATACTTCTACATTTCTTCTTCAGTATTGTTATTTCTGAATATATTTCTCAGTTAATTTTAACAAATTTATACTTATGCACAATGAAGTGCCTCCTCGTGTGTGTCTTATGAACTCATTTATATCACCTATTAAACAGCCGCTGTCATCTTCGCCGCTCTTTGCGAAAATTTCTGTCCACTTTGTCATGCACTTCGTTCGTCCAATTACCTGCCTCCTAGTTAATGGCAACGCCTTTGTTTCTCGTGTAATGCATTTCTCTGCCATACTTTTCAGATTCTTAGGCCGATAATAGATGATTATGACGGTGATATATATTTTAAATGGCCATGTGAATGGAACGGAAGGAAGGAAGAGCTAAATATAGCCAGGTGAGGGAACTAACTATATTTACATGCAGAAAGGATGTTTTCTTGGAGTTTCTTGTATCTTCAGTGTTATGTGATCGTTGTCTTTTCTGACGTCGGTTTGCTTGACAACAAGCCTCGTTATGAACTCTTTCTTGAGAGCTCTTTCAAATAAAGTGTCATCTAGTTAGCATATATTACTTAATATTAAATATTCCTTTATCCGATAATTTGGGAACATTTTAAGAATTTCTCTGCTCGAACAAAATATTGTAGCTCTATTTTGTTGAAAAATGAATACGGACTGTGAATACCTTAACATGCTCTTTTGAAGTAAGAAGGGTTAAATCTTTTTTCAATTATTGCAATATTTGTGTAAAATATGTAGCACATAGGCTTTCAGTGTAATCTTTCTGGTAAAAAAAAATTAAAAATCGTATCAGATGCTATTTAATTATCGTATTTTTATAAATGTCTTTGTTCTTTTAATATTTTCGTCGTCGCCACCATCATCATCATTATCATCATTAACTATACAGTAGAGAATGAGATATGTTTAAGGTTAAAATCACTTTCAGAAGATGGAAAAAACCTGTTTTCATGCACGTAAAATTATTAAATGTATTTGATTTTATTATTTCATTTTCATGTGCTATCCTGAAATAAGCCAATGCTATTTTGATAAAATACTCAAGGTAGCCAAGCTAAAACACTTCTCAAATTAAGACCCTAGATATGATAATATTATCAATAATCAGCAACATCAATGTTATTACCATCATGATCATTATTATTCCAACATCTTTATTTATTTAGCGACTTCATAATCGGTGCGTTGTGGTTGTGTCCCATTTTATTTTGTTATTATGATTATTAGTAGTAGTAGAAGTTAAACATTATGCAATATGTTACCAAGCATTATTAGCATTATCATCATCATCATTAAATAACGAGTGAAATTGTTTTGTTTGATTGATTTACAAAATAGTTCTTAATACAAAATAATTCTTGAAACACTGTTTTTTCTTCTTCTTCTTTTCTTTTTTTTTTTTTTTTTTTAATTTTTTTATGTTAAAGAAGTTGACCAAAAATGCAATATTTTTAAAAACAGAACGCTGTTTAACACATATTACACCTAAACAAAGTTTGGGCAAAACACTTATCAAACGAAATCCTTATCTTGCAATTCAAGCGTCAAAAACAGAGATATTGTGACAGAAGCAAATGTCTTTCAAGCCCTGAAGATGTAATTACCATATCTCCTTAATAATTAAAAATGAAAAAAAAAAATGTTTGCGCTTGTCGAGCTTTGCTTCCAGTTTGCCTAAATAAATAATGCAGGCATTTCCAAAGAATGTAATCTTGTGTATCATCCCTTGACATTTGTTTACTTTCTCGAGATAAGCTCGACACCAGACTATTTTCTTGCATACCCCGGAGGCTGGACTTCATTAAAGGAGTATTTAATGTATAATCTTCTCCGATGAAAGGATATAATATCTCTTTTCAAGGGGAGGGGAGGGGGGGGGACTTCTTTGACATATTTGTCGTGAGTTTAAAATTTCTCTCGTCTCTTGAAAAATATTTATCGTGATCGCAAACGTTTTATCCTTTGTTTCTTGTTTAGAAAATCATCGTTTTAAAGAATTAACGAAAATGTTTTAATGTTCTAATTTGTTTAAGTTTAAAAGAAGTTTTATAGAATATTCCAACGCAATTTAGAAGGAAACAATTCTTATGGCAAAAAATTATTCTTTCATAATATATTTTTAAAATTTTAAGAATAAATCTTAATTAAATATTGCTATAATTATTAATAAGTTGGATTAATATAGATATGGTTTTTATATGTAGTTCCATTGATATTGAATTTCTTCTTGTTTTAATATTAATAGAATGATAAATAAATAAATTTAATACTTAGCTAAGCTTTTAAAAGCAGCTGTGTATTTTCTTCTAAGCCTCTTTTGAAGGCTTTCTGAAGTTCGAAAAAAAAAATCTGTATTATGTTTATTAAGACCTAATTCTGGTATACATTTCGTATAACGTTTTGTATTTAAATTCTAAAACTTTTTTGCTCTTCTTGTTAAAATGCATTTTGATAATAATACAGAATGCCAGGAACTGCTTTTCTGCAACTGTATTGTCATTGTTGAAAAATAGTTTTGCTAGGTTAATAAACGCGCAACAATAATTTTCAATACTTACACCAAATTTTAACATCATATTTGAATTTTCCTGTAAATTGTACCTTAGGATACCAAACCACAAGTCATTCGATCAAGTAGTTTAGTAATTATTCAGGTTTAACGTTTGGAACTTTTAACGTTAAATTTATTTTTAATCGTTGCAAAACAGATTTCAATGCAGGAAGTTTTTAAGCATTAACTCAAAAACTTTTTGGCAGAATGAGCTGTAACTTTAGATTGAGATCTAATTCTACTATACATTTGTTATAACGTTTCGTATTTAAATTATAAGTTTTTTTTTCTGTCTTTTTAAAATGCATTTTGATAATTATAATTAATACGGAATATCAGGAACTGCTTTTCCGCAACTGTATTGTCATTGCTGAAAAAGTAGTTTTACAAGGTCAGTAAAAGTCCTTGACAGGAATCATGACATTGGCAACTTTCTTGACGATAAATTGGCAATATATAGTTTTACAATATATCCCCCCCCCCCCCCCCAATATATATATATATATATAAGTAAGTAAAATAAAATAAATAATATAATATAATATAAAAAATAAATCCGAACGATGGTCAATACTCTGCCGCTAACCATCCTATAGAAATGTGACTTGTACCAATCGATTAGTAATAATGTTTGCTAATTAATCTTATGTTTAAATTTTGCTTAGGCGTTCGTCTATATATAGAAATTGTACCAAACGTGAAAAATTTCAGTACTAACACCTAATTTTGAGATCATATTTGGATTTTCCTGTAAATTTTACCTTAATATATCAAGCAACAAGTCATTCGGTCAAGTAGTTTAGGAATTATGCAGTTTAAAGTCTGGAACTCCTAACGTTAAACTCATTTGTAATCGTTGGAAAACACATTGCAATGCGGATAGATTTTTTAAGCATAACTCAAAAACTATTTGGCAGAATGAACCGTAATTTTGGATTGGCATGTTTGAAGCTTCTAGAAATTGATTTCTGTTTAAAAAAAAATTATAGGTATATATTAAATAATTCAAAATATATGTAATTTCCAAATTAATTTAGTATTGAAAATTTTGAAGTTTGTTACAATATATATATATATATATATATATATATATAGAGAGAGAGAGAGAGAGAGAGACTATCCCCTAAGTATAGCATTAATTAGTAAACGTTATTACTAACAGATTGGACTAGTCACAATTTAATTTGAATTTGAATTTAAGTAATTTAGAAATTATGAATGAATTTTACAATATTGTTTTTAATAATGTATCTCAGTTTATTTTTTATGAATGATTTTATTATTAACATTGTCGAGAAAAATTACAACAAAAAACTTAATTTAGATTAATTTAAAAAATATATTTATAAAATTTTTGCTTATATAAATTTTATGTATATTACATAGTCAGTGAACGCTAAAAAAGTTCTAATTAACTGTGAGTTTTAGTTGATAAAAGGACCGAATGAGGAAGTGTTGAACATGATAAAAAGAAAATTGATACGTTTAACTGCCCGAATTTTATTCCCAACCAAAAAATTATTACATATTAGTGTCACTTGCCGGTTTATCTCTCTGCTATTATGCATTATCTTACATTATAATTTTTTTTATGCTCGTAACTGATAAGACACAAACTGCAACAATTCCAAAACTTTTCTCATGACCATTTTTTTGTTTCGTTCCGGTACATTGTTGAGATTATATAACTTGCGGTTACTGTTTTGAAAGCATGTCATTGAAAATCTCCGTTTTACCCCGTTTCACGCTAAATTTGACGCTTATTTTTTCTATATGGGGGCCCCCTTGAACTCGTCGTATTTCGGTTTCTATTCTGAGGACCTAGACTGTCGGGAGACACTTTTTTTTTCTTTCCATGCTCATCTTAATGTTTATTCTTCTAGCATATGTTTGTCGATGTGACGTATTCTGGAGAAAAAATATTGGGATATAGTGGGGCGGTCTATGTGAGTGTAGAGGGAAATACTCTGAAAGACCTCTCAAGAACAATATTGAATTTTGTCAAAGGTTAAAATATTTATTTTTAATAATTCCCATTTTTGTTTCTAGAATATATTAAAAGTTTTGTTTTTTTCCCGTTGGACCTGTAAACGTTACATTAACTTTTGTCAATTTGTATTAGTTTATGTAAATTCAAGTTTGAATGCTTTGTCATGATAGGACTTTATCATTTAATTATTACTTCTATGATAGCAATCTTAAGTAAATTTCTGAGTAGTACATACCACTCTTTTCGAATAATAATTTCATTTTATTATTATTATTATTATTTGAGTTCCAAGTATCTCGGGTTCTATGGGCCGTATTACAACGAGTTTGGTTCATCCGACTTGGTTTTCAATCGCGTTACAGATTTTAATTCCACCTTCCACCGACTTGAGGCGTATTATTTTCTCGGGTTTTATGGGCCGATTTTTAAGGGGATTGGTTCATTCAACTCTCTTTGATACAACGGGTATCCGTGTCGGATGTTCGTATAGAACAAATTGCGCCCCTGGCGGTGGAAGGTGGAACTAAAGGATTTTGCAGCACGCCCGGTATACTGTGACGTAGATAGCAGGAACGTGAGCCGGAGGTTCATTCGGTTCGATATTTATCATATTCGAGGTGGAACTAACAGAATTTTTGGCGCGTGCGCAACACGGCCGATTTACGGAGCCGTGGGCAGCGGGGACACGGGTTGGAGGTTCGTTCGATTAAAGGTTTATAATATTCGAGGTGGAAATAAGGGATTTTCCTATGCGTGCGCAGCACGCCCGGTACACGATGACGTAGCTAGCGGGAACCCGAGCAGGAGGTTCTTTCGTGTCGAGGTTTTTCATATTCGAGGTTCGTTTTCTGGAAAAGTAATTCATATGAATTCGAAGTTTATATAATTCGAGACCCCGATGTAAATTAAGGGCCCGCCAGCAGGCGAAGCCAGCTCGTTACTATAACTTATATTTTCCTTTATATTTTTTATTAATTTTATGTTGAATTTTCATTAATTATTTTTATAGGTGAATAAATTGAAAGTTTTCCCCGTTAACTCCTTTGCTCTCAGTGTATCCACTAATAGATAGATGCTCTAGCTCTATTGAGCTATTTCATATAATTATTAAGGGCAATTCATTTAATGTACATACTTAACTTTTCCAAAATAGTAATAAGAATTATTATTATTGTTATTATTATTAAGATAATAATAATAATAAAATGTTTTTTCACTATTTTTAGTATTATAATACATTTTCTTTTTCATTTTGAATTTCCACATGACAACTTAATAGGCGCTATTTAACGGGATTTATTTTGCCAGATCCTCACCCTCTATTATCAGTAACATCGTCTAATGTTCCATTTAATGCACAGGTAAGGTCATATTATTTCTACCAAAACACCCACACCTGGTCTGCTCTTGCCCCCAAGTAATATATATATCCCTACTAAAAAAAAAAAAAAAAAAAAAAAAAAACTGTATATTCCGAAGAGTGACTAGTGACACGTCATACTCGTTGTGACGGCGGTTGCTAGGTGCCATCAAGGGCTCTTGTGACTCATGGGAGATGTTCACTCTACTCCCCTATTCCGTTGGGAGGGTAATTTTATTCTTGTTTTTTTTTTATTCGTGGGGGTGGAGGCCATAGTAGTTAGATAACATCTATATGCTAACGTTACAATTTTGTAGTGCTTTTGAATCGCTTAGACCTTGTAAAAACACATGATTTTAAAGTCATACTTTTTTTTTCTCCTTCTTTTTCCTTTTTTCTTTATTGGATTATCTTTAACTGTTATGTTAGAATCGCTATTGCATATTATATTGATAACATAGACAGTTTGACGCCAATTTCTGTAAATAAGTGTTTATTACTAATGGAGTACATGAAGTGGTTTAATAAAAAGCTGCGTTTCATTATTCCAGCGATTATTACAATGAAATTTTAGTCTTTTTAAAATGTGACTTTTTTTTGTGTACCCTATTATTATTACTAATATTATTTCCGTATGGAAACTGAACACCGGCGTATTCATCAATCTAGCTATCTCGAAGTATAGTCAGTCAGTTATCTCTGAGCATTAAAGAAAGCAAGTTGCGTGTTTTTCAAGTTGTTGAAAATTCGAGTTTTAATATTAAAAATCTGTTTCTTTCTGTAACGAATGTGCAAAACTGTCCCTATTTTAAAAAAAATCGAGTTATAGATTATAGAAATCTAAACGTAATGTAGTATGATAATTACATTCATGCATTCTATAGTAATGCAGATGACTAACGACTTTTTTTTTAGTCATACTTTTGCTTTTTTTCTTTATTGGATATAATATATATTGGATATAATATATACATTGTTATAATATATCATTGGTTGTGTTAGTATTAATCATTAGTAATTATTTCAGAATCGTTTCGATGTACTTCAAGTCAGAAACAAAATTTGGTGTTTTTTAGTCCAAACAAAATATATTTAAAAAATTCTTACTAAATAAATAAAATTATTGAAGTAAAAGGAAAAATACATTGAATTATTAAAATTGCCTGTGGTTAATTTAATCTTGCTTAGTTTAATCCTAGTTGAATGAGACAAATAATTAGATACATTTCACTCCATTTCGAAAAGGAAATATTTTTTAATTAGCAGCAGTGATTAAAGAGTGTAAAATGTATTTTACGTATAAAACAGTGTAAAAAGTTATTTTATAAGTACTCTTTATTTTACGTATTTTTTTCAAATTTCTTACACATGATTTTGAACCCATTTTGATTTTGATTTTTATTTGTTTCTTTATCTTAATATTGTGATAATTTTTTAAATGTATAATCCCTAATCTAATTTTTTAAAAAATATATAATTTCTACTGTAAAATATACCTTGTCTATCAGAATTAAATAACTTGTAAATGTGTAAGTTTTCCACATCACTCAAGAGATTATTACAGGTATGTCATAAAGGTCTGCTTCACTTTCTAAATATTTTGTCTGAAAATATAGCTGCATGTTACACTAGAATATTACCTTTTTATTTAAATTTAATTGCGTAGAAACATCCTAATTTCGTTTTTATTTAAGACTTACTGTACTAAAATATTACATACATTATATATATATTAATTTTACAATATGGAGTATAATGGTATGAACAGTTATTAATTTTTTTTTGTTATGATCACTCAGTTCTCGTCTAGATTTTTTTTTTTTCGTTTAGAATTTTTTAAATTACAATATATGATATGTTAAATTAAAGAACATATTATAATCATTATCAATCCACATTATGTCATTATCCTTAATTAATGAGGTCTCTGAAAAGTGTAAATAAATTCTAAAAAATAAGTTGTTTTCTGTTTTATTGTTTAAGATTTCACGGAAATGTAATCTGATAGAAATCGAACAACATAATCAAAATTCATGTGAAAAGAATCTCTCTCTCTCTCTCTCTCTCTCTCTCTCTCTCTCTCTCTCTCTCTCTCTGTCTCTGTCTCTGTCTCTGTCTCTGTCTCTGTCTATCTCTATCTCTTTTTTTCTCATTTTGTAAAATGCTATGAAATAAGAAAAAGATGAATAATAATACTTAAAATAATAACAGAAGTAATTTTTCGTCTTCAGTATGATGCCAAATTACGCAGCATTAAAATTGCTCATACTTTGATGATTTCATTCAGTTTAGTTTCGGCGAAACCTCAAAATAATTCCCCTTTATTTCCCTAAGGTTTATAAATTTTTATCCTTTATTCCATCCGAAGCCATTTCTGGAGGCTTTGTTTCTGCAATTCTCAGTTTACTCTTCCTTTTATAACTGATTCGTTACATACTTACTTTATATTCTTGCGCTAAGTATCTCTCTGTTACAAGTGCCTCGAAAATCTTTGGCTGCCGTGTCCAATGCTTCGTTTCGGAGTTCAACGCTCTCCATCTTCCCAAGTCTGGAGCATCCGTTTCTATGGCAACTGTTTCCGGCTACAATGCAGAGAATACAAACTGTCGGATTCTGCTCCGCTATACTAACCTTAATTATTCCACTATTTACCTACGTGTTGATGTACGTGATTTCTGTGTGGGTGCATGAATGGATGATTTTGTGAGTATTATCTGGTCGTATTTCATCTGACCAAAACATAGGTTGTTATTAATGTTAATGAACAATTCATGCGGCGCTTTGAACAAAACCATATGCAGATTTGTAACTAACGTTTGTTATTCTTTCTTGCATGCGGTATTTTTCTAGGGGATAGTTTATTCTTCATTGTATTTTGTGCAGTTTTTATTCTTCATATTTTTTTTTTCTGCCTCATTAACAACAAGAATAAATATTGCATTCGATGTTTTCCTCCGCAATTATAAGATCATATTTCATATGACCAAAAAATACGTTAGTATTATTGATGTTAATGAACAATGAATACGCTGCTTCTAGCAAAACCACATGTGGCCCTATCATTTTCATTTTCTTTTGTATTGTGATATTTTTAGAGTACATAGTATTATTTATTATAACTTTACAGCATTTTTTTTTCATTTTCATAATTAACATTTATATTATAAAGCAAAAATATGTCCTTGAGTAACGCTGACGTCACATTCATGGTGGCAACACCTGACCAATAAATTTTTCTTCTTTTGCAATTTTTTGAATTTCTAAATATTGCACAATTTAATTTTTATACCATCGAATAGGGGAAAAAATGTTCTTCAAATGCAATTTTTTGAAAAACGTATCTCAATTTACTGATTTTTTTTTTTTTTTTTTTTTTTGTTTAAATAGTTTTTAAAATTATTTTCAAGCAGGATTAAAAAAATATATCTCTCTATCGCCTAAAGCCCGATTACAAAATTTTAACCCATTTGCGCTTGAAATAATATAAATAGTTCAGCATTTGTTTCCGGCTAATATTTTATAACGAAATTAAAACTTCACCAGTAAATAAATATTATAATATAAATAAAACAGAAATTTAACAGACATGTAACCGAATTATGTGCTTAGACCATTGACATTATTAGAATCAAAAGGACTACTGTAAGTAGCGAACTCTTTTGCGATTTTTTAGACTTACTAACTCCTGGAATGCGGCTAACATGAAAGTATCTCTTCTAATGTTTTTTAGAACTTTATTTGAATGCATTATTTCATATAAAAATGCTTTTCGATATTGTTTGTGGGCAATCTAAAACTATATATTAAATGTAACAAATCCATTAGAGTTAAAAACTATATTCTGTAACCCGGGAAGTATCAACTGGTTAAATTATTGAAGAAAATAACTAAATAACATTATGTATATGATTACAAGTATTATTAACTTTAACATCGTTTAATATGGTTGACGGTCGGTGGCATTTGCGCAGCACTACAATTCAGTATTATCAGTACAAATTTCATCGTCCTGCTAAAAAAAAAAATAATAAAAAACATAAAAAATTAGTTAAAAAATTAAAAAATATAAAATAAAATAATCCTTTTTATTATACACTATAAATTATAACTAAAATTTGTCTGGAAGGTAAAATTACGTGGAAACATAGTCAAAATTAGAGCATTCAATAAAAATTCTAAAAACTTATTTAAAAAACGCTATTTTTTTAGGGAAAACATTTGTAAAATATAGCACCAGGGCTAAATGAAAAAAAAAAAAAAAAACATGATGCAGTTTTAACCCGTTTCATGTTGAATTGGCAACACTATAATCTCTTAGATAAGTCTTCTTTTCCTAGATTTCGCTTGAAAGAAATGTTTCGCTTTTCCTAAACTCACAGTTACTATTTTTTTTTTTTGTTTAATTACAGTAGAACTTCCCTTTAACGAAGTCCCTATTTAACGAAGTTTTCTACTTAACAAAATTTTCTTCAGAACTTTGAACACCATTAGTATGTAAATTAATCTCCATATTATGAAAAATATATTCTATATAACGAAGTTAATTCCACTTTTGTACGTGTAAGTCAAACTAATAGGTTGCTTGTGCGATGGATATATGCGAATTTATTTCAGCAGATTGTATGAAAATGAACATATGTAGATAATTTTCATTCTGCTTGGTGCTAAATAAAACATTTTTTTTTCACACTAAGAAAAACACTTGTTATCATTACTCTCTCAAGCAGAGAGTCCAGCGCTAACAGTTGGGAGGAGTGAAAATCCCTTTTTTACATTCAATGATATAGAAGATGTTGTGACGTAATGGCGTCAGATGCATTGAAGCAAAAAATATCAATTAGAATCAGGCAGTTACCATTCTGACCTTCCATTGCTCATAGACATTTACTTTGTGCATCCACAAGAATGTGCTTCAAAATGCAAATCTAACATCAAAGTTATTTTTGTCCCTGCTAATACAACTTCAAAACTTCAGCCATCAGTCTAAAGAATAATAAAAAATCTTGAAATACATTAACGAAAAAGACAGCAAAAAGAAAATATAGTGAAAACATTAGTTTGAGAACCTGTGTATCAGAAATGATGAAATCTTGTGTCAAAGCTTGGGAATGTGACGTGATTTCATCGACCGTACACAACTGTTTTGTAAAAAAAAGACTGTTTCATAATTGAAACTGAATCAAATGCTTCTGAATCCAATACCTGTTTGTCATATTCGAAGAAAAAATTAATTAATTTAAGTTGATTTCTATTTAACGAATTTTCTTCATAACGAAGTTATTAAGTGTAACGACGAGACTTCGTTAAATGGAAGTTTCACTGTATTGTGAAACAGTACATGAATTTGGAATAGTAGTTTGGAAGAATTATTAAAGTATTTATAAAATAAAGCCTCGTTACTTCGGGTGTTCTGTAATTGTTTCTCCAAGTCTTTTGGGTCAGTTTGATTAATATTAAATAATCAAATATTTCGAACTACACACTTCCAGATTTTATTTCACTGCGTGTCTGCCTGTGTGTACATATGTCTGTAATAACGATTGTCCGGAAATGATTTAAGCTCGAGACATTAAATTCAATATATTGGCTCTTCAAGGTATCTATCATAAAGGTACTGCCAATCCATTTTATTATTATTTTTTTAATTTCATTCGAATTCATTTTATTTTTATTCTTTTTCTTAATATTTAATGTTTCATCTATATTTCTTGCAATTTTCTCGTTTCGTACTTCCAAGCTATTGACATACGGTTGTATGAATCATTATACCATCCCAAAATTAAGTTATTCTTCTTTTAGAAACTCTTTATTTTAAATTTTTACAACATTTTATTAAACATTTATTTCTTGTTTCTTACATCCAAGTCATTGACATGGTTGTGTCAATCATTATATCATCCCAAAATTATGTTATTCTTCTTTCAGAAACACTTTATTTGCAATTTGTAGAACTTTTTATTGAGCATTTATTTCGCATCCAACCCATTAGCATAGTTGTAACAATCATTATATCATTCCAAAATTTGGTTATTCTTCTTTCAGAAACTGTTTGAAATTTTTAGAATATTTTTACTGAACATTTATTTCTTGTTTCTCACTTTCAAACCATTAACATCGCTTGGCATGGTAAGCCATATCATACCAAAATTATATCATATCACATTATAATCATACCAAAATTATGATATTCTTCTTTTGGAAACACTTTATTTGAAATTATGAGAACATTTATAGATATCTTTCTTAAATTGTGATTTTTCGACAAGAAATGGTTGCCATCATATATATTGAAGTTTTACTGATAGACGAAAATGAGCTCTTACAGCTTTTTAAAAAGAGAAATGAGGGGAGGGGGAAGGAAGAAGCAACGATACATAAACAAATAAATAAGTAACTGTTCAATACTAAACAATACGAGATTTTATTCTATATACATTTATAAATTTAAATCTACACAATCTTTATTATATGAAAGTGCTTATTAGTATATTAATTTATCTATAATAATCTCAAATTTGCCAAGATTCCGCATAGGAATTCTTCAAATATTTTTACAAAGTGTTAACTGTGACCATAATTTACTTTTTTCCCTTTTTTAAAGATTCTGTTTCTGTTCAATTAGTTAATGTACTGAATTGAATTACTTTTTGTGAGCGATATTCTCCCATTTTTATCACAGATTTGCGTACGTCGTTTCTTGGATACTGGTGTTTTTTTTTATCGGGGATTTTTTTTTTTTCTTTTTTCAAATACGAAACCGAATAGACAAAAAGTACTGTTTTCGGATTCTTTGTTTTTTCTCCCGACGGATCCGTCAATTTGATTGAAGGTTTTCTTGTTTTTTCTGCGGAAAGATTAGAAGAAGAATCGCCGTCCGTCCTAGTTCAGATCTTGTGGGAATTGCGGATAACATTCCTTCCCGCTTTGGGTAAACTTCTATTTGACTTGCGATATATTCTGCAAATCTCACCATTTTATGTCACCGAAAGAAGGTATATATAGGACTTATTGCAACTACACCAATGGTTTGCCGATTTATTGACCCTTCTCACTCAATAACAACATATAATTTTCTTTAACACGTTGGTTCTTGATTCGACAAAATAGAATTTAATAAATTTCGAGGTATTTTTTTCCTTTCTACGATTTTTTCTTTTATATACAAATAATTTCTCTAGAAATAAAAATTATTGCTTTTTTCTTTTTAAGCGACAGAGTTGCTTATTGGTTTCAGATGCCAGAAAAAAATATTGTATCATTTATTATAAAAGCGAAGTTTTTTTAATCATGTAAAAAAGAAAAATTGTTGTAGGAATTTTTATGTTGTGGGTCAGGCTGATAGAAGATTCCTCATTAGTCACTAATACTTTCTTTTGTTTAAAAAAAGATTATTATCTATTGTATGTATTGAATGTTGTTGTATGTAAGTAGACATGTATGATGTATGTTATAAAATGTATGTAAGTATATAAGATGTACGTCAGTACACAAATGTGTAAGATGTATGTGTGTAATCATATAAATGGGGAACGGATGTGTATAAGTATGAATATATTGTATTGAGTACGAAAGTACTAAAAACATGAAGGTAATTTAAAAATCAAAAATCATTTTTTATCCTTTACCATACTGTCTTATACATAAAATTTGTCAATAAAGTGTTATACAGGGTGTCCACAAAATTTCTTTGCAATTTCAAGCTTTTATTACAAACACAAATGAACCGATACATGTATGGGAAGTAGTACAATATTAAAAGTATATATTGATTTTTTTATTTGCATCAATTAATAAACTTCTATATGTGCACCATTGGTTACACGTAGCCAATCAAGCGATAATCGTCAACGTTTTCTTCTGATAGTCTTTTTCGTCCACTCCTTGCTTTATCCAATAATGAGCTGGCCTCCATGACTTTCTTGGCGTGTTAGGAGTAATTTTTAAACGTGTTTTTTTCTTTATATATATATATATATATATATATATATTATTATTATTATTATTATTTCATATAATATTAGAAAAAAATTTAATTATATTAAAAGGCTTTTTTCCTACTCTAAAATCCATATCACAGACTACGTCATCATTAAAAATATCAAAAGAAAATTCTTAAAAATATATTAGTCTTAAAAATATTCGTCAACATGGTCATCACGTCTTTTTTTTTTCCCCCTCAAATATAATGTAGTAGAAATAGGTAAAATCAAAATTTGATGATAAACAGTTTCGTATATTTTGGAAGCATAAATGATGCACTAATATCAACGTGTTTACTTTCAGATACAAATTGACTACCACTGAAAATAGTTTTACATTTGCTAAACAATTCTTTAATTTTGTGTTTGTGAAGGTATTTTATAGATTGCCCTCGTACCGAACTTCGTTAAACTTCCAAAAGTCCGTAATTTCACTCCTCAACGTTTTCTCTATGAGTGAAAGTGACGGACAAAATACTCATCTACGAAAGAAAGTAGTGGAAAACATTAGTGCAGATATTATTGAAAATAAATTTACGGTAGTCCATTTTTGATTGAAAGTAAAAAGTTCATTTTCGAGTTTCAAGTTTTACTCTTTATTTTACTAGAGGATCCAACCCGGTCTTCCAGGGTTACAGAATATAGATAAAAATAATTTTTTTAATTGAAATTTCCAATAGATTTTTACATTTAATATATATTTTTAGATTGCCTCCTAACAACACCAACAAACATTTTTTTTTACGAAAAATATTAATAATGTATTCAAATGGAGTTTTGAAATTTATTAAAAGCGACACTTTCGTATTAGCCGCATGCCAGGAGTTAATAGCCGAAGAAATTTCCAAAGATTTCGCCTCTTACATTAACCTTTTTGATTCTGATAATTTCAGCGGTTTAAGAGAGTAGTTCGATTGCATGTCTGTTAAATTTATGCTTTATTTACATTATTTTAATTGTTTTATTTATTTGTTGGTGTCGTTTTAATTTCGTTACGGAATCTTAGCCGGAAACAAAGCTGAACTATTTATACTGTTTTAAGGGGTCAAGTACCCTTTAAACTGTCAAAATTTCTATTTTTTTAAAAATTAGCTTATAATTAAATATGATATTTTAGAAACATTTAAAAAATAAACCCCATGCAAAAATTCCCTTTAGAAGAGGAGTTAAATCTAAAACAGTCTGAGTTTTTTTTATATTTTTTATGATCAAGGGGCAGTTTGATCTTTAAAGTCTATTTTCTCAAAACGGCGATTTTGGTCATTGCGCGCACGATTTCTGAAAAATGGTTGGTTAGAATTTCATGAAAATTTGATTGAATGTATTAAACATTTAGATGCACAAAATGATTTATTAGTATGTTTCTCAAGTAATAAGTTTAGAATTCATGACTACTTTTGCATTAAAAAAAAACTCGATATTTCGAATTTCTCTCCCCCCCCCCCAAAAAAAAAAAAAAAAATGTATATAACCATAAATGAAACATTACCATATATAATTTTTTAAAGAATGGAAATTAAATGTATTAAGTAATTTAAATGTTGAACTTTTCAGAAATATGGAAAATTTTAATTTTAATGTTAAACAACTAAATAGTGAAATAAAGAATTTACAAAACAAATTTATTATTACTTATGTTGATAAATCACCAAACAACTATGCTTTCATCTGCAAAAAATATTATTCACAGCTAATATCTAATGCAATAAATACAAGTTTAAATTTTAAAAAAACTAATCTTAATACAATTATTAATAATCGACATATATTTCAATATTATAAATTGCTAAAAATTAAAAATTACAACTTTAATTATCCATACATTGTTGTTATACCTAAATTTCATAAAACTCCTATAAAATTTAGAACTGTAACTATAGGCTGTAATACGTATAATAATAATGCAAGTAAATTTCTATTAACTATTCTCACTAAATTGTTTGAACTTACAAAACTAAAAGATAATTTGTCTAGCATAAAAAATAGTTTTCAACTTGTCAATAATATAAAAAATTTAAATAACATAACTTACATGAAGACGTTTGACTTTAATGACTTATTTAATAATATTGATATCAAGGATATGTTCAGGATTGTCAATTTATTATACAAAGAATACAAGGATTCCATAAAATTAAAAAATAACATTTCTTTAAATTACTTTAAAACTTTAACTAGATTTATTCTACATCATAATTATATTGTTTTTAATGAGAATATATATATTCAATGCTGTGGATTACCACAGGGTGGTATTGTTTCTTCAATTCTTGCAGAATTATATTTATATTATTATGAACGTAATTCACATATTGCTAATTGTAAAATGTACCGTTATATAGATGATATAATTGTCTTCTATTTTAATAATAATTCAAATTATTTACTACCAATAAAATATCATAAAAATTTAAATTATAGTTTCAACCTTATGGTAAATAATGAAATTAATTTTCTTGATCTTAAGATAATTCTTAAAGATAATAAAATTTTGTTTGACATTCATGACAAAAGAAATGATTTTACATTTAAAGTTAACTTATTTACTAATTATAAGTCTTGTATACATAAATCAGTATTTGTAAATATTTTACTAAATTTTGCACATAGAATAAACAATCTTTGTTCTAATAATTTTAAAACTCAAAATTTAAAACTTATTCTTCAACATGCAGTAGAATATGGCTATCCCTTTTATTTAGTTAAGTCAATTTTACGAATATAAATTTTGCTTTCATTGGGGTTTATATGTTTGCACATTCTATCTGTTAAAACACTTACATTTTGTTTACTGATATATTTGGCTAAAGAATGAATTCCTTTATGTGAGAGCTGAGTGGGAATATTTTGGTTAAATATCTTTTATTAATTAAAAAATTTAAATAGTAAATTCTAATTTTTTTTTCTTTTCTAGGGAGAGAACTTTAAATATAATATTGTTCCAATAAGTGCGTTGCCATATTGGAGATTTAATGTTTTTTTTTTTTTTTTTTTTTTTTTTTTTCCCTTGCCAGGTAGAGAACATTTAACAATTTAGTTAAATGCGTTTTTATTTTTTATTTTTTTATTTTTTATTTTTTGCAAGATATTAGATTCAATACGTGAGGTTAACATATTGGAAATGTTTGGTTATTTTTAGCTATCAGTGTGTGAAATCTAATTTTATTTTTCAGAATAAATAATATTTAGCAAGATGTTAGTTCCATTAAGTGCGTGTAGCCATTTTGGTATTTCTTTTAAACTTGCATTGTTATTTATAAAATGAAAATCTAATTTTATTTTTCAGGGTTAATAAAATTTTGCAAGATGTTAGTTCCAATAAGTGCATGTAGTCACATTGGTAAATCTTTTAAGCTTGCATAGAATTATTTATAAAATGAAAATTTAATTTGACTTCTACAATAATATTTTAGATTTTATGGGTTTATTTATGTTTTGAAATTATTTAAATGTTGACATATGTAAAAATAAATAGATAAAATAATTTTATACTGGAAAATTTACTTAATCAAAATAATTAATAGTTATTTAGATATTGTTTTAATCTTTAACTAGATGGCAGCACCATATAATGATTTTAAAAAAACTATTACTATTATTCTTTAGTATTATTTTTTAGTTATTGTTTATTATAAAACCAGATGGCAGCACCATATAAATTTTCACAATTTTTTTTTTCTCTTTTAACTGAAAACTTGGAATACAAGTGAAATTTTTAAATATTCCAATAATATAATATATATATTAAAATTATTTAAGTTAAAAAATATTTTTAGTAAATGAATTTATAGTTTTTATATTATTTATTTGTATTTTTATATTTTAAATTAGAAATAGTTAAAATCACAATGGTTAAATTAATAACTGCTACTTTTAGAAAATTAACTGTAATTTTAACTTGTACGTTTGAATTCACTTATTCACTTTACCATGTGCTTAGCACAAAACATTTTTGGCTTCGGATTCTGGACAAATTTATGTTGTAATGTATAGATTTTCTTTGTCTTCCTTTGTATTTATTTGTTTATAAATGGATTTATTTTCTTCCGTTTGATTTGTAGTGTTCTATTTTCATTTCAATTTCTTTCCAATGATTGTTAGGGCTTGGAATTGTCACAAAATTTTGGCTTTAAGCTTGTGACAGTTACAGAAAACAATCATTCTTTGCTTATAATGTGGTTTCCCAGCCCTTGAAAAAGTAAATTACATTATAAGCTTGCATTTGTGTTTTTTTTTTTTTTTTTACTTATGTTTCACTTTTTGAATAAATACTTCATTTGTTAGGACTATGTTTTATAATGTGTAATTTGACATAGCTATTTGGGGTAATAATTTCATTGCATTTGGTCAGTTATTTCTGTTTCAATGGTTAATTTTTGCAATAAGTTTATATATATATATATATGAAAGGATAAAAGCTAAACCCCTTTTTAAAATGCAAAATCCCTTTTTGCCCCTTTTAAAATTTTAAATTACCGTTTTAAAAAATAGAAATTTAAATCAAAACTTTTAAATGCTTTAATAATTGTGTTTCAATTGATTGAAAATGCCGTCGCCCCTGTTAAATTAGTTTTCCTGCATCGCATCTTATAACTTTCAAAGATCGTTTTCTGACTCTTCATAAGAATATTTGTGCTGACGCTAACGCAATTTTAAAGTCTTGCGGCATCCGATCGGCCGATAGAGCCAACGCCTTTATTCCGCACAATCAATCACTCAGCTCGCGGCCAATTAAAATTAAAAATACGCCTCTTGTGACTTAGACGACCTCTAGCAGAAATAATGCAAAAACCTCATATTTATACCATTACACGGCTATCAGGAGCGAACTTTTTACGATTTCCCTCATCTAAACAAATCCACGCCAATCTGCTCTCTCGGAATTGCCTCGCGATGGACGAAACTTCGATGTCCAGACAGACTTAAAAAGCAGCTCTCACGCCAATATGGGCCTGGTTTAAAAGGAATCATGTAAGAAAAAGAAATAAACCAGGTTCCATAATAAACTGAGTCTTCCTTTAAACAGAAATACATTCACTCGGAATTTAACCAAATCCCGCTTACGGCCCAGGACTACACGAACATGCAAGGGAATCAGAATGAGCGCTTTGACGTACGGAGCCGCCATCAGTCCGCGCAGCCACCGGCCCGGCCCGGCGATCAAGGACCCACCGACGGAGCAACACGCTTCGTTTCAGAAGTCGAGTAGGACAGTTCATCTCAACGGGAAAATCCCAAAAACTAAACAGTTACGTAATCTACGCCCGTCAATCACAGCGAATACCTCCGTGAAAAATTCTTACAGCATACGATGAAAGACTTACGGAATTTATCCCAAAAACTCAAAAGTACTTAATCTCCCTTCGTCAAAAGGAAAGTGAATCATTAACTTTTCTTCATTCTCAATCTTGTGCAGTATTTCATTCTGCCGGCAAGAATCGAAGTGTTTTATCGGATGAAAAGTAGGTCAACTACACAGCTGTTTTCAATTTTCAAGAGCGCGCCGGTAAAGAAATGAACTCGTGACTCAGATGTTTCGGTTTCTGGTTTCTGGACTATTTAGAAAAATAAATCAGAACTGCCCTCAGCAAAAACAAAAACCACGTGACTACGGGAAAAAGTATTTTTGTGGGCAGTGCAAGAAGATATAGAGATAAATATTTCAGTGAAATTAATTTATTATTGTTTCGCGTCGCGGTAAAAAAAAAAAAAAAAAAAAAAAGTAAGAGGTAAATTTTTTCATGGATTTATTTAAAGCAAAGGCGTATAAAGGTATGTACTTTTGATATTAACGTACAGAAGAAAAAAAAAAAAAAAAAAAAAAAAAATTTTTAAGATCTTTTTAGTGAGAGGCAGTGGTTCTCAAACTTTTTATTTAATTTTTTATGCATGCCAAAAATAAATTAAAGAGGATTATTTTATTATGCTATTACTTGTGTGAAAATTTTAATTATTTTTAAGTCAGCTATTTAAGTTCAAATATATAATTGTTTATGTATTGTGTTTAACGTAATTTTAAAGAGATGAAAGAGTAAGAATGGTGATTTTTATGAAAATTCTTTAGTTGTGTTGAACTGATAATTACGATTTTAATGAAAAATAACATTAACTAAACCTCATATTAAAATCATTTTTCTAGACAGTTTGAAAATATTTTAGCAGAAGTGAAAATTTTATTATTATTATATTATTATAATATTTTTATTATTAAGTGTTAAACTTTTTAAAGATGATTTATATGCAACGTACTTTATAGTTAGTGAGGTTATTTAAATTTTTTTTTATTGAATTCAAGTTATTGAAAAAAAAAAAAAATATTAAGGTGGATTTTAATTTTAAAAAGATGATTTTAACAGATATTTAGATATAGTGTTACAAATTTTAAATAGTTTGAAAGATTTTTTCATTTTTATTCTTATGTGCTTTAATTGTGTATTATATTTCTGTGTAATTCAGTGATATTTAGTATTTATATCTATCATGAGTAACCCAACACCTCCCAAAGAAGTAGAGGATTTAACAGACAAATCAGGTGACCCCGAAAAAGAAAAAAATCAAATTTCGAGCAAAGATGATAATCCCGTTAATAATCCTGAAGAGAAAAATAATCAGAAGTCTAGTCAGGAATCTGGAGGTGCACCAGAGACATCTGGTGTAACAATGTTAGGTGGACAGACCCTGTCAGCTCAAGCTGGGTCTGGTCACACTTCAGTATCCGCCAACCCAAAAATGTCAGTAGACCCCGATATCGTTGCGTTTTCTCCGCAAGATGGAATGTCTTGGATACCATGGTTAGCCTATTTCGAGAGTGTCTGTATAGGACAGGGAAAAGACGAGTGCTGGAAAATTAGGCACATACAGAAGTATTTAAAGGACAGTGCACTTACGTTGTACATTAATAATTGTCTAAATGTACTTCATTGGTCCGAATTTGTCACTTTGTTTAATGAACACTACGAAATTCCAGATACCCTTTCTCTCACTGATTTTTCACGTATTAGATATAAAGTTGGAGAGGACTTGAACGAATATTATCAAAAAAAGACTAAAGTAGGCCGAACCTTAGGTTTAGAGCAGAAACTTATCCTGGAAGGGTTAACGGAGGGCTTGCCATTAGAAATGCAGAAGTTAGTTATTGCAGGCAACCCCTCAACTACACATGCATGGCGTGAATTAGTTTTCAGAATTAGCAAACTGCAACTGGACAGAAAGGGAAATGAGAGCAAATTTGAAGCAAGCCCCCAAAACCCCAATCAGTATCGCCAATGGCGACCAAACCGACCTCCATATGAGAATGGACAGAATTTTAACAGGCAGTGGAACTACAGAGTTCCCTATCAAACACACCCCATTCGACCTTTTCCATCAAATCAAGCCAGAAATCCCCAAAATACGTTTAGACCGACTTCAAATGTTCCACCACGACCTAATGTACACCACCAGACCACTTTGCCGCCCTATCCATGCAAAGTTTGTCTTAATATCGGAATACCAAATGCGTATCATTGGGTGGGAAACTGCCCTTTTCGACAACAAGTGTTAGCAGTACCAACCCCTAGTCACAATATGACTTTGCCGAACCCCAACCAAGATCATAGCGCTAATGAGTCATCCCAAAATACATCTAGTAATCAATGACGATTTCTTATGTCCGGACATATACAAAAAGAAAAAGCTAGCTATAAAAAATCAAATAGAGATTGTCATAAAGTTACTTATGTAAAAAATGAAGACTCACTACCTTGTTTGATCGATACTGGGAGTTCGATTAGTGTTATTCCTTGTCATTTAGCCCATAAACTTAACCTAAAAATATGTAAAGTTCAGCAGAGTATACCAGTCACCCAAACACAAGGTGTTCTTGCTTTGAAAGAAAAATGCCTTGTTAGTTTGCAATTAGGACGTATCTCTAAGAGAATTGAACTTTTTATAATTAACAATCAGTTACCTTATGCTTTGATTGGGCTACCCCATTGCAAACTGTTTAGATTAAATATTGACTGTGTTAAAATGCAAATAACTCAAGATAATAAGAAAGTACCTCTCATAGACCATATTCCAACAAATGCGTCTCACCATACTTTACATTTATCAGAAGTATATACTAACCAGCCAGCAATTGAAAATGCAGAGATATTCGAAGAAAATTTTGAGCCGGAGTTGTTCGAGACCACTGACCATGTGCAAAATGTTCAGTCTGTCAGAGAACAATTACCTGCTCTTCTAGCCAAATATGTCTGTATTTTCGCCAAAGATAAATATGATATAGGCTGTGTAAACATGGAACCCCAGAGAATACAGTTAACATCAGATCTCCCCGTTTCTTTAAGAGCATATCGCACTTCCCCTAAGGAAGAAGAGGAAATTAAATACCAGAAAGGCTCCACTAATGTTGAAGCTGATATGCTATCTAGACAACCTGTTTCAGAAAATTTACCCCATATTATACATCTCCTTGACTTGAATGAAGTAAGAGACAATCAGAAGAAAGAAAATGTAACAATTGATGGTAAAAAGTACACTGAGATAAATGATGTTGTTGTTATTAAAAAGAAAGGTTTGTATAAGATTGTGGTCCCCATGTCTTTACGTTTACCCCTATTAGAAAAAACCCACACACAATTTGGCCACCCTGGAATTTATAAAATGATAAATTTAATCTCTCCGCAATATTATTGGCCTAACTTTAATCAGGACATTGAAAATTTTGTAAAACACTGCCACACTTGTCAGATAAACAAAAAATGTAGACAAAAAAGATTTGGCTTATTGCAATTAATGCCCCCAACAGAGATACCTTTTGAATGTTTGGCAGTAGACTCTGTTGGCGGATTTAATTATTACAATTCTACAAAAAAATATTTGCATTTAGTCGTTGACCATGCAACTCGCTATGTGTGGGGTTTTCCTTCAAAAAATGTAACTACCGAAACTTATACAAACATTTTGAAACAATTATTTCAGATACAAGTACCAGATAGATTGTTAACCGACAGAAATGGAGCATTTACAGCTTCCAGGTTTAGGAGATTTCTTCGTAATTACAATATAAAACACAGATTGACGAGCAGCCATCACCCGGAAACGAATGGGAAAATTGAACGACTAAATCAGACTATTGTCACTAGATTAAAATGTAAAGTCAATTCCACATCCAAGAAAATACCCTGGACTAAGCTTTTAGATGAAGTCTTATATGAATATAATAACACCCCTCATTCTGTAACCCAATTCACCCCTAGCTATTTATTTTTAGGAAATTTACCATATGATCCCCCTTTACCAAATAATAGTTACTATCCCCCTGTGGAAGAAGCTAGAAAATTGGCTAAAGAGAGAACAATTGCTTACCATAAAAAGAATAAAGTCCGTTATGATGCTCGTTTCCTTCCTGTAAAGTTTAAAGTTGGTGACATTGTGATGTATGAAGAATTTCACTATCCGAATACCCGTAAATTGACGGCACCATATTCTGGCCCATACACCATTTTAAAACAACTTTCTGATGTATCCTTTGAAATTGATAAACCCAGCCCACATTTTAAGAGAAATTCCGAAATTGTCCATTCCTCCAAGTTAAGATACTACCACCCTCCTCAAAATCTTAAACTCAGCCATGAATAAACCCCATCTATCTCTTTCAGCTGTCAATTTTTTTTAATTTTTGCTTTCCTATCGTCCCCCTTACTCGTAGCATTTGGATGAGGACCCAGCTGGGCGTGTAACCTATCTCCCCAGCAGTGTAGAATGATGGTGACAGTTTAAAAGTACTGTTAGAATTTTTATTATTTTTTTAAAAATATTATAATGACGAATTGATGACACATGAAGGGGTCCTCCGCTCCGTGGCCACCCATCTTTAGCCGGACTGTTTTCCCAGATTCTTTTTCCAGGTTGAACGGAGAATCTGGCAAAACTGCTTCGCTTCCCCTCTGCAGGTGAATATCGATTACCCACTTTTCTTTTTCTGTCGTGCGAGTGGCACATTTTTGGGTGATATTCCCCTCAGAGTATTAAAACCCATATCGCACTGACCCTGCGCATGGTGAAAATTATAGCAAGTGTATATTTAGTTTTTGTTAGCTGTAGTTTTCTTTTTTTTTTTTTTTAAACAACTTAGTGTTGTTTTTTCATGGATATAAACCTAAGGCTGCATCATAGAAGTAGCTAAGTCCCTAACAAAACGGAAAGGTATACGAAGAAATATAATTTGTTTTTGTTATTAGTATTTTAGGATATTTTACTGTTATTTTATCTCAGTGTGAAAATTCAATATTTCTAGAAATGCAAGCTTCTCAAATTGCATTTGAGATACAATATATTTTGTTGATAGTATTAGTGCATATTTTGTATTATTGAATATTTTATATTTTTGAATAATTTGTATTTGTGAATATATTTTACATTTTAATATTTTGTATTTGTGAATATTTTTTTTTACATTTGAACATTGTCTATTATTGAATATTTTTTACATTTGCATATGTTGTATAGTTTTCAGTATGTTTACCTGTGAATATTTTAATATACTATATAGTTTATGGTTGCAATTTGCAATTATACACAAAAGGATGTTTCCCAACAAACTATATCAAAAACTTTAAAACAAAAACTGGAAAGAAAGGGAAACACTACAAACACAGTTATGTTATGACAACTGTTATAATCAAGATATGTCGTCTCGAGACACATTATTGTTTTGCTGCAGCACCATTGAAAGAATTCCAATATTTTAGTGTAACCAATATTTTTATGTAAATTTGATATATAAATGTAAAAATAGGTCCAATTGACTTGAGAGCTGAAGTAAATACTGAAGAGCTGGAGAAATTACTTGAGAGCTGGAGAAAATAAGAATCTAAAAAACATGGGTTAAATTCACGAGATAAGACCCACAGGTCTTGCAGGCGAGCCCTGTGGCTCTTGTTTTAGTGGGGGGGGATATGAAAGGATAAAAGCTAAACCCCTTTTTAAAATGCAAAATCCCTTTTTGCCCCTTTTAAAATTTTAAATTACCGTTTTAAAAAATAGAAATTTAAATCAAAACTTTTAAATGCTTTAATAATTGTGTTTCAATTGATTGAAAATGCCGTCGCCCCTGTTAAATTAGTTTTCCTGCATCGCATCTTATAACTTTCAAAGATCGTTTTCTGACTCTTCATAAGAATATTTGTGCTGACGCTAACGCAATTTTAAAGTCTTGCGGCATCCGATCGGCCGATAGAGCCAACGCCTTTATTCCGCACAATCAATCACTCAGCTCGCGGCCAATTAAAATTAAAAATACGCCTCTTGTGACTTAGACGACCTCTAGCAGAAATAATGCAAAAACCTCATATTTATACCATTACACGGCTATCAGGAGCGAACTTTTTACGATTTCCCTCATCTAAACAAATCCACGCCAATCTGCTCTCTCGGAATTGCCTCGCGATGGACGAAACTTCGATGTCCAGACAGACTTAAAAAGCAGCTCTCACGCCAATATGGGCCTGGTTTAAAAGGAATCATGTAAGAAAAAGAAATAAACCAGGTTCCATAATAAACTGAGTCTTCCTTTAAACAGAAATACATTCACTCGGAATTTAACCAAATCCCGCTTACGGCCCAGGACTACACGAACATGCAAGGGAATCAGAATGAGCGCTTTGACGTACGGAGCCGCCATCAGTCCGCGCAGCCACCGGCCCGGCCCGGCGATCAAGGACCCACCGACGGAGCAACACGCTTCGTTTCATATATATATATATATATATATATATATATATATATATATATATATATATATATATATATATATATATCAGGATCTACACATTTTATTTATTTATTTTATCGTAGGTCATTTTGAGAACAAATTATATTTATAGTCATTAGAAACAAATTTCTGGTTTTAGCAATTCAAATGTGAAAAATATTCGCGCAATGCATGCAAGAATAATTCTTTCGTAAAAGCGTATATATTTTAAAATAAATTAAAAAGCTTTATGTGAGTGTACACATTTTATGAGAATTTCAAATGATAAAATATACCTTCATTAATATGTGTTTTAAATTTTATAATTCAAAATCAGTTAGCTACGGAGTTACTCTAATACTTATAGAGTTCCCTTTTTCGTGTATTTTGTGAGTTCAAACGGTACCGACCCCTTAAGTGCAAACAGATTAATTTTCCTTAATCAAGCTGCACTAGATAGAGATAGATTTTTAAAAAATCGTGCTTGAAAATTATTTTAAAAACCATAAAAAATCAGTAAATTGAGATGCAGTTTTCAAACAAATTGCATTTGAAAGAACATTTTATTTTTCTATTCCTCGGTTTAACAATTTAAATTGTGCGATGTTTAGAAGTTAAAAAAAATTGTAGTAAAAGCGAAATTTATTGGCCAGGTGTTTCTACCGTCAAAATGAATATCAGCGTTACTGGCGGACATGTTTTTGCTTTATAACATTTTGAGGAAGCAAAAATTCCCATAATCTGCAAAATTTTTATATAGTGTATGAAAATATCAAATATATTGCGTTCGTGTAGACTTACTGTATCACACCTTTGCCCATTTTCTCTGAGATAAATAATAAAAAGACAAACTTAAAAAAAATCCTGTAATGTTTTTTCTAGTTTTTAAGTTTTTTCAGGTTGTACCAAATATACTTTTTCACACGTTTTAATAAATTTCATCAGACGCTATTTAAGGAATACAACGTCAGAAATAAAATGTTATACATTAAGTGAAACCGTCTGAAAGCAATTAAAAGAAAGTTTTTCAAGTATTTTCTTCTTGCTTGCTTGGAGTTTTATAAAGAGCCTTCAGAGAGGCCCGAGATATTTTTTCCTTATCTCATTTTATACACGAAACACAATTTAAGAGACGTTTAGACAGAATGTTGTATTCAAAACTTCCAAGTAAAGTTTTAACGTTTGTAAAGATTTACTAAATGTGAAAAAAAAAAAAAAAAAAAAAAAAAAAAATCAAGCAGTGTAATTACATCTTTTTTTTTTAAAAAAAGACCTTTTTTTTTTTGAAAACCTTAGACATAATGGCATGTTTTGGCGTGTTTTTGAAACATCCAAACTTTTCTCACCCAAAAGAATGTTAATAAATTTAACAAGAATTTTGATAAATGTAAAAAGAATTTTGATAAATATCACCAGTATTTTTTGAGCACGAAAATTCCTTCTAGACAACGATGTATTATTTTTAGGGCAGCTTTTTATTTTATTATTCACGCAATACTTGTAAAGCAAAATATTTAAACTACAATTCTCATCCAAATTTAATTTTACTTTTTTATAAAACTTTATTTACAAAATTGCCTTTCTAATCTATGTGTTTAAAGCAATTCTCCAAAAATAAATAAATAAATAAGTAAATATTTATACATATATATATATTCCCCATCCCACTCAACAATAAGAAACTTTGACTCATTTTTAAACGTAAAAGCATGAAACTTGCAGGCATGATTACTGAAGTAAGTTGAAATCGAACATTTTTCTTCATTTTTAGATAAATGAATTACGTCTTGAGTTATAAGCGACTATTTTTCCATGATGGTAGTTTTTTTTTTATTTCCCGTGCTGTCGCGTCGGGAAAAACTCCAACTTTGGCAGCATTTTTAAAAAGATTTACTGTCTTTAAACAAAAAAAAAAAAAAAAAAAGAAAAAAGAAAGAAAAAAGAAAAACTGTTTGATTACATAGTTTCTGAATAAGATCATCTGCCAATTTCATGCGTTTGAGTACAAAAATGAATTTAAAAATGGGTCAGAAAGTAACCAGTTTGGATTAGAGAACAAGTCTTAACTGTCCATACTAAACGTACTATCATGCGAAATATGTAATAACTCTTTCCTCTCAAACTAAGTGTGCATTTTGACTGCAGTTTCTTTAAGAATCAATATACAGAGTCTCCCTTCTTATCGCTTGTACCACCAAAACTCACCGAGTTATGATCTTTTGAATTTCATGCATTTTTAGCGTTTTCTGCCTCTAACAAGTAATCCATAAAAATAACCAAAAGTAATTTTTAAGAATTAATTTCCTTTCCTTTTAAGATACCAAGCTTCCTTAGTGGCGAAGGAGATTTTCCCGTTTTTATCAGAACAGAAACTGCACCGAATTCCATCGTTTGTGTGAGGTGACGCACCAAGCAGTCAGTGCCTTATCGAAATCTTTAATATTTATCCCCAGGCCCCTATGTACGGCATGCCATCAATCTTGAAAATTTATTCAGCTCAACGCCTGCTTTTGAAAACGAATACCGCACTTCTGGAAGTGATCGTCTTCACAAACCCATCTGTCTAAGAGATGCTGTCGTTGTCATGCCTACCGTTAGTCTCAGAGGATTCAAAATCTCGAAAAGCTTTACGAATCTGGAAGAATTAGTTTTTACTATTGAGCCGGCACCAGTGCTTCTCCCGTTTGTTAAAATTTATATTGATTGTGTCGAGTTTTAACTATGAATTAATGTTTATTTTAGCGTTCTTCCAAAGATAGAGGATCGCATTTGAATGCAAACTGTTTGTGCAAGGGGCACACGTGTAGTTAAATGTGGTAGTTTGTATCCAAGTCAAATTTGATTTGCATTGGTGATTTCAGAAACTTATATTCAAATGACTTCACTCGACGGAGATGCTTTCGCTTCTTAATTGAATTTGGCTTCTACCTCTTTTCATTTTAGAGCGACGCGGTTTGCGTGCTGCATCATTTACGATTTTGGTTTGAATATAGTAAGTTTAATGATCTCTTCACGACAGTGAATTCGGGGACATAGTGTAGAATTATTCCGAGTTACGTTGGTTACAAAAATGAATTTTAAATTTATAACAAATTGCAGTTGATGTTGAAAGGAGTGTAAAATTTAATGCTAAATTGAGAAAATCATCGAAAAGAGCATTGTTAATTGGAGATTGTAGCCTCCTTAAATTTTATCGATGGCAATGACTCAGTATTATTTATTTCCATTAATAAGTAATCTTTATTTCAATTTGACTATAATATTTACGTTTGGTGAAATATCTCGAAGAATTTACTTCAGAATTTTGTCGGAATTTTGCTCTATGTTTAGAAATAAAAAATAATTGAAACTTTTTTCAGATATTTGTCAAAATGTTGAAAAATTTTTAACATATAATCTACATGATATATATATATATATATATATGTTTGAGAAATTTTTGAAAATTTTTGCCTCGAAGCTTAGAAATCTAAAGTACAAATCAGTAAGAAGCAAGTGTCTACGAATTTCTGTGTTTCTTGCGATCACATTTACTTTTAGCTTAGACTTAGAGTTTAGAATGTACTTGTTAAAACTTGAATCAAATTTAGCAATCATTTAACCAGCGCAGTTTCTAATTTAGTGCCGCTAATCGTTCGATTGATGGCCGATTTTGTGAACTGATTTATATCTTCAAAAGCGTATAATTTCATCAACGCTGAGCTAAACAATTATCTAGAATGTCAAGTTTATTTTATTTTTTATTGTCTTCTATTTTCTTTTCTTTCTTAATAATTTCTCTAATTTTTTTTTATTTATTGGCTCCTATAAAATAGTATAAAAATCTGTTGTATAATATTTTATTTGTGGTCAACCAGATATTTATCTGGTAAAGTTGAACTTAAATTAATTAAAATAATTTAACATGTTAATATAAAATTAATGATTTTTCTGTACATTATCTACAACATGTTATTCATTTTTTTTTCTTTTAATTCTTCCAACTTGAAGTTTTCGAAAAACAAAGTTAGTGTTGCAGAAAATCGTACTTCAATAAATCATACTTTTTCAATTTATTTATTTTTAATTTTTTTAATTATAAAAGTTTTAAAAATGTTTTTCATTTATAGTTTAATTTATTGTATTTAATTTACCTAAAAATCTCAGATCTTCCAACGATATTAATTACCTTTAGCATTAGGTCCACTGCGAAAGGGAACGTGATTACCTCTGTAGGTTTTCACACGCCTCGAGTTGTGGTAAAGCAAGTACGAGCCCTTTTGGGTTTCCAGCTCCGAAGCTGTTGGGGGACGCTGGCCCGTCTCCAAGTGTCTGGCGGTGACTCTTTGCGGTTTCACCGCGTGTCGCAACGGCCTACGTCGTCAACACGTGGGTTCAAGGTTAGAGGGTCCGCAGTGGGGAGCGGTTCTCTAACCGGCCGAAGCGCCGTAGCGAGTCAAAGCTACTGGCGCGATAAAAGTCTTTCAGGACTTAGGTTCGGTGGTCGCCTACACGCGGTGCGCTCCCTTATGGTCGCCTGCGGCGCAGCTTACTTTTGCCTTTAGCATTCACGTTTCAGATACTAAAATTCTGATGTTACGTAATTAAACTGCTAAATAATATAGCACTTTGCTTGCAGTCAAAATATATTTTTTCTCTCTTAAAGCTGAATTTAAATATAGCTTAAAATGGAATTTAAACAATTAAATATGCATATTAATACCAAATAAATCATTTTATTAGACATTTTTTATTATGTTTTAATTTTCGAATTCTTTCAGCAAAATATTTTAAAAATTTCGAAAAAAAAAAAAAAACCCTCGGTGTTGAAGAAATTTATAGTTCGATAAAATCTCACTTTTCAATTTAGCTTTTCATTACATTTTAATAGAAGTGATAACAACTTTTTTTTTTCAATTTAATTAAAAAAAAAAAAAAAACTTAAATCCTCCAACCTAATTACCTTTAGCATTGTTAGTGCAGGTATTATATTAAAATTCGGGTGTTACGTAATTAAATTGCTAAATAATTATCATAAAATAATTGATTTCTTTAATTTCAACGCAACTTAAGGAAGAAAAAAAATGTAAAATTATAAATGAATGGCTATTTAACTGGATGCTTCAATCCCGTCATTTTAAAAATCTATCCGTCGTCATAGCAACCTTCATCACTTAATACTGCTTACAAATCTGTTGGGGATTTTTTTTTTTCTCTCTCTCTCAATTCTGTTTGTAGAAATGATTAGTTTTCTGAATAGACTCTGAAAACCTCTTAAATTCTTCATTTTTTCTTCATTTTTTCTCATTTTTTTGTGAAGAAGGTTGGGGATTATTTGATCGGTCGCAGATATTACATGTCTCACAGTTGTAAAAGAAATTCTTCTAGATACATTTAAGTGGTTTTAATTCTACTAGAATCTTTTTCAGATTGTTTGTTTTGAAAATGATTACTAGCGCTCGAGAATGTCTGAGCTTGTAAAATAAAATTTTTGATGTCTTTTTAATGGGGGAAAAAATCAGCATTGTTTGGGCTTTTAACACATTAACGGGGTGGTGCATATGTAATTTAGATTGGTAAAGAGAATGACTTTTTTTTTCATCTTTAATTATCACCCTCTTTTTTTTTGAACAAATATAAACGAACAATACATATATATATATATATATATATTACTTTGTAACCTTTTATTATTATTTTTTTTCTTTTTACTATTTTTTACTGTAATTTTTATTTTTAACAACAGGGTAGCTATTGTTTACAGTCACTAGAAAGTAAAGGAGTTAAATTTATCAAGCACCTTAAGAAACACCTTTTACTTCATAAAGCAGAATTATGATCTTTTTTGTTCTTTCTGTCCTTCCTTTTTAGCGACAAAGTAGCTATTATTTTCGTTTTTTCAAAAGCATTGTAATAAAAATTATAGGACTCCCCGAATTATGGAAGATTCGTCGATTTAGATAGATATTTATTAAAAGTTAGTTGAATTGAAATTTCTTAAATTGAAACTAAATTACGAGCAATGAACTAAAATTTTGAATCAAATTTGTGATGTCATATAACATTATACTTCTCTTATAGTACATGATCTGCAGTATGTCATATGCCTTTTTTAATTTATCAAAAACGTCACAGCATACCTCGGTGTATTAAAGTTTTAAGTTATTTTTGAATTTTTCCATAAATGTTTGACAAACTTGAAAGACTGATTTAATTTGTAAAGCCGCATTTGATTTTAAATATAGTGACTTTTATGAAGTTTATATATTATATTATAATATTTGGATATTCTGAATTTATATATATGATTTGTGAATTTATTTATTTGTGAATTTATATATGTATTATGTATATATATATATGTATGAAATATTTGTATGATTTCTACTCTTTCGGATAATTAGTAAATATTATTTCCCAAACTCTTAACTTCCCAAAACTTAATGCAATTACAATGAATGAACGTTTAACAAATTGGATACTTATTAATAGTTTATTTTCTTAAAGTATGTATTATTATTGATGTAGAAATTTCGTAGGAAAATAAAAAACATCGCATACCGCATTGAAATTTCGAGTAAAGTTTTTTTTTCTCTCATACTTTTTTTATGTTTTTGTTTTTTTAACTAAAAATATATTTCAGTATTTTTTGTTTTATTTTTATTTAAGGTAAAATATAAGAATGAATCAATAAATAACTAACGAATATAATATGTTCTCAGAGCAAATTATTGTGTGCAAATGCGCAGTGCGCTATAGATGCATTCACATGCAGGCACATCTGCAGTGCGAGAGGGAATATATATTAGAAATTCCCTAAGCTGAACCAGTGTGATGCCTTCATCCAGCGCTTCCTAACTCGGTGCCCTTTGAAAATTTTTGCTATGGTGCCCTTTCAAATATTTGTATTTATTTATTTATTTATTTATTTATTTATTGGTACTTCTACTACTTTTTTAAAATATAAAAATGCATTTTAAAAGATGCTTTGCTTTAAAATCATCAATATTTGCATACTTTTTCATTACAACTTGTTTAAGGTTTTTGACTCCTTTCCGAGCAAAAAATTGAGCTATGGAATATGAAATACGCAAAGTTACTATGATCTATGCTTTTTCTGTGAAATTTATTAGTATTACATAGGGTCGTTGTATTGTTGGTGCCTTGTGGGTACTACGTAACGTAAATGTATCTATCATATAGCGTATATATCGAATTGCTACTTCAATTATTATGAAAGAGTACTATTGCAAGTTTCCAATCATGGAAATAATGATGGCACCCTTCACTGTTTTTTAACATCTAAGACCTTAATGGTTGGACCTAATGGTTGAAAACTATGAAACACACTATTAGTTGTTCTATTTCAAGCGTCAGTAAATTAACAACAACAAAAAAATGAAAACAGTCCATGCATATTTCTTTATAAGTAAATTCATGATAATTTATTTGTATTATATTTAATTTGTTGAAATGAAAGCCAGTTAATGCCATGGGAACGCCTTCATTAAGCAACGAGAAAATTATTTTTTATTCTAATAATCCATTTATTTTATGTTTAAATAAAGAATGAAATTTAAATTGATTTTAATGTTAAATTACTGCTAAAATATTCAAAGTTATATCTATACAGTAGTGTAAAATATATATCGTGGAAATTACTAAAGGATTTCATATTTAGGACGTACCTAAGAAGTTTTCCAAATTGAACAATGAATTAAAAATTCTTTATTGAGGAAGCATTACTTTTAAAATATATAAATATCATTCTGTTTATAAATATAAAGGTTATATATATATAAAAATCGGGAACTTTGTTTTTTTCTAGCATATAATTTTATTTTTAATTAAAATCAACAAATCCAATTTTTACTCGAGCTCCGACGACGTTTTAAAAAGTTGCTTTTGTCTTGATTGCGAGCCCAAATTGAACCCAAGTGAATTAAAAATTCGTTACTGAAGAATCAGTACTTTTAAAATATAAATATAATTCTGTTTATAAATATAAATATCATACGAGCAGGGAAGACCGAGCTAAGCTCGGTCAAAATTAGCTTTGAGTTCAAATATCCTGACGCATGACCAAAATGACCCACTAATCAAATTTTCCCAAACATGTGACCTAGCCCAACAGTCTTCTCGTGCCCGAAAACCATAGGATGCAAAATTTAGTGTAATTAGTCTGAGCCGTTTTAAGATAAAATAGCTTGACCCATAATGATCCATGACCAAAATGACCCACTAATCAAATTTTCTCGAACACGTGACCTAGCCGAACAGTCTTCTCGTGCCCGAAAACCATAGGATGCAAAATTTAGTGTAAATAGTCTGAGCCGTTTTTTAGATAAAATTAGCTTGATCCACAGTGACCCAAAAACGACCCACTAATCGAATTTTCTCGGACATGTGACCTAGCCCAATGATTTTGTCGAGCCCGAAACTCGTAGGGCACAAAATTTAATCAAAATCGTTAGAGCCGTTTTTTAGAAAAAATTAACTTGACCCGGGGTGACTCAAAAATGACCCATTAATCGAAAATTCTCGAACATGTGACCCCGCCCAAAATTTTCTCGTGCCCGAAAATGGTAAGATACAAAATTTAGTCAAAATCGTTTGAACCGTTGTTTAGATAGAATTAGCTTGACCCTGACCCTTGATGACAAAAAATAGCCCACTAATCGAATTTTCTCGAACACGTGACCTAGCCCAATGGTTTTCTGGTGCCCCAAAACGGTAAAACACAAAATTTCGTCAAAATCGTTAGAGCCGTTTTTAAGATAAAATTTGCATATATATATATATATATATATATATATAATCCGGTAAAAACATGATTTTGGCCTGAACTAGCACCACCCCCCTCACCAGAAACAAGACAACACAAGAAAACACTGTAGAACATATATGTAAAAATAAACATAAACAAGCTGCGGCCTCATCAGCAGTGGGTAAATTCAAAGGCAGCCAAGCATCCGAACAAAAAGATTAACAATTAGTGGCAGTGGGTTTCGGCCAGAGCTCTGCGTAGCAAAAATTCAAAATGTACAGAAACATATTTGAATACTACTTAACAGACGCTCCCCCCACCGTACCCTACGCCACAATATAAGCGAATGCTGTACCAATATCACAATACTGAATCACCATAGTTGAAACAAATGTCTCTTCGAAAATACACACAACCAATTCAGCCACGTTGCCACAATTAAAAAAGTAAAACACGATAAACAAACCAAATCCGTTATTCAGTACACAATCCAGAATCGTTCCACGTCGGATGCCAACAAACACAGCCATCATCATAAAACCGTCCTTTTCAGGCTTTAGGAATTACGAGTCATTTACTGTTGAATGTAAGCAATCTATCAATAATGGAGGCAGTCTGCAAAATCTGAATATTTTTTAATAAATTTTAGAGGGATATTGTTTTTATAATATAAATGACTGATAAAATAAAATAGTTCCTTATTTAACAGGTTTTTATTTGAACAAATTCTGTAAAAACGGTAAATTTGACCAATTATAATATTTATATATATACGTTTGTGAATATTTGAAGACCAATGAATTAAATGATTCACAGTAAACGGAAAACTGGTACGCTTATCAAAAACTGAAATTTGTAAACCATTTTTAATCAAAATTTTTAGATCAAGATAATTTGCGAGCTTGTTATTATCATTAGTTTTCTTTAATACTAATGAGTCAGGGTAAATTTCTTGAGAAATCACCCCAAAATCCCCATCGAAATTTAAAACAATTAAATCATCTATGTATCTGTATGCAATAAAACGAACATCAGCTGTATTGATATTATATTGAAACTCATAAAAAAAAAAAAAAAAAAAAAAAATAAATAAATTAGCGGCCGTAGATGAATAACTCGTACCCATCCCGATACCATTGATTTGCGAGTATATTTTGGAACCTGTATAAACATAATTGTTATAAAGACAGAAATGACATAATTTGAAAAATAAAGTAGAGTTAAAATCCATGACATCTAAAACCAACTCAGCTGTCTTTAAAAGTGCTTCCTTTAAGCTATTAATAGGGATATTTGTAAATAAATTTTCGAAATCATAAGTTTGGATGGAATGTATATTATCACTTTTTATTTTCCTTGCTATTTCATAACTATTTGAAACTATCCAAAAGCAGTTAGTATCTTTGTATTTGTATTTTAACATGTTTAAAACTTTTTTAAGCAGCTCTTCGAATTTCTTATTGAAGTTATTACTAATACTATTGACACTACTGCATATAAACCTGTATTTAACCGGTATTTTATGAAATTTGGGGGAAATAAATAAAAATGGAAATGATAAGTTTTTATTGCAAGGAAAAGGAATTTTAGTTTGTTTAGAAAATGCCAGATGCTTTTTAATAAGTGTTTGTACTGAAGAGTTATACATTTTGTAGGTTGAACTATTATTCAGCTCTGCATTGAGCATTTCAGCATAATATTTTTTACAAATAATTGCAAAATTACCAGCAGCCTTATCGACTGGACAAAAAACAAAAATTTCTTTCAACTTTGTTATTTCATTTCTAATTTCCGCATTGAGATTATGATATGTATATGCAGAATTATTAATAAAACTATTTTGAAAAGATTTAAAATCATTTAAAATATGAAGTTTCCTTAAGGCTTATATATATATATATATATATATATATATCAAGTTTTTTATAGGACCAACCTAGAAAAAAAAATTTTAAAAAAAAGCAAAAAAAATTAAAAACAAAAAAAATCCCTGCCGGCTCCGCCTGCAAACAAGTTATTTTTCGAAGTAGGCGGTTCCAACTCCCGCATCTTTTCGAAACTGATACATAAAATCAAGGGGCATGGGATCTCGGTCATGTTCGTAAATAATGGGCAAGGTCGAACCAAGGTGGGATGGGGATGGGGGGGGGGGGGCTTTTTGTGAAAATAGAAAAATCCCATGATTTCTTGGTTATGATACGTATCGAATCCGTTTGGGGTTGTTATTACTTCTGGGAAGGGGGCCGAAATTTTGTGTATGACGGATTTTTGATATCATTAAGGGTGGCCCCAAGAGGGGGTGGGGAAGGGGGGTTTTGGAGGAAAGGGATTCATGACTTCGTCGGTTCAGAGGATATCAGGTCCGTTTAATTTATTGTGAGTCCTCTTGGTGTTATCTAGAACTTTTGTATTGACAAGTTTTTTGTGGGACTAGCCCTTATAGAAAAAAACCCCTGCCGGCTCCACCTGCAGACAAGTTGGGTTTCGAAGTGGGCGGTTCCAACTGCCGCATCATGGCAAAAAGGTCATTTTTTCCGCAATTCCCGACAGGCAGGCGCCCAACGGTCTGCGTCTTCGAGATCTGCCTGTGCCTGTAGGCTGAGCCGTCAGGGATTTTTTTATTATACTTTAATTTAAAGTTATGTGCATGTAATCATTTTTAAACTAAGAAATTTTTATTCTAGTATATCGATCTTAGTGCATATGTTTTTAAAATGTTATACTTAATGAATGCTAATGTCTGTGGCTAATTGACATGGCCATTTAAATTGTCTTATAGAGTGCTATTTGTTTGGCTGTGATCTGAGGCTGTTTTATTTGAATAATACTTTTAATCTCTAAAAATTATACATCAATACATTACGGAGGATGTATAAATCAGCAGTACAATACGGATATTGTGCTGCGAAGTATTTCTTCGTAGTGCAGTGTCCGTAATATTTATTTTTAAATGACTATTCAGATGCTTCTGTCAGGGTGAACTCTTATTTAAAGAGTTATAAAAAGCAATCGAAACGCCAAATATCTATTAAAATAGGTGCGAAGAAAACTTTATTTAATGAAATTTTTACTTGTTTGACTTTTTTAAAGTTCAAATCAATCAAAAACATTTAAAAAATGAATGCTTTTCGCATTGAAAAGCATTGCAGAAGCAGGTTAGGACAGCCTTCAGTTTACCGTGGCGCCATCTATAAAGAAAAACTGTATTGTAAAATTTCAACGTTACTTTCCCCTCCATCTATCTTCCTCCGTGATACATACAATATTAAAGTTTTGGTAGAATATCTGTACACCAGATGTCAGCAGCAACGTATTTGATAGTATGCTAAAATAGTCTAATATTTTTACAATAGATAGCAGTAGTATTGCTTATTTAAAATATTAAAACTTGGAAATTTAGTATGGAGGTAATAATATCTGTGAAATACTTTCAAATTATCAAGTAATATTATATATTTTAATTTATTAAATTAAAATTAAAATAAAATAATTAATGGTTTTTATTTATGTGTATATCATAATTTTTTTTAATTTTTTTATCTACATTTTTTAAAATGTTGTAATCTATTTAGTTAAATAAAAATAACTGTAACTGTAGGTTACAATTTATGATCTGAAGGATTCTCTATTTAACTGTGAATTTAACCTCTTCTTTTGGATACAACTTTGTACATGTGCTCACAATATACTAAATATCTTGGGATATTATTAATATAAGTAATATATATATATTTTAATTTTTTTTAATTCTTTTTCACACTCCTTTTCAAATTGTATGTATAATTTATAATATTCCATTGTAAAGGTCTTGTTATTCAATATTGTTTCAGCGATTGTTCGGGCAAGATATGGCACTATATTTAGCAAAAGCTGGTGTCATATACAGAAAACAATCGTTCTTTGCTTATAAATGTGATTTTCTTGCCCTTGAAAAAGTAAATTACTTTATAAGCTTTTATTTGTGTATATACTCGTGTGGTTTATATTTCATTCCTTATTTTCTATTTATTTAATTTTTTTTTTTCTTCTTCTTAATTTGAATTAATAATGTTACTTTTATTAGGACTACAATTTTAATTTGTAAATTGACAGGGCTCTTTGGTATCGGGATTTCAGTGTATGTGGTCAGTTTCTTATGTTTCAATGGTTAAATTTTACTTAAAGTTTTATATATATATATATATATATATATATATATATATATATATATATATAACCACACACAAGATTTGCTCGTATTAGAATATATGATATGTTCACAAAACATATCAAAATTGGGAACTTTCTTTTTCCTAGCATATAATTGTATTTTTAACTAAAATCAACAAATCAAATTTTTACCCGAGCACCGACGTTTTGAAAAGCTGCCCCCGTCTTGATTGCGAGCCCAAATTGAACTGTGTTTCTTTGCGCACCTTCTATTACGATAAAGAAAACGAATTTACAGGCAAAGTTAAAAATGAAGCTTTTCCATTCTCTCCGAATTGTTCTTACTTCTATGACATGTTCCACTACACACAAATTGAAATAACTAAATGCATATAATCTAAAATTAATTCCTGCAATACTTTAAAATTTTAAATATATGAGGTTTTTAAATATGGATTTTGGAAGTGGGACACGTCTATTTTATGTTATTCTTAGATATTTAACGATTTGCATTTGAATGGGTTTAAAAATATTCCTAAGCAGTAATAGACTTATCTTATATTTTTTGTGGTGTTACTTTATGTGAATATAACATGTAATAATGGTTATCAGTGTCAGTCGAAAAAAAAAATCATGGGTTTGGTATGTGCCAGTGAACTTTTGAAAGCAATGATTTTTTGAAAACGTTGATTTTCTTTGATTGGAATGTAATTATAATAAAGAAAAAATATTTTTTTATTTACTTATATTATTTTATTTCAATATCTCAATATTCTTCTTCAAAAAAATTGCAATAAAAAATATATAAATGTAATTTTATAGGAAAAAATAATAGAAAAATATTCAGTAATAAGTTGTATGCACATAATTATATTTCTTAATTTAGTTAGTGAAGATTTTTAAAGTAGTTATGATGAAATTCTGATTGTGCTTGTTAATATTATGCAATATAAAAAATACTATTATTTATAGTTGACTTCCCTTGCTTTCAAAATCAACGCATTTGAAATATCGTTGACCCAATAAATTACTAGTAACAAATTTATACCGATATTAAACGATAATTATTGTGACTTGATTAAAAACATAAATTTTATGTTAATAATTTGTAATAAGATTTACCTTTAACCTTTTTTTTTCCACAAGATGGAGTTGCCCCACTCTTAAAACCAACGGCTCATATTACAAAAAATTTCTTAAACTTTTCTGTAGGAAAAATATTAGAATGTATTGTTTTCCATTTTTGGGGGGAAATTAGCCGTTTAACGTTTAATTAAAATTTCGTTTTTAATTGAAAAGTTTTACTGTGTTAAAAGCAGTTTTAAATATCAATAAAAATCAACAAGTATAATTTATAGCCAAACTCCTATATTTTGAAATGCCTTTATTGCGAGCCACTGTTGCCTTTATTGCGAGCCTAGAAGTCTGAAGTTGAACTGCGTTTCTTCGCAAATTTTCTATTATAATAAAGAAAACTAATTTCCAGGCAAAGTTAAGAATGAAACTTTTCCACTTGTATTTTCCGAATTGTTTTCACTTCTTAAATTATTCCATCATATGTTTAGTTTCATATGTACTAAAATATATGAGCAAATGTATTTAATATAATCTAACAGTACTCCCAAAAAATTCTACAAGACTTTAAAATTTTAAAT
Source organism: Maratus michaelseni (assembly GCA_963931845.1). Taxonomy (NCBI): domain Eukaryota; kingdom Metazoa; phylum Arthropoda; class Arachnida; order Araneae; family Salticidae; genus Maratus; species Maratus michaelseni. The sequence goes on along the minus strand of OZ007587.1, from coordinate 316,723,419 downwards.
ATATAATGAAAAATTTCTTATATAGCTGAACTATGTAGCTGAGAAAGAGAATATAGAGATTTATATAGTTAGTGAGATGCTTTTACTATTAGAAATGTACCAGAAGTTAATATATATTTTTATTTTTGGGGAGAAAGTTTAGTTGTTTCATACTGAATTAAAATTACGTATTTTAAAACTAAATATTTTCATCGCTTAATTAAATGGTGTTTAACATTTTTCATTAAAATCAACAAGTCAAATTTTTATCCAATTTTCTATGTTATAAAAGATTGCTGTCGCGAGCTGATAAATCTTAAGTTGAAAACTGCGTTTCTTTGCGTATCTACTTCAGTGGTAAAGAAAACGAATTTACAGGCAAAGTTGGGAATGAAACTTCTCCACCAAACGTTCTCTCCGAATTGTTCGTATTTGTTATGTTTTCTAAGATACGTTCAAATTCGTATAAACTAACATGTATAAATAATTATATTTTATATAATCTAAAATTAACAAATAATATTATATAAGTTAATGGTTCAAATACTTATTTGCTTTTACTATTAGAAATGTACCAGAAGTTAATATTTTTTCACAATAATGAATTTTTTTTTTCTTTTTAGTTTTTACACACAGTAGATACTACTTGTTTAAATAAACAATTTAATTAACATCCGCATTAAATTTTCGTTATAATGCTGTATATTTGTAACCATAAAAAGAATATTAGTGATTTTTTAATTGATGAAAGCTTCTAAAATTGATAAATTAATCAATATACTATTTAAAATTGTATTAAAATCAATTTTTGTGTTCAGAATTTGAATAAATTTAAAAAGGATATAAATATTTTAACACCATATTTATGTGCGTGTTGATCGCACACAGATTTATAAAGATTGTCTAGTTTTACAAATTTTAATTCAGTATTTTGGGTGGTAAAAACTAATACTCAAATAACTTATGATAAAAACAATTATTATAAAGTTTGAATTAGTTTTGAAGCATCATCTATAAATTAATTAAAAAAACAAAAGATTGGACAATTTTAATAAAATATAAAATTAGAAAAAATATGTAATTTTTGAAAACATATCACTAACAAAAAGCTACTAAAAGTTTTGAGGGGATTTTTTTATAATCTAAGACTTTATTAAAAATAATTTCTAAACATGCACGTCTTTTAGGGTTATGAGCTTTACACCAATTGAAATCCACAAAGGAAAGGGGGGGGGGGGTCTTATAAATATAACGTTTGTGCAATGACTGGTTAAGGGTTATTTAGATGGAATTGTCAAAATATGATAAAGTATAGTAAAAGTAATTTATACAAAGTAATTAAATAGACAGTTATTTAGATAAAGTAAATTAAATATATAAAATAATTTAAATAACAACAAAAATGTGCTTTAGTACAAAATTTGGGGCGCAATACCACTACTACTAATATTAATATCAATAGATTATTTTGAAGCATAAATTAAAATTTGAAAAAAAAATCAAATTATTAAACAATTCAAATTAATAAGTTTTGTTAAGCTCGGTTTATAACATTTGTTATCTGAATCGTTACAGAAATTGAGAATTGCTGCATTAGATAACTTTAATAAGATTATTTAACATTTACAAAGCTTATTTATTTTAATACAAATTTTGTTTTTGCTCACAAAAGTAGATTTTTATAGTATCTATGTATTAATATTTCTCCAATTAAATTTAATAAAAAAGACTATAAATTACAAGTAGAATTTATTGTCTAAATTTCACTGATAAAAATCATGTTATGATTAATCCTTGAATTATAGTAAGAAATATAACTAACAGTACTCAATATCAATCACACCAAATATCAAAATTTATTTTTATTAATTTTAAATAAATATATCTGTGTACCCCAGTCGCAATTTCATTATTCCTATTGCAATGAATGCTTGTTATATTGATATCTTTACTTCCGCATTCTCCCTGCGGTTATTTACACCGACACATGTCCAAAATGTTTAGATACTAGGGGCAGAAAATCCCTGAACTCTCGAACCTGGAATGCTTCTACTGCCATGAATTGCTCCCCGACTATAGTACAAAGCAAATTAATCGCTTCGCTTATTCTCTGACCTCGAACACTGTTGGTCTGTTAAATCGAAACCGTGCTATTGACGTAAAGAATGTCAATAGAGAAGGTCTTTATACCATGAAGGGACTGTCTGAGCCGTTATGTGTTTGGAGCACCAATGGGATTTGCTCAAGAAAGTTTTTCGTGGGAATTTTCCTAAATCTCGTGAGGTTTTTCACGTTCTAAAGGTATTTTAATTCAAAGTAAACTTATTGAAAACGATCCGTTATTATTATCTTCTAAAAAATTCCCAGTGCAAAATTTCAGATTTTTTGTTATGGCAATAGATTGGTTATACAAAGTATTAGTTAACTGTAATACAAAGATTATTCATTAGTATTTACTTATAAATACATAGCGTACCACTATGAAAAGGTATAACATAGAAAATAAAAATACATATATTACCAAACATATATAAATTGCTGTTTTAAAAATATCCGCTTGACTGTTGAATTAATTTCACAAAGTTAATATCTTTCATAAATATTTATTGTTATTTGGGCCTGTGTCGAGATGAGTTGCATCCATAATAGCTTCCACTTGCCTTACAACTGAAGCTAAGAAGATTAAATAAATATTTAGCCATACAGAACATGCTGTATCTTCAATCTGAAAGCTCTGCATAACTTTTAAGACCAGAATTTATTTTCAAGGGGATTTATTGTCATTTTTATTTTTAATTTTCTCCCGCAAGTTAGTTTTGGCATGTTTCTACATTAAATTCGCAGTTGTCCCAATGTATTTACATTAATGCTTATTTTCTATGATTTGCGTTAATCATTTATTTGCATATCAGTAAAAATATTCGCAACATTGTTATACAGAATGTTTACTCATCTTCTGACAGCATAGCTGACAAGTCTCCCGAATTTTGAATACCACTATATCCGGAAAGAAATACTTTATTTAATGACAAACATGTTTTGATTAAATAAGACGAGGATTACTATGCGGTAAAATGGTACACAAAATTCGTGCGACTTGGCAGATATGTGGTAGATAATACATACACTGAGTGGCCAAAATATTAGGAATACCCTGTCACACAGCACTAATATTGTAATGACCCTTGTTTTTGTATTGTGCTTAAGGATGTTGTAATGCATACGTATATGCTTACGATGATTCTGAGTTGTAATTTGGTGCAATTAATTTCGTTTTAGCTCTTTTCTTGCTGCATACAATGCATACCATTTGAGTGGCACCTCTATCGATCACAAGAAAACCGCGCCTGATATTCTGCTTTTCGCCCGAAGTTTTTTTGGCTTAGCTGTCATTCTTACAAGGAGACCGCCAAACATGATGCGCACAGATTTTGATGATTTTAAAGTATGTTGTAGGGATCATACCCCTAACTATTCAGGTCAAAGGTTTCCTTCAAATGGGCCTTAGTTTTCAAGAAATTTCGTTTTAAAGTTAAGCATGCATTTCAAATGCCATTACTTCGCGACCCTGGACAAGGTCTCAGTGGTTCCGTGGTAGCGTTCGCGATTTGAGATCCGCAGATGGGTGTTCTGTCCTCTCCTGTGACTTTCACCTTTTTGAACAAATTTTATATATTTGTCGCGTTATAAGTTGTATGCAGAATTATGAATTCTGCATCTTTGAACTTTTTGATATTTTCCTAATAAATTCCACATACATTTTCGAATACTTCGTAAAAATTTACATTTTTTTTCTTTTCTTGTGCAGTTTTGAAATTAATATTTCTGTTGACGAAATTCCAAGCTAACTAATTCCAAAAACATATCTTGAAAGGAGTAATAAATTATTAAAGCAATAACGATTATATCCAAGTTTTAGCCAGTTATATATATTTGTTTTATGTTATTTAAATACATTTAACTGTAAAGTTCAAACTCACCGTCATTTTTGATTTGCACAAATAAAAAATAATTTATTACAATTAATTTTTTTTTCAGTCTAACAAGTCGATGCCATACAGAAAAATTCAACTACAAATGAAAAATCGTTTGTAAATTACAATACATATAAAAAAAATCTGGAAAAAAAATCGTCTGCAACGACTTTTACGGTAATATCAGAATAAATAAAATTTTCTTTTTATCAATTTCGTTTCGCTTCCTTTGCAGACAAATACGACGTTTGAAATAATTTCTTTTTCAAATTTAATGCATTTTTAAATATATTTATCACAATTTAAGTATTTAAAGAATATATAATATGCTAATTTATACATTCTTCCAATATTGTTAAAACAATTATTTAAAGGCGATTTTTAATGCGAAATTTGTTTAGAATATTTTTGCGATAATTATAACACAATTAGTTCCATATTTAATAAACTAAAAATGTCGATGTCGGTGATGATAAATATTTTAGTATTTCAGCAGTTAACATATTTCAATATATTTAGAACAAATCAAATATTAAAAGGATATATTATTTTGTTATTTTTTTCTTAATCATTTAATTTTTTTTTAAATAGAAAATGTAAATTAAAAAAATGTATTATTTCATAAATACAATAAATAAATAAGTAAATATACATAAATGTAAACAATAATCATTTTAAAAAGACGAGATATCAAGACATAAATTAGTTTGGATTTTCGTCAGCAGAAATATTCGAATAAAAATTGCGCAAAAACTATAAATTTTCACGCAAGATTCGAAAATGTAAATGGAATTTATTAGGAAAATATCAAAAAGTTCAAAGATGCAGAATTCATAATTCTGCATACAACTTATAACGCGACAAGCATATAAAATCTGTTAAAAATGGTAACGGTCACAGCAGAGGACAGAACACCCATCTGCGGCTCTCAAATCGCGAACGCTACCACGGCACCACGGAGACCACGTCCAGAATCGCGAAGTAATGGCATTTGAAATGCATGCTGAACTTTAACCCGAAATTTCGCGAAAATTAAAGCCCATTTGAAGGAAACCTTTGACCTGAATAGTTAGGGGTATGATCCCTACAACATACTTTAAAATCATCAAAATCTGTGCGCATCATGTTTGGCGGTTTCCTTGTTAGACTCGACACTCTGTTGTGTCAGAAAAACCAAAAACATTAACCGTTTCATAGATACTGGAACTGGCATTTTTAGCACCCTCAATCGCACCACATTCAAAGTCTCTCAAATCTCTTGTTTTCCGCACGAACATGTAACTTGCTACATTCACTGGTGCTTCTGACCTGGAAAAAGCTTTCTATCAGCAAATCCCTTTTATTGCATCAGTACACGCGCTGCACGAACGAGTCGAAGTATGAATGCGGCGTATTCCTAATATTTTGGCTACTCTGTGTATATTGAACGAATTCTGTAAGGGCCTGGCCACCTGATGTGTTTTTCGTTTTTCTCTAAACATGAGGTAAAAAAAGGCTCAGTTTTTTTTTCTCTTTTTCATCTTTCTCTTCGTTAGGCAGAAACTCCGATTCAGCGCTTGATAGCAGTAATCTCGATCCATCACACTTACAACTTGAATACCTTTGAAGTCTTTAATTTACATGACGATGCTACTCCACTCTTACACTATAATTAGTCCATTTCAAAGCAAAAATGAAAACTTTTTTTACAATATTTTTTGTTTCTAAGAAAACTTGTTGGCTATTTTCCAAGTCATGGATATGCTGTAGCCTTGTCCAACAAATTTATGAGTGGCGGCAGCTTAACGTAGCTACACTGTTCGCTACCATTGATTTAGTGCTAGTGTCACTGTCAACGACATATGGCGTTGACGTGGGCGTTTTCCAGTTTCTTGAGAAGTCGATAACCCCCTCGAGATAGACTTTGAAGAACTTAAGTGGAGAATCTTCATCCAAATCCTGAATTTGTCATGTGGCTGGATGTTAGAATACTTTCGAAACAGAATGTCGACGCGATTCTGTGTTCTGATATACGATCGAGTAACTCGCATTGTAGTTTCTAGATGCTATCTCATCTCTCAGATATTGTAGTAGTTTTTTCTTCTTGTTAGTTTGCGCGCTGAAAAAAATTTTTGTGCCGAAGTTACATATATTTTGTGAATATACTACTAGAATTTATACGAAATCTTGAATCTGATTTATACTTATTACTGAAAAATGGCCGTATCATTATAGTATTAAATATTTCTCTAAAATAATTTGTTTATTTCAGTTGAAAAAATTTCTAATTTGTTATCAAATTCATATTTTTAATTGAAACCGGCTAAATAAAACATGAATTTATGATATGATTGTCATTTATAGTAAAATAACGAGTTTTCACCAAGCAACGTATGCATATTATATAAATTATAAACAAATCATGAAATATATATTTTTCGTTAAGCGAAAGATATTTTGAGAAATTGTTTTGTCGCAAAATTATTAGAAGAACAGAATGTCAACGTGATTCTGTGTTCTGATATACGATCGAGTAACTCAAGTTGTCGTTTCTAGATGTTATCTCATCGCTCAGATATTGTAGTAGTTTTGGCTTCTTGTTAGTTTGCGTGCTGAAAAAAAATGTTCGTGACGAAGTTACATATATTTTGTGAATACACTACCAGATTTTTTTACAAAATCTTGAATCTGAAAAATTGCCATATCATTATAGTATAAAATACCTTTCTAAAATAATTTCTTTCAGTTGAGGAAATTACTAATTTATCAAGTTCATATTTTTAATTGAAATCGACTAAATAAAACATGAATTTATGATATGATTGTCATTTATAGTAAAATAACGAATTTTCACCAAGCAGCTTATGTATATTATATAAATTATAATATATATATATATATATATGAAATATTTTTTATTCGTTAAACGAAAGATATTTTGAGATATTGCTTTGTCGCAAAATCATCAGTGATAGTCATAATACAGGGATCTCAAATTATTCTCATCTAAGAATTCTAAACAGTTTTAAAAACGGAATTTATTTTTATAATCTTTGAAAATAAACATTCTCTGCTGTTATCGGATAACATATATAGATAGCGTATGTAGATCATATAAATTATATTAAAAAAGAGAAAATTATGCAAAAAAAAAATCCGTTAAACTAAAGATACTTTGGTATCTTTATTTTATTTTTTTATTTTATTTTATTTATTTATTTATTTATTTAGTCTCTAAATCATCAGTGATATTCATGAAATAGAGATATCAAATTATTTTCTTCTAAACATGCGAAAAGTTGTTTCTAGTTTAGAATTATGATATTGAAGTATTCCATAATAAAGACTCGATAGAGTATATCTGAAAAAATAATTTTCCAAAATATGAAAATTTTGGAAGCCTAGGATTACACTTTCTCTCTCTCGAATGTGGCTTCTACGCTGTTGCGTGATAAAGGCATCTCTGGAACACAACATAATAAACGACTTGTTCGTAAGTATTAAAATGTATTTACGAATATAAAAGAGAATAATTATAACTGTCTAACTGGTGGTTGATATAGTAATTAACTGTTAATTCAATTACTATGCTCAATTACTTAGACATAATTTTGTAGTATCATTCAGAAACCTTAATAATTATAGAGCATGTGTTTGTAATTGTCCAGTTGGTTTATCTCTAATTCTGAAATTTCGATTCATATATGATAACAGCGCCACTCTATTCCATTAATTCTGCTTCTATCATTTCAATTTATTGGTGAATTTGACAATAACACTGCATCATTTAATTTATGAATATTTCTACAAAGATAAGTAATGCGGATGCGTTGTATTCCACAAAGCATATGACGTGCATCATTTCATATGCATATTTGGGCAGCCTGATATTTAATTTACCGATTCATTTGGCAATTCATATTATCACACTTGTAAGCTACGGAAACAGACTGTGATGAGTTCTGTATTTAGTTGCTGTAATCATTTTTACCGTAAAAATTCATTATTGTAAAAATATCTAACTTTTTTTTTTTCTTTATTTTATTTGAGTCTTATTTTGTACGACTTTCCATTTCTCACTTTTTCCGTGGAATTACATATTGCATTTGAAAAATCATGATTTTTTGCTGTTGTATTTGTTTTGTATCTCCTTGTACATACAGCTTGGCATTTGTGCATTTGAGGTAAAGTTGCATTTTACGTATTATCTTAAATACCGGTTGAACCAAAAGTTCGTTAAAACTTTAAAAATTCATAAAAAAGGAAGAAATTATGATAAAGAAGTGCGGTTTACAAGAAAGGGCTCACAAGGTAGTCGAATTTTTTTTAGCAGCAAAAAAAAAAAAAAAAAAAAAAAAAAAAAGTTAAAAATGTCACTGGTAGAGGGCGCTGACGACCCGAGACACAATGAACAGGACAACAGTATGCTCCATCCATTTATTCTTGCAATAACAATTGTTCAACATGACCTCCAGAACATTGTACGACACAACTAAGGCGTCTCACAACGCCCGTTACAGCTGAATGCGGAATGAATTGCAGGAACTCTTCGTTCAAATAGAACAACTTCACAAACAACGCTCGATCGGGTAATGATAACATTCTGAGAGCGAATGAGAAATCCTCGTGTATTTCGGTCTTTTATTGCTGGATTAATTTGAATAATTCTGCATTCTGCTGAATCTCTCGCATGCTAGCGCCATCTACAAGTGACCTTTTTAACTAAAAATTTTTTTTGCTGCTAAAAAAAAAAAAGAATACCTTGTGAGCCCTTTCTTGCAAACCGCACTTCTTTATCATAATTTTTTCCTTTCTTATGATTTTTTAAAGTTTTAACGAACTTTTGGTTCACCCGGTATTTACCAAATCCATTATTTTATCAATAAATTTTTAGCGACAAAATTCTATTTTATTAACTTACGGACTTTCTGTCGTCGTCAAAAAATCGTAGTTTACTTCTGAACGATTGCCAAAATCTGGTAACTGTTTCTAGTAATATGTGGCGATGGGGCCTGGCGCTATGGCTTTCTGTTTTATTGTTCACACATCGGTTCTAAATTTCGCATAATTTAAATTTTTACATCATCGTATAGAGAAAAAATGTATTTTCGAATGAAATTTGTCTGATAACAGTAATTCTATTTAGTGACTTTTACAGCTTTTTAAATAAATTTTCAAACATGAATTTTCTTTTAATCCACTCATCTCAATAATAAACATTTGTTTGCTTTTTACCTTTCTCCCTTTGTCACTGGTTGTCACACTCGAGTAATTACCCCCCCCCCCTTCCTGCTGTGATATCACAAACGTATAAATTATTTTATTTATGATAGATATTATTTAAACATACTATTAAAAATTAAATATCTTGTAACAAAATATGAAAGGTTTCGTATAACGTAAGAGTTTAATCTATGGAACTCAAAATTTCGATTTCTCAAATGGTCTTAACACGAAATAATTGATATGTTACAACATATATTTATCACTTATATTTTATATATATTTCCTATTATTCTTATAAAATTACACTTTTTTTGTAAGATTTTTAAGAAATAGCAAATTCGATGGACAGCTAAATTTTTATTGAAGCTGAAAAATATTTTATAGGATTTTATTTCCTCTCGCAGCATTTCCGGTGTCGTTCTGTAAATGAATGAAATTCCGTTTTGTGACTGTTACTAATTGTTACTTGTTATTTGTAGACACCATTCAAAATATTTCTATTTTCAATTCAAGATGTTTCTATATTATATATTATTAAGATGTTTCTGTATTATATAGCATTTAAGATGTTTCTATATTATAAACCAAAGGACGGCGAAAGTGCATGCCAAAGGTCAATTACCACTATTTTGGAAAAATATATTCCTCAACTTATTTAATGAAAAAAAATCCAAAATTAAATAAAGCGAAGAAAACTATTCGGAAAAAATAGTGGCAATCGACCTTCTGACACGTGGGTTCGCCGTCCCTGTTATTACCATTCAAGATGCTTCTATATTATATGCCATCATTCAAGATGCTTTTATATTATATGCCATTCAAGATGCTTTTATATTATATGCCATTCAAGATGTTTCATATAATATACTATTCAAGATGTTTCGTATTATATTCCATTCAAAATATATATTGTATTATGCAACTCTATATTATATGCCATTCAAGATGTCTCATATTATATCCCATTCAAAATGTATATATATATATAGATATATATTATATACCATTCAAGACGTTTCATATTGCATTTCATTCAAGACAAATTCATTCATATATTTTCATTCTAAGATGTTTCTATGTTATAATCGTTTATAAACCATTCAAGTTGCTTATATATTTGATAGATTAAATTCTCATATTATATATTATTCCTGTAAAATCTATCACCGTTTACAGGATTAAAAAAATAGCAAACATCAAAGATCGATGGAAAGCTAAATTGTTATTATTAAAGCTCGAAAATATTTTCTATGATTTTATTTCCTCTCGCAACACCTCGGTATCGTTCTGTAAATGAAAGACATTCCGTTTTGTGACCGTTATTAATTGTTATTTGCAAAAACCATTCAAGATGTTTCTCCAACTTTCTCCCGTTTTATTCCATTAAATTATCGATTTATATTCCAGAAGAAGGGGGAGAAAAAGAACATACAAAATGGATGCTTCGAGAATCCCTCTGAAATCCGCGTGTAATTCTTTTCCGTCGAAAATGGATTTTAGATAAAAGTTGATCGACTGGAGACATTTTTTTTTTTCCACAGAAAGAGAAAATAAAAATCAATGTACTGTTCCGTTCATTACTGAACTGCGTGTGTGATCGGCAGTTTCTTCTCACGCCGTATTGTTTAAAATTATTGCAGTTTCATTTTATTTTATTCTTTACGGCACTCGAAATAGCCTCGGGTTTTGTTTAGTTTTATTTTATTTTATTTTGTTTATTTATTTTATTTTTCTCCGACATGTGCAATTTCTAATTGACGTTAGAAAGCATTTTTGTTCAATATTTTTCATTCGGATTTCACACTAATGTGTAAGCTATGAACTGATTTTTGAAATATCCGTTATAACAACAAAATCAAAGTAACGAATATTATGCTTTATCTGTTAATTTAAAGGCGATTTTTTTTTTATTATTGTACTCACTTAATAATTTATTTTATTTATTTATTTATTTATTATTATTTTTTAAATTGATCGACTGGAGATGTTGTATTGTTTTCCCTGTCAGAGGAAATAAAAATCAATGTGCTGTTCTGATGCTATTGAATTGCGTGAGCGATCGGCATTTTTTTTTTTTTCTCACATGTATATTTTTAAATTATTGCAATTTCATTTCGTTTCCGTCACCTGTTCTTTAGAGCATTCGAAATATTGTCTTGGTTTTTGTTTTATTTTTATTTTTTGTCCTCCCCGCCTCCTCCCCTTCTCCGAAATGTGCAATTTATAGTGCACGTTTGAAAAAAAAAAAAAAGTTTGATCAATATTTTTCATTATGATTTCACTTTGATGTAAGCTACGAAATGATTGATTTCCAAATGTCTGTTATAACAAAAAATTAAAAATCAAGATTGTTGTACTTGGTTTATTAATTAAATTGAGATGCTTTGAATTATTTCTGTAATTAATGGTTGAGAAGACTTTTTTTTTTAAATATTGCAATGTGCTATTGATCTACTATAGACGCTTTATTATCCCCCCCCCCCCCTCGCCCACAGAGAAAATTAAAATCAATGCACAGTGCGGTTGTTATTAAATTGCACGCCAGTTTCTTTTCACACGTGCTATTTAAAATTATTGCAGTTTCATTTCATTTTATTCTTTACGGCTTTCAAAGTTCTCTTGCTTTTTGTATTGGAGCGTTTTTAGTTTTGCCTTTGTTTATATTGCCCCCCCCCCCCCAAAAAAAAAAAAGTGTTATTTATGATTCCCGTTTGAAAGTGTTTTTGTTCAGTATTTTTTCATTATAATTTCACACTAATGAAAGCTGTAAATTGGTTGATTTTTGAATATCCGTTATATAACACTGAAACAAAAGTAATGACTATTGCGCTTTGTTTATTAATTAAAAGGAGATTTTTTTTTTAATTACTGTGCTTTATTTAAAGATTTTATATTTTTTTTATGTGTGTGTGTGAAATTGATCGACTAGGCTGTTTTTATTATTTTACCCTCTTTCTAAGTAAATAAAAATCAATGTACTGTTCCGACTTTGTTAAATTGCGTGTGCGGTTGGCATTTTCCTCGCACGCATGTGTTTAGAAATTATTGCAGTTTCATTTCGTTTCTTTCGTCTCATTCTTTATGATGTTCAAATTTGTATGTTTAGGCCCTCCTCCCACCCCTTCCTCTTCCCCTATCAAAATGTGCAATTTATGGAAAGCATTTTTGCTAAATATTTTTTCATTACGATTTCACACTAATATAAGCTGTAAACTGATTTTGATTTTCGAATGTCCGTTATTATAAGAAAATTAAAATCAAGAATGTACTTCCCTTATTAAGTAAAATGTGAGATTTTTAACTGTTTCCACAAAATTACGGTTAAGGACCTTTTTTACGGGGGAGGGGGAGGGGGTAAAACTATTAGTAAGTGCTGTTGATTCACTAAAGAAGTTTTATTATGCTTTTTTATTCCATTCTGAAAGTAAAAAAAAATCAATGTATTGTTCCAACGTTATTGGATTGCGTGTGAGGTTGGCATTTTCTTCTCATGCATGTGTTTTAAAATCATCCCAGTTTCATTTCTTTTTCTTTCTGTAATCTTCGGAACTTTCTTAATGCTTTTTGTCGGCATTTTCCTCTCATGCGTGTGTTTTAGAATTATTCCAATTTTGTTTCGTTTTCTTCGTCTGTATTTTATTACATTTGAAATTGTCTGTGTTATTATTTTGTTTTGCTTTTATTTTTTGTCCCTTCTATCCCGAAATGTCAAATTTATAATTCGCGTTTCAAGCACTTTTCCATTACGAGTTCGCACTGAAGAATGAATTGATTGTTATATGAATGCTCGTGTTATAACAAGAAAACAATAGCCTTGAATATTGTACTTAATTAACTAAAACGAGAGGTTTTTTAATTATTGTTGAAATTGATGGTCGACAGCCTTTTTTTATTTTTTTTTTATTTTGTGAAATGGATCGACTGAAGACGCTTTATGATTTTTTTTCTTACTCAAAGGAAATAAAAATCAATATACTCTTCCGACATTATTGGATTGCGTGTGAAGTTGGCATTTTCTTCTCATGCATGTGTTTTAAAATTATCGCAATTCCATTTCTTTTTCGTTGTAATCTTTGCGTCTTTTAGAACTTTCTTAATGTTTTTGTTTTTTTTTTTCTTACAAAATATATAATTTCTGATTTATTTTTTGAAACATTTTTCTTCACTTTCTTTTCGTTATGATTTTACATTCGTGTAGGCTATAAAATAGAAAAATTTGAACTCCATTCTAGCAACAAAAGATGAAAGTAAAGAATATCGCATTTTGTTTATTAATTAAAGTAAGATTGGTTTTTAAACTTCGTGCTCTTAGAGTTTGCCCATTTAAGTTTTTCGTTAATTTCTTCAAATTGTATCATTGTTTCACTTAATATTCATATTTTATCCTCGGAAGTTTATCCTTGAAGTTTTCTTTTTCTATAAGGTGGGTGAACCAAAGGCGGCCAGTGGTAGTCGGCACCTCAAAAGTAGAATTAATTTAATTTTCAATCACAAAATTGTGTGTTCACAAAACGGTATTGATAACTGATATAAGTAGTTTATATGTGTAATTTTTGTAATCATATATGTTTAAGCATTTAAACAAAAAATACAATTAAAACACTTTTTTTCAGGGATTGGAAGGTATTCCCGCCGGACATAAGCTGGGATCCTCCAACAAACTCACCATTCCAACCCCAAGGATGGATACTTACAGGTTTTCCATGGCTAACATGGAAGGTAATAATATATATATATTTTTTACTATTTGTATTTTAAAGCTGTTCTCAAATCCAAACTGGCTACTTTATGATACATTTTTTAATTAATATTTGTTCGCAAATGTACGAAATTGGCAGGTGCTCTTATTCAGAAACTTTGCAATCGAAAGACATTTTACATTTTTTGGTAAAGGCAGAAGATCTTTCAGAAAATATTGTCAAAGTCTGCGTTTTCAAACGAATTAGAGAGAGAGGGGGGAGATGTCGTCACGTGACACGAATCGCATGTAAAACTCATTTCGATTCGGAATCGCTTCAATAGTCAGGCCTACCAATTTTATGCCTTTACTTTTAAAAACGAGTCTCAAAATTTGGCGCTGTTTAGCAGGCCATTTGAGAACCACCTTAAAACAATTTGTGTATTTATTGTATATATTTAAGAAAAATTAATATTTCTGTAATATAATTTATAGGCATTTTACTCGAAGAGGTAATATAAGGATTTTACTAATTTTCAACCAGTCGATAAGCTGATCGATGAAAATAAATTTTTCCTGTGAGTGGATTTATTGATTTTTTATTTAACAAATATTTTTCTTTTAGTCCTTTGTAAACGATCTTTAAATAAGTTTATAAAATAAACTTATTAATGTTTAGGAAATAAATTTATTCATATGTCTGTGTGTTTGCAGTAGTGTTCCTTCCCAGGTGTTCTGATTTACGTGGGACGTCTCGATTTTCTGGAGCTCCAAGACCTGTCCAGCGTAACCACTGACGCCAAAAATCCCGATTTTTTATAACGCACAAATTCTTTAAAATTTCTGTTCGCGCCATGTTATTCGTTAGTCTGCATGGAATGGAACACAATACAGTAAAACCTGTGAAGACAGTATACCTGTCTAAAACGGAAGTCCTTCCGAAAGGAATACCTTACAAATCTACCAGCCTAGACGGAAACTTGTCTAAAACAGATTTTTTTTGCGGTTCCTAGTGATTCTCTTTTCACAAATTTTACTGCACTTTATTCAGTAAACCCTGTGAAAACAGAACCTGTTTATAACGGAATTCTATTTTAAAAGTAACGATTTCATTGTTTCTAAGATAGGAATACTATACAATTATACATGCTAAATTAGAATTTTGTTTAAGTCCTTAGCGATTCCACTTTCACAGGTTTTATTGTGTAAGATTGTTGTGTTTATTTACTATAGTAGAACCTGCTAAGACGCAATCGCAAAAAACCGGGAAAAATTCCGTTTTGAACAGGTTTTCATCTTAGCACGTATAATTGTATGGTATTTCTACCGTAAGGAACATGAATTATTTATGTTTTAGACAGTATTCCGTAATAGACAGGTTTTGTTTTAATAGCATTTATTGTATTTTTATGTCCCGATTTAGAAGCTGTTGTCCCGCGTTTTTTGTCTGCCTATCCCGTTTTGGACCTGGTAACACTAGTTTTCAAGTATATACTTTTTAACAGACTTTTGGTGACAAATTTTGGTCAAGCAGCTGTATTCGCAGGCAGTCTTCAATTTTATATTCCTATTCATGCGCATTATTATTTTGCGTTTTTGATGTCTCCTTATGTCATTGAATGTTTTTATACAAAATATGAAAAACACCAGCGGGGAAGACCGAGCTATGCTCGGTTCAAATTAGTTTGACCCGTAGTGGCACCAAAATGACCCACTCATAGAATTTTTCTCGAACATGTAACCAAAATGTTAAGATAAAAGTTTAGTCAAAATCGTTAGAGCCGTTTTTTTTAAAAGATTAAATTAGCTTGACCCCTAGTAACCCCCAAATGACCCACTAATCGAATTTTCTCGAACGTGTGACCTAACCCAATGGTCTTCTCGTACCCCAAAACGCTAGGATGCAAAAATTTAAAATCGTTAGAGCCGTTTTTTAGATAAAATTAGCTTGACCCGTAGTAACCCCCAAATGACCCACTAATTGAATTTTCTCGAACGTGTGACCTAACCCAATGGTCTTCTCGTACCTTAAAACGCTAGGATACAAAAATTTAAAATCGTTAGAGCCGTTTTTTAGATAAAATTAGCTTGACCCGTAGTGCTCCAAAATGACCCTCAAATGGAATTTTCTCGAACACGTGACCTAGCCCAATGATCTTCTCGTACCCTAAAACGGTGGGATACAAAATTTAGTTTAAGTCGTTGGAGCCGTTTTTTAGATAAAATTTTCATACTCACACACACGAAGACAGAAGTTTTGCTCGTATTGTGATAACTGATATCTATAATAATAATTTGTAATATATGATATCTCTTTTAAAATTCTGTTGCAGGAATTTCACAAGTAAACACCATATTATCGGATTGCTAGCAATTATACATTCATTACAAGAATTTTTATGTAAATACAATAACTCACATAAAATATATTTACCAGAAAAAACATTTTTTTCCCCCTTTAATGAATACTTTACTTTTCTTTTTAAAAAACTAATGCCCTTTTTGTGATTTATAAAAGTCTGTTTTTGCAGAACATAAATAAATGAATAAATAATAATAATAAAAAAATGATTCTTTTGAAAACAGGAATTTTTATGAGCGTTTTCTAACCTTATCAGATTAGATGTTATAACACGAGATAATATTTTCAAATCAAAACTGAAATATTATGTTTAAATAATGTATTATCTTATCGCAGGTGTTTGAAGTCATAAGGTTGAACAATTTTTAGAATCATCGTATAGTTCATAAAATATTAAGAGCAGGAGGGGGGGGGGGGGCTTTATAGAAAAGAAGGTATGGAGAATATATATGTATATATAATTTAAACATAGCGGATAACGGGAATGTTTATTTTATTTCTCTTTTCATTTTGTTCTCTTGGTTTGAGTATGATTTATGCCATTTAGCTATTTAAATATTATACGATTTTGACGTGAAATATGGATTAATTGATTTATGATATTTTTGCAGAATTGTATATAACATATAACATATTTTAACATGTTTTATGAATATTAGCAAAAATAACCCATTCCAATGATGGAGATCAATTCTAATAATAATCGTTTTTACTCGCAATGGTTTTCAATTTTATTTATTCTCAAATAAGGACTCAAATATCGAGTTTTTTCTGTTTGGATAACAACTTAGATTTTTTTTTTTTAATCGTTAAAATGGCTATAAAGATTTAATAATCAAAATTTATTACAGTTTGGTCTGTTATTCTTGAATATTCTAAATGAAAAAGTATTGTTGATATCGAGAGATTATTAGTAGAATTTTTCTTGTAGAATTGTTTAATTATGTTAATAATTACATAACTAATAATTACATAATTACTTAACTAATAATTACATAATTACTTAACTAATAATTACATAACTATTTTAATTATGTCGAATAACTAGGTTATGATAAATCTGCTGTTTGTTTCCGTTAAAAAAATATGTCGTCAAACTATTTTATTATTTTTATTTCAGGATATTATGAATTTATTATATATTATATCATAGAACCAATAATACAAGAGAGGTCCTTATAGAATTGCCTATTTACAATTATTTGTGTTTAGACTGTCAGAAATAAACACGGAAAAATATATTTCGAGAATTAGTTTCTTTTCCCAATCACACAAGCATACATGTACGCACACACGCGCGCAAATAAAAATAAAACTTTTTAATTGAAAATCAACAGCTTTCACATAATTGGATTAATATGAAGTCTCGTCTCATTGCATCACTTCAGTTTTTCTCAGCTCCTTCATACGAAAATTATTTGAAATTACTTACTTTTTTAGGGTTTCGTTCATCTCACGAAACCCTATTACCCCCGCTCCGTTGTCTGTCTGTCACAGAGCTATTCTCAGAAACTATGTAACTTACAGAGTTGAAACTTTGTGTATATAGCTGAATACCAGCTATAAAGAGCTCAAAATATTAAAATTTGAAAAATTCGTACTATTTTAATAAATGAGATAAAAAAACAAAATTCTAACATCCTTTTTCTATTAAATTTAAACATTTTTCGTTATAGCAGATGCCAAAAATTAAAAATCCACGATGGAATTCTTTCTACAGTCATTAATTTTCTATCAGACGATTTCCACGTGAAAACTGAAAATGAAATAAAAAGTTTCACCAATTGAAAAAAAATATTAATATGAAATAAAAATGATTGACGTCATAGTGGTAAATAAACGGAGATTTTCAAAGATTTCTCAATAATACAAGGAGTATGAGTATGTGTATGTACACAAAGCAGATTAATATCACGTCATTACAGAATTAAAAAGAAAATCTGACGTCCTATTGGAAGTTTAACGAATTTTTCAAATATTTGAGAATAATACAAAGCGAGTATCAATATGAGTAATAGAGAATAGTAAATATATGAGTTTGAGAAACATATTGAATCGTGATAAATATCCGATTATGGAAATATTCGCATATTTTAACATTTTGAAGGTGTACAACATGTTTAATTTTAAAATTATTTTTTTAAATATCGCATTTAGTCCGCATGACCGATATTATTATGACAGAATATAATAGCGGGCTTCGCCCGCTATTATATTCGGGCGGTTTAGATATTCGAAAAAACGAAAAAATAGACCGGTAAATTTTTACTTTATAAAAAACACGACTTTTTTTTGTTGTTGTTGCTAAATGAAATTTATTTGGATTTCTTAAAGAAAGGATAAAGTGTTTTGAAAGGAATATTAAACGAAACCCTTTGAGCCATCTTCGATCACACTTACCCATTTGTTTTTCTTTCTTCTTTCCTTCTTACAGAATGCAATTAGTAAATTAAGGGCACGAAAAATATACAACAAGGGGGAGGGGGTAGTGCAAGTAAATACTGTAATAATCTACAAATTACCTAAATAATTAAAATAAAGCTTGCCGCATAAAGGGAGAGAGAGAGAAATTTCATTAAAAAGCAATTTGAGATGCTAATGTATATTTAAGTATTTTAGTCTGAACTTATAAGAATATCTTATTGTTTGACGAAGCTGTTAGCGTTAGTGAAACTTACACGAGTTCACTTTTCACAGCATATAAAACTTTTGTTTCAATCTGAACATCTTTTTTTTACGAAAATTGAGGTACGAAACGAAAAATAGGTAACGAGAGAAAGTGAGGAAAATTATAAATACTTAAATGGCAATAGCAGGGTTCGTAGGCTTTTACCACAAATTTTTAACAGAATTTTTCGTCTTGTTTAATGCAGAAAAGTATTACAATCCTGCAATTAAACGGGGCGTCTACAATTTCTGCTATTTAAATATTAAATAGAATTCTTTTTTTTATTTGCGGTTAAAGCGCTCGAACCCTGAATAATTGACCAAATGTTGCATTGTCACCAGTATTGAGTAAAATACAAAATTTAAAAAACAAGTTGGAAATTGTACGTCAAACGTTACAAACGAGGTGCGTTCGTACGCACGTTTTAGAATTAAATTCATGATATCCCGTGCGTAGAACGGGTTAAACAGCTAAGTATATATTTATTACTAGTTAAGTATATATTTTATGACACTGTTCATACAAATATCTTAACTAGTTATATAAATATTCAGATATATATGTATCAGCTAGTTATATAAATATTCAGATCTTGATGATTTTTAATTCTGTGAAATGAATTATATCGTCTGCAGATTAATTTCTGTCATAAAATAAGTATCTTGGTCGCTTGACGATTTAACATCCATCGGAAGCTCCTCTAACAAGAAAGCACTGATTTAAAAAAAAAAAAATTCAAATTTCTTAATAAATATTTTTATTAATATCTCCTAAAGTTTTGATTCGATTTTAATAAAATTTGAAATGTCTCGACAAAATTCTGCAAAGATAATATATTTTAAATTGCAAACCATTTGGTTGGGTAGTTTTTGCGTTGTTATATGCGGACAGACAGACAGACGGACAGACAGACAGACAGACGGACGGACAGACGGACGGACCAAACGACGACTATAGGTGCTACGTATTTATATAATTACGAACGCACCTAAAAAAGAAAGAAAGAAAAAAAAAAGGAAAATCAACTCACAAAAAAAAAAAAAAAAAAAAAAAAAAATCTGCAAGATTTAAACGTATTCAAGATACCAAGTTTAATAGAGTTTTTCAATATCGTGTGAATGAAGCATCATTTAAGTTTTAAATTACATTCGCATTAAACTTAAAATAAAACAATTTATTTTTAACAAAAAATAAAACTGACAATAAATTGTTTCTTCAAAGTATTGTTTCCTACCTTCGTGTTTTATGGCAATGGCAAGCTTGTAGTGTTATCCACATTATATTTCTGCACGATGTAGATTCCAACCCGAACCCGAAAAATTCCATTTGAAGTTAACTAGAAACCCGACCCGAACCCCCCGCACTTCAACTTGAAACCCGAAAGGAAAGGAAAATAATCCATATTTTAATGCAATCATGAAAAAAATATATATGAAATCATAATTCTAATATCAATTATATATGTTTAAGTAGAAAATTAAATATATATATCTATACTCATTTGTATTTAAATATATATTTTTTTCTATTTTTTTTTCCGCAAACAATGTTGTCAATTTTTCAAATAAACGGGTTACCAAACCTAACCCGCAAGAATCAAAACCCAGCTCAAAACCGACTTGATCACAAAGCAATCACCCTGATCTAGGACTCTTTCTACATTCATTTTAAATATTATTGTTGTCAATATCGCTTATTTTGACGCGCAGTAGACGATGATATGCAATTATTTATTTATTTATTTAGTTTTCAATGTAACAAGTTTATATATAACAATGTAATAACGTTTATTTTAAAACGTAAGGTACCATAATAAAATACTGTGACGATTAGCCCTTTTTTTTTTTTTTTTAATGAAAGTCATACACTAGTCACGCGAAAGGACACAGAAGCTAATGTTAATCCTATGGAGGCGTTATTTTCAAATTTCTCGCTTGGATTTTAATATTTTCGAATGATTTGTTTTTTGCATAGGATAGCTGAAGACAATCTTTTTTTATTACAGTGTTTTTTTTTTTTTTTTTTTTTTATTGAGGATAGTTTCACCGGTTCCCGGTTCCGAAAGTGAAAGTAATTTCATAAAAAAAAAAAAAAAAAAAAAAAAATCTGAAACCAAATTCAAAAAAGTAAAAACTAGCTGCGTTAAAGATCGTCTTCAGCTATCCTATGTAAAAAAATAAAAAATAAATAAAAAATTATAACTTTCTTTGTTGGAAATCGGTTTAAAAAAAGAAAAGAAAAAAGATTGAAATATCGTAAAGTTTGCTCTACAAAACACACTAAGTGCTACTTGTACTTAGGGAAAGATGGGCTGAGAGACAAACAAACAAAAAGCACTACAACATTTTATATTTTTATGAAAGGAAATAGAGCTACAAAATCTTTATTCAATTAAACATTTCACAAAAACTTTCATAGTTTTATTTTTATGTTGTTTTATTTACATTTGTACAGGAAAGGAATTCGAAAAAAAAAAAAAAAAAAAAAAAAAAAAAAAAAGACAGGTTCAGTGTAGAATTTAGCCTAATTAAAATTGGTAATTTAAAGAATTATCGTTATTTTCATTCAAATTTACCATTTTGAAAGTTTTAGAATTTGAGATCTTTTTTTTAAAAGCGTTTTTGCAAATTTTTCTTCAGAATTTTGTGACATCAGATTTTAGTTCAAGTTAAAATGATGCATAACATATTCATATTTAGCAATTTAAAATATGTCCTTTTTTTCCCCCACCAATGTAATCTGCATGCTAGATGAAAGAAAGGTATTTCTATTTGGCAGTTTTTATTTCAGTATTAGGTAAGAAAAACGAACAGAAAATAAGAAGAAAATGCTCGATGTATTTTTTAAATGATGATGTCAAAACGATACGAGTCTTCATTTTTAATTTGTGATCACTTTTGAATCAGGACTTTTTTTTATGTAACTGAGCATTAAAAATTTGAATCATTTGCAAATTTTATTTATGCACCAGAATGGATCGATTTCTTTTATTAAAAAGGATTTATTAATCTTGGCCACTCTGATGCGTAAGTAAAATTTGCCTTTAAGAGAGTTTTTTCTTTCTTTTCCACATATTTTATAAACTCTATTTACAATGTACAATTTCTAATATACTTAACACTTTGGAATTGTTCACAAAAAATTGCTTTGGCACTCAGTAGGTTTGATCAAAAGCTTTAAAGTTTTATTTTTTATTTTTATCTGACTTTTTTATGATACAAAAATTATATAATATTTCTGATATCAACATCACATTTTCTATGTGCATACGAAACGCACAATGATGAATAAGGCAGCATGCGAACAGGAACAGGCTTTTGACATAGTGCGCTTGCATTTCGTTAAAAATGCTTTGTTTGATTAAAAATTGGAATTAATTAAAAACCAGAAGGACCCGTGCGAAGTTTTCGCACTGCAAACTTTGAGATTATTTCCTGGTGCATTTTAGCATAAATTTTTAATTAACTATTTTTTTTAAATCCAACAACGCGTTTTAACGAAATGTGAGTGTACTATGTCAGAAGTCTGTTCAAAAACTTTTCAAATGATACCTCTTTCATCGTTGTATGTTTTGTATGTGTATAGAAAAAGGGATGTTGACAACATAAATAAGATATGTGATCTGGATTGTTTTTTCATAAATGAAATGAAAGCTTTTTTCAAATCAATGTTGCCACAAAAATAAAATACCGCATTATAGGATGCTCAACAGTGATTATAAAAAATAATAAATATAGTACAAAACAGGTAAAATGTGACTTTTCGCACGGGTTATTTTATATTTATGATTAAAAACCAAAATTAAAATTGAAACGTTTAAAAGAAATTAAATATTATTGATTGATCGAAGCAGTGGTATTTTATACGTGTAGCATAAAAGGTATGATTTGTTATATTAGATTGAATTGTAATTTGAGTATAATTCAATTTATTTTTCTTCGTCCCGTATTTTTCCCGAAGAAGAAGCCGTCATCCTCTAATGCAGTTAAAATACAATTGATAATTTTTTTTCTATCTTCGATGGGATTTTATTGTTGGGAATAAATGAGATGATAATCTCGCTTGACTAATGTTGTTTGAAGATATTTTTATCCTTAATTTTTCTTTAGAAGTTTAAACCTGCATCTAAAAAATATTAGATATTTCTAAAAATTGTTAGACTGCAGTGCGAAATCCTCGCACAGGTCCACTGGTTAAATACATAACATTGTTAAAAATGGTAAATAATATAAAATAAATAAATAAATAAATATATTAAAGTATTTAACAAACCGGTGTGATATTATAAAAGCATAAAAAGCTATATATATATATATATTTCACTGACACCCGGCTAACCGAAAAGTACCATAAATAAACCATATACTTATCGAAAAATAAGGGTTACTACAATTAATTAATTGGGGCCATGCTTGGCTCAATTGTATTTGAGCTTCTCGTATAATACGTAAGTACCCATTTTTTTTATTATTATTATTATCATACAACACACTGAATGATTATGTTATCGTAAAACACACACAATGATCAATTTATTATGAAACATACAATATTTAATTTAATATAAAACACACGCAATCTTCTCTACCGGGTTGCCATATGAAGCAAAATCTCGCCAAAATCGTCGTGTTGCCTAGGCATAAAATCATCCTTTTAGCGCCGAAAATATATCCCGGTGCGTCTGCGGCATTTGCACCAATATTATTTATATACAATTTACTTCTGCTTGTACATTTCAATAAGGTACAGATGTTGCAGATGCACCGGGGTATATTTTTGGCGCCAAAAGGGCGATTTTATGCCTAGGCAACCCGACGATTTTGGCGAGATTTGGCTTCGTATGGCACCCCGGTAAAGCAGACTGCGTGTTTTTTTCTATTAAATTAAACATTGTATGTTATATAATATATTAATAATTGTGTGTGTTTTATGATAAATAATTTTTGTGAATAGGTTGCCAAAAAATATGTTGGCAAATTTTCTTCTCTTGCCAATGTCATTTTCTTTACTTTGCCAAGATAATCATTAAATAAGTTAATGTACTATTACTCCGTTACAGTACGCATATACACAAACATGATAAATATAACAATAGATGATGCATGTATAAAAGTTATAAAAACCGGATTAAAGTCTCGATATTTGTTTCAAAAAGCACGCGCAAGAAAAAAAAAAAAAATTAACAATCGTATTTTAACTGCATTAGAAGATGATGTCATCCGCTTATTCTTGAAAAACATGAAATAAATTGAATGCATTTCTAATATAATAAAGCATATCTTTTATTTTAATTAAATTTTGCTTTTTAAAAATAAATATTAAATTAATCGCGTGGAGAAATCATACTTTATCTTTTTTGTACTGTTTATTTATTTTTATAATTGTGGCAACACAAATTTTAGGAAAACCTTTCATTTCAGTTATGAAAACAATGCCGATTTAATTTTTAATTAACAGCATTTTTTAATCAAAAACATGTTTTAACGAAATGTTAAGTGTGCTATGTCAGAAGCCGGTTCAGAAACCTTTCATATGGTATCTCATTCGTGGTTCTGCGTTTCGTATTTTCTGAGAAAAAGGGATGTTGACAGGAGAAATATATATGAATGAAATGAATGATGAATGATGAGATATGAAAAAGGTACAGTCAAATAATCTCAAACGTTACAGTGCGAAAGTCTCGCATGGGTCCACTGGCATTTCTTTTTAGGTGCGTTCGTAATTCTATAAATACGTAGCACCTATTCTCGTCGTATGGTCCGTCCGTCTGTCCATCCGTCTGTCTGTCCGTCCGTCCGCATATAACAACGAAAAACCTACCCAACCGAATGGTTTGAAATTTAAAATATATTATCTTTTCAGAATTTTGTCGAGACATTTCAAATTTTATCAAAATCGAATCAAAACTTTACAATATATTAATAAAAATATTTATTAAGAAATTTGAACTAAAAAAATAATAATCGGTGCTTTCTTCTTATAGGAGATTCCGAGGTTTAATCGTCAAGCGACCGAGATACTTATTTTATGACAGAAATTAATCTGCAGACGATATAATTCATTTCGCAGAATTAAAAATCATCAAGATCTGAATATTTATAGATCTAGCTATAGTACGAACGCACCTCGTTTGTCACGTTTGACGTACAACTTCCAACTTGTTAAATATTAATCTTGATCTTTCTATTTTTCAGAGTTCAAATATCTCAGTTTTAGAACCATTTTTTTTATATTTTTATCTTACTTTTTCTATTTTCTTTTTTAAATTTATAGATAGTCAAGATGTGGAATTGGATGCTATTCTGGGTGAACTGTGTGCACTTGAAGACAAGCTGGATCGGGAAATAATGCCCAAGAGCCAGTCTGCTAATCAAGCGCTAGGAAACGCCTGGAACGGATCTAAATCCAACTACAACAACGCTCAGAATCAAAACAACTGCATCAAAAACCAGAGTTCCGAGACAAAATTCACGTCCGGTCACAGTCGGTCCAATTCGGGTGGCGGTGGAACCAGACCGAAGTTCGAAATTGGTGGTTTGCAAGTAATTATGTTTTACGCTCTTATTATTTTTATATTGTTTTATGTATATTAAATCTGTTTGATTTGATGATTTGATCTGCCTGATTTGAAGAAATCCGATCTTGTATTTATATCAAACAACAATTAACATAAGAGAATATGTACTTCATGATTTTCAATAAATTAATGTATGAAATGAAAAAGTATAAAATAACACCATACAAATTTTGTGCTTATTTTTTATGCTTAATAACACCATACAAAGTTTTAAAATGACGATAACCGTTTCGGACCGAAAAAAAAGAACGTCATCTTTCTTCAGGTACTAAAACCACGAGAGTAATAAAACCCAGAACTAATAATCTGAGGATACAATCTGAGGATAACAATCTGAGGATTTTTTTTTTCAAATTTTTTACAAACAAAGTTTAAAATTGTTTGTGAAAATCGGCACCTTAGCTTTGAACGTCCGTCATTTTGTTCAAAATCCATTTATCCAAAAACCGTACACTTAAAATTTTTTTTGATTTTACAGTATAATTCTGGCATCCCAGCTGCCAGTATTATAACCCAGAAATTCCAGAGTAATAAAATCACGTCTAGCAGGAAAGCAATACATGTAGTGCAAGTGCATTATAAAAGCAACACAATATTATGTGAGTTGCTTTCAACTAGGTGCAGAATTTTTTACTCCCCTGAAGACGGTCGAAGTTACTTTTCATTGAACCCTTATCTCCAAATATACGTATTAAATTCTCATACGTAATGTACATACATTCTTCCCAGATCAATTATTTGGAAATCTACATTAAAATATTTGAAACTTTTTTTATGATTTAGCGAAATTATTTTACAACTTAGATTCAAATTAAGGCGATTTCGACTTAAAAAAATTAAGCTAGTTATTTTGTATTTTTATTTATTTTTTTAATGCAACGAACGAAATAAAAATTTGAAGATCACGATTGGCAAAGATTTTCTATCTTTTATGTGCCTAAAACGTGATAAATGATTCGACATTGTAACTGCGAAAGAACCTCTACTTACGTGATATCTGTGCGTGGCGTTCACCTGAGCCCACAAATTGCTTTTTGCCGATAAGGGAACTTTGGGGAGTCACGTCCATTACTCTTCAGCATTAAGTATTTATCGAAGTGACTAAATATTATGACCTCATGAGTCTCAAGAGAGCATCTTGGATTGAATTATTAAAGGCTAATTTCTTGATAGGTTAGTCTCGAATCCATTCCAGTTATTTTCGAGTTTTGTAGGAGCTAATTATTGCATAGTTACACATTAGTTAATTTACTGGGTTTTTTTTTAAATTACAAAATAAAATATAAAAATATATGAAAGTTTTTAGACCGTAAAACTCTAAGGTCTAAGCTGATTAGATTTCTGTCATAAATGTCGTATCTCTAATTTTGTCTAATCACTTTTCTCCTGTTGAAAAAAAAACCGCCTGTTGTTTTTTGTGCAACTGTTTGGTTTTCTTCGAAAGGGGAGGAGATATTTCCCTATTATACATTGTCGCCAAACTCAACCGTTTGATCAACTTGATACAACAATCTGATGAACAATTACGATGATTTTGTTTTATTCGGATTATGGTTTTAGAACAACATTGAGCTACACTTAACTCTTGATTTACGCATTGTGTGATTGATTTAACGTGGATGAAGAAGTATATAATTTCTACTCATACGATCTATTTTCAATGTTAATTATCAAGAAGTATAAAAAATCCTATTTTGATTTGTAGTAAAAAACAAATTTTAACATATTTGATAAAAAATATTTTTAATTGGATCTAATCTCGATAAATGTGGAATCAAAAGCCAGTGAAAATTATGTCATTTAGGCACAATCACCATACACACGTTTTATAAGTATTTTTTAAAATAAACTGAAGAAACAGTTTTCTGTACAGAAATATTAATTTAAATTAAAAAATATAGGGTCAGATGGGGTGGAATGGGTATAAAAATACAAGTTTTTGAAATGATTATGGAATCATTCCTAAATGGTTAGGGATTTATAAAAAGTAATGATTCAGTGTTTACATTGCATTTATAGACATCACATTTTGATTGTAATTGTTTTTCAAAAGATTATTTATTAGCTTAAAAAAAAGTTTTACTTCTTGCTGTTTCTATACCTACTTCACCCCATAGCATGGAGTGGAATGGATAATTCAGTTTAAAAGGCATTCAAAGCAACCAATAACCCAAATTTTAGTGTATTATATATTTGATTACATCAACTTATTTATTGACAATTATATTGCGCAATTTCTTTCTCATTAAATACAAAATTGGCCCTGATTATTAAGTGTTGGCTGGCTAAGCTTTCAGACAAGTTGTTCACTGTGGAGTCCTACCTCGTCATCTTTGTTTGAAAAGGTATAGAAGTTCTCTACTAATGATTTATGCAGGAATTTTACAACATAAGTAAGAAGATCTGATGTTTCAATCACTTGGACAATATTTTTTTAGATATTTTTCCTAAGTAGGGTTAGGTGGGGTGGAATGGGTAATACTGTTTTGTTTCTGAATTAAAATCATGCTGTGTAGTACAAAAAATATTTGTAAATCATGTATATAATTTATCAACCATTCAACTTTCATTTTAAGTTTAGAAAAAAAAAAAAAAAAAAAGGCAACATTTAGACCATTTAAAATTAATTTTGAAAGCCACATGGTGAATGTAAACACCACTTAGTGCTGCGTTAACTTTATTGTTAAAAAAATCAGAAAGCTCATTTTCTATACACACACGTACACATATATACTAGGCAGCCATGAGAAAAACTTTTTTTAAAGTGTATTTAAAGAATATTTAAAATGTTATGAAGAAAAATAGCATTATTTATGTATTCAGTGTTAAGCCTAATCATATACCCATTTCACCCCACTTTACATTTTAAATTATAACTTTTAAAAAATAAAGAATTTTTAACTTGTTTTTTTCAGTCAATAAAGGACACTGCTGTGTACAAACTATGCAGTAAAAAAAAAGTATATTTATGCAATAAAATAAAAAGAGATGATAAAGTTAATGCAAACACTAAGTGATGTTGACATTTACCACGTGGCTTTCAAAATTTATTCTAAATGAACTAAATGTTGCCAATGTTTTATTTTTCTAAACTTAAAATGAAAGTTGAATGGTTGATAAATTGTATGCATGATTTACAATTTTTTTGTACATAGTATGAATTCAATTCAGAGACAAAACATTATTACCCATTCCACCTTATAGAATCATAAGTTTTTTAAAATTAATTTATCTTAAAACTTGTAAAAATGGAATTTGTCAATAACAGAATCCTGCCTTAAACGTTAAAAAAGGGTATCATTTTAATGAAAAAAAAACAAAAAAAAAAAAACAACAACATAAAATTATGATAATTTACCTGCTAAGACGGAAAGTTGTTTAAAACTGATTTTCTTTCTCCACTCCCTTGCATTACGTCTTATCATTTTTAGACTGTATTTATTTATATTATCATTTTTAATACTTTAATTTTCTGATATAAATATCACCTCGTACATTGTACATTTTAAATTAGAATCATTATTTTGTTAGTAGCTTTTTGCTATCTTAGTTTTAATACTTTTCAACGTAGTTAAGTATTGTTATGTAACGACGAATTTCTGAGAAAATGCGCGGAATACAGAAGTTTTTTTTTTCTTTTAAGTGAAATATAAAATATTAAACTGAAAATCAATTAACATTA
This sequence comes from Maratus michaelseni, assembly GCA_963931845.1. Lineage (NCBI taxonomy): Eukaryota > Metazoa > Arthropoda > Arachnida > Araneae > Salticidae > Maratus > Maratus michaelseni. Next base: position 316,694,294 of record OZ007587.1, on the reverse strand, counting down.
TTACTGTAAAAATAAAAATGCGTAAAATAACGAAGAGTTAATTTTTTTTTTTAAGTGAAATTTAAAATATTAGACTGAAAATCAATGAACATTATTGCTGTAAAATAAAGAAATAAAGAAATAAAAATAAATAAACAGATTAAAACTTAAATGCATTAATTCCAATCGAAACTCGTTAACGTGAAACTCATGGGTCCGCTCAAAATTTTCACGTTAACAGAATTCCATGTTAACAAAGTAGAGAAATTGAAAAAAAAAAAAAATTGGATTACATACATATTACAACATTAAAAATTTTCATTAATTAAACAAAAATAACTCACTTTAGAGGTTATATTTCCTCTAAATAGTAGGAAACCTTCACAGAGAATTTTCCTGAGAAACATGTTTTATTACCAAAAGATAACTTTCTCCCAGATTGTAAAAAAAAATTAAATTTCAAAAGCAATCTTTCCCGGGAAAAAAATGTTTTATCCTATTAAAGTTGAAAAAATCTTTCATTTTATGCGGTTTTTCAGGAAAAACTATTAATGTTAAGCGTACAACAGGAGTTCATTTCACGCTAACTGGAATTGCATGATAAGCGATTTCACTTTCAATGAGTTTCGACTGTATATGGTAATTGATTCATGTTTTCGACATTGTTTGAATTATTTTATTATGTCGAATTCGGTTTACTTAATTCACTATTTAACTTAATATTTTTGAGTAGAAAACAATTTCACTAGCGACAATATTTCAGGATAAGTATGGACTGAAATGATCGTAACAACTCCATTTCATTAGACAGCTATGCAACACCAAATGGCCAAAAATATTTGAAATTTTGTATGAGACTGCCCGGAGAATATTTTCTGGTTTATATTCCTGCTTCCACGCAAAACTGAGCTCACAACATCAACAACAAATTAGACATGTTACCTGCAACCGAGGTGTAGTACCTTCTGTTACCTCGATAATACTAACAAAGTAATTTAAGTTATTTTAAACCAGTGGTCACCAGCATTTCGAACCTCACGGACCACTAAATTAATAACCTAAAATCCCGCAGACCCAATATGATTTTTTTTCTAAAACATAAATACGTTTGTACAATAATGAAGAGTAAGAGTCTGTTTTTATGATGTTTTATGTAATAAATGTATAAATGACTCGAGATTAAAGTTTTGTTTTTAGTTTGAATCTGTCAAAAACACACAGGTTTTCATCGAATCATGACTGAGGGCAGATGAAAGACCATATTTTCTCCCATGGCAATATTAAGTCTCAGAATATATATGTATGCATTTTTTAATGCTTTAACTCCTGATGACAATCTGAAGAGTTTTTTTTTCTGTCTTGATATAACGCACAAAATAGTAAGTTACGACACATTGTCTTCTGAATTAAAATAAATAAAATAAAAATTTTCTGTTTTAAAAATAAATAGCAGATGACATTTATTACCATCATAATTATTAGCTATAATTTAAATTTTCGAAACATCTGAAATTTTATAAATATAAGAATATTATTTTTGTTTTATAAAATATAAATTGCAAATAATATTCAGATTTTTCTGTAAATCAAAAAAAAAAAAAAAAATCCGCAGGTTGACTATATTTGATTTAAACTGCATACTACTATAATTTTAGGTGGACATGGACTGCGATGATTTCCTACGTAGCCAGAAAAGTGACCTGAACCTTCGTACTGAAAGTCCTGACAATGATTCCGCTTTCTCCGACAATGTCTCCATGCTATCTTCTGAATCTTCAGCATCTTCCGGAGGAGTCAGGGGAGAAGGACATTCCAGCAGAAGCATGTCTTCGCAAAGCAGTTGCATGTCACTTGCATCTTCGCCAACACAGGTGAGCTTCACTGATATAATTTCATGTAATAAAATTTAATTCTATTATTAAAACTAATGGAGAAGAAGGGCATTAAAAAAAAAAAATCCTGACAGTATTGAAATATTTGCATACGAACTGCGCTTTCTATACTGTATGGTTAGAGGATTAAGAACAGTAATTATATTTCACTAACAAAGCTTAATCCATAAATTTAGTAAATAATCTTTGAGTACAGTCGAAGCAAGCCTTTATCCCTTTATTTAAGATGTTGTTACACTGGAAATAACATGTCATTTTAACAAAAGGGAAGGCAACTATTCTAACAATCAAATAGCAAATGTTCCATTTTTACCCTACAGGTATTCAGATGTTTTAATGCGCCATCTGCTTATTCGGTAGAACTTAGAAAAAAGAACTAAAATAAATAAATAAATAGAAATATTTCTTAATCTAGAAAAAAATAATGTAACCATCACAAACGAGAATATACAATAATCTCTTCCAAGTTATACCCACGATTCCGAAAAGCGTTCTTTATCTTTATAAACTAGCATTTATATAAAAAGTTTCTTTTGCTGCCACTGATTTTCAGAAACGTTTCCGAATAGTTTTTATAGTGTATTGATCAGTTTCCTCAAACTAGAATATAAGTTTTTCGGATGCTCTCTACTCTCGAGTAAACGTCCTGTTCAACAATCATGCTTTACACGAAAACATGAACAAATTAACAGCATTATCATTAAAATTAATATTGTTTTGTTGCTCTTGCATGTATAAATTCAGTTACATGTTTACTTGAGAATTGATAGCATCCCAAATACTGACATTCCGCTTTGATTGGAGACATTTTATCAAAATGTCTTTGAATTATTTTTACAAAAACGATAAGTATGTGAAAAAAATAAATGTATATTTTTTTTTGTTTTACCTGGAAGCTATAAATGAGAAATTTCTTTCTTTAGGCCAAAAACTATGCATATTTTATAATAAAATTGTCTCTTTTCTCTGCATTTATAAAAGTGAACTTTTCGGCTTTTTTTTTATTACTCGACGATTCTTGATTAGGCTGTTTTACATTTTAGAAAATATGCCGTGCACCAGTGCCCTGCAACGCTATTTCGGCCTGATGTAAAAAATTTTGTTTGTTTTCCTTCCGATCGCCTATGCAACTAATGCATTGATAAGTAATGGGTTAAAGGCAACAAGACGCATTGAAGCCACATCGCCTATAGACTTATCGAACACATCTTCGCCATGTGGAGAGCAGGCGAATCTTCGCCTCGTTGCCAGGCATCAACCCGTTAAGCTGGGCAAAAGCCTGGCAGGTAGGGGCCTGGTCAGCGGTCTAAAAAAAAAAAAGAGTAATTGGGTTGATAAAGACATTGTCATCCACCCAAGTTCGCATCTAGTGCTACTGCATTGCTCGTACTGTCATTGCTACGGCATTGGCATGCATAAATACTAAACATTGTCAAAAAACACAATTTTTCAAATTTCAAATTAATAGATATGAAAATCTTCCTTTTATACGTGATTTGTGACTTTTTTAAGGGTCTTCGATACTCATTTTTTCAAACATTTTAGCGGCTTTTTAATGCCTAAGAAGCTGCATTAAAGCGTAATTAATTTTATTGGTATCTATTATATATTTTTTTGTTCTTAAAATAAGATAGGTGTATTCCCCCCCCCCCCTCTCTTTTTCTGATACTTATTTTCTCTTAAAATTTATATATTTTCCTCCTTTTTGAGAAATGTACCACTTTGATTACAATTGCTTAAAAAAATAAACTATAATTACTAAATAACATACACGGTAATAAAAAATAAACTTTAGTGGTTACATTAATTTCATGTGACTTTTTAATCATCATTGCCTTATTTTTATTATTGTTATTATTATTTTAATTTTATTTGTGTATTTCGTTTATTTTAAATGAATATTCTCTTTATTTCAGGTTGAACAGGCAGCTCGTTTAAAAGCTGAAAAAATCAAAATAGCTCTTGAAAAAATGAAAGAAGCCAGCATTAAAAAAGTATGTCATGTTCGATTTTCTATAGTTAATTGCATATTTTTCTTCCCAACTTTGCTGTTACGGACTAAATAGAAAAAAATAATTACTTGGAAAAGATAAAAATAAAAATGAAGGGGGAAAAAAAAAAAAAAAAAAAAAAAAAAAAATGGTACTGAGATTTTCTGTCCTGGAATACTTTACTGAAAATTAAAGCTGTCTATATTTTACTTCAGCTGTTATAAAAACAAAATGCTTCTCACTTTGAGAAATTCAATTTTGCAAATTTTATAAAAGTTATCCATCCTCAGTTTTAATTATTTTAATTTGTAATGCTTTATGAATTAGCAAACTAGTTTTACATTATTTAAAATTGTATGTTTACGTAATTGATTTTTTAAAATCTTATTGAAATTTATTATTTTGTAGTCGTGTGTTCATCAGTTAATTATTTTTTTTTTCTGGAACATAAAGCTGCTAATTTACCTTCGGTATTTTAAAATACACATATTTTAAATTTTTTATTAAATAATAAAATATTTCTTTAAATAAACTAATTTATACAACTAAATAAGGGTTATTTTATTTACTAAAATGTGTTAAATTATCTAACATAGTTTATATATGATAGATCATAAATCCTTTAATATTTGAGACTACTGCCTCATTATATTTTTAGATGGATATGCAATTGCAGTTTTTCAAATGGATATGAAATTGAAGTTTTCCTTCTTTTGCTATTTATTCAACGTATAACTTCTTCTTTTTTTTTTTTTTTTTTTTTTTTTTTTTTAATTGCATAATCAAAATCAGCAAAAGAAAAATACAGGTTTCTCTCGCTTTATGCGGTGTTTCAGTTCCCCTCCTGATGATCCTTCGATTAGTGCGCAAAGCACGGAATGAGTGATCCCAATTTGCCAGCCAAACGGCGCCGAATTGTTATAAAAATAAAATACAAATCCGACAAGAAATGTGACCAATGGCGTGACAACCAGACAAATGTCTTTATTATGTAGAATTGAAATTAATATCGACTTTTAAATGTTTCTTGATTGTCACGGTGGTATACAGTGTATATCTTTTGGTTTTTTTTTTTAAGAACTTCCGTATATCCTCTGTTTCTCACGTAAAACTATAGCATATACTCTCTGGCATATACACTTTGCCTATAGCGTATATCCTCTGGTTATTTTATGAATACAGCACTGTTCATACGTTAATTTTAATGGAAGTTCATATAACTTAGATAAATTTTTATTGAAAACGGTTCTCAAATTCCCAGCTCAACAACGTGTAACTTTCTGACATATTTTCTGAATCATTTTTAAACATAAAGGCATAAAATTGGCAGGCCTGACTATAGAAGCGATTTAGAGTCGAATGGTGTTTTCCATTATATAAATTACTTATCGAGTTATAAGCGATTGTTGTCACGTAACGACAGTCTTTTCTCCTTTGTCGCGCTGTCGCGTCCTGAAATTCGGTTCAAAATGTCAACTTTGACAGTATTTTCTGAAGGACCTTTCGCCTTTACCAAAAAAGGAAAACACCATTCGGTTACATAGTTTTTGAATAATAACAGACCTCTCAATTTTATGCATTTTCCAAAAAAAAAAAAAAAAAAAAAAAATAATAATCCAGAAATGTGTCAGAAAGTAGATCCTTTGAATTTGAGAACAACTTTAAAAAGTTTTAAATCAAGCTGTATTATGTACTTTCTAACAATAACACATCCAAAACAATATCGTAGTACATTATTATATTGTTTATTTGTGTATATTGGGTTTTAAGAAAGTTGGCTGTGGATCTATGGTAGTTTTCTCCCATTCAGTGTATGTTTCTATTAGTTTGGTAATGTCATGGGATCAATTAACTTACACTAATCGAGAGAAACTTGTATTAAGGCTTTTCTCATATTCAAAATTTGCTACTTTCTGATATAATCGGAAAATCATTTCTGTCTCTACACGCATAAAAAATTCAAATATTCTATTTTCCAAATGTTTAAACAGTTTTTCATTTTTACATCAAAATAAAGTATTTTTCAGAAATTGCTATCAGATTCTATGTTTTAAACCGATTTTCTGGACACGAAAATCACAAAACAGCTGGTCACCAGTTATAAATCGTATCGAAATAAAAAATGAACCACACATATGTTGTAAATTTTTTAAGTGTTGGGATTAATACTATAAAAGACACGAATCACATGATCCTTCGGTAGGCAGCATTGAGTAGGCAGTTTGTTAACTTGACATTATCTATAAACTTCCTTAGAATATAATATATATATATATATATATATATATATATATTACTTTAAAACATAGGTAAGGAACGATAGCATCTTACCTTTTATCCGGTGAAGGTCTCAGGTCTCAGCAATTACGTGTATCCGTTATTTTATTTGTCAGTTTTCACATCTCACAGGCTTCTTCTTCTATTGTTGCATTTTCGCTGAAAAACGTCTTTTACTATATGTGTAAATATAAAGATTAATTATTCTATTAAATGAATGTTGGATGCATTTTTTTAAACTTTAAATCATATTTAATTTTACTAATCAGAAGTTAAGTATTTAACTTTTAATTTTTACATAGTAATTGCTTTAAAAGCAAGCAAAATATGCAGCTTGTAGTGCCGAGTAATTTTTACAGACAGTTTTACAACATGTGTGTGGTGCATTTTTTATTTCCATACGATTTATAACTGGTGGACAGCTGTTTTGTGATTTTCGTGTTCATAAAATCGGTTTAAAACATAGAATCTGATAGCAATTTCTGAAAAGTACTTTATTTTTATGCAAAAATGAAAAAAAAAAAAACTGTTTGGAAAATAAATGACAATATTTGAAAATTTTATGCATGCAGAACGGGCTTGTTGAGTCATCTGTTTCTGCATATGGGATTATAGATCAGGAGTTAAAATCACAATAACACACACAAACGCACGCACGCACGCACGCACACACACACACACACACACCCACACACACACACATATATATATATCAGGGATTTGTTTAGGAAAAAAATTGGGTACTTTTAAAGGACTCTTCACAAAATTTTTCATTTAAAAAAAAGGACCCTTCACAAAAATATTTTCCCTAAAACAGGCCCCTTCACAAAATTATTTTCCCCAAAACAGGACCCTTCACAAAATTTTTTGTCTTAAAAATAGGTTTTTCACAAAATTTTTCCATCTTTAAACCAAACATTTCACAAATTAATCATTTAAAAGTTAAATCTGACCTGTCACTTTTACATATATAAAGAAAATATATGTATTTTATATCCATATATCTTCTTAAAAATGCATAAACAAGAACCTGAATATAAGAACCATTTAAATTCACAAATTTATGATTAGATTTTTCACAAATATAAAAAGCTGTTCACAATTTCACAAAAACAGGACCCTGTGAAAAAAGTCTGGACAGACCCCTGTATATATACCAGGATGGTGCAAATTTTTAATTAGATTAACTATTGAAAACTAACGATTAAAAGTTTAATCATGACTAAAGATTGACGATAATAGTTCAATCGTCAATCTTTAGTCATGATTAAACTTTTAATCGTTAGTTTTCAATAGTTAATCTAATTAAAATTTTGTACCACCCTGATATATATTATTTGATTCTTTGGAATCTGAATGAAAATTCCTAAAAAATTTATGCGTGTAAAGGTGAAAATAATTGTGTAATTTTATCCCAAGGAGTTGTTTTAAAGCAAGAGAATGAAAGTTTTGATATTAGTGTTTCTGATTTTAAGTTTTTTGTTATTCTTAAAAATATTTGTATTTTCACTGACAAACTGCAGAGTTTGGGATGAACCTAGAAAGCAAAAACAATAAAAAATTAATACTAAGTGGTAATTATAATTTAACATTAATTGCCAAATTTAATGTGCAATTTTTATCCCAGTGATAAAATACTCAAAACTTATTTTCTTCTGCAGCTCTTCATCAAAGCTTTCAGCGCTGACAACAGTGCTAAAAGTTTACTGATAGACGAAAGAATGACAGTTGGTCATGTCTGCAAACTGCTGGCTGAAAAGAACCATGTTTCTATGGATCCTAAATGGGCATTAGTGGAACAAATTCCTGAACTGTATATAGGTATGTAATGCGATAAACAAATAAATGTATGTTTTTGCTACACAGGAAAATAATTTTGCAGTGATTTATAAGGGAAATATTTTTTGTGTCTACATGAATATTTGACACAAATCATTTAAAACTTGCTTATGAAATTATTTTTGAGCAATTTGGTTTTCTGTTTTTTATTTGTTGTAAATATATTGCTAATCATAAAGCTAGAAGTTAATTTTCAGGTGTCAGTCTAAGTTCATGATTTAAATTACTAATATTAATGGATAAAAATTTCATGGTACTCAAGATTGTATTTAAATGTATATATATATATATATATAATTATAATTTCTATGAATTTCAAAAACATATCAAGTTCTAATATCATTCTACTAAAATCTACTAAGAGATAATTAATGATATTGTGTAATCAGAATACCACATAGCTAATAATTAACTTGTGCATTTATAATTAAAAAGAATATTGAAAAGAATATGTAAGTTGGCACATAAATCACTTTGATTAACTTATATATATATATATATATATATATATATATATATATATATATATATTATTTGATAGACGAAATATACATTGTTATTAGTTATTTTTTAAATATGCAATTATTGTTTTTATAGTTTTAACATGTATAAATATTAATTTTGACCAATCAAAAAATAATTATGCAGTGTACAACATGCAAAAATGACTATTATTAACTATATCTAAAATTATATATATAAAAAAAGTTTAAACTACGATATGATTTTTTTTATGACTAATATGACAAGCAGAAAAAAGAAGAAAAGTTATTTTATCCATAAATAAGGTATCATTTAAGGCGCACATCTCCGGTACCTTCTATTTTATGAAAAATGACGAAAATATCAATTTTTTTAATTTTTTGCTTAAAATAAATTTAGACATTCGTAGTATATTCTGATGATGAAGTTTTGTAAAGATCTGATGATTAAAAATGGCTTTTTACTGCATAAATTTCCCTTTAAATGATTCAGAGTTGCAATCTGTAACTTCATTTTTCTCTCTCTTTTTTTAAAAATATATCAATATGGTTAAAGTGTTAAACTTAATATATATATGTTCCAATTATCTCGATTTTTTAAATGAAAGATCTTTATGATGTATTTTGTAAAATTAAGAATTGGATTTTTGGTAATATAAATAGTTAATTTTTTTAAAGTAAAAACGTTAAGTAAATGTTCATTTTACTGTATTTTTACGTATATCACGACATTTTATTTATTTATTTTTTTTTTTCTGAAACTTTTTGAAAATCTGGTCCGTACACTTTTGTAAGAAAAAAAAAGAAAAAGAAAATAGAAAGAAAAAAAAAAGAAAAATTGTGTCAAAAAGTTTAAAATTATAGCAGAGATGTGATTTTAAAATTTTCTTATTTAAAATAATAATAAAAAAAAGTACATTATTTCAAATTTTATCATGAGAATTACATTTTGTTTTCATTTTCCTTCATAAAACCATTTATAATATGCAAAAAAATTATTATAAAATACCCAAATAAGAAAAATAGTTTAAAAGTTATCAAGTTCTTTTAAAATAGTTAAAATTATCTGGCTTATTTCTTTAAATGTAATCAAATGAGCTTTATTATCCTTTCTGATAAAAATACACATTTACCTTTTCAAAAGTATGCATGCAAAGATGTAGAAATAATACATACCAATTAATCTACAAAATAGCTGTTGTAATACAGTCTGCATTTAATTTGATTTGATTTTTTTTTTCTTTCACTTAATCATCAATAAGAATTTTCATACGATCTCAGATTTAATCGTCTATTTTTAGTTTACAATATAAGTATTATTCATTAATACTGAACTTTTGTCGGAGATATTATTTAAATTTTTAATACAAATACTTTGATACTATATGAGTCTGAATTTTTTAAGAAAATAAAGAATTTTCATTAAAAGTTTCTTCTTTTGATTTTGTGACTATATGTAGTTATTTTTATTATAATTTTTTTTTATCTGTAAAGTAAAGGGAATTGAATAAAATCAAATGTACTATATTTTTTTATTATTGTAGAAAGAGTATATGAAGATCATGAACATGTTGTTGAGAATTTACTATTGTGGACTAGAGATTCTTGCAATAGACTATTTTTCTTAGAAAAAACAGAAAAGTATGACTTATTTATAAATCCTCAGGTAAATATAAAGTGATATATTTTTCATTGTTTTAAATTATGTAAAAAGCATGAATATAGAGTTTGCTATTATTAGATAAAACATGTACATTCTGTAGTCTATTGCTTCAAATCTAATTTTAATACACAGCGAAGGCATCATACACTATATTTATGAACTTTTCTAACTGGTAAAAAGTTATTTATAACTTCCTGCAGCTGTAAAGTACTTTATTCTAATTAATTTTTAACTGCCAACAGTTTTACATAAAATTCCCTTTTATTATCTAGCATTTATTTCTCTTGATTTTTTAAAATATGTAAATTATAATTTAATAACTGTTGAATTTAGAAAAGTTGTAATTTCAGATACTTTAATTATATATAACACTTGCTTTAACACCGGAAATATTGAAGAGTATGCAAGTATTTTTTTGTGTTGACGTTATGTACATATGGTATTATTACTATCAGTATTATTATTATTATTTTAGAAACGTCTTTAAATTTTTTAGGTTTATGTTTGAAAGTTATCTTTGATTTTCTATTTTTTATTCTTTCTATGCGTAAGTTTACTTCAATTATAACTTCTTCTTTTCTTTTTTTTTTATCTTAGAGAATAAGTTTTCCTGTGTTCCTTTTAGTAACTTTTACTACAGGAAATACTTAATCTATTTTCAATATGTACTAATTTTTGTTATTTAATTCACGATATATATGTATATATATTAATTTGTTTACAAAAGAGTATTAACAAAAATGTCTGCAATCCCCCCCCCCCCCCTGCTCCAAACTATGAACTGTGTTTTTATTAATAACTTTTTAATTCATTATATTAAAATTAATTAATGATTTTAAGATATATTTGTGTAAATAGTTTATCTTATATTGGTAACTAACAAGTTCTTTTGCCTGTAATTAATTATTGTGATAACAATTTTATTTGATAATGCAAAATTTTATTTTTAAACAGATCTATTTACTTGGTGGTACATCTTCAGAAAAGCATGCAGAACTAGATGATGATGCAAAAACTACTTTATTAGATGTGAGTAATTCCTTTTCATTATGAAATATTTGCTATCATTTTTATTTTTAATGTCTTTAAATTTGTAAATGTATGCTATTTTACAGGAGTTCTTTTCAACTTCTAACGTCGGAGTCCCTGAAGTTGAAGGTCTTCTTTATCTTAAAAGTGATGGAAAGAAAGCCTGGAAAAAACATTTCTTTGTACTTCGTGCATCAGGATTATACTATTGTCCTAAAGGAAAGTCTAAGGTATAATTTGCTAAAATTATGCTTTTACAAAATTATATAATACAATTGCAGATTGATTTCAAGAATAGTAAAATAATTTTTCCATCAAGGGTTTATTTCCCATCCATTATTCGTGAATCAATAAAAATATATTTGCAAAATGAGAACATATGCAATGAATCAGCCACCTTTTAAGTTCCCTAAAATTTGGCAAAAAAAAAAAAATAATAATAATAATAATTTTTACGTTTGCAGTTTGACCATTTTAAGCACCTGCTTGCATTATACATGTGATCAAGTGATTTATGTGTATCATTTTCAAAAATTTTGCGAAAATAGTTTATTTGTCATTTACGACCTTGAATCAAAAGGTATTTTAAGTCTTTTTGTGTAATATTTTACCACTTTAAGCATTAATTACATCTTTAGTTTAACATATGCTTTTATTATTTTTCCTCCCAAACCTGTATTATATGAATCTTAGTAATGCATGAATACTGGCCCAATATCATACCAATATATTATTGACTGTACTGTACCTTAGAAATATTTATAATATAATGCAAATATTGCAGAACTTTTAACTTTCATTGGAAACATTTGTAAAATATAATGCAGATTTTCTTAAATATTAGCATTTTTTAAATAACATTTTCAATTTAAGCCAAGTTTTTACTAATAAATAGCATTTCAAAGAAAGTAACTTAATGTTAGACAAACTTTTCACTTTCATTAGATTTATATTTATTGACAATATTGACTTTATATTTCTTATGAAGAAATACCCCGTATTGATGAATAAAATTTATCCAGTTTTGTTCCAAGATTAAATTAATATTGTACCAGTAATGATTTTCTACTATGGAATTTAAAATTCTGAAAACATATTTAATATGTTGTTAAAGTTATGTGCATAATTCCCCCCCCCCCTGAAAAGAAATATTTTTCTTCCCCCCCCCCCCATTTTATTCTTAAGGAAATGTCTGGATCTGCTCTTTAATTATTTAAGAATTTTTTTTACAATGCACAAAAGCAGCTATTAAAAAACTTTTGTCGGAAGGCCATAGCCAGTGTAAGAAGCTAAACGACTTCTGCTAGTCTTATATGACCCACACGGGAAAAAAAAAAAAATGAATGCTACTTAAGAAGCTACTTTAATCACATGAAAATACCCACTCGCTAATGTTAATCTTATAGCACAGTTATTTTATGATATCTTGTTTGCATTTCGATATTTTTAAATTATTTTTTTTCTTCATTGGATAGTTGAGGTCGATTGCTATGCAGGCCATTTTTTATTTTTTTCAATTTTGTTTGCAGGTATTTTTATTAGCTTACTTTCACTTTTGGAACCAGTTTCGAAAGAAGCCTGCATAGCGATCGACCTCAGATATCCAATGCAAAAATAAATAAATAAATAAATAAAAAATAATGAAATGCAAACGAGATATTATAAAATAACTGCGCCATAGGATTAACATTAGCAAGCCAGTGTTTTCGCATGAGTGAAAAGTAGGTTCTTAAAAATATTATCTTAAAAGACAAATTCATATTATCTTCTATAAAAAAATTCTCTATAATTTTATATTATTCTCACCTATAATTCTTTACTAAATTTATCTTGTATTTCCATCCATATTCATAATATATAAATCCTTTTTTTTTTTTTTTTTTTTTTTTAGGGTTTCGTTCATCTCACGAAACCCTATTACTCCCGCTTCGTTATCTGTCTGTCACAGAGCCGGTTCTCAGAAACTATAGCACTTGCAGGCATGAAAATTTGTGTACTTATAGCTGGATATCTGCTATGAAGCTCAAAATCTCATAAAGTTTGAAAAAATCGTATTATTTTAATACATAGAGATAAAAAACCAAAAATCTAACAGCCTTTTCCTATTAACTTTAAACATTTTTCATTATAACAGTTGCCAACAATTAAAAATCCACAATAAAATTTTTTCTACAGTAGTTAATTTTCTATTGAAAGATTTCCATGTGAAAAATGAAATAAAAAGTTTCACCAATTGAAAAAAAAGATTAATATGACGTCATACTGGTAATAAAACAGAAATTTTCAAACATTTCTCAATAATACAAGGACTATGAGTATGTGTAAATACAGAAAGCAGCTTCATATGATGCCATTAGAGAATTAGAACGAAAATTAATCTGACGTCATATTGGAAGTTTAACGGATTTTTCAAATGTTTGAGAATAATACAAAGAGAGTATCAGTATGAGTAATAGAGAATAATAAATATATGAGTTTGAGGAATGTATTGAATCATGATAAAAACCCGATTATGGAAATATTGGGATATTTTAACATTTTGAAGGTCTGTATACAACATGTTTAATTTTGAAATTGATTTTTTTAAATATCGCATTTAGTCCACCTGACAGATATTATTATGACAGAGTATAATAGCAATAGCAGGCTTCGTCTGCTATCGGACCAGTTCAGATATTCGAAAAAAATGAGAAAAATAGAGCAATAAATTTTTATTTTATAAAAAAACGACTTTTTATTTATTTATTTATTTATTTTTTTGAAAATGAAAGTTATTTGGATTTATTAAAGAAAGGATAGAGTGTTTTGAAAGGAATATTAAACGAAACCTTTTGTGCGATCTTCGATCACACTAACCCACTTGTTTAATTATTATTTTCCCCTCTTTTACTCTTATTGTCTACTAATATATATATACTTCCTTTATCAATAGATATTTTAATTTCTAATAAAATGACAAGAATTAATTAGACTTCATAAGAAGGTTAATATATCCAATTTAGCTAATTGAAAGGAAGGGGTGGGTGTATTTTACATGCATATACTCTAAATAAATAAATAAATAACAAACACACGAAAAATATATAGATATTCTGTAATAAAAAAGCTATTTAGTGTTTTTTTAAGGTATCATTCAAAATACATTTTAAAATTTTAAATAATAGCAAAACCTTAGTTTTAAATTTGATACATATGTTATCTGTTATTTATTTATTTATCTCTTGTAGAATTAACACTTTTATGAACTTAAATATTTGTGTCTTGTAACAACTCTAAAATTACATTGTTTATGTTTTTAGCTATCTAAAGATCTTCTTTGTTTAACTACATTTGATATGAATAATGTCTATGTTGGAGTTGGATGGAAGAAAAAATACAAGGCACCATCTGAATTTGGTTTTGCTATTAAAGTAAGGAATAAATATTTCTTAAGCAAATATCTCAAAAAATGTTCATAAAATAAATTTACTTGTTCAATTTCTTATAATGTGTTCATTTTTTTTAATTATTTACTTTAGCATCCTCAAATACAGACCAAGTCTTCAAAATATATAAAATACTTATGTGCTGAAGATGAAGTATCTTTAAAACAGTGGGTGATGGGGATACGTATAGCTAAGGTATGGAATAGTAATATGGTAACAAGGACATTTCTATTTTAATGTTTTGGATTAATTAATTAATATAACTGTAATATTTTATTTGCTATTAAAAATCGTGTGTTTAATTATATGTATTTTAATTTAAAACTTCACTTACATTTTTAAAGGGGTAACAAATTATAAAGCTTTTGCATTGAGTTTTATTTACAGATTGTAACTTTTAAGCAGAGTTTAAAAAAAAATAAAGTTTTGTAGACATGATAATGTTTTTGTCAAAAGTGAGTTTCTGTTTTTGTGGATAAACCATGCTTTTACAATAAATTTTCTAAATCATTGAAACATGTTTATGATTTAGTTTGCTTATTCATTCACAGTTGAAACTTTCATGTAAACACCCAGATGGGCCCAAATTTTAACATGCTTCTAAAAAAGATTATAGCATATTCCCAATTGAAAATGACCACCGTAATATTAGCAATTTTTAACATCATTTGCATGGAAAAAATACATTGTTGTCTTGGGCTATTGTTATTTTATGTTCATTTCAAGTTAGTTTTTTTTTTTTTTTTTTTTTAAAGCTCAAAACCATTTTAGCTCATAATTTTAAGTAGTAATGCTTGAATCATTTTTGTTTGATGAAAACCTAGTGTAAAATTTAGAATAGGCTATTAATGTTTTTTGATTATATTATTGATGCATGTTTTTTTCTTCTCGATATTATTGTGCGACATTGGAGTAAAGTTTCAATGAATTACTATCATATTTTATTATTTTAACACAATTATAATGATGGGTAAAAAACCCCATTCAAGCTGTTATTTTAACAATCTAGAAATAGTGTCCAGGTCAGAAAACGAAAGCGGGATCTTTCTGGTTTAAATTGTCACTGCTCTACCACCTGAGCTACCTGGATAACATCCCAATAGACACAATTTACTGAGACAACTTTTTGACTGTGACATCTACTCTGTCATTTGAGACAGCTCAACAGAATAAACTACAAGTAAAGGAACTCCAATAAACAATGGATAGGTAATTACACTTTATTAGGAGTTTTAAGCCAGAAAGGTCCTGAGTTCAATTTCTGACCTGGACACCTTTTCACTGAGTTGGAAAAATGACAACTTGTATGGTTTCTTTATCAATCAGTATGATTGTCTTAAAATAATAAAGTGTAATTATGTATCCACCATTTATTGGAATTCCTTTACCTGCACTTTATTCTATTGTGCTGTCTCAAACGACAGACCTGATGTCATAGCTAAAAGGTGGCCTGCGTGAATTATGTCAGCTGGGATGTCGACCAGGTAGTTCAAGAGATGGATCAATTATGGTACTAAGTAATTGGCGATTTAACCTAGAAAGGTTCTGGGTTTGACACCTGGCCTGGACAATTTTTTATTCAGTTCGAAAAGTTACAACTCATATGATTTCTTTACCAATCAGTATGATTCTGTTAAAATAATAAAGTGTAACTATGTATCTATCATTTATTGAAGCTCCTTTACATGTGGTTTATTCTGTTGAGCTGCCCCAAATGGCAGACATAGCCAAAAGATTGTTTGAGTGAATTGTGTTGGATGGGGTGTCGTCTAGGTAGCTCAGGTGATAGAGCATTGATAATTTAAGCCAAAAAAGGACCTGGGTTTGACTCATAGCCTAGAAACTTTTTTGCTCAGTTGGAAAAATTACAATTTGTATAATTACTATGGTAAATATGTTAGCAGTTTTATATTTTGTACATAATATTGGAAAGTATAGTACAATCTTTTTATAGTGCATACTTTTCTTTTCAACACTTTCCAATATAGTTGAAAAGTGTTTATGAATTTGGTTTGTCTGTCTGTGCTCTAACTCACATAAATATACTCGGATTGCTATGCAATTGATATATGTTATTGGAATTTACCATTACATGCTAAGTGTGTAGCAGTTATAGTTCATTTACAGGAACACACATAAAAATTCCGTTACGTTATGGTCTATTGGAAAAAATCATCTGTGGTGTATTTTAATGATGTTACACTATTTTAAACATATTGAAATTGATATACATCACTGAGGTGCACTACAAGATGCTTACTGTAGAATAGGGTGTGCATAGTATTCACCGCTTATTTAAAGAACATACGAATTTATTCGGTTACAGTATTGTCTATGGACAATAATTGCTGGAAGTGCGTTTTCAATTGGTACACATTTTAAAATTTAACTAATTATTTTCATGTTGCTTGAAGTATATAAATCTTATAGATTATATACAGGGCTGCACAAAAGAATCAGAGTGTATCTCTGCTTATTGACAAAAATTGCTGAAGGGGAATTTTCAACTGTGCTATGGGTTTTCTAACTGAGCTAAATTTTGGCATACTATGTAGTATATATACAAATCTATAGATGATATACAGGGGTGCACAAAAATTCGGATTTTTCTAACTATAGATGGAAATTGCTGAAAGTGGGTTTTCAAATGTGTTATGTGTTTTTTAAAATTGTTTACTTACATATAATCTTTTACTTTATTAAATTGTGAAGTTTTGTTACAGTATCATAAATGTGTTGGAAAGTATTTCATAATCTATGTTTGATGTATGATTTTTCTTTCTTGTTAATTAATTAACTTGTATTTTTTAAATGTGATAAAATTAATTCTATTAATTACCCATAAAAAATGTTAATTTATTGTTCAATAATTTCTTATACATCATTTATTTTTTCAGAATGGAATGCAACTTAAAGAAAACTATGATAATTTGCTGAGGGATATTGCTGAAGAAGATTTGGACAACTTAGCCAATGCGCGCAGCTTCTCTATTTCATCAGTAGCAAAAAATTCAATCTCGGAAGACCAACACATTTCTCAAGAAAATAGACTTAAAGCTTTTGAAAGGGATATGTATTCAGATCAAATGGATGATGAACCTCCGACTACTTTAGAGAAAATACATAAATTAAGGGTGATAAGTCGACAAGATTCTATCAAGTCCAGCAAATCCAATGCTAGTAGTAGCAGTGGTTGTCCATCAGAAAGATCAAGCAGTGGAACACCAACAGCTGACCATCTAGTTTTTGAAACAGATTTTCCAATGGGTAAAGATTCAATTGCTTGTAATAGATAAATGGAAAATTTCTGTCTTAAAATAACTTTTACAACAACAGGGTATAAAAATTGATTCAGTTAATAGTTACTCTAATTGAACTTATAGAAAACTTATTAGTGCAGCTATAAAAATTATTATGTAATGAATTTTGCTTACCTGATGATTTTATTAAATACAACTACTAGGCTAGTTTGTTTAAGTGGGGAAATTGTTGATGTGAATTATACTGTTTTAATTTTTTAGTGAAATGCTGACAAAATTAAAATTGAAAAATTATTTGACATTTTTAACCATATCACAAACTTAGATACATTCAATTGTCATCCCTTGCTGTTAAAAAATGTGACATTTTTTGTTAACATAGAGAATCATGTTAAACAAAATATTTTGGGCACAAATAAATAAAAGTTACTGAAAATCGACATTTTTAATCTTTACCTAAAGAGAATTATAATATAATTCAGGGGGAAAAATTAAGTAGAAATAGTAATTTTGACTAATGTGATTTTTTAAAGATTGTTTATGGCAGCAGGGATCAATATTTTAAGCAGGAGAAAAAAAAAATACACTTAACTTTAAGATATTTTTTAAAATAATTTTAAATCTCATACCCACCAAATAATAAGTTGATTTTTCTCTCTTTCTTTCTTCTGAAAAAAAAAATACAATTCTGTTATTAACTTTGCAAGTTTAAATATGCTGAATTTTTATTATGACATTATAACAAGCAATAATTTTAAATTAGTATAGATTTTCTGCTTTTTTATTTAATTAAGAAAAATAGAATTTATGATATTAGAAAGCAAATAAAGACATGTAAATTTTCAGAAAAGGAACTTCTTTGCTGATAAAAAGATAAATAAAATAACCATAAAATTTCCCTGAAATGGGAGCATAAAACCATACCTCTTTCTGTACCAGACCAATAAATCTTCTTTTAAAAATTACATTAACGTGAAATTCAAATAGAGTTTTCCTAGAACTACCAAAATCGCAGAATAAAGATACCTGGATTAATTTTAACACAATTATTCAAATTGATAAAGAAATCATACGAGTTGTAATTTTTCAACTGGACAAAAAATGTCCGGGCCATGATTCGAACCTGGGATCTCTTGTCAGCCAAGAGATCCCAGGTTCGAATCATGGCCCAGACATTTTTCGTCCAGTTGGAAAATTACAACTCGTATGATTTCTTTACCAATTTGAATAATTGTGTTAAAATTAATCTAGTATAATCACATATCCAGCATTTACTGGAGTTTCATTACCTGCGATCTATTCTGTTGAGCTGATTAAAATATCAGACCAGATGCTATGATCAATAAGATTAACTGGATAAATTATGCCCTCCAGATTCAACCGGGATAGCTCAGTTGGTAGAGCATGGCAGCTTCAGCCAAGAGATCCCAGGTTTGAATCCTGGCCAGGACATTTTTCACCCAGTTGGAAATTTACAACTCTTATAAAGATACCTGTTCTATCTTTTTGTTTATTCTCTGGCTGTGATGTAAGGGAATCCGTTTTGTCCATTTGTTTATTGAATTTATTTTTATGATAAGATGTTACAAAATTATAAATTGATTACTCTGTAATAAATATTATTGAAATTATTATTATTTAATTAGGCACCATTAAAAGAAAACCAAGCATGACTCCAAAAATCCCTCTCACAACAACTACACGTAATTTAGCAAAACAGTCTGGTGAAGATGGTCATCATTTTGATGGTAACACCATTGGAAGTGGAAGTGGAGGCAGCTGCAGTGGTAGTTTGAGCGGAAGTCTTGGTCGATCTACATGTGGAAGGTTTAGTCTACGGAGATCGTATACCGATGATAGAATATCCCTAGGAAGTCTGTCCAGAAGAAGGCAGAATAGACAAGTAAGTTATCCTCCAAGCTGAAATAACTTACTGTTTATTTATGCCTTTTACAAAATAAATGTTAGTATTTAATAAATAAAGAGTTCCATGAAAAATAAAGCATTCCTTGAAAAATAAAGATTTATTTTTAGTATATTATTGTTCTTTCTTTCTTTGTTTGTTTTGTAACACTGTTTGAGATAATTTTTTTTAAATGGCTGTTTAAAACAAAATTAATGTTTTTTTTTTTTTTTTTTTTTTTTTTTAAAGCAACTTAAAAATTTGATGTAGAACATAATGCAGAATCTGCAAAATTATTTAATATATCTGCATACAAAGATCACAGAACAATAAGAAATTGATTTCAAAATATAAATTTCAAAAGTATGTAACATTAAGATGGTTTTCTTATTTAATCTATAAATTAATGAATTAATAAAATACAAATATGTTGATTATGATCTTTATCAGTCCATTTCTCTTTGTAACTTACTGATATATATATATATATAAAAGTTCTATTATATTATCTATACTATATGGGTTCTATCTACAGTATTTAAAACTATCTCTTACATATTTTTTAAACAAACTTAGCACCCTAAAATTATGAAACAAAATTGGAAATTGCCAAACATTTTCATATTGAGAAAAACCCAGTGAAATGCGAAAAAACAGATCATGCTAAACCCTTCTAAACTTCATAAAATGTGCAGTTCTGAGCTGCAAGTTAAGAAAAAAATAGTTTTGAATAAATTTTAATACACAACTGTAAATTTTGTAAAATAATAATAGTAATAATTTTTTCTTTGAAAATTCAATTCTTAACTTTTTTCCCCCTCCAAAAATATTAGTAAATACACAGTGATAATACATAGTAATATAACACATAATGATTTCTGTCACGATATATTTTTATATCATCAAATAATAATAATGTATTATTATTTCTTATTACACAGTAAACTCACTATATGACTTTCCTGAGAACTGATTAAATTAGGGCATCCTCATATTTTTGCAATTTTGCATTGCAATTAATCAAAAATTTTAAGCCGGTATTTCTTGTATTATATATTTCAATGGAAGTCATAAAACTGTGAGTTAACTGTGATGATGTATTATCAATGTATCAGAAATACTGAACATTAAAACATTTGCCTTTCTATTAGGACACTCCACCATCCACGTTACTGCGGGATGATTTTCCTCTTCCTCCACCTCCACCAGATATTTCAAATATGTCTGAGTGTATGAACTTTGACACACTCCCTCCTCCTCCACCTGAAGCATTCAGGAATGACACTCTAAATCTTGATACTTTACCTCCTCCTCCAGATGTTAATGGTGATTCAGGATGGTTAAACGAATCTGGTATAAATGATCTTCCTCCTCCACCATCTTTACAGAATAACACCATTGAAAAACCACCTAGTCCAGGTAAAAACAGTAAGAAATCTAATAAAACTTCTCCTGCTGTTCCACCCAAACCCAAAAAAGCTATCAGACGCAGGCAGTCTGAAAGTGATGCTAGAGCTACACCTCCAAGACTTTCTGAACATAAAAAAGGACTAGTTGTAGTTAAACCAAAGCCTTCAAAACAGAACTTAAATTTGGATTTAGATACTTATGCAGAAACTTGCAAAGACTCTGAAATATATGCATCTCCTGTACATTCAAAAAGGACTTCCTATGATGACCACCATGTAAATTTTAGGGGTCGAAGAACAAGTGCTCCTTGTGCTGTGTCTAACCAATTGCAGGTGCATTCAATTATTTCACCCGATTCAGCTATACCTGTGTCACCTAAGCGTAATGCATGTAACAGAAAATCTCGATCACAGCATAAACCATCTCCACCAAAAAGAAGTGAAAACACAAAATTATCTTCCGCATTTACAGCACCACAGAGGAGATCATCTTCAGCATCAGCTGCACCGTATGATCCAGAGGCATATCCACCAGAATCATTTTTACGAAATCTCCAAAAAGTTATGGTTCGTAAATGGAAAGTTGCTCAACAATTATCTACAGACAATAACATGACTTCTCATCAAATTTTTGGTTTTAGGGATCCTAACTGTTTACCAACTGCAGAAGAGACTCATCCACTACACAGATCTCCTTCTTCTCCACCACCAGTACCAACACATCTAGACAAACACATTTCAAGATCAGCTTCTCAAACTCGATCAGAACATTCAAAAATAGAAAGCAAAACTTATGCAGCTAATTCTAAAAAACAACCACCTCCTCCACTTCCTAAAAAAGCTGATAGCAATAAATCTGGTTTGTGGTAACTATAGACAAGAACCTCATCAAAGGCATTCGCTCAATTTGGTGCTGTTTATACTGCCATTGGTATGGGAATTTTTTAAAACATTCATGAAAGAAAAAAATTGTTTTAGAAAACTGATTAAATAGAAATTGATATTTGTATATTTACTCTATAAATGCTCTTGCTTAATCTAGAATTGCAACAAGCAGTGTAGAGCTAAAACTCTGCAAGTTGATAAAGTAAAAAAAAAAGTATTTTTACATGCTGATATTTATAGAAAAAAAAATTAAATTGCCAATTATCTTCTATTAGAATTTGGATAGACTGTCTTTAGAAAGATAAAAGTATTTGCCTTTCTTTGCAGAATGATAGGCTTTGAAGGCTCTATATTGCTTGATCATTGCAATGTATACTAAACATTTTAATGTTGTGCTAATCACATTTAATGAAATGAAATCTGATAGGGAATATTATTTTATAGAGCTTTTTAAATTTGTAGCATTGCTAAAATTTATTTTTAGCTTTACTGAATTTCACCAAAAACTTCTAAAACATTTTATCATCTGCAATTTTTTTATTTTTTTGTTTCATTGCTTTGTGATTTATTCTCTGTACAATGATGCTAAAAATGTGTAAACTAATCAATGCGTGAATTTAACTTATTACTTCAACTACTTTGGCATAAAGGAATTTAACCTTTTTGTATAATTGGGTATAACTACATCTTTAGATATCTGTGTTGTATCAGTTTATGCAGTGGCCTGCTTTAAAAACTTGTGGTTACTTATGTTGGTGAAATATTTTACTTCTAAGTATAATAAGATAAATTATTTATTTATCAATATTTAATGCTAGAATTACAGAGCAATTATTTTAATAATATGAACTTATACATTAAGGGGCCGCTTTACTGAGACTCTCTGATCGCGAAATCCCATGTTAACCTATGGGAAAACTCCGAAGCGCGATAACTCATTACCTAATATAATTATTAAAATATGGTTTTCACCATCAGAAAGTAGACGTCAGATGCCAGCGTTGTGTGTTTTTAAAAATTGTTTCCGTTAATTTTAAGTATCTCTAAGAAGATGATACAATTTCATCAAGTGGAAATTTCAAAGTTTATAAGGAATTTTTAAATAGTTAAAATTTAAAGAGACAATTTTTAAAAACGCACAATGACGGTATCTGGCGTCTACTTTCTGATGGTGAAAACCATATTTTAATAATTATATTAGATATGAGTTATCGCGCTTCGAAGTTTTCCCATAGGTTAACATGGGATTTCGCGATCGGGGAGTTTCAGTGAAGCGGCCCCTTAACAATTTGTTTCGCCATTTCTTAAAAATAATTTTTGCTATAGTTTTTAAATTTCCATAAAGAAAAATATGTGAAAATTTAAAAATAGAAAAGAAAAAAGTATATCTTATTATTATTTTTTTTCTATTGTGTCATGAGTATTTTGAATTTGCTTGAAAGTAATACTAGTATATTTCTCATTCATGCTATCACCTTTGATGCTAAATAATTAGTATAAATATAATGATACGGTAATTAAATATTTTATGAGAATATGATTTTCTTTTTTGGTATTATGTCACAAGTTTCAAAATTTAATATAAAAAAAGTGTACCCATTTTTGCAAAAATTTAAAAACAAAAAACAGAACACTTGTGATACATATTAAATACCATTTTGGAGTTTTCAAATTAAGCCTAACAGCTGATTCAAAGATGGCTGTGAAAGCAACAGAAATTTTAAACTTTACATTCACTTAATCAGTTTATCTGATTTTTGTGACAATTTTCCTCCAATATATTAAGACTTCCATGAAAATTTTCTAACTAAACCATTGCTGAGGAACTAAACTAAGTCTTCAGTAATAGTGAACCTTTTTATTCTGGAGTACGTTTTTACAAGAATGGGAAAAATTAAAGGAACAGGTATAAAAAGGTATTTATGTTAATTCTATTATATTCAATTAAAGGTAGTAGGTTGGTAACTCAAGGTCAATGTTATCACGTAGAAATAGAAATAGAATATTCTGCATTTTTATCAGGCTTAACAAAAAAAAAAAAAAAATCCATGTTTTTAGCTGCATAATCATTTAAATTACACAAATTTTTATACTTGTTCATTTAATTTTTCCTGCCAGCATAGTTGATAAATATATGCTACAACATCTGCATTGTTTCAGAATGCATAATCAAAGCATTATTGACATTTGAACATAAATTAGGTAGTGTTGAAGACTATGAGGGGTACTAAACAATATTTGAATACTTGCACTGAAACTTTATATTTTCATTATGTTTAGGAAGAAAAATTCGACTTTCTCTATATTTTAGTTATTGAATGTAACATTGTTTATTCTCTTCAAACTCAGTAGAAAATTCAAAGACTTATTTGTAAGATGATGTAATAAAATGAAATGCATCAAATGACCACTATGCAAAACTCTTAACTTAGAAAATCATCAGCTGTCACACAGTTAGATACATTTTTTATATAATTTTCTTGTAAATGTCAGTGCTTTATTAGTTTTTATTTTAAACCAATTTGACAATACTGCTTTATGTAGCAGACATACAAACTACTTAGCTAAAATATAAAAGATTTTTAGAAACAATCATTCTTAGAAATAACTGGGGAGAAAATCATTCATGTTGTGACTGTCAAAAGTATTTCTGGATTGAATTATTTCTTTATGTAAGAATATAGTCAAATATTCTGAGGGGGGGGGGGGGGGGGGGGAATTACATCTCACTTATGAAATAGTAATGAAAATCTTGACTGAGTTAAAGTAATTGCTTTCTGAATTCTAGTTCTAAATGTTGAAAAATTCTGCATAAAAGATTATTATGTGATTTAACTCTATTTATATTAATACTTATATGAGAAAAGTTTAAATATTTCTTCTATTTACAAATTTCATTGAAATTAATGTTTAAGAAAAACTGAATTTCTTCAGGAATTTCTGTACATGGTTTATGTATTAAAATGTACTCATGACTATCAAGTTATCAGTTTTAATTTACACTTATATAAAAAGTAGAACTTTTTAATATTTAAAAAGGGAATGAAAATAGAACTTTACATCAATAAAATATCTTGTAGACTGAAAAGTATTCTAATTTTTAATTTGTATATTTTCTCTCACTTTCAAGTTTACAGTAATTCCTGAGATGGAACGAAAAATTTACAAAGATTGTTATAATGTCTTTTACCTATATTCTCTTACTTTACAAGTGCTCAATTTGAGCAATATTTTTGTCACATCTAATATGTTCAGTTTTTTCATACTCTGTCTGGTTGTAATAGAAGCCACAGCCTTAAAAATCCTGTGCCTCAAACCTATCATATACATTTATGAGGTAAAAGCATAAACCTGATTATCTACACATTCCTATAGAAATAAATAAATTACACTAAGTGATGCTCAGATATTTTGAAGGCTTTTAATTTTACAAACTTAACTTCTCAGCAGCCTGAGCTCTATACTGCTTAAAGTTGAGCCCAATCAATTTATTATATTGGCTATTAATAATTGGTACTTTTTAAATGTAACTGTGCTTTGAATAGTACAATTTCAAAATTCTTGTGAGGTTGCATGGCAGAGTTTCACCAATGTATCTTGATTTGTGGTGAATTCAGATTTCTTCAAGAGGGATTTTTGAAGAAATAATGTCTTCCCTGAGAGGGGAGGGCGTTATGGGATATTGATAAGTCATCAATAGGCAAAAAATCTGAAATCTTCTAGGAGGCTATTTTGATGCTGTGAGAGGGTCCCCCTCCATCTGTGTGTCACCTCCAGAATTCAACATTAACATACATTATTTCAATTCAAACAATTGGTGGAACAATTAATTTCTTATTAAAGGAAAAGTCTGCCAATTTATGTCATTTTATTAATTTTTATAAATATTATTTTAATGTGGTCCTTTTAATTTTTTCCCTCTCTTTCAATGGATTAACCTCCTCATTTCTGGCTACATTATTCTTACATTATATATCCCAGTGAGGTGTGTTAGTAAGCTTGACATTATTGCTTATAATTTACATCTTATTCAATATAATATACACTGTGTATAATAATAGTGGTTTCTAATGCTGAGTTTGAATAAATTAAAATCAGATGTTTGAAAATTTTTCCAATGTAAATGCAGTAGTTTTTTCATTTGTATATTAAAACTATATGTAACAAGCAAAACATTAGTAATTTGAATGACCATCTTGATAGGAAAGAGAATAATATAATTCATGTTTGGATTCTTTTTATTATTAATAATATTGTGAATAATTATCTATTGAGATACGGCAATTAATGATATTTTATTTTTTCTCTTTAATAACTTTTCCACATAAATAATTTTTTATTGTTTAAAATACCATTATAACTTAAAGAATGTTTGTTTTAACATTTTTCATCCTTATTTGACAGTAAATTGGTGTTTATTTTCTTCTTATAACTAAGAACATTAAGTTTATACATCGATGTAAAAGTTTAAACTGTTGTTTTACTTACAAAAGGACACATTAAAAAAAGTACTTTCATATTAAAAAAGAAAACTGTAACAAATACTGCAAGCACTTCCTGCTTAATTCATCAAGTAGCATTCTGGCATTGTCTCATCTGCAGGTGAGAAAAGAACTTCAAGGAGTTATTAGACAAAATATTTTTTTCTGTAATAAGCTGGCTAATGTCTTATACATTGGCATACGGAAACATAAACTACTTTTGAAAAGATTTTTTTTTTTTTCAAATTGAATCTATTTTTATATTTTACAACTTATTTACAATGTAAATACAGAGCTCATACTCTAACTAAAAAAAAATCACATTCACTGTACTTTTTATATTTTTTGTTATAGCCAATTTAATGCAACGGTCTGAATTACTAATATGAGAAAAGGAATAAGTGTACAGGTTTTAAATATTAATAAATTATTGTTCTGCTAATCTGAAAATGATTAAGAACCACTTATCAATTGAAAAATTGACGTAAATGATTATCTTACAATACTTTATTAACCCAAAACATTTCTAAATTTTGCAGAAATCCAATTTTCCTCAAAATATGATATTTTGTTTTTTTAGACAAAGCTGCATACTTATGAACATTTTCTGTGTTTCCAAAAGTATGTGAACCTTGTAATAGGTTTTGCTTTTAATAACATCTTAATGTTTGCAGTAATAATATAATAATAACTTTTTACATCTTTCTTTAAATATATCTGCAACATGTGGTACAATACTGGTACAGGATAACTCATGTAATATCTTGCTGTTTAATTCTATTCCCCACTTTGAACATTTAGTAGGTTAAGGCTAAGAGCTTATAATACCAAATATGCCAAAATTTCTAAAGAATGCATTAATGTATGCTTTTTGAGGTTCATCTCTTTATTCCATTCTATATCTATACTTGCGCACACTGTGTATCCAATGTACTTATTTATATTAAATTATTTGTGCCAATTGAAGCCTATTTACAGTGATTCTCATATTTAATTGGCTGGCCCAATTATTCTTAAAACATGTTTCTTCTCTAATTTTTGTGTACTAAAATTTTGCTGGTGGTATATATAATGAAATCTTTCTTTATCACTGAAATCTTTATTTCAGAATTATGTGTTAATAAGAAAATGAGCTTACTGTATGAAAAATGTTGATCAAATTTCATACTTTGGTTATTGTAAGGGGAAAAAAATATATCTCAATGAAACTATTTCTTTCACTTGAGGAAAAAAAAGATGACATTGATCTTTGCAGTTAAATTATAAACCTGTTCCTTAAAAATTAATATAAGAAAATTTGATTATAAAATGTATTATTAACTGCAAAATCTTTAAGATAACAGCATTGACAATCTGTCAAGAATCCATGCAAAATATTTTCCAAAAATTTGAAATGAAAATGATCTGTGTACAGTCTTTTTCCTAATTATATATATCAATTGTTATTGAGTTATGTA
This sequence comes from Maratus michaelseni, assembly GCA_963931845.1. Taxonomy (NCBI): domain Eukaryota; kingdom Metazoa; phylum Arthropoda; class Arachnida; order Araneae; family Salticidae; genus Maratus; species Maratus michaelseni. The sequence goes on along the minus strand of OZ007587.1, from coordinate 316,666,322 downwards.
TGTGATTTATTATAGCATAGTACTTTAACTTGTTTTGTCATACTGCAATAAAGTCATTCATGTTTTCAAGAAAGTTTTTAGTTATTTTGTTCTTTTTAAATAACCAACATTTACTCAACCAAATACATGAAAAATATTTAAAACACTTCTTATAAAAAAAATTTTAGCGGGTTATAAAAAGTATTTTTCTTTATTTTTAAAAGACACTACATACTAAAATTCTTGTCTGAAAAATGCTTTTTATTGGTGCAGTACGCTTTGCTTAGTGGAGGAATTAAACTTTGGAATACCAAATAAAAGTTCATTCTCCTTAAAAATTAAATGGAAAACAATATTAAATATTACTAACTAATTTAAATCTTCAATCCACTATTTTTAACAATTCGAAGTTTTAGAGGATAGAATTTCGAATTTTTATTACAGGTGGTCTAAATTTTTGCATCTCATTAGTACATATTATGTAAAATTAAATGCTACCAAATTTGTCAACTTTCAGTGTCAAAGCAAAAGGTCTATACTGCTTTACCATTAGACAGCAAAGCTGTGATTTTATGAAATTTAATAAGTGTAATGAAGAATTGTAATATGGGCGAATATGACTCTCACCCATTTAACAGCTCAGACATTTTTTTTTTTACATTAGTCAATTGATTTGCCTATAAAAATACTGTTTTTTCACTGCTAAGAGAATACGTTACTCGCACGAAAACCTCACTCACTGATGTTAATTTTATGGAAGAATTTTTTTTAATATCTCATTTGCATTTCAATATTTTTAAATGATTTTTTTTTCTTTTGCATTGGATAGCTGAGGCCGATCTCTACAAAGGCCATTTTTTATTTTTTCAATTTTGTTCGCAGTTTTCTTTTTAGGATATTTTCCTTTTCAAAACCACGAGCAGCTGTTTTCATGGGAGTGAAGTAGCCTCTTAATATACATAAGCTAATAAATTCAACATTTGTAACAGTTTATTTTTGCTGTTTAGAATTTATATAATCAGTTTCAATATAAAATTATTAAAAGGTGCAAATTTTGACAACATGGCAGAAAAAAGAAGCTGCTAAGTAGTTAAACACATTATTACTTAAAAAGAAAAATTCTTGAAAATTGAAGACTACAAAACAGTGATGCACCCATGAAGAGGGTCAAGTAAATTAATTGATTAGAAATATTAATCATTAGCTTTAAATGTTTTTTGTTTCTGTTTAAATTATCAGAAAATTAACAATTTTCCTCCACCAAAATGTTTTAAAAATAGCTCGAGTTTGCATAATTTTGAATTGAGTTAAAACATCAGCTGATCGCTTACTTACAATTGTCACATAAATATATTAAAGATCTGCAAGTTTCAAATTTTCATACCCGGGCTCAACCTGGCCCGGAGGTAAATTATCTTGGTTAGGTGTAATAGAAAAAGTTTTGGCTTGGCTAAATAAAAATCCATAAAATCAGTTGCAACTCAATTATTACCAAAAATACTGATATTTCTTAAACAATATTATCCTACAATTAATTTTTTTTAAAAAGAACTAAGGCGATTCAACTCGGGTTACAGATTATTGGTGAAAACCATTTTTTTTTAAATTAAAAAACTGTAATAATTTTTTTAGATTGTCCATTAACAACACCAAAAGATAATTTTTATATGAAAAATAGCAATTTATGAATTCAAATACAGTTTTGAAAATTATTAAAGCGATACTTTTCATATTGTCTCATGCCAAGAGTTAACAGCCGAAGAAATCGCCAAAGATCACTATTTACAGGAACCTTTTTGATTCTGATAATTTCAGTGGTTTAAGCACATAGTTCAATTACATGTCTTAAATTTGTGTTATATTTTATTTATTTATTCATGATGTTTTAATTTCATTATGGACTATCAGGTGGAAACAAATCATGAACTATTTATATTAATATAAGTATAAACGAATTTATATTTCATAGATTAAAAAAAAACAATGTTTAAACATTATTTTAAAACCGTAAAAAATAAGTACACTGCGATGCAATTTTCATACGAATTGTATTTGAAGGTATGTCTTTCCTTATTCGATGGTGTAAAAATGTGTGATGTTTAGAAGTTAAAAAAATTGCTGTAATAGTGAAATTTAAATTGTCTGATTTTGTCCATGTCAAAATGACGCCAGCATTACGTACACATTGGTCCTTTATAATATAGATAGATATTGCATGCATATTTATGCAAATATTTTAAAGTGCAGATTCTTATATTCACAAGGCATAGTATATGGAATTACAATATGAATAATCACACAAACAATTGCATTCAAATGAAGACTTAGTAAAAAAATTAATGTAGTTTAAGAAAAGTTTAGTAAAGGAAAATATGATTAAACATATTTCTCATTAATTTATCAAACTAAAATAATTTTTAAAGATTCCTTTAACAAATGTACAATCCCACTACTATTTTTAAGAAAAACTGCTGGCTCAAGGCTAATGAAAATATGGCCCGAGTCGAACCCATCCATACAGATCTAAAAAATATCCTAGCTTTGCATAATCCTGGATGTGCCACTGCTACAAGATTAAGGAAACATTAACTATGTCACAGAAATTGACGAATAGCTACTTTAGCAGTGATTTTCGAGAACATTTGGTTAAAAGATGAATAAAAGCTCAATTAACTGATAGGATATTGTTTCTGTATTTATGTACAGAATTATTAAAATCCACCTATAATGATAGTACAAGGGTTTCAAAGAAAACTTCATTAGTATCTATGAGATTTAACAGCAATTAAAGTTTAAAGTGGTAAATTTTTTGAGGATGATGAATCATTTCTCAGTTTTCTCCAACACCTTGTGTTTTAATGAGGCGACAATTGTGCAAATCACATCTAAAACAGTTGACATTGATGTAATCTTTTCTTGGGAACTACTGAATCAATTTCAATACTTTTTTAAACTATAAACTAACTATTCAGAAAGAAATAAAAATATAATTAGAAATTTTGGAAAAAAAAATCACAGGTAACACTTGATGTTCATTTTTCTTGGGACCTACTGAAGTCATTTCATTACTTTTGGCAGTTGCTGAATTATAAATTGATCATTCAGTAAAAAATATGAATAAAAAATGGGATCTACTGAAGTCATTTTAATACTTTTGGCAGTAGCTAAACTATAAATTGATCATTCAATAAAAAATAAAAATACAAAATTTGATTGCGCCAAAATAAATTATTTCATTTAGCACAGTCACTAAAAACATAAAATAAACAAATATAATAAAAACGTACAAGTTTCTTTGCAAAAGAAAAAAATCCAGCATACATGGCCCAACCTCTTTGAAAGTCATGTGTTTGCTACCATATCATCCATTTTCTCCTATAAGGCAGGATTTTTTTCTTTCTTCATTTGTTGGACTTTAAACTTTACAGTAAACTGACTTCTACTGATTTTTAAATTCATAGGAAAAAATCTATTTTTCACATTTTTTGAATTTTTGTTTTTAAATTATTCCTGAAGGTTTCCTTCATACAGGGATATAAAATTTATCTATGGATGATAAAGAAAAAAGTGACTTTTTAATGTTTTTAGTGGGTAATCTAAAAAAACATATTCAATGTAAAAAATCTATTAGAATTTTTAATTTAAAAAAATGTTTTTTACATACATTCTGTAACTCGCAAAGCCTGGGTTAGATTCCCTAGGTATTTTAAAGATAGTAAAATTCAATACAAAAAAAATGTTTATACATACATATTTTAAATGAATATAAAATCATAGTAAAAAAAAACTACCATAAAAAGACAAAATGCAGTCAAATAAGAATTTATTTTAAGTTATCCAAAACACAATACAACAAAAACTTTGAGAAGAAAAAGCTCATTTTCTCAAGTAAATATATTCTTGATTATAATGTAACAAAATATAATAAAAAAATTCAAAACATTTGATATTACTAGATCACAGAATAACAAAGAAAAAAAATTAGCAAAATATAGACAGGAAGAAAGCACTAACCTTCTAATATATCTTTGAATACTACTGAAAAGTGATTAAAAAGGATAAAAATATATACATTTATATATTAGTACAAAAACTATTTTGACTGTTATTTCATTTTACACTATGACTTATAAAATATTTATATTTGTATGCAAAACTACAGACACACACAAAAAAACAAAACAAAAGATAATATTTAGCATGGTTATAATTTCTTAGTAAAGATAACATAGAGACTTAGAGAATAATTGAAAAAAATTAAATAGATACAGAACTGTCATTACAAGATCTTTTTCTAGTGTAAACAAACAATGTTCTATCAATTTCATGGATATTTTTATTGAATTTCATCATATGTAATTAGTTTAAAATATTAGGAAGCATTTAAGTACAATAACAATATATATATATATATATTCCCAGATTTTTCAACATAAAATATTAATTACAAGAACTTTCTCTGAAAAAGAGACTCAATCTAAAGAAATCACAGTGATAATGATATATTAGAAGTCAGTGCTAAATATTCTAAAAGCTCATACTTATAAAAGGAAAAAAAAAAAGTTATACAAACATCTAAAAAATACAAGTTTGAAACATTCAAACACAAATGTCTTATTTCAATGTCTTGATTACATATTTGAAAATTCGTGCAATACATTTCAATTTCATGCAGAGACATACTTAACATTAAGCAATTAAAAAATATAGATATTTATAGTGGACACTTTCAATGAATTTTGTCATACCTAATTAGTTCAAAATCTTGCTGAACAACAAAATAAAAATTTCCACAGATTTAATACAATTAATTTAAAACTTAGTATTTATTTTAATGTTTCATAATACAATGTCTTAAATACAGTAGAGCACCGATTATCCACACTCCAATTAACCGAACTGTCCAATTATCCGAATACCCCTTTTTTCGGTTTGAAATTATGTTCAGGACGGCCCTAGAAATTGAAAACATTTTCCAGATCAGTGGATCAAGGAAAACGAATGTTATGAAAATGATCCAGGCCTATCACATAATGAAGCCTTTGAATGTTTGGAAACAACTATGAAATGGTTGGAACGACAGAAGAATGCTGATCTTATTCAATTTATGTATTTAAGAAGAATACTTTATATTGCAACATTGAAAAGAATATCTTCTTTAAAGCAAAAAAACAATCCAAAACTTTTTTGCTTAAATTTCAAATTTTACAGTTCAGAAAATGATAAAAAAAAATAAAAATATAAATGACAACCCCCACAATTTTTAAACATTCCAGCACTAAGCTTAGTTAAAATGTGAAGGAAAATTGCATACACACTAAAGCATTTTTATATTCTATACCTACCCACTACTATATTTTAAAAATCTTACACTGATTCCATTAAAAAAACTCCTACAGGTAAAAAATGCATTTTAACCTTTTTGGCATGGTCAGGAATAAACTTTAAAATTATCTGTCCAATTATTCGAACTAACGCCAGTCCCATTAGGTTCAGATAATTGACGCTCTACTGTAACTAAAAATATTATACATGCAATGTTAAATTTAAGGAAAATTTTCCCTTTTTAAATTATAGCTAATAAATAAATTTCCTCATTTCATTTTATACTAAATATTATTTGAAAACAATATACAAAAAAGGTAGATTGATACTATAAAAATTAATTCTCACATTATTTTTGTTTGAGAATCAGTTGGTCAAGAATGACTGATTTACAAATTATTTGGTCCGCATTTTAAAACAGGTTGAATAAGTGATCAACCTACTCACTTTTTTTTTGTGGGTCTCAAGTTCCCCATGAGAACACTGTTACCACGATTCTCTGTTCTTGTCACAATGTAATAGAAATATGGTGTCAATTTATCCCAGAAACTCATATTTAAAAACATTTATTAAAATTTTTCATAAATACAGTTAACCAAAAGTACAGACTTTAGCTTATAAACTTCTATGGCAAACAATCATGATAAAATAATCTTTTATAACACAACAAAATTGTTGTGTTATCTTACTATTTAAAGATACTATTATTAATTATCGAACAAACTATATATACAATACCAAATTTAAATATTCACCAGAAAAGGTTTTTTTTTTTTTTTTTTTTTAAATTGCATAAAATCCTGTTTTATATTATTATAAACTTAATATTATAAAAATCTGTTATGGTGTAAGAATTTTTTGCAAAGGACATATTTATGAAAAAATTTAACTCTATGTAACTAAAATAAAAACTTATGAGAGTCAAACTAAATATATTTCTTAAGCCTTTCGCGATGGATGTGCCTCACATGCATGAACCATGAATGTTGCTAGGGTTACCAGATTTATCTATAAAGAAAAAAAAAAGATATTTTTTTAAATTAGTTTGTTTTGGTTTCATCCCACTATCATGATTTTTCACACCCTACTAAACTATATTGAATGAGCCAGTGATATCTTTTTTAATTAATTTTCCTTAAAAACAGTTCTTTATTAATATTTCTAAATATTATTTTTCAAAAATATTTGTATTACCTTATTCTATCAAAAAGATTTAATTAATTGCTCAGTCATACGTCCCACTGTGAATCAAAAATTAATCGTAGCAACAGAAACAAATAAAAATATATTAAAAACCATAACATCATGAACATTTTAGCAATAGAATCCCTACAAAAAGAAATGTTTGTATTTTAATTTAAAGCAAGATAATAAAATAAATAAAACATCAAAACTTAGGATAGAAATACAATAAATTAAACATTTTAGAATGGATATACTTTTAGCTTACAATAATATCAAATTAGGTAACAACAATATAATAAAATGGAAATCAGTCTTAGCTTATGTCATCATCTGAGTGAAATACTGCACAATTTTGGTACAAAAAGGTGCCAGAGGTTTTTGAATTACTTAAGATAAATGATATGATCAGGGCTTTACAAATTTGATAAAATGTGATAGCCAGGCATGGGTGCAAGAAGTCCATCCAAGCCAAGACTGAAAATGTTTCTGAGTATTATGAATAACCAAATGGAAATGGACCAGGCGATTTCTATGTCTTGCATTATGGCTAAAAATCCATCTCTTACAATAAAAGATAGTAATAACAAGCTCTTGATAGTAAAATCGCTATTATTTAAGTATAAAAAGTAAAATTTACTATTAATCAAAAATCTCTCCACGACTGAAGTCTTGAACCCATGTAGTCAGGAAAAAATTTCTAGTCGCCAGTAAAAAAATATTTACCCACCACCACCTCCCCCAAAATTGTTTTTAAAAAGCACAAATGTTTCTTTATCAATTAATTGAGAAAAAATAATAACAAGCAAGGTTTAGAATTATTAGTTACATAGTTTAGAATACTAAACTACACTAGTACTAAACTTAATTAAAATTTTAAGAATGTAACATAATATAAGTTTTCTAGATTTACTTCAAATGAATGTTATAGATTAATCAGTTTTAATTCTAAACACAAAAATCTAATGTGAAAATTGATTAAAAAAAAGAAGCATATTTTAGCATTGTATCATATTTTAGATGCCAAAGAGGCTGAATTGACACTATTTCTTACTGAATCCTCCTCCTCAACATTCTGATCATGTCACATGCCAGCTTTCTAGAGTGGAAAAGAATAGCATTTCCTGTGCTTAAGATGGAAAACTCCTTTTAAACTTGGTTCTTCCATTCATTAAAAGTATGAGAGAAGAGGAAGATCATTGCTTGCCACACACAAGTAGACGGGAGAGAAAAATTCTGTTTGTGCTTATTTCTTAAGTCAATTTTTGTACAAAAAAAATAATAATAATAATAATAATAATAAATAAAACAAAATAAAAGGCAGATTAAATAACTTGGTTGCCAGTGGCAACTGCATTTGTCAAGTCCTGGATATAATAAAAAATGGAAGAAATCGTCATACGTGAATGGTTTAAATGTACAAATTACGAAAAAAAAAAAAAAAAAAAAAAAAAAAAAAACGTATTATCTGGTATGTTGCCAATAATCAGTAACAGTGAATTGCACAAAAAGCTTCATGTATTATTTGTTACAAAAGCTTCATGCATGATTTTGTAAACTTCATACATGTTAAATTATTATTCTTTAAGATTATTAGATGAGGCTTTATGCCCTTTGCACTTAAATTTGTTAAATGTCTAAAGTTATATGACTTTCATTCTTTCAAGTTGTTTCATTTTTTAAAAGCTTGTTGCGACACTAGAATCACAGACAGAAATGCAAATTTGTTCAGTTTGTCTTTAGAGAGCGTTATAAAATTTTCCTTGCCTTCTTTATATATATATATATATTATATCTTGCCTTTAAATTCACAAAAAATGAATTTGAACTTCATGCTTATTTTGTGTGATTTTCAATTAAGTTAGTAATGTGAAATATTTTTTCTTGAGATATTAGTACATTGTCTCAGCCCGCTTCACCCTAAAGGGATATCTGAAAAGCAGGTCGCAAAAGACTTAAAACACATTTTTGAATAAATAGAAATGTACTAAAATTTATAACATAAACCTGTATTAAAACTGAGTATTAGTAAAAGAAAGAATATAATTGTTTACATATGAAAATTAAAATCACTTTATAATGGCTGAAGCTATAGAAATCTTAATAAACATTATAAGTAAAATCAATGAAGTGATATAACAAAATTTGAAGTAATTAGGTATCAAAAATTAATTTGCAGGGCATTCTTGAGTAATATAATGCAAAATCGAGTCAAATTTAATACTTTTCTTCATTTTAATAGTTAATAATAATACCCTAGATCACAAAAGGACGGTTACTCTTTCCTTTAAAAATTATTTACTACTACACTGCTGGCACATGTACCAGCCTAACACTTTAAATGAAAGAAAAAAATATAATACACCAAACTACTCATTTTACAATAAAAAATATATAGTAAGATGACATCAGTAAAACTTAAGAATGGTTATTAGGAAGGTAAAGGAAGAGATTATGCAATATTTTACTCTTCCTAACTCTCTTTAGCTCTTATGCATTTTTAAAAAAGCCTTCTGTACATGCAAGAATAAAATACAATGGACAATTTTGACAATAGAAAAATATGCAATTCATACAAGTTTAAAATCATATATTAGAATTAAAAACTTTTAAGGCCTTTCACAGTTGAGCAATCACCCTTTACCTTTATAGGGTTCTATTCAAGGACTGGAGTTTATCAATGATTAATGATAAGGGAAACTTCCTGGAACATGATCTCACAATGGCTACAAGTACGTTTGTAAAAGAAAAAGGATTTGCTCTATAATCTACAGCAGTTCAATACACAAAAATATATTTGCTGCTTTGTTTATAAGTATTCTTCTGAACATTTTCTTTCAAAATAAACTTCACAAGTTACAATTTGCACTGAAATTTTAAACAGAATATTAATACAAAAATCTGGACATGTTTCAGGAAAGTCTACGTAGACATTTATTACTCTGCATTCCATGCAAATTTTTGAGCTATATTCAGGTAAAGGAACTGATTTCTGATCTGATTATCAATTATACAAGTAGAAAAGATGAAAAAGAAAATTACTTTAGCAGAATTTTGACATTGATACAAAAAATCAGTTCCAGCTAATGCAAGAGACTAACTGTTTCAGTGAAACATCAAATCATGGTGCAAAATTAGAAATGGTAAGCATGCTATTAAGACTATAGTAGTGTACAACATTAAGAAGAACATGACATTTTGATAATCACAGTGAATTTTCAATGATACATGAAAAGAGATTCTGTAGCACAACTAGTATGTAATGTTATAATGGTGATACACGACATATTCAAACAAAATGCAGAAGCATTTAAAAATAATAATAAAAAAAAAGATAAGATGCAGGAATTAATTTAAATGAATATAATGTAAAATAAAGGAACAGTTCCAAGTAAGGTATGATTTAAAAATAGGTAGTACAAGTAAAAAAACAAAAAAATACATTGCTATGAATAACAATATTAAATTTATAATAAGTAAGAAAAGGAAATTTATTAGTTTAAGTGAACAAAAATTATTTTAAAAACTAGGGAAAAAATACATAACTGCAGAATCAACATACTTAAAATGTGTTAGCATCATATCAGAGTGTATGTAACATCAAAGAATTATACAAATTAAAATAATATTTCAAAGGCTAAAAAACAAGAAAAGAAAACAAGCACATAACATTTTAGATGTACACAATTTTTATGAAAAATTTACTTTAAGCACAAGGGAAAAAAAAAAAAAACCTTAGATATCTTTTTAATTACAACAATTTTTCAATTGATTCCATACACAATTTTACTATTTCACAAGTTGAAAATGATTATATCAACAAATGATATGTACAAAACAGGGCTGGGTTTCTGCCGTGCCAGTGGCAGAAAGTGGTTATAACCAGTTTTAACCGGCAGAAACTGGCAACAACTGGCATAAACACATTTCGTGACATAATCTGAGACTTTTTAGTAGTATTAAATTCCTTAAGTATATTTTATTCAAGATAAATAACAAATAAAATACTGTGGATAGTTTTAATTAAAAATAAATAAATTTGAATCAGAAAAATTGAGTAATGTAACAGATAAAATTTGTTATAATATGGTTGTTTAATTTTATATATAAACAATTATTAGAGTATTTAAAATCCCAGTTTAAAATTCAAAATAGAAAACTATATCCAATACTTATTTTAAATTAAACACTGAAAATAAAATAAAAATAATCAATAATTACTCAAAATACTTTTCTGTAATTTAACATAATTTAATAATAACTGTAAAAAATATTTCTCATAGACATGTTATACAACTCCAAATAAAAAAAAATTAGAATAATTAATTCCATTAGTATTTGGAATTGCATTTAGCTTTATTTCACTGTAGTACAATTGAAAAAGAACAGTGGTGGATGTTTTAATACATTTGCATGTTATTAAAGAAAAGTAAAACTAAAATATTAAATTTTGAGTGAATATTTCATTTTTGTAAAATTATTTTCATTATTAAAAATATTAGAATACTAAAATAGGTGGTTCAAAAAATTGGAATACTTATGAATTTGCCTAATTGGTTCAGAAGGGTGCATAAAATAAGCATTTTTGGCACAATAGATATTGTGCCAAAAAACAAAGTTGTGCTTCTTTCCAGCATAAAGTCAGCATGGGCAAAAAACATTGTGAACGACTTGCAAAGCGAATTTGTGCTGTTATAAAATGTAAAGTTGATGCTACAAAGTATTAAAGAATAACTATTTTTCCTTTTTTTTTTCAAACACATATTATTTACAATGCATTATTCTTGCATTATTCTAATATTTTGAACCAGGTAAATGGTTATTCTAATATTTTAGTTTTTTCCAAGTGTGAATAATTATTTTAATTTTTGTATTATTTCCTTTAATTTTAATGCTAAAAGATTCTACAAACTATGTAGATTCTTACAATATTAAGTTTTATCCTGTATTACTTTTTGTATAAGTGATTCATAAAAAAACCTTTTTTCACAATTCCTTTTTTTTTCTATTATTCTAATTTTTTTTAACTTGGAGCTGTAGTTGTGGATCTTGTAATTCCGTAGATTTAAAAACATTTCATTTAAATACAGTATTCAAAGGAACAAATGACTTTTTTTTTTTTTTTTTAATTTAAGACTGTTAGTTGAAAATGTTCTAACCACACATATATATATATAACCATATTCCATATAGTAGATAAACTTTAAGTTATTGCATTATATTATTTATTTAAAAATTCTCTTAACAGTAATTTATTAAAATATAGAATTTTTTGTAAATTTCTTTTTTTTTTTTTTTTTTTTTTTTTTTTTTTTTTTTTTTACTTTTAAATAGAAATTTAACTGTAAATAATAATATTAATAGTTAAACTTGTACAGCATCAGATTACCATTATGAAATTTTCTATTTTTCAAGCGAAAAAAAAATAGTATTATACAAACAAAGTATATTTATATGCTCATTTGGAAGCTGTTTGCTACTTTTAATAACATTCATAATCTGTAGTTTTAATTTTTAATTTAATTGTTTACATATCAAATACATGTGTGAATTATGAATAATTACAGTTAAAGTTCTTATTATTATTTCTTATTTATTCTTAGTTTCTGCCAGTTTTTGCCACTTACTGGCAGAAACTAGTTTCTGCCATGCCGGTTTTAACCACCCCGGCAGAAACTTGCCAGCCCTGGTACAAAAGGGAACTAATTAACTTAGACATTCTCTGGAAAAATAATTCTGGATGTATCCAAAGAAAATGCCAAAGTGTTTTAAAGAGAAATGAGAATAAATCATAATAAGATTATAAAATTCTCACAAGTTTCTTCAGCGAAGAAAAAAAAATTGAAATTTATAAAACATCATACAAATTTGTGACATTTCTTATGGATTATTACTAAGACTAGTGTAAATATAAATATTTAACTATCAATAAGTGGAAACTAAGATGTCAACATCCAAATCCATATGCATCATATTTGATTCAAGATATTGTCACATTTTATGTTCAGACTAAGTAAATTCATTGATCTAACAGGAATAATATATAAAACACAACAATCTTTAATCGTATAACTCAATTCTTTTTATGTCAAGAACATCATAATTAATGTAACCAGAATTTTACAAGGTTCTTTTGATTTATTTTAAGAAGTCTCAGAAACTGATTAACATTTTAAACAAAGCTATAGAATTTTCTCACTAAAATTGCTCATCATAAACAGTATTTTATTTATTATATATTTAAAACAAGATCATCATAATCAGGAATTGAAGAAAATTTTCCTTTAAAATGTATTACTATCAAATATTTTATAATTTTAACTGGTTAAAATAAAAAGCAAATCACAAGATTAATTATTTCCTGCAGGAACATTATTTATTTTTTTAATGATATATCAAACACTAAGTATAACAATAGCCATTCTCTATCCAAATCAGCTAAAATATTTCAAGTTTTAATCCAACATTTTCAGATTTTAATGAAAGTTTCAAGGATGAATATTCCTAATGATATGATAGATTCTCCCCCTGCCTGTCCTTTCTTTTAAAAAATAGCATTTGTTCTTGTCAAAAATTGGTGTTCTTACTGTCATTTGTATTAAAAATATTGCTTGCATAGTAAAAAAAAAAAAAAAAAAAAAAAAAAAAAAGACATTGTGACTTGAAAATGGTGCCTTTTTCCTACCAGCAGCATCCTGTCTTTTTTTAAACCTGAGGAAAACTCTAGATATAAATGATAATATTTTTGTATTTATTATTATTAATATTTCAGTGGGTTTTCAAGTAATTACTTTTTAAGATCATCATTTTTTGGCTTGCATAAATTTTTTCAGTCTTTAATTTCTTAAGTTCTATTATAAGGCTTAGAGACTAGAGAGTTGTTTGAACCCTAACTTTAAACAGAATTTTATAAGGTGGAATTTGCTACTTCACTATGTGTGATAATATATACATCTATATTTTTAAATATATTTTTTTCCCAACAAACATAGTAAACTAGCATATCAAATTAACTTTATGAAATTCCCTTTAAAATGAAGGGTCAATAATGTCTCTAGGATTTATAGAACATAAGTAATTCAAGATTAAAAAAGCTTATGTAAGCCAAAAAAAATGATAGTTTTTTTAAAATTACATAAAAAAAAGATAGTTTTTCCAAAATTACATAAAAAAAAAAAAATCATCAAAATTTAATGAACCTTTCATTTAAAAGGGTTCAGGAAGAACTTAAAATAAAATACAACACTTATAAAGTGGCATTATCTATTGCACATAATAATTAAAAAATACTAAAGCAATAACATAGGAGGAAAAAATTACATCAAAAGAAAAAATAGAATAACACAAACAGAATGAACAGACATTTAGATGAAATCCATGCAAATTACAACAAATCAAATGCAAATAAAACTGATATGTAGTATAGTAACATAACTATTTAAAACCAGCACTGTACACTTATTTTCATTACATTTTAATAATATTTTTAATCAATAACACAAGTTCTAAAGTGTTTTATCATAAATATCAATTTCAAAAGAGACATTATCAATACTGATTACATAGGAATAATTGTTACATTAAAAAAAAAAAAAAAAAACTATAGGAACATCATATAACAATTACATAGAAGTAATTGTTACATGAAAAAAAGAAGAAAAACTACAGGAACCACCCTCCCCCCCCCCCCCCCCCAAAAAAAAAAAAAAAAAACTCCAGTCTAATTCAAGAAATATAGAAATTTCTAAAAATATAGACAAATCTAATGAGCCATGATGTACAAAGGATTTTATTAATATTAAAAACAGCAACATAACTTACAAGACAGGATAACAAAAAGACTCTGGATACAGTGAACTCTCATTAATGTGCCTGGTTAATGAGGATTTGTTTTCCCCAACATTTTCTATTCGCAATTAATGTTAAAGATACATCATTTAAACTACTACTCATCGGATAGACAGTATAACTTTTTCAAAAATTGAACAAACAGCTTTTGTAAATTATATCTTTAAAAGCAACTTTAGTTATTTAGTCCTCAAGAAATTGTCAGTGACAGAGATGAAGAGAGAAAAAATAAAAACATTCTACCACCACAACATGAGAGGTTCAGAAATTAATAACAGCTGCTTGCCGATATTACCAATCAAAATGTGATGCAAGAGATGAGTATTTTCAAGTGTGTTGCAAAACTCGAAAATGATACAGTAAAAAGATCATTTGTTTGTTACAAATAAAAGTGAGATTAATTAAATTTAATGTAAATTTTATAATTACAGAAATTTCTTTAGCATAATTTGTTTATTCTGTGTATTTTATTTTATTTTTTTATATTAACAAATTGTCATTAAATAATTTTTTTTAAAAAATTAAAATTACTATATCAGAAAAGGTTTTTTTTAGCATAAAGTTGATAACCTATTAAATTTCTGTCAAAAACTGAATTCAATTTATTCATTGCAATAGACCAATTTTACACCAATTAAAAGTTTACACTGTTTAAAGCAGACTTTGGCAAGTCCGGACAAAAAATGAACTTCCTTGGAAGTATGTACACAATAACGGGAGTTCAACATATCTCCATTCATTCTTAACTTGAAAATTTCTTCATATATAAAAATATCAATATATCCAAAAAGAATGATCTTCTGAAATAACAAGCTATAAATCAAACTGGAGAAAAATGATTTAAAAAAAAAAATGCATAAGAAACAACATGGAAATGAGATTTTGTCAACCTTACTAATGATATCAGACATAATGTTTCACACATATTATATTGCAGGCACAATGAAGGAACAATGAATACAAGTAATAGTGTAAGTACAACATTCTATCTCAGTGAATATGCAGCTTAAAATTTTTAATAGTGAAGATAATACCAAAATGTATACATACACATTCAGAAAAAAATGCATTTGGTCACATGACCATCTTTGAGAATTATGAAAATGTGTTTAAACAGAAATCATGTCATTAAAATACTCTGGACACATGCTTTGGTGACTAAGTTTAAAAAAAATAAATAAATAAAACAGTAATCTACCTGAAATAAATTTCTTACAGGTCAAATTATAAAAACATCACCGTTTACTATTAATACCAATGCTAAATCAAATCGCTCAGCTAAAAAAAGCAATAAAATAATCACAGGCTGATTGTCACAGCTTTACACTGCCCTTGTGGAACTAATCAAAGGCTTTGATTTTTTAACCTTCTTCGATTTTTTGCTTGAAGAAGCTTCACCTTTCGAATCACAATGTGAAATAGCTTTTGCTGGCATTTGATCTGGCAGTTTTGACAGGAGTTCACTCATTTTAAATTTCATGCAGCCTCCAAGTCGAAAGGAACCGGCAGCTCCTTTTCCTTTGGTTTGAATCAAAGTTCCAGAAGCTGTGGCCAATCTTAAATACTTTTTCACGTTTGATGAGATTTTCTTTTCGTCCACATTGAATGACTTCGAAATATACTTTTTGATAGCTTGAATGGATGATCCGTTACGTTCATTTAAAATCGCAATTGCCAGTAAAACCATTTCTGAAACTTTAGGATGCGCATTTGCCGTCGACGATGCAGTTCTTGTTACACCTTTTTTCATCTTCACATTCATATGAAATAAACTAATATATTATTAGAATTAATATATTGATCAACTGCGTCAATTTCAATCAAAAAACAGCAACGATTGATTGATTGATTCATTAGTGGAGCTGATGCTCGATATGGGGCTTTTAGCAACGGTTGAGGTTTAAGAATTTCGGATCGGAGTGAGATCGGAACGTAGAGATGAAAGAAAAAAATATATATATATTCCCATTGCATTATAAAATTATAAAGAAAAAATTAAAGTCAAGTTAAATTGTACAGAAATAGTAACATTACAAAGTTCTTTCTTCCAAAGTCTTTTTAAATAGATGTAAACAAACGTTAATTGCTTCTGCAAGTTGGCAACAATACAATTACTGCGCTGCTTAAATGTTTTTGGCGGTCTTAAGAGCAGAAAGTATGAAAAATAGTTATATTTTCCTATACTTTTTTACTTGAAAAGTTTCTCTGTATCTTGAAACCTATTCCCTTTTTCTTATTATTGCAGATAAAATATGAATTTCTTTCAAATTATTGAATGTCATCAAAATAATTACATGTTGTTTGGAAAATTGTTCCATATAATAATGACATAAATATTTTCCTTGAGATTTCTGAAATGTTTTAGTGTTGTATAAACATGTGATACATTATAAATACATTCAAATTTCAGAAAATACAATTTTGACACTTCTGTGTTATTAATTAGTAACTTGAAGGGGAAAAAAAGTCTTAAACGTCAAACACATAAACTTGTTATTTGATTCAGATGTGTGATCAAACAAATAGTAACATCGCTTTTTCGATAAAAGTATTTCAGCTCCAGAATCCTTTCTGTAGCAGAAATTCTAAAGTTATTTCAATCTTATAATCAGTAGCAAAAAATATTTATTTAGAAAAGGATGTATTGGAACTGAGAAATTATTTCGCTATTGGATCCGCATACAATATTTTTGTGTGGTTTGATGCAAAATTAATTTAATTGTTGTAACTTTTATATATTTGAAACACCATTATTACCACAATCGCTTAAATTTGATGCACATATGGGCTGTAGACTGGTTATGGGAGATTCAGGACCTGACTAACCTTAGATGGGACCCTGGGGGAAAATATCCAGTTTGGTACACTTATAACATGTTTTTAACCACAATTTGTACTCACTTTTAGAAAAAAAAAAGACTTTTGGCTTTGGGAGCCTCTTTTAGAGTTGTGGCCTGGGCAGCTTCCTTGCTTGCCCTTGCAATAGTCAGGCATTGGAAGATTAGTCAGCATTGTGAAATAGCAATAATAGTAAATTAGGGTACTTTTCGGTTAGCCGGGCGCCAGTGATATATGTGCATATATAAATACATATGTATATACATATATTTGTATATATATACATACATATATGTATATATATGTGTATGTATATATATGTATATGTAGATATATGTATATATGTGTGTGTGTGTATATATACATGTATATATATCACTGGCGCCCGGCTAACCGAAAAGTACCTAAATTAGATTATGAAGCACAATTTTACAAAATTATGAAGCTAAAAAACAAACAAATTAATACAATGGAACAGATGTGTTTCACTCACACACTGGCGACTTTTTGATTGGCGCATTCTCCAAGCCCGCGCCAAATCAATAACTTAATACAAGCATAATAGCCAGGTTACCAATAAAGTAAAAAATCCTCAAACTTTGGCAACTTTTTTCTTTTTATAACATTAAAAAAAAAAAAAAAAAAAGAGGCACGGAAGTGTAAGACATCATAGCCAATACAATAATTAAACATATAAATTAAATTTTGGTACTTCTTTGTTATAGCTACAGCAGCTCCCCCCCCCCCCCCTAAACACACACACCAGGATGATTAGTCAAGTGACAGATATATCGCCAAGTTAGGTTGTAAAATCTTATTAAAAGGTTTGCAGTCCTAAAGAAACAGCATGTGTTTATGTTATGATATGCACTGCCTATAACATCTTTTTTTTCTGTAATTTGCAGAAAAAAATATTGATATTCCCCTGTTTTGCTTTGCTTTGCCTTGTTTTTTTTATTTTTAGACATACAGGGTTGTCGAAATAAAAATTTCTCAACTCAGGTGGCTCTGCTGGACATTAAATATGTTACAAACACATGAAATGTACACAACAGACACTCTATGACTCACTCATGATTCTTTTTAAAAAGCAAAAAAAATATACTGTGAACTTTTCTTCCAGATTTGGAAGTTATTAGAAAATTTGGTACTTACGTATTATCCGTGCCAGGAGATTCATCGCCAAAAATGGTTGCCAAGTACCAATCTTGTTTATCATTGCCAATCATGTTTTCAAATGCAGTAATTTAACATTATCAAATAACATTGTTAAAAATGGTAATTAATATAAAATAAATAAAATGTATAATATATGTTTATTAAATTTATAACATTGTTAAAAATAGTAAATAACATTATTTTAGTAAAATTAAAAAATGATAAATAGCATAGTAAATAAGAAAGAATAATATTATAGATTATTCCCAGGCATGTACCATGTAGCAAGAAAAAATATATAAGGGTTACTATAATTAGTAATATTGGCTCCATGCTTGGCGCAGTTGGCTTAAAACTGGCACGGATAATATGTAAGTATCGGAAATTTTATATTTTGTTACTGGGGTGCAGTAAAGCTTAATTTTAAAAAAATCCTCATCTTGTTGATACATACTGATATCCATCACCTTGTCAAAATTATTTTCTGTGGCTTCTGATGGAGTCCGATTTATGCGATAAAAAGTGCAAAGACTTTAGTTTCTCTTGAATTGTATCTTCATTAAAATAAACCTATTTTACTAGTTTAGTACTTTTCTATTAGACAAACACCACTTTGTGAAAATTGAATATATGTTGGTATTGTGTGAAAGTTAACAAAGATGCCCTTCGTAAATAGTATTATGAAGAAAAGTATATATAAATAGGGATGCACCGAATAGTGATTTTGGCCGAATATCGAATATTCGGCATACAAGTAAACCGAATCTTTGGCCGAATACTTTTATATTTCAGAGTTTAAAGGTATAAGAAATTTAAATTTAAAAAAAAATTCGTAATATTTAATACAGATATTTTCATCTTGATAAACAAGACCTTCTTACAATCAAATTTTACACACACACACAAAAATAATCTATGCACTGAGTTAGACAAGAATAGTTTTAAAACTTTTTTAATTTCATGGTTTCTTTTGGGAATTAAAACAAATGAATAAAATGTTGTTATAATCTAAAACAAATATTTTAAAATCAAAGAAAAATTTTAAAGGAATTGGAAAAAAAAAATAGCCATATATTGTTTATTTGTGAGGAAGGGCCTAAAGTATAATAAAATCTGTGCAAATGGTAGCAATTCAGCAAGAGTAATGTTCCTGTTCCTTTTGATTTAGCAAGAAAATTTTAAATGCACCAAAGAGGTCTGGAGTGTGTGATTATTTTAGAGGTTATAACATAACAGGTTGTTCCTGAAGTCTTGTAACAAACTTTCAGGCGATATAATGTGGTCAAGACAAACATGTTTTTGAACAAGAAACAATGTCATATATGCACCACATTGGCGCGATTGCAACAAAATGGCAATTTTATGCCAAATATTGTAGCCCGGTTATTTTGTTTATGTGTTAATAAGTGTTAATATTTACGAATTATTGTGATATTTATTATTTATAACTGTTTATTTATTATTGCATGCTATTTGTAACTAATACTCAAAAACAAAGTTTTCGCTAAATTGGCAGGGGAAAATAATCGTGCCAATGTGGTGCGTATATGACATCTGTGCCGAAACAACGTCTCAATCCACTTATTCCTTCAAAAATACAAAAAAAAAAATAGGATATGTCGCTACAAGCTGAAACTGAATGTTCGTTCCCAACTTTAACAATAATGAAGATATTTTAGTTAGATTTGCTTCATATTAATTTTGCTTGTATTGAAATGTGATGATATCATTGGAAGTTACTGAAAGTTGGCCAGTGACACAATATATGTATGCTTTCAGCTGCATTCTGAATAAAGGAATGTTTAGCTCAGTGTTGTTTGGATATGAATGGTGGTAATTTCCAGCACTTCTCATCAAGTGCAATATTTCACAGAAATAAAATAACTCTGTTAATAAAGTTACAATATCTTCCTTACTGTTAAAGTAACAAACAAAAATCCAAGATTGACCTAGAATGAGATAGACTGTGTTTTTGACTGAATAAGTGGATTGTAATCTGGGTTTCCAGGACAAAAATTGTCTGTCTTGATGTCTATTATTTCTGCTGAACGTTTTTTCCATTTTTTTTTAGAAGCATTCTGTTTGCAAAAAAACCAGAAACAGATTATTTACTAAATAATGCTCAGGAATTCCCATTTATTCATCATTAAATTCCTTTGAGGGTTGTCATTAAATGATTAATTTTCTTAAGTGACTCTTTTCAAATAGCAAATAAATGTAAAAGCATTCTCTTTTATTTAAATATGATTCTAATTGTTCTGAATATTTTTATTAAATGATTTGTTAAAAGTAGAAGTTGTGTAAGGTTTTAAAAAATAGTTTTTAAAAGGTGTTTTTTCTTTAGTATTCGATTTGGCCAAATATTTCGCTATTCGAAAGGCCGAATAGTTTGATATTCAGCCTAACCGAATATTTGGTAGTATGGCTGAATAGTGAATACATATTTAATCTCGGTTAGCAAACTTTTGGATAGAACTGTAAGGTTCATAATTTTTAACATTAAAAACTATGTATTTCAGTAAAATTGTATTTTAAGATAAGAAGGGAAAAAAGATTGAAGTATTGGAAATACAAAAGTACAATATTTTTAATAATAGCAATTTATTATTATTAAATTCTTAATTTTGGAAAGTAGATCTTTGTTGGTACTTTTCCATTATCCCGTCGACCACTTTTCATACCAAAAAACTATCACCAAACTATAGGATTTAACGTCAAAAATGCAGTCCCTATTCACGTAACGTCAGAAGCAGTGCACATGTTTGTTATGTCATCAAGTGATTTTTAATTTGACATTTACCTGTATTTTTCATTGTTTTTCTGATTTATCAATTATTTAGTTAATTAAAATAACAGTTGGCGTTCTTAAACGGCAGTGCCATGATATTAAAAGAGAAAAAACATTAGTAAAATGTTACGATGCATAGTTACTGCAATAGATCGGTTTCAACTGACGTCACAAACATTTTATTTACCAGCCAAGAGGGATAATTAAGAAAAATAATGTAAATAAATAAGTATCTAAGATTTTTTTGGTACTTTTCGGTTAGCCGGGCGCCAGTGATATATATACACTTACACGCACATATACACATATCTACGTATACATATATATAAATACCTATATATATACATATATGTATGTATATATATACGTTTATATGTATAAACATATGTATTTATATATGTACATATATCACTGGCGCCCGGCTAACCGAAAAGTACCATTTTTTTTTTCTGTTTTTATTAATATAGTATTGTAATTGTTTTTTCTTCAACCTTACTGATAGTTGACACTTTGGTGAGTGTTGATTTTTTCTGAATTTCTTGTATTTTATTTATTTGTTTATTTATTTATTTTGATATTCCAATGACAACATTTTTCCATTTATTTATTTGGCGATAGTTTTTTGTTATGAAAAACGGTCGACAGGATAATGGAGAAGTACCCTTTGTTTTTATATTTAAAACATGTTGTATTTAAAATAAATTGTATATTTAAAAATCAATTAAAATGGATAAAGCTGTTTCTATAATTACACAAAATAATTGTTTCTTTCTTTTCTTTTTTTTTTTTTAAGATTTAAATATATGTTCTATGAAAAAGGCAAGGTCTAAGGTAAAAAAAAAGGTACTTTTCGTACAATCTCATATTTTCATTATTTTAGATTTTATGGAGTTTGGTGCACACTTTAATACACTTTTGGACAGTTTTAGCTGGTAAAATTCACATGTCTTGTCCAAAACCCCAATCTTATATTTAATATTATTTCTCAGAAATCAACTTTATTAATAATATAGACTTTTTAATAAAAAGTAAAATGTGTTGAGTTTTTCATTGAGAGTAAATTGATAATCACACAAGACAGAAAAATATGCTTAACTGTCTTGGCCACATAATCTGTTCAATTTTCACAAAAACATAAAAAGTAATGTTTATAATGTTGGAAATTTTTAAATAAAATGCATTTATCATTTTTGGAAAAGTGTACATTGTTATTTGGAGAATCTTTCTACCTTTGATCATTATATAAACCTGTTAAAATTTTAAGTATATTAGTTCCTTTCATGTATTATCATCCCATGCTAGTGAAATGAAATATATAGTTTTATTTTTCTGTTTTAGTATGGATTCTGATTTGATGAGAGATGTATATGATATTGAAGAAAAACTGAAAAATATTTCCAATTTTATAAAACAAAAAGATGCTGACAGTTCTTTGTCCCCATTCATAAAAGAAAAAATAAAAGTAGCTCTATCTGCTGTAAAAGACGTATGTTTAGAGATTGATAAAGATAATGTAAGTAACAATTTTGTATGACATTTGTATTTTATCCATATAAATATAGGGGTGGATTTAGATCTCAATCAAGAAGAGAATTGTATCTTTAGTAAAAACTATCACAGTTTTAATCAAGCTTTTTTTTTTTTTTTTTTTTTTTTTTTTTATGTGTATTTTTATATGACAAAATATGTTGTTCTGTAGTAGAATTTTTTCACTTCTAAAAAAATGGTGTGCTGATATAATATTTTGAATTTATTTTTAATCATTGAAAAAGTGAATATAGTTTGTGTCATCTACTTCTCCTTCAACATGTAGTGCTCTTGTGGCGACCAAATGATTAGTTGAGACAGTTCTAGCCAAGCTTGCATTTGACAATTCTCAGTATAGAATCATCAGCTGCATTGCTGTTAGCACGCCTAGTGTCTAAAGTAGTTTGTGTTCGTTCTTCAAGTGCAGCTCGATTGATCTTATGTAATTGTTGGAATATGAATGAAGACCGCCTCCAGTAAAATTAGAACCTTACTTTGCATACAGATTTAGCCAAATCAGCTCTTTGTCTGTAATTTATAATTGTAAGCATACTCCATCATCTGACATTCAAGCAGGTGTAATTACAAGGAAGGTCTCCTTAAAGTGCATACTCAGAATTTTTTGAAAAAAAATGCTAATAAAACTACTCATGTATATAATAAAGGATCAGTCAACTTTATCTGCAGAATACCAGTGGAAATTCTGTAAAAAAATAAAATATTTTCGAGTATTGGTGCAAAAAGACACGATTTGGCAAGCAACACCTTTTTCTCGCCAAATGCAAGCGATTTTAATGCATTTGAAAATTCCTGGTTAAATGACTTTAAATGTGCAGTACTTTATGAATTTAAACTTAAACAATTAAATAGCTTATTATTTTTTCTATAAGTTTATATAATCCTCTTTAATAAAAAGGTACGTGTTGCTGATGACTGTGAATTTTGCTAATCGTTGCCACAGATTAATCTCGGAAAATGAAACATTTGAAATTACTGAAAAAATTAATTGCTCGAAAAGTATTTGTCAGAAAATTGTTAGACAAATTGCGTTAGAAATGTAAAAAATTGTATTTTTCTTGATATAAATTTCAAATCCACTGATTATGCCATTTTTCAAATATTGAATTTCAAAAATTACCAAATTTCACAATGGAGTACCACAGCGAAAACTTCACGGGTAAAAAAATAATACTAACAGCAATGTGTCAGCACGAGTCACAAATTATAGTAACCGTATTATTCTGTTAAAATATAAAAGTGAATTATGATGTCACAAGTGCATGATTTTTATTTAATTCTCGACAAATACTAGATGTGCCATTTCTTTTTAGTTGTGAATAATATAGGTTAATTCACGTTATTAAAAAATGTAGCTATAAAACATATAAATCAATGGAAAACGGTAGGTATTGTAAACGTAATAATAAATCGTATTAAAAAAACATAACTTAGTGAAATAAGTATCCGTTTTTATGTTATTTTAGGATGTTCCAGGTAAAGGTACAGATTACTTTAAAATACAAGGTTAAATTCACCGATATATTTCGTTTGATTCAAGGTTCTTTTGGAAAAACCGACCAGCGCAGCGGGCGTAGTCTGCTAGTATGTATATAAGTTGCGAGTTGTTGATTTATTTAATTTTATACAGTTTCACCGGCCGAATAAGTTTTAAATGCTGTAAAGTGTATTTTAATAGAACGGTTAAGAACATCTTTCAATATACTTTTCTATATTGAATAAGTCATTGTTTCTATGGCAACAATAGTTTTATCTTGTTATCTCCGACACTAACAATATCGAAGTGAAATTGACAATGCTCAGTATCGGACTTCAGTTCTTACAAGGAGACCGCCAAACATGAGATTTCTAAGCCGGAGATGAGGGTTCTGTCCTCGCCTCTGACTTTTACCTTTTTTTAATAAATTTTATATATTTGTCGCGTTGTAAGTTTTATGCAGAATAATGAATTCTGCATCTTTGAACTTTTTGATATTTTCCTAATAAATTCTATTTACATTTTCAAATTTTTCGTGAAAATTTATAGTGGAACTTCCCTTTAACGAAGTCCCTATTTAACGAAGTTTTCTACTTAACGAAATTTTCTGCAGAACTTTGACCATTAGCATGTAAATTAATCTCCATATTACGAAAAATATACTCTATATAACGAAGTTTAATTCCACTGATAGGTTTCTGTTGCGATGGATATGCGAATTTATTTCAGCGGATTGTATGAAAATGAACATATTTAAATAATTTCCATTCTGCTTGGTGCTAAATATTTTTTGTTTTTTTGCACACTAAGAAAAACACTTGTTATCATTATTCTCTCCAACCGAGACTCCAGCGCTAACAGTTGGGGGAAGCGGTTCCTTTTTTACATTCACTGATATAGAAGATGCAGTGACGTAATGGCGTCAGATGCATTGAAGCAAAAAATATCAATTAGAGTTCAGACAGTTACCATTCTGACTTTCTATTGCTCGTTGACAATTGCTTTGTGGATCCACAAAATGTGCTTCAAAATGCAAATCGAACATCAGAGTTATTTTTGTTCCTGCTAATACAACTTCAAAACTTCAGCCATTAGTCTAAGCAATAATAAAAAATCTTGAAGTACATTATCGAAAAAGACAGAAAAAAGATAATATAGTGAAAACATTAGTTTGAGAGCCTGTGTATCAGAACTGATGAAAGCTTGAGCCAAAGCTTGGGAATGTGACGTGATTTCATTGACCGTACACAACTGCTTTATAAAAGATGGTTTCATAATTGAAACTGAATCAAATGCTTCTGAATCCAACACCTGTTTGTCATATCTGAAAGAAAAATTTCATTTTAAGTTGATTTCTATTTAACGAATTTTCTTCATAACGAAGTTTTTAAGTGTAACGATGAGACTTCGTTAAATGGAAGTTTCACTGTAGTTTTTTTTTTTTTTTTTAGTTTTGAAATTAATATTTCTATTGACGAAATTCCAAACTAATTTATGTCTAGATTTTGTTTATTTTTTTTATTATTATTATTTACTCTTTATATTTTAATAACCGTTCTAAAATAATACTTTTTTTAACTTTATGAAATTTTAAATGAATTTTATATATATTTTTTATAATTTATACAAAATATTTTTATTTCAAATCTTTTAAAGGTATGTATGATTAGGTAATTCCAACAACATATTTTGAAAGGAGTAATAAAATATTAAAGCAATAACTCTTATATCCAAGTTTTAGCCAGTTATATATATTTTTTTTTTTATGTTATTTAAATACATTTAACTGTAAAGTGCAAACTTAACATCATTTTTGATTTGCACAAATAAAAAATAATATATTACAATTAATTTTTTTTTTTCATTCTAACAAGTCGATGTCATACAGAAAAATTCAACTAGAAAAGAAAAATCGTTTGTTAATTACAATACATATAAAAAATATCCGGAAAAAAAATCTTCTGCAATGACTTTTACGGTAATATCAGAATAAATAAAATTTTATTTTTATCAATTTCGTTTAGCTTCCTTTGCAGACATTTACCAAGTTTGAAATAATTTATTTTTCAAATTTAATGCATTTTTTAATATATTTATCACAATTTCAGTATTTAAAGAATATATAATATGCTAATTTATACATTCTTCCAATATTGTTAAAACAATTTACATAAAGAATATATTTAAAGGCGACTTTTAATGCGGAATTTGTTTAGAATATTTTTGCGATATGTATCACACAATTAGTTCCATATTTAATAAACTAAAAATGTCGATGTTGGTGATGATAAATATTTTTGTATTTCAGCAGTTAACATATTTCAATATATTTAGAACAAATCAAATATTAAAAGGATATATTATTTTGTTAATTTTTTCTTAATCATTTAAATTTTTTTAAATAGAAAATGCAAATAAAAAAAAATGCATTATTTCATAAATACGGTAAATAAATAAGTAAATATACATAAATGTAAACAATAATCATTTTAAAAAGACGAGATATGAAGACATAAATTAATTTGGATTTTCGTCAACCGAAATAGTAGAATAAAAATTGCGCAAAAACTATAAATTAAAACTATAAAAATATAAAATTATAAAAACTATAAATTTTCACAAAAAATTCGAAAATGTAAATAGAATTTATTAGGAAAATTCAAAAAGTTCAAAGATGCAGAATTCATTATTCTGCATAAAACTTACAACGCGACAAATATATAAAATTTATTAAAAAATGGTAAAAGTCACAGGCGAGGACAGAACCCCCAGCTCCGGCTTACAAATCCAGAGCACTAGCCCTGCACCACGGAGACCTTGTTCAAGATCGCGAACTAATGGGTATTTGAAAAGTATGCTGAACTTTAACCCAAAATTTCTCGAAAACTAAAGCCCATTTGAAGGAAACCTTTGACCTGAATAGTTAGGTGTATGACCCCTACAACATACTTTAAAATCATCAAAATCTGTGCGCATTATGTTTGGCGGTCTCCTTGTTAGTTTGAAGCAGTTTTAATCAATTTAACTTTTGTTCTAAACTGTAGAATACGATTGTTAATTTTCTTTATATATACAAATGTATATGGCAAAACCGTAGTTATAAAAGTGTATTTATTTTAAGTTAAACTTACTTAAACTAGTTCAGTATGAAGAGAAGAAAAAAATTTTTCGAAAAGAGTATTTATTCTAAAAGCGTATTTTATTTCATTGTGTCACCAACTGACGATAAATCTCCAAAAAATGAAATTTTCATTATTTTTTTACGGACATTATATCGAGGTTCCGCAGAAATTGTTTTTATAGACATACATATCTTCATCAGAAGAATATTCTGTAATTTTTTCAAAATTTTCTGAGTATGTGCTTATGGAGACCTTCCTTGTTAGAGGAGTACTAATTAAGGAGTTATTAATATTCAATTGTAATTGTCAATTTTTAAAAAATTACACCCTAATTCAGTGACTGCACTAACACAAAAATTATGCCACAACCTAAGCAAGAACTATGCATTGTAAGCAGAAAAGACCGAATTTACATATCTGGGCCATTCAAGGTCACTCTTTATCATCAGTAGCAAAATAACTAGACAAAACTGCATTTTGGTTTGAAAAAACGCAGAACTTTCTAGGTGACCCAATTTTTATAGGTGCTAGTGAAAAAATATTTCTTAAATTATTAATTTAAAACTGTAATGTAGGGATTTTAAAATTATTAGTAGAAAACAAATTAATATGACAAAGTAATGTTATAATATCTAAAACTTCACAGTAGTATGTCACAAAAATGCCTTAGGCCATTAGGCCTGAGGCATTTTTGTTATCAACAAGTTGTGTAAATAAGTTGTATATTTGATTGTATATAATTTGCATATGTAAGTCTGTATATCTATATAAGCTTTCTGAGTGTATAGTATTATGTTATTATATATTGTATATAAGAGAATTTTCATTAAGGTCTATGGTTTGTGTAATAATACTTGTTTATATAGTTAGGTTGTATTGTATAATATTTATTTGTGATTGTATTGAATTAATATATATGCAAATTTTGAATATTTTTTTAAATTTCCAATCTCATAGGGGGGGGGGGGGGGGCGCGACATGTGTTATATTCTACTCCTTGAGCATGTATGTCCTCACCTCTCATGGTGACCAAATGTTTAGTTCAGTTAGAGCGCCTAACTCTCATTCATGTAGTACCAAATTCAACACTTATGTCAGTGGAAATAACCAATGAAATATTTCATTCATTTGTAAAAAGGCCTGTAAATAAACTCATTTAATACAACTCATCACAGTTTTACTTCACTCACAGACAATTGTTTTGCACTGTCTATTTTTATTTTCTGTTTTTACTTTATTCAGTTAAATTTGATTGATTTTGCAACTTGCTTTATATACAATTTGTTTAAAGATCGGTTTTCCTATTAAACTGGTTTGTGTTTTTAGTTCATTTTGTAATATTTGAAAAGTGGATGAATTTTTCTAAATTAATATCATAAGAATTTATATTCAAAGTGTTTAATTCTACTTTTAGGAAGACATTCAAATTGATGAATTCAGTGATAATGATGATTGGGGCAATGTTGATGACGTGGATGACATGATAAAGGTGATATATAACATTAAAGCATTTAAAAATAAATTTCTTTCTATTTGTATACATTTTTTTCTCTATTAGTTTAAGAATTATTAGAGGGAATTAGAATTTATATTTATATATACTTGAACAGGGATGACCACCTTGGGAACTCAGCTTACACTTGTATATACTTTTAACACTCAAAGTTCAATGTTGCAATTTACATTTAGCTTAAAAAAAGTCTTTATTCTTAGGACTATTAAAAAAAAGAAATCAAGAAATGGTCAATTTTTAAAGATGTTAAATGAGATTTTGGAGCTTTCTAAAATTTATGTAATAGGATGTCATATGGATAATACAATTATGTAATTTTACAGTAATAGGATGTCAATGATATTAATTAGATGAATTAGTGATTTAAATCTTGATTTTAATTAGGGATGTAACAAATAGTGATTTGGCTGAATACTAGCATTTAAAAAATATATGTATTTTGGTTATATATATATATATATTATGCAATTAAAAATAAATTAAAATTGATTTTTTTGTTATTTGTATGTTTAAAAATATTAACCACTTGATATATTTTTATACTGTTTCAAACACCATGCTAATATAATAATAAAACAGGACTTTTACTAAGTCTAAATTACTAATTACATATTTTATCTATAGATATGCAATTCATATACATTTTACCTAATATAAGAACTCATTACAATACCATATGACTATTAAATGTGCTTTTTAAGTGTATTATTTTTACTTACCCATCATACGTAGTATAGAGTAAGTCTTGTAATTGTTTAAAAAAAAAAAAAATTGACGGATTTACACGTTTTAGACATTGGAGATTCCGAAAAACATATTTTTAGAATTTTTTTTTTTTACGTCCGTCTGTGTGTCTGTAAATGCTCTATCTCCTGAACAAATTAAGATAGAGACTTGAAATTTGGTATGTACTTAGTATGTAATAATGGGAAGAAGCTTATTGAATTTCAGTAACCTCGATTATCCGGAACTATTTTTTTTGGGACTCTCGAAATATTCGTTCTGATAAAAGGTATATAAAAATTTTTGAAATTGTTTATTTTAAGGAGTGAATATAAAAGACAATAAAAAAACATAATTTTTGCATAAAGCATGAAGTCGATCGAATAATTAGTTGCCGAGATATTTGTAATCCTATTTTCCACACTCTTCAATTTTTCATGACCCTGTATTTCATCCAAGTTGCAATTCAAACATATATTTTAATTGGAAATGAGACGCTTAATCCGACGCAGTAAACCATTAGTTAATAGGGTTATCATTTTTGGAGTTATAAGGATGTTTCTTTTACGCAATTCAGTAATAGAGCATTTAAAGTTTATGACGTCATCAAGCCACGATTGTATTCGAATTGCAATGCATTTTATAGGTAGTTTACACATGTTTTATTTTAATATTTTATATTATGCATATCCATGACGGGTAAGTATTACGGTGGCCCCCCAACGACTAATTTTATTTAGAAAACCTCTTTCATAAATTAAAAATTTGTATTTTATCTTTTTATACTTAGACATATACATTGACTTCCTCTAAGACTGGATAGTAAGTTAATATTACCCTTAAAATATAAAGAAAATTCTTTACTTCTATTATTCAGTGATACTTTTATCCTTTCTTACACTCAAATTTAATGAGCCCCTCACAATGGTTACTCTCCCCCATAATTCACAATGCAATACCTCCTGAAATAGACCTTGGCAAAATAAATTTTATTGTGATGAGTTTGTGTTGTTGTTGGTCAAAAAATTATGTATGTAATATATTTTTAACAGTTGAACCTGCATATGCACAACACAGAAGTTCTAGAATTTACTGAACACATATTGAAAGTACACACAAAAACAGAGACCAACAGTATGTGTAATCTTCCTTGAATTTTGTGCAATATTTTGTATTACATATATTTAAAGCTGTTCTTTAAAAAAATTATTAAAAAAAATACTGTTGAACTATGTAATTTTTTTAAAGAATCATAAAGCTATGAGTTAAAGCTTTACAACTTTAAAAACACACAATTTCAAACTATCACAACATTAAAACCACATACGGCTGTTTCGAGGATAACTTAGATCCCCTTCATCAGTGTAAAACAAGCAAAAAAAAGACACCCCCCCCCCCCCCCCCAAAAAAAAAAAAAAAAAAAAAAAAAAAAAAAGATTAAAAGGGTTCAAAGAACCAAGTGTTCTTTGAACCCTTTTAATCTTTCTTTTAATCTTTTTTTTTTTTTTTTTTTTTTTTTTTCACTGATGAAGGAGATTTGAGTTTTCTTTGAAATTACCTTATGTGGTTTCAATGTTGTGATAGTTTGAATTTGTGTGTTTTTAACATTGTAAAGCTTTAGCTCATGTCTCTGAACCCACACAAAGTCTGATCATTTTCTGGTTACAATCATAAAGCAATTTATATGCAGATGAAATTTACAGACATTAATATCCAAATGCTTTAGAATAAAATAGTGTTTTTCATTTTCCTATAAATGTATTACATGCTGAGTTCTAATTGATTGTTCTCTAATAAAGACCCTTCCCTGATAGTTGTCTGCAAAATTGGTTTAAATAGCCTACTTTGACCCCATTTTTTTATCCCAAAGATCCTGAATCTTTATAGAAAATTCTATTTGATTTCTTAATATTAATTTTCTTAATCAGAATAGCTAAAAATTTTGTGCTTTTAAAAATGAAAATGGCTTTATGAATGTGTCAGAAAATACAAAATTTGGATTTGAGAAAAGTATTGCATAAAAAGAAAAAGAAAAAAGATGAATGTATTTGGCTGATCCTGAATATATTCAGCTAATAATTCAACAATATTCACCTGAAATATTCGGCCAAACGAAAATTCTGCAAAAAGGGCGAATACAGAGCTGCCAACTGCTACGAAAAAATCGTAGTTGCTACGAAAAAATCGTAGTTGCTACGATTTTGAACCACAAACTACGATGCTACGAAAATCTGTCTAAAACTACGATTTTCTGCAAAAAGAAACCGCGAATTTTGTCACAGGATCACTCGAAAAAACCGCGAAATTTGTCGCAGGATCGCACGAAAAAGCAGGGTTGGCAAAAAAGCGGGTTTTTTTGGAAAAAACCAAAAAAAACTGTTTTTTTTTTTATCTTTTTTAATTACATATATGCACATCAGTAAATGAAATTTAACATTGACAAGAATGATTAATATTACAATAACAATATATATATATATATATATATATTCTGAAAACAGTTTAAACAAAATAAATAAACAATTGTTATTAATTATGTACAAATTCAAATCATTAAATTTTATTTAGAGCTGAGCTAACATCATTTACATTCAAATTCAAAACAGTTATATATATACAAAAGTTTCCTATGTAATACATAGAACATGATCACTTGTGCCGTCAGGTTCTACAGTAATGGTGATAAGTTTTAAATAATTTTTAAAGATTACTTTTTAAAAAAGTTGAAGAAATAATTGCTGTTTTATATATACATATTTCCAAATGCAACCTGTAATTCATGTTTACCAAATGATTTAGCACACTTATAAAACATATTAATATGTTTATGTATTTCATATTGCATTCATAGAATGGATTCTGTATCTTAATGTTGATACTTAAAAGTTTTTAATAGTATTTAATTGCAAGATTTATATTAAATTCTTTAAAGACTTAATCTATTGCCTCCCTATATTTTTTCATTTTAATAAGTAACACTTAGTTGTGTTACATCTACCCTATATATATAAAATCCTAATGAAACAAATTTGTGAAACGATTTTATGAAACGAATTTATGAAACGATTTTATGAAACGACTGATTAAACGACTGATTATGTTTCAGGGCTATTTTTAATAAAATATTAAACGCTTGATGGTGAAATTAATACCAATTGTCCATAAAAATCCGCGGATGCCAAAACTGGTAATAGAATTCTGAAATTGGAATTAGTTTTCGAGATATTAATTTTTTTCTAATTTTAACGACATTTCTGTAATGATGGCAACTAATTACTCAGTTTTTTGTGACAAAAAAGGGAAAAAAATTGAAAAGGATCCCGATAGGGATTATTGATTTCTTTTTATTCGTCATTTTCAAATTGAAATTGAATTTATCTTTTATTTCAATCGATAATGAAGACAAGATTGTGATTAAATTATGTTTTTCAGGAAAATTTGAAAAAAAAAATTCACATTTCTATCGTCAGGATTCAATTGTCTGTCAGCATTTAATTTAATTTATAAACTGAAAATATTTTGAATAAATTCGTCCAAATGACGTCATTTATGTAAACGCAAAAGAAAGGAGCAAAAAAATATTTATACAATTTGTTTAGCGTAAAATGTCATTTATCCAATGTATATATAATCAGTACAAAAACCCTTAACGGGTTAAAAGTGTTGACGCAGCACTTTCTTTTGGCTCTATGAATTTTAAATATGGGTCTTAAAAGCAATGATATCAAATTTAAGTGACGCTATGTTAATAATTTTTTTTTAAATCATAATTTTCTTTTTAGTTTTATTTATGTTCACAGGTGCAATTATTATCTTAATATGAAAAAATATATAAAATTTATTCACTGATGCTTTTTCATTCACATCTCTCATGAATTCAAAATATGGGTTTTAAAAGAAATGATATCAAATTTTGAGTGACACCTTGACGTTAATTTAATAGGACTCTTTTAAAATTCAATTTAAATTATTTTTGGTTTGTCTTCTAAAGTATATTTACACATACAAACAATACTTTTAATTTTTCAATACACTTTTAAATATATTACTTTCACTGAGCCTATATTATGTATTGAAATGTATTTATTTCAATAAATTGATTTATCTTCTGTGCCACGCTATCCAAAATCATAAGTAAGATTTATGTAAATGATTATTTTGCGTCATAGTATCCAAACAAAGGGAAATGTATTCAAGTGGATAATATGACGCAAAATAATCATTTACATAAATTTTACTTATGATTTTGGATAGCGTGGCACAGAAGATAAATCAATTTATTGAAATAAATACATTTCAATATATAATATAGGCTCAGTGAAAGTAATATATTTAAAAGTGTATTGAAAAATTAAAAGTATTGTTTGTATGTGTAAATATACTTTAGAAGACAAACCAAAAATAATTTAAATTGAATTTTAAAAGAGTCCTATTAAATTAACGTCAAGGTGTCACTCAAAATTTGATATCATTTCTTTTAAAACCCATATTTTGAATTCATGAGAGATGTGAATGAAAAAGCATCAGTGAATAAATTTTATATATTTTTTCATATTAAGATAATAATTGCACCTGTGAACATAAATAAAACTAAAAAGAAAATTATGATTTAAAAAAAAATTATTAACATAGCGTCACTTAAATTTGATATCATTGCTTTTAAGACCCATATTTAAAATTCATAGAGCCAAAAGAAAGTGCTGCGTCAACACTTTTAACCCGTTAAGGGTTTTTGTACTGATATCATTACTTTTTTAAGGTTATTGATGAAAATGTCAATTAGTCGAAATTAAGTATAGGGTATAAATTAATCATTAGAATAAAATTTTAAAGAAATGCTAAAAAAGACCCCTTGGACCCCAATAAAATATGAGGGTGGTGGCCCAGGGAGAGGAATACAAGACTCAACTTTTAAATTATACAGCGAGAGAGTAACACAATTAGAAGGATGAAAATGCATGGCAAAACCCGTTTGTTCCATCTTCCTCCGCCAAAGGGCGCAATCTTTTCTATACAAACATAGCTGAAAATTTTCAGGCTGTCGATTCCGAGTCAAATGAGCCATACATCGTCGTGATCGGTCCCATAGAACCCGATAGGGAAGTGCCCCTGGTGGTGAAACTTGGAACTAAAATCAATATATCCTGTCGATGTTGAGTCGAATGAATCAAACTGCATTGTGATGGGACCCATAGGACTTGAGATAGCTGCAAAATCCGTTAGTTCCATCTTCCACCACCAGGGGGCGGACTCTGTTCCATGCAAACATAGTTGAAATCTTTGAGGCTGTCGATTTCGAGTCGAATGAGCCATTCCTCGTCGTGATGGGGCGCATAGGACCCGAGATAAGAAAGCGCCCCCTGGTGGTGAAACTTGTAACTAAAATCTATATATCCTGTCGATGTCGAGTCGAGTGAATCAAACTGCATTGTGATGGGACCCATAGAACTCGAGTTAGCAGCAAAATCCGTTAGTTCCATCTTCCACCACCAGGGGGCGCTCTCTGTTCTATACAAACATAGCTGAAATCTTTCAGGCTGTCGATTTCAAGTCGAATGAGCCATACCTCGTCGTGATCAAGCCCATAGAACACAAGATAGGAAAGCGCCCCCTGGTGGTGAAACTTGTAACTAAAATCTATATATCCTGTCGATGTCCAGTTGAATAAATCAAACTGCATTGTGATGGGACCCATAGAACTCGAGTTAGCTGCAAAATCCGTTAGTTCCATCTTCCACCACCAGGGGGCGCACTCTGTTCTATACAAACATAGCTGAAATCTGTCAGGCTGTCGAATGAGCCATACCTCATCGTAATCGGGCCCATAGAACACGAGATAGGATAGTGTCCCCTAGTGGTGAAACTTGGAACTAAAATCGATATATCCTGTCGATGTCGAGTCAAATGAATCAAACTACATTGTGATGGGACCCATAGAACTCAAGTTAGCTGCAAAATCTGTTAGTTCCATGTTCCACCACCAGGGGGCGCACTCTGTTCTGTACAAACAGCTGAAATTGTTGAGGCTGTCGATTTCGAGTTGAGTGAGCCATACCTTGTCATGATCGAGGTCATAGAACCTGAGATAGGAATGCACCCCTGGTGGTCAAACTTGAAACTAAAATTGATATATCCTGTCAATGTCAAATTGAATGAATCAAACCATGTTGTGATGGGACCCCTCGAGTTAGTTCCAAAATCCATTAATTTCCCCTTCCACTGCTAGGGGCGCACTCTGTTCTATATGAACATAACTGCCCTGGTGGTGAAACTAAAATCAGTAAGTTCTATCGAGGTCGAGTCGAATGAGCTAAACTGCATCACGATTAGGAATGCACAACCTGTGGCCCGTGATGGGTAACTGGTGGCCCGCAGAGACCATACATACCAACCTATCCAAAAATTTCGAATTTCCTTAATAATTCGTGAGAAAAATGCGCAAATTTTGTCCATAGATCATAGGAAAATATGAATTTCATCGATCAGGTGCATAAAATTATGAATTGCATCGACTGGATGCAAATTTTGTCGAATGGGCATGGAAAAATCACAAATTTCGCCATTTTGTCGCTAGAAAAAAAAACGCAAATTTCAATAATCGGTCAACAGAAACCAGAGATGTCAAAATCGGTAATTCTGGAGTTGTAAATTTTGTCAATCACTCAAAATCTTGAATTTTGTAAATCAGTTGAAAAAACCTGCAAATTTTGTCGATAAGGCACTTAAAATCGCAAATTTCATGGATCGAGCAACGAATTTCATCGAATGGCATGGAAAGATCGTGAATTTCAACGAACAGTCGCGGAAAAAATTTGCAAATTGTCCATAGATTGTGGGAAAACATTATGAATTTTGTCTATCGGTTCTGCAAAATTATGAATTTTGTTGATAGGCATGGAAAATCGCAAATTTCGTATATTGGGCGTGGAAAAATCAAGAATTCCATCGAATGTTTGTGAAAAAATTGTAAATTTCAACAAACGGTAAAAAAAAAAAAAAAAAAAAAATGAAAATTTTGCCTAGAGTCTAGAGAAGAAAAATTGTGAATTTCATTAAATGGCCGACGGAAAGCATATCAGTTGAAAATCACGAATTTTGTCAATCAGGCACAGTAAAAACATGAATTTTGTGGATCGGGAGAAGGAAAATCATAAATTTTGTTGAACGCATGCATAAAAATCATGAATTTTGTTTATCGGGCATATAAAAATCATTAATTTCGTCAAACGGATCCATAAAAATCAAGAAAGTCATCAATCGGGTGCGTAAAAATCTTGAATTTCATCGATCAGGCGTGTAAAAATATAGGACAAAATTGCCATTCGTCAATCGGCGAGTAATACTGAAAATTTGGCGACTGACTTTACTGCCACCACTGGTCAAACTTAATAGTCCCAATTGCGATGATTGAATGAAAAAAGATTTTTTCCCCCGCTGTCGCTCGACAAATTTCAAAACCCTTTGGCGAATTTCACGATTTTTTCCCCGAAATTATTTGACGGATTGTGACTTTTTTTCTTCTCGAAGCCATTCGATGATATTCGAAAAAATTTTCCCCCGAAACCAGTTGATGAATTTTGTGATTTTTCCACTATCAATGAATTTTGTGATTTTTCTGCTATCGATTGATGAATTTCGTGATTTATCGACTATCGATTAATGAATTTCATGACTTTTTCCATGAACGAACAAATTGTGCACTTTTTTCCCACTGCTATTCGACGAATTTTGCAATTCTGTTCCGCGATTGTTAGACAAATTTCACTATTTTTCTCCCGAGATCATTTGATGAATTTTGTGATTTTTTTCCCCCGAACGTATTTGACGAATTTCTCTAATTTTTTCACGACAGTTAGACATAATTAATTTTTTTCCTGCAATGCCTGATTTCTTTCCCGAGACCATTTGACGAATGTCGCGATTTCTTTCCCAACACTATTTGACAAATTTCGCCGTTTATTCCACAATCGTTTGACAAATTTCTTAAATTTTTTATCAAGTATTTGTAAATTTGTTATTGGTCATTGCTGAAAAACAGGAGTAAAAAAATCCATGTACTGGCCAGTGGT
This sequence comes from Maratus michaelseni, assembly GCA_963931845.1. Classification (NCBI taxonomy): domain Eukaryota; kingdom Metazoa; phylum Arthropoda; class Arachnida; order Araneae; family Salticidae; genus Maratus; species Maratus michaelseni. The sequence goes on along the minus strand of OZ007587.1, from coordinate 316,628,755 downwards.
CACTGAGTAAAAAAGTTGAAACCTATACATAAAAGTTGAACCTATACATAAAAATCATGAATTTTTTAGAACGGGCACATAAAAATCACAATTTTGTCAAGTAGCCGCATAAAAATCACAAATCCATCTAGTGGGTGCATTCTTCCAAATTTGCAACCGAACAGTGCTGTATGTATGGATAATGCTAATTATCCCCCCCACCACCCAACATCTCCTCGAAACAAAATTCTCTCTGTGCTACTGATGGTGGTCCTCGACAACCCAACAATTTTTTAAGTGGCCCTTCACCTAAAAAGATTGGGCACCTCTACTATCAATTAACAATAAATTAACCTATCGCTTGTGTCATGTATTCATGAGCGGTGATTGCAATGCAAATTCTTGTTTACAAGAATAAGACTCATATTAGGTATTTTATTATTTATTTATTGTTTGTTTACTTATTTTGATTTGATTTTCTTGTCCTTTTAGAAATTGACTTTAGATTGTTACTTAAATGGTGAGATGATTGTCAATTACCTGTTTTATCGATAAAAATGATACAAGGTAAGGAAATTGCATCGTGTCGAGTGAATATTTAGGAAGTATTTTAAAACCCGCAGACTAAAGAAGATTTGTGTTTTACTTGTTAGCTATATTTTGCAACTCTCCAAATTACTGCAATGTAAATATAGTATGAAGTTAACTTTCCTCTGTTGTATAGCTAATTTTATTGGAAAAAAACCCTGAAAATGCATTGTTGTAGTAATCAATTATTTTTGCAGTTGTGTAAATTCTGTCATAACAATTTTTAACTAAGGGAAATCTTACATTGGACATTTAATCACAGTATTTTAAATAAGAAAACTTAAAATATTTGCAAATTAAAGAAATGAAAAGAGATTTTGTTTAAAATTACATCTAAAGATTTTTTTTTTTTTTTACAAAAAATGCAAAATTCGCCAGTCATTTGGGAAATTATCACAAAATTCTACTAATAAAATGGGACTGTAAACAAACCGGTTCAAAATGTGTCCTTTTTAAAAATTAAATTCCATCCCAGCAGCCCTGTTGTTATGTTAGTCGAGCACTAGCTGATCGACAAAATTTTTTAATCTCGCCAACCTTTTTTTTCTGACCAATCTTTAACATAAGCTAATAAAGTATAGCCAACATTTTAACATTGCTATATAGTATCTTAAAAAACTTACTTAAAAATAGCTGAAATATAATCTTGATAAAATACGTAAACACAAACATATCAATACAAATAACAGAATCTCATGTAATCGGGTAGGGGAGACCGGTACACAGTGGACCACTTTTTCAGTTAAATTTTTTTTTCTCTTTAACAGACTGACCAATCTGTATGAAAATATTTTTGAATATTCCTTAAACCTTCTTACATCCATCATAATTTTCTCACAACATAGTTTTCAATACATTAAAAAATATATATATATATATACACTGGTCCACCCACCAGGGTACAGTGGACCACTATTAGGTATTATCTAAAATATAATATAAATCTATTTTTCATTAATCTAATTCTTTTTTGTTGCCTCTTCATTCGCAAAATAACATAGTAATATAAATTTTGAAACAAAAACAAAAAATTAATTATATTTTGAAAATAATAACAGATTAATACAGGAACAATTGCAATTTAGTTGAAGTTATTACTTAAGTACAAAAAAAATCAGCTCACAATAAAATTTGCAAATGAAATTCCAAAATACTTATCAGTAAGATTGAGCCTGGAATTTTCAAGAAATAATTTTGGGTCTGCGAGCAACATTATGAAATCATTGACATCAACAGCAGATTCATCTACAGTTTCGGGAGAAATAAACTGATTTCCATTCAATTTGCATCTCATGAATCTTACTTGAATAGAATCATCAACAATTAGACTACAGTTATATTTATCAAAGGCAGTAAATACAAAACAAAATATTTCTTACTATGTTAAAAAAATTGTTATTTTTATTTGTTTACTTTATTTTACAGTTAATTCTACTTTAAAACAATCTTTCTAAGAAAACAATTATTACATATTTTGAACATTCTGCATTAGAGGAGCAGAGTGGATTGTGGACCACTGTGCCCCAGGAGTGGGTGGTCCACTGTACCACATGTTGAAGTTCAATAAATAATCATATTAATATTGTTTATAGCTTTCTTTTAAACATAATAACTTTAAAGTAAAATAAAAACAAGTATCTTAGCTTTTCAAAAAAGTTGTTTTATTTTATTTATCTACAACCTTTAATTACTAAAAAAATAAAAATATGATGATGAAAAATTTTACTTTTAGAAGCTCAAAACAACAAAGCAGGATAAAATAGTTCAATCTGAGCTAAACATACTTTCTGAAGGCTATAAATAATCATTGCAGTGCTGTTGTCTATTAGGATAGAAGAGAAGCTTAAAAAAAATTTAAATAAATAAAATATTAGGGGGTGGTCCACTGTGTCCATAGGTTCACTGTGTACCGGTCTCCCCTATATTAATGATAGGCTTAGTCAATAAAAAAAATGTTAAAGTAAGCCATAACATAAATTAGAAACATTGTATTTCATAATGAAAACATCGTATCTAATTTTATATACATAAAAGTGAAAACTTACGTTATATAAATTCCCTATATAATATACCAAAGTTTCATCACAATTAAACGTATTTCAATCACATTGAAATAAAAAGTTTTAGTTATTAAATTTGTGTGAGGTGAATGATGGGAAAGTTTGATTTGGAGAGTTGGAAAATATAGCTAACAAGTAAAAAACCAATCTTCTATCGTCATCAGATATTTAAAAGACTTCTTTAAAAGATTCACTGATTATTTTTAACGATAAAACAGGTAATACTATTGACAATTATCTCACCATTTACGCCACTAAATCAAAAGACAATTTCTAAAAGGACAATCTAATCAAAATAAGTAAACAAACAATAAATAAATAAATAATAAAATACCTCATATGAGTGTTTGAACTTTGAAGGGGGGGGGGGGGGGGGGCTATGAGACCTATAGCGGCAGGGCTGTCGTCTCGAACGATCCAAACCATATGAGTGTTATTCTTACAAAAACAACATTCGCGACTCGTTGAAAACAAACAGATGATTGATTTGTTGATTAGAGGCTGTTTCAAATTAACTGATAAAAAAAAAAAATCTGAATCTTTTTTTCCTTTAAAAAATGACAAATTAAATATATAAATAACAATTAAATTGTATATATATAATTATAAAATATTTCAATATTTTAATCAAGGAATCTAAATATTTTTCGACTTAATGAAGATTTTGAAATAAGAAATTCTTTATTATAACAAAAAAGAAAAATATACAAACAATAATTTAATTTAATACATATATATTACATATTAAAAATTGCATTAAAAACTGTTTTCGTATTAAAAAAAAAAAAAAATCTAAATAGTTTTTCAGCGATATGGATATGCTTTAACGTTTAACTGTAACCGTAATAGGCAAGAGCTTCCTTATTGCGCAGTAATAAAAAGTAGTGAAAAGGCTGAAGATCTGTAATGTTAGTCTACCAGAAAAAGCATAAGAAAATAGTCCGATTTTAAAAGTGGATTATATTGAAAACAAGAGTTTTCCTACGTTAGCGCGATATCTTAAACGCTTCATCTAAAACTGATTAATATAATATATTAATTTTAAAAAAGTCGTTCGATCCATTTTCGAGATAACAACTCTGTGCCCATTACACCATTACATTTTCCATTTTCGCTTAAAAATTGGTTTCCAGATCTCAAAATCTACTGCATGTAGAAATCTATAAATTTCAGGATAGAGTTAGGCCATAGATATAAGACCAATGTGAAAAAATCGAAACGGTATGCCTCATATTTACTGAGATATTAAATGTCGGCGTTTCGATTTTCCTTTGATGTCCTGCTAGCTGTATATATGAGAGTGACGGAATCTTCGGTTTTGGGCTTACGGTTTTCGGTTTTTCGCTGCGTCACTCAAGAGACTACCGTCTCTTATGATCAGAAGTAATTTGTATAGAAAAAACAATAATAATATACGTATAATTAAAATACGCATATAAAAAAAAAAAAAATCGTCGAATTTGTTTCCATGGCTGTTTATGTCATTTGGCACCAAATCTCACTTTCTGAAGCCCGAATTGCGCCAAGCTTTTTAAAAAAGCGTCAAGACCCCTATAATAGAAAAGCACCAAAAGCTCATTGGGTTTGTTTTCATAACTTTTCGCAACAAATCTATGTATATTAACGAATCTATCCCTTTTCGAAGTTCAAATTACGCCAAACCTAAAAGCAAAGGATCCTATACTGGAAAAGTACCCGATTTTCTTATGGACAATATTCAAGTGACATAACAAGGTGTAAAATTATCGCGGATAGCAAATTTGTTTAAATATGTCATCAATTAATGCCGAATAAATGCGGGCATGCATGCACAAAATATTTAATTAATTTTGTATGATAAATAATTATTAGAAAATTCGTATATACATATTAATTAAAATAAATAATTTACATATTTAAAATAACATGAAAATATGCATGATGGTGCACTAAAATAGAAAGAAAATTAAAACCTGTTACTAAAAATGTCTATAACAGTACTTTTCAATACCGTGGTTCTTAATGTTATTCACAAGCAGATGGAATTTTTCTCATCCTTAAACGCAGAGGAAGAATAGAATACAGATCGTTGTTATAAAAGTCCGAGAGGTAGCCACAATTTAAACCTAACCATTTTATACAAGCTGGTTTTCAAGTTGTAATTGATTTTACTTATCAATCCCAAAAACAGTCGTCAGTTGTCGCAACAGCTGTGTATGAGGCCATGGTAATCAAAAAATGCCCCATTAAAACTTTAAAAGCATAGCAACCCAATTACAGATTTACCAATATTTTTAAAACAAAGCACGCTGTCATGTTTTTAGAGGCTTTGAAGTCTGAGCGGGGGTTGGCGAGCGTAGCTCGCAGGGGGTAGGCCCCCTAGTAAGAATATAAAGATATAATGTAGAATTTTACCTTGGTATGCTATACTAAATTTTTTTTTAAATAAAAATAATGCAAAGAAAAGAAAGTGAGACTTACTTTTTTATTCAATTTAAAAAAACAAATTGAATTTCAGTAAGAAAATTAAATTGAAATATATTTAAAAAATATATATAAAAGAAACATTTTAAAAACATGGAAATTGAATAAATTTTCAAAATTTTAAGAAAATGGAAGTACGACACATGTCTATAAAGATTCTATGTTAATAAACAGGATTATTAGGGTTTAATGTTTTAAACAAAAAAACAAGTTTTGCCGCTTTTTGTAAACCCAGTCTGTTGCGTAACTTTGATTGTACAACACCAAATGAAGAAAAAATTCTCTCTACATTTGCAGTAGTCGCTTTTGCAGTAAGAATCGTTTCAACTTCTTTCAACACACCATCATTGAACTTTTTGATTTCATTTTCTTGAATATGCCACCATTCTATAGCTGATACATCTTTACTAAAATCATTCTCAAAAAGATATCTTTGAAATGGGGAACTTTTGGCACAAAATTTTAGTATCAGAGATAATAAATTGTTTTGGGGAAATTTTGTTTTAGCATATTCCAATGCTTCTTTTTTTTTCCTCCGTTGACAATTCGAGATCAGCATCCTTGGCTCTTGGATCCAACAGATAAGCAAGAAGATGGGCTGGTGTTATTGCCATTTTATAACGAGTATCTAGTTTTTTCATAATGTCTTTATTCAGTTTCAAATCTTCCATCTGTTTTTTTAAATTTTTAAAAAGAAAAACAGTTTCTCCAATTGTACAATTTTGGCTTTGTACTTTATCTAAAGCTACACTAATTGGCTTTAATTGTTGAAAATAGTCTTCAGCATTTCTTTTCAATGAAATGTTTGAAACTAGACTTTGGATATTTTTATCAATTTTGTCTTTATTATTTTCGCATATAGTTACAAGAACTGACCATGATTTCAGATAGCTGTCTAAAGCGTCAGCAAATGAGTTCCAGCGAACTTCACAAGGCATTATTAGTTTTGATGTACTTGCATCTTTTCTGAAGCACGCATTTGCATATTGGTTGTTTCTGAAGTATTTGATTACATGCAAAATTTGTTCTTTTACATTTGGATAACTTATATCATTTGCCAGTAAATTTAAAATATGGGCTGCACATCCATAAGTAATAATATTAAACTCTTCTTTTTCATCAAACATATCCCTCATTTTTCGGACATTTCCAGTATTGTCTGTCACTAATGCTTGTATTAAACATTGAAATTCCGATTGGCATTTATTAATGGTTGTAGTCGCAATATCATACAGATTTTCACTTGTATGAGCAATTCCCGATGTATCAATAGTGTCTGCTAAGTATGTATTCCCGTCTTTTGTTGTTAAAGTAACACAGATCACAGGTTCGTTGTGAATGTTTGACCATCCATCTAATCCTAATGTGACAACTTCATTTTTTAATATATTTGCACATTTTTCTTTTTCTTTGCTGTAAGTATGATCTAATAAATCCCCAGCAATTTGTTTTCTTGATGGTGGAGAATATTCTGGGCGGAAACTCTGAACCATTTTAATAAACTCAGGATGCTCTACAGTGCTAAATGCCGTATTTGTAGCATATATAAACCTAGCAACTTGTTCATCAAACATTTGCTTTTGAGATGGTGTTGATTTACTGACAAAAAAGTCCATAGTATCTCTTTTCCTTTTTAAAGAACCAATTTCACTTGTTGCTCTTTGTGTTATTGCTGAATCCAAAGAACTTGAAATACTGGATAGTGACACTGACACATCATCTACACAAAAATAAAAATAAGAATTGCTTAATGATACAGAACATATTACTTCAAAAATCATAATCATATAATTAACAATAATTCAATACAAATACATTTTTTTTCTTTGTTTCTGCAAAGTAAACATCTCTATCATATTGATATATTTATTTTTGATAATTTATTTAATACTCGAGATAAAATTACCATGTCTTTTATAATTTTGGATATTTATGATTGGTGAAAACTTAGTTAATCTCTAAGAGCCATGCATAAATTAAAAATTAACAATTTCATTTAATAACAGTTCTGATCACATAATTTGTTCTTAATAATATGATTAATTTGTAAAACTTTAAAACTTTTATCAAATGTAATTTTAAGATTATCAAAATAAAGTTCTCTAACAAAAAAATGTCTATTTAAAATTTTCTTGTTTTTTCCAAAATTTCATTACTTAGAATTACATAAATATTTTTTATTTCATAGAATATAACTTTCTAAAATCAAATAGCATATGCAAATTAAATAATAATATATGTGATTTTTATAATTTATCTTCTCAATCAAATAGCATTTCAAATAATAATGTAATTTTTTTATAAGAGTTTAGAATCATCTGAATGAAGATATACATAATGTGTTCTCAATATGCATTACTTGTAATTTTACAGATAAATTAAAAATTTTGAATTTAACAAATATTTAACTTATTAACAAATTTTTAATAATTTTCTTTCAAAATTAAAAATAATAGCAGCAATAATAATGATAAAATAAGTACTTACCATTATCAACAGAATCAGAATCAGAATGATGATGAGAATTATTACAAGTTTCAATGTGTTTCTTCATCCTAGCTACTTGACCTTCTATTTCTTTATTACAATTTTTGCATCTAGCTCTACAACCTTTCCTTTTATCATTTTTTACTTCATTAAAATATAACCAAACTAAATCTTTTCTTCTACCAAAATTAGACATTTTTTGTTCTCAAATGCTAACTCGTGGACCATTCATACACAGGTGCAACTATGATGCAACTGTGACTTATGCAGGTTGACTGCTGAAATGAGTTGAGCTGTTCAGTTAGAAGTAGAAGTTATTTGTACATCAAATAATTTGAAAACTTAATTATATAAGAAAAAAATCTTAAAAAAAATTAACAAAAAAACCAATTGGTTTTTTTCAGAAAAAAACCATTTGGTTTAAACCGTGCCAACCCTGCACCGCGAATTTTGTCACAGGATCACTCGAAAAAACCGCGAAATTTGTCGCAGGATCGCGCGAAAAAGGACGAATTTCGTCACAGGATCGCACGAAAAAGGACGAATTTCGTCACAGGATCGCACGCAGAAACGCGAATTTCGTCAAAAAATTGGCGGGAAAAAGCAAATTTCGCCAAAGGATTGCCAAAAAACGTGAATTTAGTGAAACGATTGCTGAAAAAACGCGAATTTCGTCAAAAGATCGTTAAAAAAACGCAAATTTCATCAAAAGATCGTTGAAAACGAGAATTTCGTCAAAAGATCGCCAAGAAAGCGAATTTCGTCAAGAAATCGCTGAAAAAACACGAATTTCTTCAGAGAATCGTGTGAAAAACGTAAATTTCGTCAAAGGATCGTTGAAAAAATGCAAATTTCGCCAAAAGATCGCCGTAAAAACGCGAATTTAGCCGAAAGATCGCCGTAAAAACGCGCATTTCGTCGAAAGATCGCTGAAAAAACCGAAATTTTGCCGAAAGATCGCAGTAAAAACGCGAATTTAGCCGAAAGTTCGCCGTAAAAACGCGATTTTAGCCGAAAGATCGCCGCAAAAACGCGATTTTAACCGAAAGATCGCCGTATAAACGCGATTTTTTTATATTATATATATTTTAGTTAAAAATATATTTTTTTAATAGCAATTATAATATTTGTTGCGCTTGAAATTCATAACATTGCTTAAATGTCGTTCGCGCAGTTTTCAGCTTTTTTGCTTTTTTGTCAGTCTCATCCTTGCTTTCGTCAGAAAATCGTTAAAAAACAGCAAATTTCGTCAAAAACATTGCGAAAAATGGCAAATTTCGTCAAAAAAACGGGAAAAAACAACAAATTTTATCAACAGATTGTGTGAAAAATGTGACTTTCGTCAGAAAATCACGAAAAAACGGCAAATTTCGTCAAAAACATTGCGAAAAACGGCAAATTTCGTCAAAAAATCGCGAAAAAAACGACAAATTTCTTCAAAAACATTGCAAAAAATGGCGAATTTCGTCAAAGGATCGCGAAAAAACGATAAATTTTGTCAACAGGTCGCGGAAAAAACGTGACTTTCGTCAGAGAATCGCATAAAAACGGCAAATTTCGTCAAAAACATTGCGAAAAACGTCAAATTTTGTCAAAAGATCGCGAAAAAACGGTAAATTTTGTCAACAAATCACCTAAAATGGCAAGTTTCGTCAAAAAAATTGCGAAAAAAAAATGCAAATTTTATATACTAATCTCGAAAAAACTGCAAATTTTGCCAAAAGATCGTGAAAAAACGCAAATTTCGTCAAAGGGACGCAAAAAAAAGTGGCAGGAGTGGACCCTCCCCCTCCTCTGTTGTAACTTTTCACAAAATTTTCTGTGAATTTCAGAATTTTTTTTTTTCACTCAGACTCACCCCTGATTTGCTCGCTTAAAAAACAGCCCCCAACCAACCAACCTTCAGATAAATTTGAATTTGGTGTGCTACTATTTCTCATTTTCAAAGGTTGGCAGGTCTGCGAATACTGAATATTGGCCAAATATCACACATTTCAAAGCACCTGATAAAAAGTGCCTTTATGTAAAGATTTTTAAAGTTTTCAATTATCAGCTGATCCTTAGGTTAAATCAGAAATGTAGTTATGGAAGGAAGAAAAATTACCTTAATAAAATCTAATTCCTCTGGTATATTCTTGCATGCCAATTCGAGGGCCAAATGAGATATCTAACATTAAAAGTATCTTTTAGAGTCTGACTGTTTTGCTGAAGATAGAATTTGACAGTTGGTTCAAACACTTCAAGAATCCAATCCAGTCACTAAATTTTATTCTTCTGACACAGACTTTGCTATTAGGCTTCCACAAAATGTGATTTGATTTAGATAAACTATTTTGAGTGGTTAATTAACATTAGTTTTATCTTGCATGCTTCATTTGTACTTACTGCTAAAAACAATGTTAGGCTAACATTCACTGGTAACCCAGGAAATGTTTTTTTTTTTTTTGGATGAATGTCTTATTAGACATTCTCTACCAAAAATTACCTAGTCTTATCACAATTGTAGACTTTTTGAGATAGGTATTCTCCTTCTTCTATAATTCTTGCAGAGCTAATAATAAATTTATCTGCTGCTGCTTTGTCAGCACTAGCTGCCTCTCTGTGACTCATTTTGTTAAAATTGTGTCATCAGATAATAAAGAGTCACTAACAAAAAGAAATATTGTTTCCATACAGCCATTCGTCCTCGTTAACTGAGGCTGTTATTAACCAAGTAACCCATTAACTACCACTGTATTCTGTATATCTTAAATTGCGCCTCTTAAAGTATTAAATTAACTTTAAAAAAAATTATGCAACAGCAGTCTTTGTTTTATATTTTAACTTTTTCTTATTTTATTAGCATGGATTCAATATTTATGATAAATATAAATAGTTAGTCTGAATGCTGTCTAGGTGAATAAAATAAAGTATTAATTTCTCCATTCTTCTGTAATTGTAGGATTGGTTAAATGAAATCTCAGAATGCTCTACTTTACTTCTTATTTTCATCATTATTGAGTTCTAATTTTTAAAACTAAGTTTGATTTTAATATATATATATATATATTTATTTATCTGTTTTTTTTCTTTCATTATTTCCTTCTCTTTCTCTCTCTTTCATGATATTATTAGATTTATTTTGCATGCTTTACAATTTAAAGTAAATATTACAGTAAATTCTGTCTAAAGTAGACTTTGTATAAGATGAAAGTCTGTGTAATGTGGAAAGATTTTAAAGTCTCACAGAGCGATTTTCAATAGTGTAAACTGTATCTAAGACAGAATACTGTCTATGACAAAAAATTCTCTTTGTCTCGCTCAATACGACTTTAGACAGAGTTTACAGTATTTAAAAAAAAATCTAAAGATAAGGTTTCTATTATATTTTTGCAAAAACTGAAGTATTTTTATAGTTATCTAAGAAAAAAATATCACTTTTTCTTTTTTAATTGCATTAAGTAATTTTTTTGTTTTATTCCTTTCTAACCAACATTTAAATCTAAATATCTGATTTCTAAATTTTTGCATATTTTTATATGCATTATCTTTGAAAAATGTTTTAAAATGGACTAGATAGTATTCATGAAAATTTTTCAATAAACAATTTAGAGATTCCTCAGAAAAAAGATTCATAATATTATTAAAATGTTAGAGATTTTTACAGAATATTTGTTAGCAATAGTTAAAAAAAAATAAAAACCTCTAACTATAATCAGCCACATATTAACTCTCTTTACATGATACAAACAACTGAACATTTCTCAGATAATTCAGTTTTTAGATTAAAAAAAAAGCATATCTAAATTTTTTTTCCCCTAAAAATTTTGCAAATAAAGAAATACTTGAAGTTAAAATTTTATTAGTTTTCTCAAATATAAACATTTAACTACATTGCAATACCAACAGATCCCATCTTTCTGTTTTTTAATGGAAAATTATCACTTACTTTTCTTCGTATATATGCTTTATCAATCAATTGTAGTAAAAAATATACAAAAAATTGTAGATAATTTCAATTTATTTTATTGATAATTACATGCCTAAGCTTTTAATTTAAAATTTTAAATACAAAAATCATCAATTGAAAAAAATATTTTTTCTGAATAATAACAATGAAGAAACAAATAAATTCCATTATAACTTTTCTGCCTCAAATAAATATAATTTACATTATTGAACTGAGTTTTCAGAACACTAACCAATATCTGAGAAACATCTTATGCCAGGTTTCGGGGTTTGAACACATGCTGTCTTTAGAGAACCCGAATTCTTGTTTCTGGCACTTTTCTCGGCTTCGCTTAGTGTCTCTCTGAAATGAAACAGTTCAAAACTGGTTTTCCACTCATTTTAATGACAGAAAAGAACCCTAAAGTGCTCATTGTGTATATTCATATCAACCAAAATTGGTCATAACGGATCTGCTGCACATTTTAAATATATAGATTGTATGTATTTAGTCATATGTAGAGATATAAAAGTTCTGGAAATTTTAAAGTGGAAAAAAAAAAAACTTTTTTTTTTCCCTAAATAAAATGGAAATTTTGGAAAAATTGATTATTACAAATAAAAACTTTTCTTGCAGTTATATTTTCTTAGAAAATATAAAATATTAAGCATTTAAAAAAAAAATTCTGTATTCTAGATAATTTTATCTTCACTTTACATAATCATATTGCAAAAGGAAATAAATGATTTTTCTATTAAAATTTTTAGCCTTGAAGTCTCAAAATTGCCACATTAGCTTTCCTTGATTAATTTAACATCATTGTTTATAATATATCATTCAACTAACTTAAATGATCATTTCAGCTGTATTTTCTATATTGAATTGCCATTAAAAACTAGTTTATTAAATAATAACAACAGGAATTTCTTATTAAATTTCACCCAATATTTGCTGAAATCTGAGTTTATTTAAGGAAAAACTATAGTAATCCAACAGAGTATTATCTCCTAGCTGTGTAGAATCTGTAAATTTGGAATGAAGACACAGTCATAATGATAAAATATAAATTTTGATTAAAGTTGATTGAAAACTTAAGAAATTGGAAACTAGTGAAATTTAGTGTTGATCTTTTGTTTATTTTAAGATAAAAGTAATTAAAATTTAAAAAATAAAAGTTATAACAAAATGGATTTTGGCATATTTAACTTATATAGATTATTTTTAACCGAGTTTTGCCATAAAATAGGTAAATTTTCTTTTTAAAGTTATATATATATATATATATATATATATATATAAAGAAAAATACAATTAGACATGTCTAAAGATCTATATTTAATATTTTTGCAATGAGCATAATGTATTTATGTGCCTTATAGGTTGCATATAATCCTTAATTTTAACTACCACTATTTATGAATAATATGTTTTGCTTATTTAATCGCAGAATTTCTAATGGAGGGGTTAAGGTAAAGGCAGAAAATAATAAATAATTTCAACTGCATGTTATTTTTAAAAAAATGTATCTAATAATAGTTAAATATTTCTGGTCATTGCTATGTGATTATATCAAAAATTGCACATATTGTAATAAAAATTAATTAATATTTCAATTGTTACTATATTACATAATTTTAACATTACCATTTCCACTAATTTGTGTTGTTGATATAATTTTACATGTAAATTTTCATTTTGAATGAATGAAATAACATTTAATTACCTTTTCTCAAGTTAATGTTTCATGTGGGCCACCAATCATAAAGGGGAAACAAAGAAAAAACATAAGAATGTTGCTGTTTATTATGAATTTTAAATATATTACTTTATAAGTAAAATTCCAATTTCTAAATGGCGGGGGGGGGGGGGGGACTTTTAGAAAAAAAACTGATTTTTCCCCAAAAGTTTACATCCCCCCGCCCAACATTTACATCTCTAATGATGTATATTGCTTTTGATACTTTATTTACTTTTATTTATTTTGTTGGGCTCATCACTCTGTCATTTTAAACAGGCATGCGAAGAAGCTGAAAACAGTTTTGAAGAAATCACAAATGTGAATTCAGAAGACATTAATCCTGATGAAGGCAATAATGTGTTACCTTCAGATGAAAAAGCATTTGGTAAATATTTACTCTTTTTTTTTCTGCTATTTTGACTTTATAGAGAAAAAAGAAGAAAAAACTATACTATTTAAACCACTATATTAACATTGAGTGTGGCAAAAGGTAATATGCACATGTAAATTGTGAATTTATTTTATTAATTAAAATAAGCTTAGCGGCTTACTTCATTCTGAATCTCTCTACTGTAAAAAAAAAAAAATTGAGTCTCTTTCTCACCTTATCCTGCAAAAACTATTGCATATAAAAACATAAAAACTGCTAGTTTTATAGAGAAATCTTTAATAAGCATGCTGAAGCAGACAGTTTTTAAATCAAAATAATTATTTTAAATGTTATTTAAGGTTGAAATCAATCACAAGATAGTTCAGTTAAGTTTTGTAGAACTAAAAACTATGCATAGCAATTTAACCACCTCTTTTAGGCATAAACTTGACTAGATTGTAATGTGTAGTTTCCCATAATTCTGTAAAGATTTTTTTTTTATATTTATTATTCAAAATTTCATTATAGGAATAAAGAATTAGTTGATCTTTTGAAATAGCCATTATTTATTTACTATTGCCACAATTTAAAATGCCCAAATATTATTTCCAAACAATGAATTTTCAGTTGCAACTTAGTACACCTGTCAATTTTTCTGTGGATAGGTTTTAATTTTCTGTACTTTTATATCATTTTTGTGATTTTCATTGATTTTTATTTATCCAAATTAGTATATTCTAACTCATTTCAACTACTTTCTGGCCCAATTTTTAAAGCCTTCAAAATTGATACTGTTATCTACATGATAGACAAAAATCATTGTTGTTATAAGTGGCTGAGAGGTTGTGCTCTCGAAGCTGGTAGACGGGAGGTGCTGGGTTCGATCCCAATCGCGCCCGTCGGCCTAATCGTTCGGAGTTTTCGTGGTTTTCTTCGAGCCGTGGATTTATCCATGCGTAAATACGGATTAGGTTCCCTTAGAAAGACCCCCCACGAAGGGCACACCCCCCGGGCCTATATCCCTAGTGTAGATAATTGGCCGTCAATAATCAACCCAACCCAACCCATTGTTGTTATAAATTGTGCCATGCATTTTATATTTTCGTACTTCTATTATACTAAGTATTTGTTAGAAAACTCTCACATTTTTATTTTGGCATATTCAGAGCTGCCAACTGCTACGAATTTGAGCCACAAACCGCGATGCTACAAAAATCTGTCTAAAACTATGATTTTCTGGGGAAAAAAAAAAAACGCGAAGTTTGTCACAGGATTACTCAAAAAATCATGAATTTCGTCACAGGATTGTGCGAAAAATCATGAATTTCGTCACAGGATCGAGCTAAGAAATGCGAATTTTGTTACAGGATCGCTGAAAAAACGCGAATTTCGTCAAAAAATTGGCGGGAAAAAGCAAATTTCGCCAAAGTATCGCCAAAGAAAATGTGAATTTCATTCAACTTATTGCTGAAAAAATGCGAATTTCGTCAAAAGATCGTTCAGGGGTGATTCTGGTTCGAATTTTCCGAAAAATTAAGGCAATGATTTCCGAAAAAAAAAATATTGGTCTTAAATTTGGACATTAAATGTATCGGTATTCCGGCAAATGATTGCCGAAAAAAATCAATCTCATCTTTCGTTCGAAGAAAAGTCGCCAATTTTGTCAAAGGATCGCGGGAAAAACATGACTTTCGTCGGAGAATCGCAGAAAAATGGCAAATTTCGTCAAAAACATTGCGAAAAGCAGCAAATTTCGTTAAAAGATCGCGAAAAAACAGCAAATTTTGTCAACAGATCGCGGGTAAAGCGTGACTTTCGTCAGAAAATCACGAAAAAACGGCAAATTTCGTCAAAAATATTGCGCAAAAACGACAAATTTTGTCAAAAGATCGCAAAAAAACAGTAAATTCCGTCATAAACATTGTGAAAAACGGCAAATTTCGTCAAAAGGTCGCGAAAAAACGACAAATTTTTGTCAACAGATCGCGGGAAAAACGTGATTTTCGTCAGAGAAACACGTAAAAACAGCAAATTCCGTCAAAAACATTGCAAAAAACGGCAAATTTCGTCAAAAAATATCGAAAAAAAAATGCAAATTTTATCAACAGATCTCGAAAAGAACTGTAAATTTCATCGAAAGATCACGAAAAAACGCAAATTTCGTCAAAGGGATGCAAAAAAAAAAAAGTTGCGGGAGTGGACACCCCCACTCCCGGTTGTATCAGCTTACTCGACCTGATGAAGGACTCTTAACTCAGACATTTTTCTCTGGAAGATATACCCGTAGTTCCATCACCCCCTCCCCCCAACCATCTTGGAATCTTTCAGAAAATTCACTGTGAAGTTCAGGAATTTGGCTTAGGAGTGGACAGAGCATTAATTGAATAGGAATAATTATGTTTAATCAATCCCACCCGCAGCAAAAAAATTAGCAAAAACAAAAGTCTCCTACTTTGTGTGCTTATGAATATATACATGCGTTTAATTGATTAGTATTTGCTCGCTTAAAATTTACAGTGTAAAAAACAGCCACCAACCAACCAACCTTCAGATAAGTTTGAATTTGGTGTGCTACTATTTCTCATTTTCAAAGGTTGGCAGGTCTGCATATTTAATTTGTCAATTTTAGCAAGAATGTTCTACCAGCACTACCTACTTTCATGATGTCTGTGTTTCTATAGCTTCTCTGTTCAACCTGGTAGACTTAGCTTAAGAACGGTGATGCACTTCATCCTCTCCTTTTGAGAGAAATTCATCTTTTGATTTGCACACGCACCTGTGCTGTGTTTGCTGACCCAGAGGGGATAACTTTGTTTATGATATCTTCGGTGTTAGAAGGCGTGTTAGAAGGCATGCTTTCTAATCCCCGATCATATGAAATTCAATTTCTTCTTCTAAAATTTATTGATTTGTTTCCGAATAATTTCATCATTAATTAACTAATCATTTTAAAAGTACCATTCATTAACTTTAATCATCCCTGTTTTATTCATATATATGAAGGGTGTAGATGCAGAAATTCACAATCTCCACTTTTAGAAACTGCAAAAAACTGATTATTATGAATAAACATGATATATTGGCACAACTTTTTTGGGATATATTTGTTGCCATAAGTTATGAGTTTTCTTTTATTGGTAATTGCAGCTAACATATTCACTAAAACAATTACTTTTATCAAGCTAATAACAAAAATTTAAATAATATTAGTAAAAAAGTTCCAAGAAGAACTAGAATAACTTTACTGACATCATGTTTGCTTTAATTATTGTGTTGGACCACTTATCAGTGAAAGGCAATAAATAAATTGAAAGCAACTGAAATCAAAACATTCTGTGTTTTTTTTTTAAATGCATTCCAGATCTTATAAGTTTCCAACTTAAGGAAGTTTGAATTTAAACAGCCTGCATGACAGCCTAGCAAAAAGGGGAAAAAAGAGAGAGAGAGTGAGAAAAGAATAAAAACATTTTTGTACTTTTCTTTCTTTCTTTTCTTTTTCTTTTTTCACTGTTACATATAGCAAAACACACAAAAGGTAAACCTTTTGTGTGTTTTACTTCAAAAAATTACTAAAATCAGTTTTATATTGAACAAGCAAATATACACTTATTAACAAATTATATGTAAATTTGTCATTTATGCTTTATTTACTCTTAGTGAAAGATGTAGATTCAATTTGTGAAATTTTACCTTACAAAGCGTTTTTTTTAATCTATAATTAATATATGTATAATCATAAAGCAGAGTTTCCCCCAGGTTTAAAAAGGGGCAGGGTTCTGCTAGTGAGAAAAGGGCACTTTTTTTATTCTTAAAGGCACTTTTTGGATTTTTGAGGACACTTTTCAGATTCTTAAGGGCACTTTTTTTTAATTGTTAGATGTATTCTTTTGATTTTTAAAGCCACTTTTGATATTTCAAAGTCAAAACACTCTTTTTAAGACAACATTGAGTCAGTTTTTACTATGTAATAATAATGTTAAATTAGCAACTTAAAATTTTGAAATAAATTATCTAAAAGTAATGCTTTTTGTAATGCTTCAGCATTTGTATATCTGAATTTCAATATAAATTATACTTTTATATCAAATTACATTGATTTTATCTGCCAAATTCGGTGTAATTTGAGTATTTATTTTAAATTTTGTTTGTTAGACTGTGAGCCCCCAACTGAAGAGCATCTAAATGTTTTAAAGCAGTTTTTTGGTCATGCATCCTTTAGACCGTAAGTATTATTGAATTAATGTTATTAGGATTTATTTTTGTTGCTGTTTTATTTTAGAATAATATAAATTTTTCTCATTGGAAATTTGTTTTGATCTTCAAAAGGATTTTAATGAAATAATGTAAGTTAACTCTCTCTGATATTATACTCTGTAATGCAATCTCTCTTTAAACATCTTGGAAATTTGACTAATGTTGCATGTAATGTCATTTGGGTACATTCTTAGTGATTTGAATTTATAAATTTATATGCAAATGTTAAAGAAATTATATTCAAGCAACTGTACCCTTTAAAACTTTGTTTTCATTCATGCATGCATGCTTATGGATGCTTATAACTTTACAATGTATATATACTTGTTACATAATTACACTTTCACTTAGGCTGACTATGGTATGCAAACATTTATATATAAAATATTCTTAATAAAAATCCAGTAAGTATACATTGAAATTGTGTTTAGGTGTAATAAATTTAGAATTTTCTTTTGAAAAAAAGTATTTGATAAAAAATTCTTCATATGTATTTTGATGACATAGCAAGACATAGACATGATGACATAGTCCCTTTATCAACTTGGTTCAATGTTTCTAGAAAAAAAAAATTGCTTTATTTTTGTTATCTTTCAGTTAATCTTTAGCAAAAATCAAAGTTTATTAGAATTTCTTAATTTAGTTTGAAATTTTGTCATCATCAATCCAATTATATTACAAAATGATATATGTGCCAGGCCACAGAGATTTTATGGGCCTAGTATTGATTTGAATATGAGCCTTTAACCTCTTCAGGGACAAGTTATTATGTTTCTGTAATGTTGAGTTTATATAAGAATTTTCGAAAAATTTTATTTGAAAATAATAAACGTAATTTTACAGCTTTTTATCACCAAAATTATAAAAGAAACTTTGTTTAAAAATTCTGGTACAAATCTTTTAATTATAATATTAAGTGATATAAAAAATATCCCACTGCCTTCAAGAGGTTAAGTATGGTATTAGTAGATAAACTTGTTGAATAATTATTTTTTAAAAGATAATATATAAGTTTGTTTAAAATTCTATGTCATTACATTAACATTAACAAAATCTAGCAAAAAGATTGCATCCATAATCTCATACCCATTTTTCTCTGTCCCACACCTCTCTAAAGCTGGAGGCTCCTGGCATTTCATCATTTTAATCACTCGGTAGTTACACTACTGCTCATAATTTATTAATAGGTGAAAAGAATTTAAAAAATGCTTTATCTTTAGTGCTATGTAATATATTATACAAATTATACAACTCAAGTTCTGACTTCAAGTTACTTTAACTTAAAATTTTTAAAGTGTTTGAGTGTATTTTTTTACTATTTTATTTAAAAAACAGGACCTGTGAGGGGGTTCTTTAAAGAAGCCAGGGATCTGATAATTTTACCTGCCTGACCCCATATCTCCCTCCCTCCCTCTCAAAGACGTGCCGAGATGGAAGGCAGCAATAAAATTTCTAACAAGTATTACCCCAGTAAGCATAAATTCCACTCATGGGCCCTTCAAGTGATGTTACAGGAATATCATTTTTCATAAGAACCCTCAAGACTGATGTTACAATGATACTAACTGGACTATAAATTTCTAATGGTCGAGAATACTTGAGAAGCACTTAGAAAATGCTAACATTTAAATAGAGAGGCAAAAGGGGCCAAGAAGGAGTTACAATTCTGAGTCCGAAAGGCGTAGACTCTCTTGTTTGTCTGCAAGATGCAGAGAAATTAGCAGACAAGCTGTCTGCTAATCTCTGAAATCTGGAACTGTACTTATCCTTAACTTTCCATAAAAGTGTGTAAATAGCCATGTTTTATGCTGTAAATAAAGGCGCTTGACAGTAACTCTCACCATCCAATTGTTTTTACTTCAATCATTCTCTCTCACACACACTCTGCAGCTGCCCTGTATAAGTGTTTATCAAAGCATTTATTCTACTCTGTTTTTTTTTCGTTTCAGAAAAGCATATGTTAAAGCTGATAAGGAAACCAAAAATACTTATTATGCTTCTTTATTTCAAATTAAACAAAAAGTCCCTCAGAAATATATCTCATTTTACTTACATAGCTACATTTACTTGCATAGCTATCTGAACTTTATACAGCATGTTAAATAGAAGCATGAAGAGTTAGATAGAATAACACAAAATTTATTTAAAATAGCTTCTTTTGAAGGCACAATCTCAAAAACCATACTGAAAACCTGGTACTTTATGATTTTGGAGAAAACGTTGTCTGTGCAGCAGTAGTCTGGTTTTCGAGACTATAGCCTTCTCACGGCCTAAGAATCATTTCCTCAACACAACAACAAAGTTTATTATTGAATTCCAAAGCTTATAAAAATTCTCCAATTTCAGCATTATATATTTTAACAGAATTAGCTCCTCTTTATTTAAAACTAGAAAAATAATCAGGGTATATTGTCTAAACATTCTTGAAGGTGACTATTTGACCACATTTTCCCTTCCAAAAGTATCTAAACTCCTGCTGCTTTTTGTCCAAAAATGTTTTATGCATATACGTAGAAAGAGATAGATTCCCTGATATAAAAATTTATACAGATGGCTCACTGACAAATAAAGGAACAGGCTCTGCCTTTTATGTAATTTTACAATTTTTACAGAAAGTGAAATGTAATGTTTCAAAATTCAGTTTTTCAAGCAGAATTATATTAGGGATTGAAGAAGAAATTCATTGGGTTCATAATTCACCACATGCCAAATTTTTCATTTTCCCAGACACCATTTCTGAAATCCACATCTTGGAAAACTCTAATTCACCAAACTATCTTATAATATGAGTACTCAAATTCCTACAGAACTCAGGCAAGAAATTTTTGTTTACCTGGGTAAAAGGCATGCTGTTGTAAACAGAAATGAAGTAGCAAATCTTCTCGCCAAGAAAGCTACAGATATAATAGATATTTATGGGTAGTATTCCTCATTTCAGATAAAGTAAAAATATCAAAAAAGGTCAAGGGATAAGTGATATGTAGGCACTTAAATTCTGACCACCCTGCATATTTAGTTCATTTGCAATTTAGAAAAACACATTTTGATTTTTTTCTTTTTTTCAAAATTACAAAATGTTATTTCCTAACTTTTATCTTCTTTTATTTAGAATATCTTTATGATTTCCCTTTGTATTTTAGTTATTTGTTATTGCTTGTTTATTCTTCTATTTATTTCCTTGACTTCCTTTGCACTTTAATAAATTTTTGTTTCCAATATTGTTCATAAATGCCCTATTGCAATCACATATTTTAATCGTTTTCAGAATGCAGTGGAAAATAATAAGATCTATTATTTATGACCATGGAGATGTAAATGCAGTGATGGCCACAGGTTAGAATGTCTTTTTATGAAGTTAAAGTTTGTCTTTCTTTTTTTCCTCTTTTGTTGGAGTGTGTATTAATTTTCTTGTATTATACTCCATTTACTTTATTTCTTTGCTTTAAATTAAGGGTCTTCAATGTAGGGCCCAGCAGAAATATTTTAGTGGCTTGCCTTGATATTTCAAATGTTTAAAAAAAATCTACAAGAAATTGAAAAACACTTTCAAAGTGTCTCAGTGTGACAAACCTCTTTTTTAGACAAAAAATGACTCAAAAAGGTTGCTTAGTAAAAATAATTTTTCACTGAAAAAAAAAAGAAATGAATATAAATTTTAATAATTCAAATAATTTGTAATATTCATGCATGTGTTGTATACAATTCAAAAAAAAGAAGAAAAAAAATCTTAGAAATCAAAGAACATTAATATTTTCCTTATTTTTGTGAATAGTGAACTTTGTTTTCTAATTTTAAAGTCATTCTAAATGCATTTAATATATACTGATTTACAGTTATTCCTAGAAATTCTTTTATTCTGTTAATACTATAAAACAGAATTTTGATGCAGGAGGTAACAGATTTTTTTTCACAAAGTACACAATTTAATTTATTTTCTGATCTTCATGCATGTTTGTCTAAAAGTCATAAAAATTCTCTCAGAAATTGTGGAATATACTTAATGGGTCAATTTTAATTAATTTGAAAGTTATTTTTTCTTAAAAGTACTAAATCCTTCCAAATACAATGCACAATAGTTTAATACTAACTGAATATTGATTTTCCTGCATATTCACACAAATTTTCTTTCATTCAATGGCAACTTAATTTACTCATTTCATGCCATAGAAAGCTGGAACTTTGTGAAACCATTTTCTGCTTGTAGCTCCGATGACATAGATATGTTTATGCATGTATCTGTATTGTACTTTGGAAAGCACAATGTTGCTAACATCTTTCATGCTGTTACGTGCTACTTGGCAAATTATTATTGCCATTATTCATATTGTTCATAATACTTACTAATACTACTGAATGTTATATGGTAACTCTATAGATTTCTGGTGATAAAAGTAAAAATTATATACAAATATGAATAAATAAAACATTTTTATAAACCAAGAAAAAAAATTCAGTAATTTTCTAGCTATTATTTACAACTTCCCCCTGGTCCAGGCATGCATACAGTAGGAAATATTAAAAACCTTGTTTTATTGCCATAGAATCAGTGTAATTGAATGTTGACCATTTTGTTAGATGTATAAAGTTTTTTTATGTGCATGCATTCATGAATCTGTCTAGTCTTTTCTTACAGTGTCCTATTTTTGCGAAATTGTGAACAAATTTTTTATACTTGTAAAAAATCTCGTCATAATTTTCTGAATTTGAAATTGTTGTTATATTCAGGTTTCTGCTTATATGATTTTAACAACCTTAATATATATTTATAAAATTTAGATAATAGGTTCTTTGACGACTTCAACTGTTACAAAACAGCTGAATCAGACTATTTTAAAAGGATTAAATTTGTGAAAAATTTAGTTTGAAGATGGAAAAGTTTTGTTAAAGGTCTGTTTTTAGCATGAAGAATTTTGTGAAGGGTTCTTTTTAAAGGTAAAATATTTTGTTGGTGTCCTTTAAAGAATGCAAATTCTTTTTAAACAGATCTTTGGTATTATACTTTTCATCTGCCAATATACATCCCGAGGTAATTTTTACTGAGTAAATGTCCAAGCAGTTTTAGTTAATCACTCATCTAAGTTTTCAACATTTTATTTTTACATGAGTAGCTAGCTACCTGAGTTTTAAGCATGCTGGGTTTTGCACATAATTTCCTACTTTGATATGTCTTCCTACACCTCATCTACAAAAAGAATTAGTGGAGTACATTGCATTGACATTAGATTTTCTCCAGCCCTTGCAGATTTATTTTTCATATTACCAAACAGCACGTTCTTCAAAGTTTGGTATCTTTATATTTGTATGAATATTGTATTTTATTGTAAAGCAGTCATCTTCTCTGCAGATGTCATGGGGTAAAAAAACTTAGCCACAAAATAGCTTGTGAAAGGTAATATATATGTTTGTTCTTCTGCAGCCTATTTTAAAAAATAAAAATAGAAATTATAATTGGGAGGTATTAACCTCAATGAAGTTTATATCCAGAAGCGTACTTAATAATATAGTCTTGCTACCAGCACTTATCATATTTTGCTTAATTTTATATAAACATACATTAGATCCACTGCAAAAGGGAACGTGACAACCTCTGTAGGTTGCTCACACCCCTCGAGCGGTGGTAAAGCAAGAGCCGTCGTGGTAGCTCGACATATGACCTAGCGACCGTCTCCCCCTATGGGGTCTCGCGAACGAAGTCGTCGGGGGGTTCCATGGCGGTTCATCAAGGTTCCGTCTCTGCGGAAGTTTCCTCCGAAGTGTGGGGTTACTACCGTGACGACCTATGTCACCAACCTTGGTAAAATGACCTGGGGGTCCGCAGTGGGGAGCGGCCTCAGGCCGATCGCAGCGCCGGGCGAGACAAAGCCCTGGTGCATTAAAAGCCCTTCAGAGGCTTGGGTGCGATGGTCGTTTACGCGCGTCGGCGACCCCCGTGGGCGCCTGACGGCGCAGGATAGTATATAAACATACATTATCCATCTTACTGAATTAGTATGTTTTAGTCTGCTGGTAATTGTGACTTTGTTTAAAATAATCAATATATTGTTAAATATGTTCTTGAGAAATTCTTTATTTCAATATTCTAAAGAAATACGAAAATCCCTTTAAGGACTAAATATGAGATTTTGATTCACCTTATTTATGAATTGTTTTTTCCTAATGCTTGAATTTTATATATTTTGTAAAATAAAAGACTTTCAATGTATATTTGAAGAGGTTCATTCAATCCAAATTTTCTCTGCTTCTTTCACAAATAATACATACATTAAAAACAATCTTATTACTTTATTTTAACTTTATTTGTACTGAAAAAAATATTCACCAAATTACTTAGTGCAGCTGTAGAATTTTTAGCAAAGGTCTATTCTTTTAATCCTGTAGTGTACTTCTAGTAATCATACTGAAATAGCTAATGATTACTATAATGCCAACTATTCTATTTGAGGATATTTACATGATATAGCAGAAAAAAGTTGTTATAAATATTTAAATGGTGCTTGGTTTGATGCAGTTGGAAATAATTGAGGGCCTATTCTACTATTATTCCTGCATGTCTATCTGCTGTTCCAAAACTTAACAAAAATTTTAATTTTTGGATATAGACATTCATTATTTATATTTTTTCCTTGGACTAACATTAAAAAAAAATATATATATATATATACTTTAAAAGTTATTTTAGAATTTGTCATTTTATCTGTTTAATGTATTTAAACAATATTATTTAATTTTTAAAGTAATTTTTATTTAGTAAGTTACTAATTTCTTTAAATGTATTTATCTTTGCAGGTTATGGTAAAAGTTTATGTTATCAGTATCCTGCTGTCTATACTAAGAAACCTACAATAGTTATATCTCCTTTAATATCTCTTATGGAAGATCAAGTAATGGCTTTAAAGTAAATTTGTTTTTTTATACATTTAATTTTTGTCTCGTGTTTTATTTATTACTAACTAAAGTATCTGGTGTTGCCCAGGATTTTAAGAATGTTTGTTTAGAAATATCAGTTCCAAAATTAAACATAGAGTATAAAACAAACAATAAAAGAAAGCAGTTGAAATGTTATACACATGAATAAAATAAAAACCCATTATAAAAATATATAAATCTATTATATAATAGACGCATCAGAATTCAGCTATGAATGAGCTTTTTTTCTATTCATCATTGGAGCAATAAAAGCTAAAAAGAAAAAAATGTCAAACTGTCTTAGAACTGTACATAATGGAATGAACTGAAAAACAACTGCTTCAAAGCAACTATATTTCTTGTATCTTGATTCAAGGCAAATACATACCAATTTCTTAAAAGGATAAAAATAGGGAAGAAACATTTCAACATTATTTTATTTTATTAAAATTGAACACTTCGTATTAAAATTGCATAGTATTTATTTCCACCGTTACAAATAAAATATAATAAGGCTTAATGGTTTTAAAAATTTAAATCCAAAATTACCATAAAACGATTTTAGGCAGTGACCAATGATCATATATATAGAGGTAGTCAAATACCAAATACTCACATATATCATGTGAACGCAATTTTTAAAATAAATTCTGGGGTGACAAAAACTCACGGTATAAAAGTAAAAATATTTGCATTTTTAAAATCCTCCTTTACCCTAGAATATGCAATGCATTATTAAATACTACTAAGGAATTAATAATTTTTTTCATAAAATAATAATTATAAAGAATAAATGAAAACATGTCTGAATTATTCCTTGCTCATTTGTCCTATTAAATCCACTGTTACAAATAAAATACTTCCTTTCTTTATTGCCCTAATTCACACATTATTCAACAACAAAGAACAAATATTCATCCACCCACACTGCCAAAATCTAAATATCATAATGAAATGAAAGCATATGTGAAATTCAATGCATGCGCTCAGAGTTTAAGCTTGTACCGTCAATACCATTAAAATAATATATCATCCACTGTCAGTGGTCGCTGCTGGGAGAATTCACACCGTTAGTATTCATGAATACGGTATATCATAGTTTAGGCTGGGGGAATTGACACTGTTAGTATTCATGAATATGGTATAATATCATGGTTTAGGCGGAGGAATTCACACCGTTAGTATTCTTGAATACTCGAAGACGAGGAAGCCCTTTTAATATCGTGGTTTTCACGGTTTTATGATATTCACGATATACCGTTGGATAGGATTTTTTTATATCGGTATCACGATATGCATTTTATATCTATTTTATTGATATATTGCCTAGCCCTATTATCTATATCTTAACAAACTTTGTAGAATTCACAAATATAATAAATTTTATGGGAAACTTATGGTTTATAACCACAAGATAGGCTAAACTATTTGATTAGGAATCTTGTTCAGCATAAGAGATGTTCCAGTGGAGAAGAAACACTTTATATTTTGACATACTAAAGGACATGAGATTAAAAATCCTTCAGTTAAAATGATTGCTTTCTTGTTTTGTATTTTGAGATCATTGTTTTGTTGTTGTGCATTTTAAGATTGTTGCTTTGTTGTTGTGTCTTTTAAGATATTTGAATTTTTATGAAAGTGTAATATGCCATTAGGCAGACAGATTTTTTTCTTATTAAAATGTATGGCTAATTATTAAGTTACTCTTCATTTTTCTAAAATTTGTTAAATGATCATTATTTTAAGGCTGAATTATTTTATTTTGCAGTGTAGCAAATATTAATGCATGTTATCTTGGATCACATCAAAAAGAAACAGCAAAAATGAGAAAAGAAATTTTAGAGTATGTATTATCTGTTTTATTTCTTATGTTCTTCTGTATCATTAGACAGTATTCAAAATTTAAATGATATCTTGTTGTATACTTTACCATGTTTGATTATATCAATCATTTGTTTACCCATTTTATTATTTTAAAAATAGGCTTTTTTTTACTTTCTAATTCAGTCGTCTTTCAACATTTTTGCATCTGCATTGCAAACTATCAAAAATAGGAGAGGTTTTTAGTGGACTGGTTAGTGAATAATGATTAAGACATTTAAAAGATTGTAGATAATATGTTCTTATTGAATGTATCTAAGTTTATAATATCTGTTCATATTTTTTAGAAATGTTTATGTACATAATTACAGTGCTCTCATGTGCATCTTCAGTTAGTTTTGTCTATTGAATTAATTGAAACATTCCACAAGTGATATTTTTTTGCAAAAATTAACAAGTTTTAAAGTTGTATCATCTATCAAAAAATTAAAAAAATAACTGCTGATTATTGTTAAAAAAAAAAAAAATCTTATTGATTTGATCTTATATTTTCAAATAATAAGGTGGCTTTTTATGGCAATAATTTCATTTATTTCTAATATCTTGCTTAATTTGTATTTTTCTGCATACTGACTGTTGTGTAAAGTATTCCACTCATCTTGCAGCAATTAGAACTCAAATTTCATAAATACTATATTATTAAGATCACATGTGAGAATCTTCTGTGTTTCAGTAGATTTCTACTGTATTGTTATTTTATCTGAATTATTAGAAATTTCTGCCTCTTTTGCCCCCTTAGCACACAAAAGTTAAAATACTTAAAACGCTAATTAAAAAATATATAAATAAAAAAATTGCCTTGTTTATTATTTTGTAATAAATAAATAGTCAATCTTCTAAATTCCCCCTCACCTCCCAAAATTTCTCCCCCTTTGACCTCCCTCAGAATCCTAGCACCTAAAGTTTAAAATCTTTAATCATTTAATTTTTTAAAAGCTGCCCTATTTGTTTCTTTGTAGTATCAATTAATAATCAGTCGTCTAAATTATCTTCCTTTTCCTTGGCACACACTTTTAAAATCACAGATGAAAATTTTGTTGTTCTCATCCCAGTAATTTTCACAAACTAATAAGAAATTTCTATGGACCATGATCTTGGACTACTGGTTGAAAAACACTGATTTGAACAAATTGAAAAATTTTCTCATTGAATTTTAAAGTAATTTACATACTGTTAACTGTTTATTATTATTATTATTATTAATGCCTTTCTTAAGTTAAAAAATGAATGCATTGTTTTTCATTTTAGAGGCAAACATAGAGTTATATATGTTACACCAGAATTCAGTGAGGGAGCAGAAGATTTTTTTAAACAAATATATTCAAAAATTGGTAACTTCCTTTTTATTTTGATGTTTGAAAATTTATTCATTGAGAAATAATATGTTGTATATAAAATGCGTGTGGGTCTACATATTGTGCTTTTATCAGATTTGGTTTTACTTTAAATAAAAAAAAGTGCATGAACACTATATTATTACATGTATTCAGAATCATTTTTGACTTGCATTACAACTTTTTACTTTCTTCTATCTTTACAAGAAGAAAGTATTGGATTTATGCAAATTTCCAACGAATTTACACGTTTTAGAAGGTCCTGAATACGATTGGACTGTTTTCAGAAAATGTCTGTCTGTGACAAAAATTTTGTGGGTGCACTATCTCAAGAACTAATGCACAAAATTTAATAAAACTGTATATTCAGTTAGTCCCTGATATAAATTGGAGCTGATTAGTTTTTGGATAAAATCGCCCAACAGGTGGCGCTGCTATGATGCATTTTTCGCGATTTCTGCAATAGCTCTATCTCAAGAAGTAATGCACTTATTTTCATCGAACTTCAGATTCAGTTAGACCTTGACGTAAATAGACGCTGATTACGTTTTGGTGTAGATATTCCAACAGGTGGCACTGCTATACCACTTTTTGCATGATTTTTACGATAGCTATATCTCAAACGTTTTGGTGTAGATATCCCAACAGGTGGCGCTGCTATATCACTTTTTGCATGATTTTTACGATAGCTATATCTCAAGAACGAATGCACGGAATTTCATCAAACTTCATATTCTGTTAGACCTTGACATAAATAGATGCTGCTCATGTTTTGGTGTAAATAGCGCAACAGGTGGTGCTGCTATGCTACTTTTTTCATTAGTAACACGATAACTATATTTCAAGAACTAATGCACAGATTTTCATCAAACTTCAGATGCAGTTAGATATTGACATAAGTTGTTGTTGATTAGGTTTTGCTCTAAATCTCCCAACAGGTGGCGCTGCTATTCTGCATTTTACATGATTTACACGATTTTAGCAACAGTCATATATCAAGAACTAATGCACAGAATTTAATAAAACTTTAGATTCAGTTAGATCTTTATATAAATTGGTGCCGATTCTTTCTAGTGTAGGTGAAACCTGTGGGAGATAGAAGAAAGTTTTGGGATTGGCATA
Source organism: Maratus michaelseni (assembly GCA_963931845.1). Lineage (NCBI taxonomy): Eukaryota > Metazoa > Arthropoda > Arachnida > Araneae > Salticidae > Maratus > Maratus michaelseni. The sequence goes on along the minus strand of OZ007587.1, from coordinate 316,599,645 downwards.
TCCGACTAGTTCTTTTATGAAAAAAGGAAAGAAGGAACATTTTTAATGTTTTTCAGCATAGTTGAAAACTGTTACTGTTCGTTTACTGGGATGCTCAAAAAAACTTGGATACATTATCGACAATGCCCGATAATTGTTTGAAGTACATTTTACCAATGTTGCATTGCTTCAAACAAGTTGATATGTGATCTTATTGATATGCACTACAGCAAATTTTGTATAGAAAATGTTGTATGTAGCATTTATAGTTCATTTACAGCGATACTCAAACGAAATATACATTATGGTATATGGTGATGATTGTTTGAAGTATACAGTCGAAATCTGTTATAGCAAGGGTGAAGCGACCAGTGCCTCTGTTCATTTATTCTAATTGGAAATGAGAGAATATGTGACAATTTAAGTAAATCAATAGAAACAACTGAAATAATACGCACTTGTACAGGCAACTTTAGTCCTTTAATTAAATGTAAAAAATAAATTATTAAATATAAACCCATGTTTAACTTTATCCTTGTATTTGTTAACCATTTAAGTAAATGAATAAAGTAAAATGCTATGAAAAAAGGAAAAGAAATCACTCGTACTATTTATTTATAATTATTTGCTGATTCAAGGGAAAAGTTTCTTATACTCTGAACTTTTTTCAGGATCTCTTCCATCACATATTTTTTATCTTATTAAATTTAGTCACTCTTGAAAATCATTATTAGTTTACTTTTTTAAATATAAAAAGCTTTGAAATTTTACATAGAAATCCAAATTTTACTCTCATCTGTATCATAACCACCCTCCTCATCGTTACCATTTTCAAGAATTTTGTTATTTTGTATATCCACTATATGCACTAGAAAAAGAGTTTTTGCAAAGGAGTAATTCTTTAACTTTTTATTAATTTTCAATTTTTTTGCTCACTTTATCCCAGGTTCACTCATAATAGTGAAGTTTTTTACAATGTATTTTCATATTAGTCCAACCATTTACTCCCTAATTTCTCATTAAATTTGAGTTCTTGTTTCATCCAAGCTCGTTATAACTGCCAACCTCTATGAATTGCAGTGCAATTCACATTGGGACTGCTGTGCGGTCCCAGTTCGATTTGCTCGCCACTTTTTGCATCAACTCTAGCCAGAATGAGTATTATCTTTAATCATTTTAACATATGGAATTTACAATTTTTTTTCATGTAATAAAAAAGTAATTGAAAATTTCATTGAAAACATAATTAAAAATGCATTTAGATGGTGCTACCAATGGGCATAAATCATTTTAACATTATGAAATTAAAAAATATTTGAAATGTAAAATAATTAACTGAAAAAAATACTTTGGAAATACTATTCATGCATTGGTTGGAAGATTGTGCTGTATTTAAAAAATTGTTCCTGCTCTGAATTTTGATTTGCTGAAATAAAGACCAGTGAATATGATATGATATATTGACAATCATGCTACAATATTTCAGTTTTATATAGACTCTAAAGGTCATGATATAATTGGTAGTTCTTAACAAACCATTGCTATGCATTTTCTACGATTTTCTTGGAGGTAACTTCTTACCTACCCAGAAATTGGTTGTTTGTTTGAAAAAGTTCTACTGTGTGTCATCACACTTTTGGTGTCTATATGAGAATGCATCTTTTCTTTTGAATGTGACATCATTTTCACCATCAGAACCATTTATCCCTTCCGAAATTAGAGCGTAATATAAGCAATTGTTTTGAAATTCCCGAGTTTCATTGTAAATTATGTAATTTTCAAAAATATTTTATTTTGTGCATACCAAGGATTTTTAAATAAATAACAAGAGTTCACAGACCCTATTTAGGTACAGGAATACGGCTCAATAAAAGTGCATCTTTTGTTTTCCCGAATGACTTCATTTTCTACATCGGAAACATTTCGCTTTACATATTACTGTGATAGATTATTATTTACTGTTATTTTATTTACACATATTACCTAATATTATTTCTCAATACATTATCTGTGTTCTTCTCTTCTGCAATTAGTGCATAATTAAACACAATCATTTTAATATGCTTACATTTTATGAAAATCATGGAAATTTTTCTTTTAAATATGACTCAAGTTTCAGGTGGTGAAAACCAAGCTTCTGGTTGGTGGAATTTAATAAGACAAATTGATTTTATGTTGCTACTGTTGTTGCCAAATGGCCAGCTCTAAATTCACCCCTATTTTCACGCTATGTAAGAGAAATGCATATAATTTAGATTGGTGTGCATTGCTGAGGTGCACTGCAAGATGCTTACTGTAGAGAATATGGAGTGCATAACATTTATCCATTTACAGGGACACAAAAGAGAATTCGGTTACCATACAGTTTATGAGCAATAATCACTGGAAGTGAGTTTTCAGATCCAGTATGTGTTTTAAAATTTAACCAAATTTTAGTACATTACGTAGTGTATATAAAATCTGTATAGAAATGTAAAAAAAAAATTATGGTCTATGGGTGGGAATTGCTGAGAAGTACTTTTTAATTGTGTTGTGCTGTTTCCTGCTTAGCTATATTTGTTCTGTAAATGTTTGTATGTGTATATATATATATATATATATATATATAAATTCATATACAGGGCTATTTTAATTGTGTTATTCATTTCCTATCTGAATTAAATTTTATCTTAATATCAAGTGTATATAAATTTTTTTTCGATAAAGTGCAGGGCTGTACAAAATGATTCAACTTACCATGTATGGGTGGGAAATGTTGAAAATAAATTTTCAAATGTATTTTGTGTTTTATAACTGAATTAAATTTTAGAAAACCATGTGGAATGCATACAAATGTTTAGAAAATATGCAGGTCTGCTCAAAAGAATCCAAATATTGACTGTGGGTGCTAATTGTAAAAATTGGGTGTTAAACTCTGTTATGCATTTTTTAAATTGTTTATTTAGATATCTTCATTTATATTATTAAATGGTAAAATTTCACTAGAGTACTCTGGACGTGTTGGAAAGTGTTTCATATCTGTGTGATGTGTGATTTTACACTCATGATATGCTTGTAATATGTTTTGGCTATATTTTTAAATTATTTATTTTGCAATTTTAGTTTCCTTTAATATTTCATAATTTCTGGTAAAAAGATATTTACTTCTGGGTAAATAATACAATGAAATATGTGTGTGTGTGTGTGTGTGTGTTGATACATGTAACAGATGTTTTTTTAACAGTAACAAAGTATGTTATATCTTAGAAAATACGCAAGTTCTTTCAAATAAGTTACTATATACATTATTGTTTGAGTAACTTACTGTATACTATAGTATTTAATATTGAAACCTGTATATTAAAATGATACAATGAGTATTTTTATGTTATAAAAGTGTAATGCTAAAAGATTATGAATAATCTATGGTGTTTTTTAATGATCATATATATTATTTCTCCCTTTTTCTCTGAAAATACGAAACGCAGAACGACGAAGGAGATAGCATATGAAAGGATTTTGAACAGGCTTCTGACATAGCACACTTAACATTTTGTTAAAACATAATTTTTATTAAAATTTGCTGATAATTAAAAATTAAATTGGCATTGTTTTCATAAAAGAAATCAAAGGTTTTCCTCAAAATATTGTTGTCAAATAAATAAAATACCACATTATATGATGCTCCGCAATTATTATAAAAAAACCCCGCACGTGTATTTTATATTTATAATTAAAAAGCGAAATTGAAATTGAAATGTTTAGATTTATATTTCTATATCCCATGTTTTTCTCGAAGCGGATGACGTCATCCTCTAATGCAGTTAAAATATGATTGTTAATTTTTTTTTCTCACGCGTGCCTTTAGCAATCTTGGATCAGTTTTTACTCTAACTTTGATGGAATAAATTAGATGATATTCTGGCTTGACTAACAACTAAATGTTTTTTGCAGATATTTTTATCCTTGCTTTTTCTTTAGAAGTTTAAACCTGCATCTAATCAATATTACATATTGATAAAAAAATGGTACTTCTCTATTATCCCGTCGACCACTTTATGTAACAACTATCCCAAATAAACGGGAGAACGTTGCCATTGAAATATCAAAATAAATAAATAAATAAAGTATAAGAATTTAAGGACACAATTGTTATTTTAATTAATGAAATAACTGATAAATCAGTAAAACATAATGAAAAATACACGCAAATGTCGAATTAAAAACCACTTGATGACGTAACAAACACGTATAATGCTTCTAACATCAAGTAAATGGGACTGCATTTTTGGCGTTTAATTTTACAACTTGGCGATAGTTTTTTTGTTATGAAAAGTGGTCGACGGCATAATAGAGAAGTACCTAAAAAATATTAGATTTCAGTGCGAAATCCTCGCATGGGCCTTCTGGTTATAAAATAAATATTGTTCTTTATATCTAGTATTTTTGTTATTTAAAATGACCACCAGATCTTATTGCATTTGTTTATTTTAAACAATGTGGGAATTGATTTTTGATATAAGTTCTCAAAGAGTAAGTTCAGATATATGCTATCTTCATCATATGTTTCGATTTTTCAGGTATTACTCTGTTTGCTATAGATGAAGCACATTGTGTTTCACAATGGGGACATGATTTTAGAAGTTCTTATCGAAAATTAGGAAACTTGCGAACTAAATTTCCTAATGTAAGTAATTATTGACAAGCACTAGTGTATTCTAGTGTAATTATGTAGACATGTATCTTTTCCTATTTTAGAAAATATTGTAATTAAATGGATCTGATTTAACTGTAGGTTCCATTTATTGCTGTAACTGCAACAGCTACTCCAACAGTGTTAAAAGACATTTGTCATTCTTTACATCTCAAAAATCCTTTAACTGTTGTGTCTAGTTTTGACAGGTAAAACTTTTTTTTTTTTCCTGAATGAATATATTTTTTATATAGCTGTTGCCATTTTTCATTCTTTAATTATATTTGTAATTTTTTTCTTTTTTTAGAAGTCTTTCGCTTAGTTAACTTGTTGATGATTTCATTATAAATCTCAATTATTATTATTTTTTTTTTTTTATCTATTTAAGTAGCTTTATAAGTTTAATGCTGGGAAAAATAATTTTGGAAAAGAAATTCTCTTAACAAGTTTCTAAATGACATTAAAAAAAATTATCTGTGATATGTTATATTCATTATACATGCAGCTATGTAATTCTTTTTAAATTATTATTTTCTGTAGCATTATATCTGTTAAGTTTTTATCATCCTTATTTATAATACTTTTTCATTTAAAGTTGCTGAGCATAATACAATTTTAATGTTTGATTTATTTTCAAATTTTTAAAAATCAAAATTTGATTTCATCATCATAAATTTTGGTATTTAATGTTTCCTGAATCTACGAAAAGCAAAAGTATATTTCTCTAAAAAGTATGAATTGTGTTTTCTAATAAATATTGCTTTAAAAAATAAATCAGCCAGTGAAATAATAATTATTATTTTATTGAAAATCATTCACAGCTACTAAATCTTCAAAATCAAGACTAAGCTCCCATAAATCTTACCTGGTGTATATAACATACTGTCCAACAAATATTTAAAAACAAATTTTAAATCTTTGATAGTTTTCTAAACAATACCACTTATTCTATAAATGATTTTCAATGCCTTAAATGTATAAATCTTGTTCATTTCTTACCACATCAGTTAATGGTAAAGAAAAAAAGTCTGGAAAAAGTCAGTATATAAATAGCTACATTCTGAACTATATTTCATATAATACTTTTGTCTGACTATGAAAAATATTTGCTTGCCAAATTTTTATTATTTTTTAAATTATGATTTATAATATTACTATCTATATTATAAAGCAAAATTATGTTTGTCAATACAAAGTAAGTATTTTTAATTAAAATTTGTTTGAAAATTTTAACTTGGTTTTCTGATTTTTAAAATAATTTTCAAGCATATATTTTTTTTAATTCTGTTACTGCTTGATTCAACAATAAACATTTGTTTTCTTCAGTAATGAAAAGTAGCATTCAGAGCAGCATAAATAAATATGCAAAACTAAGGAGAAATTAGCAGCAAGACCATAATTGACAATTGATTGCCAAGTTGGAGAGCTGTTTTTTTTTCACTTTCCTCACCTAACCAAAAAAAGTGTATTTTCTTTTGTAAAATAGAAAAATGCTATCCTTTGAATTTGAAGGAGGAGGTCGAGCTAGCGCAGATGGTGTCTCAAGAAGATTAAAAGGGATAAGATAAAATTCTCTTACCTTTTCTGAAGGTGCATCTCATGGCTTAATCCAATTAAAGAATAATCCAGGGGTTAAATCCAAGGCATTGTACATATCACATTTTGCTAAAAAAACTGAGTTTAAACATTAGTATGAGGCTGAATAAATTCACATATTTCACATTCTTGATTAACTTTATAAGTACTGAATTAGAGCCACATGGACATTACAAGTATTCACGCTAACATTAAGTTTACATTACATTTAGATGACATTTTAGAGCTTATTCGCTCTACGTGTTTACGCGTTTACATTTTTGTAGAGGACTGAAGAAGTTAAAGTCAAAAATAATAAGTTCAAAGTTTATGATTGCATCATTGAAAATTACACATTGCAGGGTTTCAGCGTAAGAAACGCAATTGTATAAAGTATATAATTATAAAGTATATAATTAATATATATAATTATAATATATATTAATAAAGTATATAATTATTGTTCTAATGTCTTTAATCTATTTCATATAATAACAGTTTATCAATTTAGAAGAGTTCCGGAACATTTATTCGAAGTTGAGTGGTCATAAATATCACTTTTCAGATCATTATGCGTTGAAAGATTTGTTGATTACTTTGAAGCTATTTCATTTCTTTATTAGACGATCAAGGTCTTTCCATCTTTCCCCATTGCAAGAGGAAATGAAAGAGTGGGTTTCTTCTATTTAATTTCTCGGATGATGTTAATATTTCTAATAACTTTGTGTATAGACAGAATATAAATGAGATTGAGGCATTGACTACTGTTCATTTAAACAGGTAGTTTTTAATAAATTTCAAAATATTATTTTTGGTGTAGTCGGCAGACAATTAAAAAAAAATTATTAAATGAAAAAAATCTGTTAGAATTTTCAGTTAAGAAAGATCTATTTTCTGTACATTGGGCAATATGTTCTGTAACTTAGGTAGCTCAGGCTGTAATAAACCCAGTTTATTAAAACTTTATGCCCCCTGGTTCTAATAAAGAGAAATAAGTAGACAGGCTCATGTTTTGAGGTATCTGCACAGCAAACTATAATCCAATGTGTTAAACATTATGCAGTATATCTGGTTGATATTAGAAATTATAAGATGTTATGAAATCTTTACGATTTTTTTTATTTCTGGATGACTAATATGCAGATGTAGTTTGGAATTTTTTTTACAAGTAGTTAGTTCCTTTGAAAATGGCTTTCAAATTGAAAATATCTATTGAGAATTTGTTCTATAGAATTTTAAATAATAGTTCACCAGTTTTCTGTTTTCCTGCTTGCTAATATTGGCAAATAATTTATCAATATAATATCGAATTTTCTTTTATAAGTATTTTCACGTACTTTAATATTATTTATAATTCCAAGTTTTAGATTATCATTTTACCTCCATAGTACAAATGTTTACCTTCATGATCTATAACTTTCTGAATATAGTTTGTTTCTGTGATTTATAGACCAAATTTATACCTTGAAGTGTGTATGAAAAGTGGATCAGTAGAAAATGACTTACTTCGAGTAATGACTAAGAAGAATGGAAAACCATGCTTTTCTGGTCCTACTATTATATACTGTCCAACAAGAAATAACTCAGAAGATGTATATAAAAGATTATGTAGTAAGTAAAGTATATGCCTTTTCCTAAAAAATATAATGGGGATAAATTTTAGTTTTATTATTTTTCTGTTATCTATTTATTGAAGATAATGCTCAAATTGTCAGGTTTTTCATGTTCCATAAAATAAAACTACCTTTTATTAGTATATGCTGTCAAACAAACTTTTGTTCTTCAAAATTTAAGAACTGTTTGATTTTGAATGAAAATAACGACTGTTTTTTTAAAAGAAAAATCATTTATATATAGATAGATATATAATAGAAATATTATATAGAAAAATCACACGTATATATGACAAAATGAAAATAAACCCTTTTTTAAATTTAAAATTAAACTTAAAAGTTCAAAATTAAAAATTTTAAATTTCCAACATTTTCTCTAATTTGGAAATATTGTACTTAAATCTGAATTGCCCCCGATAACTTTCCTTTCCAACCTAACTCTTATTACTTTCATACTTCAAAATTGAGCAACTTTAAGTTTAAAAGTGCTGAGTTTGCTCCATTCTCTGTTTTTGTGACTACCCAGATTTTGCCAAATCCAGGGCATCAGATGCTTGAGTATGTTTTAACCAATTAGAAGTTAAAAATGGCCAGTTTCATAGTGCTGCAATCTGCCAGGAATAATCCTATTTAATTCATATATAAAGAAAGACAGTGATTTAATGTGTGGCCTTGTCTGACATATGATAAATCAACTTGCTGTCACTCGATTATGTTCTTCCTGAAAATGAACTAACACGACAGCTACTGTCGCTCAGATGAGCGTGATTTGCAAACCATGGGATATTAACTTACATGCTCTCAACCCACTAGGTCTGACTTCAAAAGGATACACATGTACATACAAAAAGAATAAAAAGTCAGATCCCAGGAAGAACTTGGTTTTCTCTCGATCTCAACTACACTCTTATTAAACCCATAATGATGGACAGAGACATTACAGAATCATACTTCAAACCTGAACACGAAATAGTAGAGAGCCCTACTGAAGGTGACGGCGAATATAATACATATATTTACATAAAAGTTAGGCAGTCATTTTATAATCTTGCTTTAACTGATTTTAAAAAATTGTTTCAAATATTAATGGTTCTTCTTTGTTCCTTCTGCTTACCTCGCCCCCTCCTCCTGAAACAAACAAAAAAAAATAAAGGGATCTTTTTAACCAACAAAAGATTACTCAGTTTGATAATATATCTGTACTTTCGTAGAAAAATGGGCCAATATTAATTTTTAGCATTTTGAGGAAAAGACAATTTAATGATTTAATTTTTTTTAACAACTTTGGATTATTGCTAAAAAAAAAAAAAAAATTCTTGCAGAATAAATTAAAGGAGGACAATAGTATTTATTAATATTATATCTATGATTATTCTGAACTGGTTGGTGGACATAAAAAGTAACAGTGATTATTGAAGATTATGGAATGTATTAAAGGGAAGACATTGGCATTTTTCTTGTTATACCTATGACCAGGGCTTAACAAATGCGGTCGCCACTGGCAACCAAGATTTTCTGTCTGACGACCAAATTTTTTAATCTGACTTTTTATGTATTTTTTATTTATTTTATTTATTTATATATATATTTAAAAAAAATGACCTAAGAAATGAACACAAACCCTTACACCCACCCTCATCCTTACTCGTGCGCAGCAAGCACAGTGATTTTTCTCTTCTATCGTACTTTTAATAGAAGAGCTAAGTTTAAAATGCATTTATTTCTCACTTCATGCACAAAAAACGTCATTCTTTTTCGTTATAGCTAGGTGGCATGCCACGTGTTTAGAATGTGGGAAGATGGGGGGGGGGGGGGGGGGGGGAGGTTTCAATAAAACAGTAAGAAATCATGATAATCTAGCCTCTGTGACGGCATCTAAAATTGGATACAATGCTACAAAATGTTCAAGGTCTTTTTTTTTTTTCAAATCAGATTTTTGTATTTTGAAAGTAAAACTGATTAATCAATCACATTCATTTTAAAGAATAATAACATTTAAGTTAAGTGATTATAAGTAATTCATTTGAAGTAAATCTATAAAACTTAATTAAAATTTCAAGAATAACTAATTTTAATAAAATTAAATAATACATATTTTTTAAATATTTCTGCCTCGGTAAAATGCATGGCGTTTTTATTATCTGCACACCGCACACATTGCATAATACGTAGGCGCCACCCTGGTTTGTAGACGATTTGGCTAGTCTACATGACGTTAGAAGATTGAAGGTTTGCAGAGACTGGCTATTTTAAAAAAGAAAAAAATAAATTAACGAATATTAAGTATCCTTTTTTTTGTTTGGTAACAATTTATTTCGTCAGTGAAATCTTTTGCGCTGTCTCGTCCCATGGAGCCCTAGAATCTTTTTACATTTGAATCTTCGTTTTTTTTTTTTTTTTTTCTATAATTTTTATGTTATAAGTTGAAGGAAGGAGAAGTACAGGGTAAGTCAAAATGAATATAGCAATTACAAAGGGCTATAACTATTTAATGGAAAATAATTTATAGATAAAATTAACACAGAATGTAGGTGGAACTTCAAAATTTTGTATACATACGTCATAGATGTTCTATGTGACTTCCCTTAGTCACATGAACAACAACTAGGCGGTAGTCCATTTCACGCCATACATTCTGAAGCATTTGTTCAGTCACCGATGCAAGCGCATTACAAATGCGTACTTTGAGTTCTTCAATTGTTTTGGGCATGGGAGGCACATGCCTTTCACATAACCTTATAGATCGGTCGAAGTGGAGATGCCGACGATGTCTTCTGCTCTTTGCGACCGAGATCTCCGGACTTGACACCCTGCGATTTTTTTCTATGGGGTTATGTGAAAGTGACAGTATGTGCCTCCCATGCCCAAAACTATTGAAGAACTCAAAGTACGCATTTGTAATGCGCTTGCGTTGGTGACTGAACAAATGCTTCAGAATGTATGGCGTGAAATGGACTACCGCCTAGATGTTGTCTGTGTGACCAAGAGAAGTCACTTGGAACATCTATGACATATGTATACAAAATTTTGAAGTTTCATCTACATTCTGTGTTAATCTTATCGACAAATTCTTTTCCAATAAATAGTTATAGCCGTTTGTAATCGCTGTATTCATTTTGACTTACCCTGTATTTTATATTATGGAGAGTAAAAAACAAAAAAATATATTCTTTCTTTAAAAAAAAAAAAAAAAAAAAAAAAAAAAATCATTTGAAATTCATAAAAGTGATAATAAGGAACAAAATGATGACAAACAGTCAAAACCAAATGAACCAGAACAAATCATTCATTGCACTTCAGAAGGGTAAGTTTTTATTTATATTATTATTATTATTTTATTTATCCTCAAATTTCTATCATAGATTGTTGGATCCAAATAAACCTTCTCCATGCACCCTCCCCCCCCCCCCTCAAGCTGGCTAATTTTGATTACATAATACGAGCGTGAATAATTATTTTAGCAATGCATATATTACTTAACTTTTGAATTATTTTGCAAACTTAATTAGTTTTGATATTTCTCATATATGGATTTATTTTACAAGCACGTAAAGTTTTTTATTATTTGAGCCAGTTTATGTGTATAAAAAAATATTATTTTTTTTTACAATTATAGTTGCCTACAATTTCTGTAAAGAGCAGCATCTGTTACTCATCTTAATCACAATCTTAACTTAAAATTCTCATAAGATGTTTCATTATAGATGTTGCAAAGTCCCAAAATATTAAGAAATAAACTTAGAAATTATGTTCAAGCAAAAAGTATTTGTAACTTTTATTTCGAATTTGGCAAAAATGAGTTCATAAAATGCATATTTTAAAATAATAAAATCAGAATTATTTGATCGATTTCGACTGGAAAATAGGCAAAAAATTGTTTTTCTGTTTCACTGTTTCATCAATGGCCCCCTCATCAGATATAGATTTTGGAGTTCTCAACTATCCAGACATTTGAAGCATTCGGCAATCAGCATTTCCTGAACCTACCGGTTAATTCAGCCTTTACAGTATTTTTTTTTTCTTCAGAGATATATAATTTTTTTAAGTTTCATTATAAAACTTGGTTTATATGTGTTAAATGTTAGTGTGTTCTTAGTTTATATATTAATATAATTATGTACTGTTGTAAAGTATGTAACTAATCTAATAATTCTAACCTCTGCTTATTATTCTTTTTTTTTAAATCTTTTTTTAATTCATAGAAAACTTTTGTATTTTTTTAAAACAATGGTGCGGGGGGGGTGAAGGTAAATATTTTTGTACTGGCGACTAGAAATTTTTATTGGCTACCAGATTTTATCAAATTTGTAAAGCCCTGCCTATGACTGTTGTAAAGCAATTGATGCACTTAGATTGAAAGTGGTTATTTTGAACATTGACTCTTTCTCTACCAAAGTACAGCTATATTATTTTCAATGTATGTGGATGCATAACTTTTGAATGGATGTTTCGCTTTTAATAATTTTGTTTCTGTTTGAGTTTCATTTTCCTTGTTCCATGTATGTTTTATTCAGATAATAAGAGATTGCTTGTTTGACTGCCTACTTTCTCATTCTTCTAATATTCCAACAGATTGTAAAAACAGATTGTCACAAATTTTAAAAATGTTAAATGCAGAATTGATATGTTCTTATCAGTATTATTTTTGCAAATTGTATCCTCATCATCATCATCATCATGATACTGTACATCTTTTTTTCCAATAATATTGAAAAAAAAATAAGTATATCTTCTCTGTTGGTATCAGGCTTATAAATTTTAATAGGTGATAGAGCACACTACAACAACAACAACAACAAAATTATATAGGAAACCAGTGTCACAATCCATTTTTCAGTCAAAAATACAGGCTGTCTCATTTCAATCTGAATATGGATTTTTGTTCATAACTTTTACAATACTGAAGATATAGTAATAAAATTTTCAAGTGACACTCTTTGCTCTGTGTGAAATATAACAATGCCATGAGAAGTGGTGGAGGAGATCACCATCTTTCTTCAAATTGTACTGCACTAGAAAATACTTTTGTAGTGCAAATGAGCATATGTTTCTTTTGCTTCATTGGATTTAAATCTTTTCAGCTGACAAAAGGGGAAAGATCTTCTGATGGTTATCTGCAATTAGTCCTACATGGGTCCAATCCAAAATTTCTACTTTAAGTCAACCTAAACCCAATGCCTTCAATCCGAACCCGAAATATTCAAATTGAACCCAAATAATCCATATTTTAATACAATGTCGGAAGAAAAACTTACAATTATATTTCTAATATCAATTCTATCTTTTTTGTATAAAAATAAACGCATATGCACTTATTAATATTCAAATATATAGTTTTTTTTCCTTTAAAAAATATTCAGGACCTCTTTTTGAAAAATCGGGTCAACCCAAAGCATTTAAAGTCAACCCGACCCGAAATGAAAAGTAAAATAGCATTTCCGAACCTTTGGTCGTGTTCCGGAAAAATCAACCCAACGCAGTAAAAGTGTTTTTTTATCTATTACTATAAGATTCCTAAAATACCCCCCCCCCCTTTCAGTTCACATGGCAACATGAAATGCATAGGTAAAAGTGGGAAGGCGGCTTATAAGTGGAATTTTCTTGAAAATTTCCTTAATACTATTCAAATTCTATTCTTTATATATAAAAAGGACTCTTGATGAATATGTCAGCAAGTTGGTGCGCTACCCCTGTAATATAATTATTATTACGGAGGTAGCGGTTGGTGCTGTTTGAGTGCGAGAAAAATAAATTATTTAGCTGCTGGAAAACAGAAAAAATAATTAAAATAACAAAAAGCAAAACCTGATATTCTTTACTATTAACATGAAAATTATTTGATGAATTCTGTTCAACTTTTCAATAAGTTGCAATAATAGCAAATTAGGCTGTGTAACAAATTTTTATCAAAATATAATAAGTTATTTGAAAATCAGAGCACCCCACAAAAAAAGGCCACTAGAGCAACTACAAAGAAAAAGAAAGGACGGAAATATCTGCAGTTTGTTTTGTTTATTTTACTCCGTAAATTTGGAAGTTGAAAGTTATCAGAATCAGATCATCAGCTTTGAATGGATACTATGTTTCGTTATGCAGGAAGAAACCGTGCATAGATTTTTTTAATGAGTAAGGCGGATTAGGAATTATAACAGGTGAGTCATACAGAGCAACAGAGCTCCTCTTTTCTTCTATTTTTCTGTTAAAAAAAAAAAAAAAAAAATTAAAAGGGGGGGAAAAAAAAGACGCAAAGAAGATAACATAGAAAAGGTGCGGAACACATTTTCCACTTTTAAACATGGCAGGGCGCATCAGCACTTAAAACAAAAAGGGTAGGGTGCATCACCCTTTGAAACACCAAATGAGAACAACTAGGGAGCATGAAAATAAAGAAACTAATCTTGGTGCACTTATTGACACCATAAAAAATTCCGTCGTCAAGAGGTGGGTGAAAACACATTCCAATCAAAGATATTTGGTGGGGGGGGGGGGCTTGCAAACAAATTTTTTTCAAAAACAGAAAATTGGGAGAGGGGGGGGGGTGTGTATTTTCGGAATTTTACATTATATTTTTTCAAGTCTCAAATCCACATTACATTCTGACACATTCCTGAACTAATTTTTATCTTAAATGCACAAAGTCAGCAGGTGTTCCTTTTTTAAAAATGTAAATAATTCTGGGAGAAAGAAAAGTAAGGGGGGGGGGGTTGCAGATTATTATTATTTTTTTACCTTTTTTAAAAAATATTCCTTTTTTGATATATTTGCTTCAGTATAATCTTTTTTTAGTATTGAAATGCGTTCCTCATAAATAATTTACAGGAAAGGTGGGGGGGGGGGGGGGGGTGAGTTATCTTAGTTTTTGACAAACAAACTGCAAATGATCCAAAATTCGGAATTGCTAAAGTCCAGAGGATTCCAGATTTTGGACTTTGTACTGCATTTACTATTTGAAAAAAATATTTTCTGAAATTCAATTCCATGTTGGTTTTTGTGTTTTTCAATTCGTTTTCTGTTTTTTTCTACATTTTAAAACTGCCACATCTGCTTCCCTGGTAACGATATATAAAAACAAAAAATAATCACTTATTCAGCATACTTTTCAGATTCTGGGGGTATCTTTGGTTTTTAAAAAAATATATTAATATTTATTATTTTGAAAATATTTTTTCTCGGAGGTCGATTCACATTCATTTTTATTTTTTCTGTTTTTTCTCCAGGTTTAAAATACAATCTCTTTTTTACCGAAAAAAATATTAAAAGAAAAACACTTATTCTTGATACTTTTTTAGTTTTAACGATATCTTTGGTTTTACAAAATATTAATATTTACCATTTTTAAAAAAAAGGTCTTCAAGTGGTTTCATAGAATTGCAGGAGATTTGTTTTTCTTCCTTTCAGTGCCTTTGAAGATATGATTTCCTGTTTTAAGAGAATTGTGCTTTGAAACATTTTTAGAGAGCTTTTCATGATGTATTAAAAAGTGTATTTTACTGGCAGCAGGAATTAAAATTGTTTGGAAATCATAAAGTTCTTCATTATTGCTTCTTTATTTTAATCTGTTCTTTGTGCTCAAATAATAATAATTGCTGCTACTTCATGTTTTCTGTGACTAAAGTCTAATTTACTGCTATTACATTTTTGATGGCATGTACTCTGCTGGAATCCAAAGATAGAAAACTGTGGAAGTCCTTTCCAAAGAGGACATATATTACTAAATATAAAGGAACGTAAAGTAAGATTGCACTTAAACTACCAAAACTACATATGTTGCCAAGCTGAGAGACAGGACTCAGAGCTGAGAGAGTCTGAGAACTAACAAACGAGAATGAATCACCCGAACATTATGTAGGTACAATGGATCATATCTCCAATTATTGTAATGATTTTCATTTCTGTAGTGTGGCGACTAGAGAACATTTTAATTTCTGCTGTCATAATGGCCTCTATTCTCTACCATATTCTACTGTAAATAATTAACTAAAACAATTAGTTCTTAATCGTACAAATTTTGTCTAACACATTAGGAAATATAATAATGCAGTGGTGTTTGCATTGTTTTCAGTAACATGGCAGAACATTTCAGGTAAAGATCCGTATTGCTTTGAAATACAAGGTCAAATTCATCGTTATATTTCATTTGATTCAAGGTTTGTTTGGAAAAACCAACCAGCATAACGGATGAAGCCTGCTAGTCTTATAATATGTAGATTTTTTGCATTAATACATCAAAGTTTCATATATATTACAACATAAAACTGTTAGTGTTTGAATAATACTATTTTATTTGAAATTGTAAGATAGCAAGATTGTAATGCAGTCATTAAAATATTAGTATACTGTAATAGCATAAATTGTCACTCAAACTAAGAGTTCTCCTGAATAAAGTGTCGGTTTAAACAAAAATGTATTTGAAGTTGATTCCATATTTTTTTAAGTTTTTACTTATGTTTTTTATTTTTGCTGTTAAATAAACTTTATTTCATTCACTATAACATTTTATAATTTCTTCATTTTTAATGTTCAATATCATTACTTTAACTCCTCTTTTTTTTTTTTTTTTTTTTTTTTTTTTAACAAAGAATAATTTTTTCTCCCTTTTCAGATTTGGAAGTATCTTGCCAACTGTATCATGCTGGTATGTCAGGAGAAGAAAGAAAAAATACCCATCACCAATTTGTTCATGATAAAATACAAGTAATAATTATTAATCTTAAAAGAAAAGAAATTACTACTACTTTTCTAGATGATTATAATTAGATTACAGGAGGGGGGGGGGGGGATCTTTGCATGGTTTCTTTTGATCTTTCTCTGCTTACCGATGTTCCTGTCCAAGGAGCACTTCAGATTAAAAGAATTCCATTATACAGATTATGAAATAAACCACATCATTGAATTATTTAGTATTTGTTTAAAACAAAATGCTTTCCAATTTTCAAATCAGCTTTATTCAGTGTCAGGTGGTTTAGCGATGGGTAATCCTCTAAGTCCTTTTCTAGCTGATTTGTATATGTATTACTTTGAGGTTAAATTGTTTAATCTTGTAAATCTTCCGTGTTATTGTAGATATGTGGATGATTCCTTTGCGCTCCTAGACCCATTTGTTTCATTCTTCGATAATGTGTTAACTATTTTAAACTCAATAGATCCTTCAATTTACATATGAAGTTGAAGTTGATAATAAATTACCTTTTCCTGATGTGTTAGTTACTCATCAGCTTAATACATTTGACACCTGTGTATACCGTAAACCCTTTGCAGTCTCACTCCTCCCTCATTTTATTTCTTGTCACCCCCCCCCCCCTTTCCCAAAAAGCTTCATATTTTAATTTCTTTATCAATAGAGCATGTTTGATTTGTTCGGATAATAATTCCCTTGTTGCAGAATTGATTTATATGAGATCAGTGGCTATCAATCATGGTTTTAGCTTGTCTTATATCAACTGTTTAATTTTTCGTTGTCTTAATAAATGTGTTAATAATCCCTATTCTTCTGTTGTTCCAGTTTCTTTTTCTAACCTCATTACTTTACCATTTTATAATAGCATTAGCTTCAAAATAGCTAATATTTTAAGAAATTATGATTTTAAAGTTGTTTTTAAGCCAGTTAATAAACTAACTTTTTCACCATTAAAGGATAAAATTCCACAACAAAACTTTTGGGGTATTTACAATATCCAATGTCAATGTGGTTTTTCCTGTATAGGACAGCTCCATTTCAGAATCAATGAGCACAAAAACTAGGTTAAGAAAAAGGAATTACAAAAATCCTCTATTGCTTGTTATAGTTGGAGTGAGGGACATAATTTCAACTTTGATTCAGCTACTATTATAAAGAAATACAATACTCCTTTAGATTTAGACTTTTTTGAAGTAGTTTATATTCATAAATTTAGTAACTCCCTGGTCAACGATTTTTCGAGCGTACCTTACATCTCACTTTTCTGAGTTGATTTACTGTGTCATAGTGCATCACCTCCGGCTTAATCTTATTGGTTGCTTGCACATGATGAGCTTTCGTGTGTGATGAGCTGATGTGTTGTTTGCTGTCATTTGAGTTTTTCAACTTGGTTTCATGTCTTTGGGGTGTGTATGTAAGTTTTTGTTTTTACTGACTTTGATGATGTGAGTCCAAGTTACTTAAGAAACATACATCTGTTCATTGTGCTACAGTTCGATAGTATGTATAATGATATCTGGGGATCGTGATGAATATAAAAGGAAAAAATTAATAAAAAGATGAATCACCAGTGACTAGCACCGGAGTGACTCCGAATACCTAAAAGTAATTTAGACAAAACATATATTCAATACTCTCCCCAAACACCATTATAGGCGCGAACGATAGTGGTAGTACAATGCGAAGCCATAAAAGTTAAAGTTTAATAATAAATTATAAGTTTGATAATATATCTTATATATGAAATTGATAAATAATATTATAAATAAAAAGAAAAGACAAAACTCACCCAAATGAAGCTAAACAGATATTTATTCACAGAATAGTGCACCACAATAAATAAAACACTTAATAACTTCAAACGTAATATCATTATCACAACACTACTGATTGTGTTCCCTTTTAACAATATTATTGAATTATGAAAATACAAGATTGTAAAATTTATACTACATTCCTAGTTGTCCACATCAAGAGAAATCTCTATTATTCATTATTACATTTTATTCTATTATATCTACTCTATACAAAGTAATTAACTCTCCATGTATGTAATAAAGTGAGTCATAAGAATCAATGGTCCGATTCAGATTAGAGTATGGTATATTATTATAGAGATCGAAGTAAGTTCATCTTATCAAATCAGGATATTTAAAGTTAAGAGTTATTATTGAAGTAAGTTCATCTTAACAGATCGAGATATTCAAAGTTAAAAGTTATTATCAAAGTAAGTTCATCTTAGCAGATCGGGATATTCGAAGTTCAGAGTTATTATTTATGTTTAGGAAGATATGGCTGTAGTACATCATCAGTGAACTAAAGAAACGCCATCAGTAAGGTGAAGAAAACCATACACTAAATACGAAATGCATCTCGAATACAGAAGGATGAAGAATTAATCCAATAATCTTACTATTGACGGTATGTGAACATCTTGACAGGAAGATGAAAGTTAATGAAGAAGGAATACTGATTCATCACTAAAAACGGACATCTTGAGATGAAAGCCAAAATGTAGTTCATGGAGGAAGTAGTATCAAACTTCTATGACTCTAGGAAGTAATTATTACAATGACAAATCCGGTATATTTTAGATTGCATTATTATTAAATTATTTATTTTATTAAGAATTATAAGATATTATTAATAATGAATTATTAGAACTCCACACTCTATTGTTATTCATCATTCCTAACTCTCGCCAACAATGGCTCAAGCCCGGATAACAAGATTTTCTGCACATACTACATCTTGAAGATTTTTTTAGAAGACTGAAAAAGTCTTTACAGTTTACCACTCAGGTAAAACTTTCTGGCGGTTACGGAATAACCAATGAGAAAATAGGAACCGGATGAATGTTACTGAACAAGCCCCAACAGACCGTAGTCAAAGTTACAGCTAGAACTCTCACTGACGCATCTACCCCTAGCAACAGCATTTAAATAGTATTTTGAACATTCGATCGTGACCTTGGAGTGCTACCAAAACGACCTTGCGCAAATACGCAGGAAAAAAGGTTCTTGTTTACATGAAGACATCTGAAAATCTGTCAATGGACTCTCATAGCGAAAATGTACCATCTTCAAAATAAAATAAAATAAAATAATTAAAAATCGATAACTGCCAAACTTATGGATGAAAATAAATGAAATTTTAGCAATCGAATCAAATTAAAAAGTTCTTTCCACCAGATATGTTTTGAAAGTAAAAATATTTAATTTAAGGAAATTTTGAAAAATGATTATTGGACTTAGAAATTTTGAAAGGAAATTTGGAAAAGTTTCGCGATTCTGAAAGATTTTGCATTGATCAAAATCAGTGAATTTGAACTTTCTGAAAAGAATAAAATTAGCGATTAACCATTTTTTAATAATTATTATTAAAAAGGAAATACGCTATATTTTGGAATAATTATTAATTTTATACTGTCTGTTATTTAAAATATTTATATAAAATGGATATTATTTAAAAGTTAGAAAAAGTAAGTCAGAAATATTTTTATTTTGGATAATTTGAAATGAAGTTTAATTAATATTGCAAAGTGAATAAATTGTAAATTAAATTTGAAATGAATATCCTAGAACAAATGTAATGGAAAGATTCTGAAATTAAATTATACTCTCACCAAAAGTAAACAATTTAAAAAGAATGTTTGATTTAAAATGCAAAAATGAAACTTAGCTTAATTAATTTAAATGAATTTAATGAGTTTAATTAAATGGATGAATAAATTAAAGTTAAATATTAAAATACTGAATAAATTAAGAGTAAAATTTTAAATCTCAACAGTATGTGTTAAATGTTGGTTTTTAGTGTATACTTTCACTGTGATTATTAAAAATCATTAAAAACTATTTCTAGGAGTACCAAAAAAAAAATCAAAACTATTTATAGGGAATTAATATAACTGTAATTTGCATTATTACAAATATTTATTATTTTAAATTGATTTTTTTAATGTATACCATAGGTTGTTGTTGCAACTGTTGCTTTTGGAATGGGTATTGACAAGCCAGATGTTAGACGTGTTATACATTATGGAGGTAAGAAAATTTATCCTGCTCCACAATATCCATTATATTAAGTTGAGAGACAAAGATTATCTTTCACACTTTTTGAATGAACTTGGTTGTTTTATTTAATTAGAAAATTTCCATATCTTTGCTATACTCAAGGTGTCCAGTTTCTTGCCATGAAACAAAATAATGATAAAACAAATGTTTATTCAATGACTTGTGTTTTTATTGTAATAAATGTTGGTTTCCACATATTTATGTGGGTTTTCTCTCGTTCATTTCAAGTTTTCATTGCTGCTTATATGTATTTAATTATACTATAGATAGAAATTTGTTGATAAAATCATGCATGTTTTAAATCCAAAAGTTCTTAAAATTTTATATGTAATAAGGAAATTAATATAATATTATATAATAATAATTTATAAGGAAAAAAAATATTAATCATTTATTAATCATTTACAAGTATAACATTGGAATACTTTATTAGAGAAACCAGTGCTATTTTGTATTGGCAATAAGCCCGTATTTAGGATATATGGCACTCCTGTGCAGTCATTTATTTTATGCCCCCCCCTCTTCTTTTATCAAAACTTCCACATTGTCATCTTTTTACAAATTACCAAAAGTTTATTTTGGTAGTTTTGGATTTATTTGACTTATAAAAATTATATTACTTATTTAATTGAATACACAACACATACTACGAATGGCAAGTTTTTTGTATTACAAATATATATAGTGTATAATATATAATCACTACATATTATAATCACTACATATTAGCCCCACCAGTGGCTGAGAGGTTGTGCTCTCGAAGCTGGTAGACGGGAGGTACTGGGTTCGATCCCAACCGCGCCCGTCGGCCTAATCGTTCGGAGTTTTCGTGGTTTTCTTCGAACCGTGGATTTATCCATGCGTAAATACGCATTAGGTTCCCTTAGAAAGACCCCCACGAAGGGCACTCCCCCTGGGCCTATATCCCAAGTGTAGATAATTGGCCGTCAATAATCAACCCAACCCAACACTACATATTAATATACCCTGTAAAAAAAAAAAGATCACAGTAACCTCCAGTGTATCAGGCAAAATATATAATAAAAACACATTGAAAAGTATCACTGTTGTGTAATAATAGACTTTGAAAACTATCACAGAACTCATCATTTTCACTTATCAAAAATATATGATAGAAACTAGAAAACACGCAGAAAAATCACTAAAGCTTAATTGCCTCTGGAAAAATTATTAGAGAACACTTTTGTCTTAAAAAAATATATATGTTCCACAGATAAAGATCACTCTAATTTCATTAGCCGTAAAAAATATCTGAGATCTTTAATTTTGTCAGTCAAAATATATGGTAGAAACCTCTACAGTTTTATAGTCCATTTAAGAAAAACTATACTGCAGAAAGCTTCAATTTAGTCATTCATGAATGCATGGTAAAAATTTTACAATTAAAAAAAATATTTTACAAAACTTAGGGAAATTAAAGAAATTACTTTCATCTAATATTTGCATTTTTGAGTACTGTATAACTTCATCAAAATCGAGAATGGATGTGCTGTCTGATTCTGTACCTAACACCCCAAGATTGATAGAATATATTTTCTTTTCTGGATCTGGTTAACATCATTAGAGCCATTTGATGTTGTTTCTTTTGGTTCTGTTTCTGACTAAGAAATTGCAACAGATGAAGCTAAGATGGAACAGCAAATTCCTTTCGTTAGACACTTTTTTAAAAATTAAATAATCCCCAAGAATCATTGTTTTCCCAATAAAATGGCATTGCTAACTCTAGTGCATTGGAGAATGTAGAGGCTACATATCCTTCTGGTATTCTGAGATTTTCAACTTTCATTTCCAACTATTGCTCTATTGTTTTGAAGTATAATTTCATCAGCATTGTCGTACATCCTACACTGTTCCCTTTTGTTTTTACCACTAAAATACGATTCCAGTCAAGGTCGTTTCGATAAATTTCAATCTCCCTTTGTCTTCTTTTTCAGCTTTCTGACAAAATGTAGCACCGCTTAACCTAGATCATTTATCTGTATCATGAGCTACAATATACTATTGGTTCTTAACATGAAAATTTTGTAGAATATTGAAAAAAGAATGTATTTCCGTTTAAATAAGATATAAAGAATGCCTTCCCAGATGACAAAACTATCATTCATGGCTAGTTATATGAAATACAGGAAACACCTACCCAGACTCTAACCCAAATGCTTTATAGGCAGCCAAAGTCCCAAGATCTAAAAGTATTTATCAAATGCAGAATAAATTCATTGTGAGTAAGTAAAAATACTCGTATAAAATATCTGAAATTTTAAGTTTAATAACAATTTTCAACAATGAAATGCCAACAGAACTTTGAATGAAGAAGTATATTCAATCATAAGTGATTCTAAAATGAACCCTCTTTAATAGTTGATGGCATGTAGAGCTACTTACATGGTTCACTTGTTGGATTGGTACATTTTATCATATCAAAATGAAGTTGTGCATTAATTATTCAATATTAATTTAATGCCTGAATACTAATTCAATCCAGTTGTCATAATGATAAATAAAAAATTTTATATTTTTTTTCTACTAACTGTATTTTACTGTCCTTTGCAGCTGCACATGACTAAATACAGCCCTGTCTGGCAATGTACATCAAAATTATAATTTTTTTAAATAGCATATGGTTTTACATGCTTCATCTTAAGTTTAATGTTTAAATATTATTTAAGTATAGATTAAGTGTTGTTTAAGTTTATTTAAGTATTTATTTTTTAACCTTTCATTTATCGCATAAGATAATAATTCAAAATTCAATTAATAAAGTAATCTAAACCTTAACAATCCGGATGATTTCAAGTTTGTTATGAAAAATTTTGATACACAATTCATTTTAGTGAAATATTCTTCATTTAAATAGGCTTCATAGCTTTTATTATTTCATTCTTCCTTCTTTTTGAAAAGTTTTAAATGTAAGTATCTGTACTTAATTGCATATAAAATGTGTAATTTTGTCTTGTTTTTTAAACATGCTAATTAATTGTTTGCCCCAACTTATTTTAGTCTATTTAAAACAACACAAGACCGGATATGATTTTATCAAAATTTGACCAATGATATTCATTTTATTTATATATCTGTTATGAAATAAACTCAAAACTTATACTCAAATAATGTAAGGTGTCAACATATAAAAAAAAAATGTACAAATATTATTTTAAAATGTAAAGAAGTAACAGGGTAGAAGGTAAATCATGTATAGCACATCAATCATTAATTTTTTTATTAAATTTAAATATTCTGTAAGGCAGAATACATATGTATGAGAAATTTCGTAATAAAACTAATAATGAAAAGTGTTATTAAACAAGAAAAGCATGTATTCAGTAGTCTGTCTGCAGAGTTATATAATATAGACGGACGCCGTGTGCGGAAAATTTTCTGCTAAATTCCGAACTTTGCTGAAAAAAATTTAGAGGGGAAAAAAAAAACTTTTTTAATACCAAAAAATAAAAAAATATTCCCCAATTTTATGAACAATTTATTTACTGTTTGCGCACAATTCAAAATTTAAAGATGCAAAACATTGTTGTGACATTACAGACCCTTGCAAAGAGGTCAAAATATTAATGATTGGGCTGTTTCTAAATGCATTGAAAAATTAATTGATAAAAATTCAGCTCTTCCTATCATAGATTTTTAGCTTTATTATTATTTTTAACCAAAATAATTATTCTTTAATTAATATTAATTAATTTTAATTTTAAATGGTAATTATCTAAATTAATTTGCAGAAAGTTTTTGACCTAATTTTTATATGCGCAGAAAGTTTTTGGTTTTATACAAGTCTGTCTGTCTGCTGTTCATATGTGTGCATATTTTGCATTTGTGCTCATTGATCATGTGCTTGTTAAGGTTTTCAGTGTGTGTTTATGTAAATATTTCAATAATAATATTTAACCCTCTAAGCGTGTGGAACGTAATATTCCGTTCACTAAGCTCCAGGTTTCACTGCAATATATGCAATGTTTAAGATAATATAATTCTATAGATTTAATGAATTTTCAAAACATTGAAGAATGATTAATACTCTCTTAAGGGTTACATTCATATTTGTAATTAAGTTTTATTTATAATGCTGAAAGAATCGTATTTTTTTAGCATTTAAAACAAATGCAGAGAAAACAACATTACAATTTTACCCTTTTTCAAAACGCTCAGAGGGTTAAATATGAAAATAAAAATTTGAGAAAAACTTTTAAATACTAATATTGTATAATTGAAAATGAAATCAGCTGATAAATAAGGCTTTGTTAAAATCAAAGCAGTTTTCAAGATTTTTGTGAATTTTATGATTTAAATGATTCATTAAGTTTCATTATTAAATGATTAATGGATAACATTATAAAAAATAAGGAATTTCTTTTTCTTCTTTTCAGCACCAAAAGATATTGAATCCTATTACCAAGAGATTGGAAGAGCTGGTAGAGATGGTTCATCAAGTATTTGTCAAGTGTTTTATTCCAATGGCGATTTTGTTACTTCCAAGTAATTATGTTTACATTTTAATATGTTTTTGTGAGATTATTCTTCATTGATTTTAACATTTAAAAATTTTGTCGTTTAACGACTGATTTTATTTGTAATATATGAATCTCATCAAAAAGTCACCTGTAAAAAATGCAGCCAAGTCTCGTAACTCATTTACCGTAAAAAGTACTGAGATCGTATAAAGCCAAGTTTAACTATCTTATTAACTCTGAAATTTTCATTCACAAATCACTCCTAGTCTCTACATCTTTAGTTAATTATTATTTTATGACTTGGCAATTACGCAGCACAGGAAAGTTATTACACCTTACTATGTCATGGGATGGGATGGGATAATTTAACTAAAGCAAATTATATACGGACAGGGAAGCTATTACACCTTAATATGTTATAGTATTATTTGATTAAGACTAACTATATACATCACATTCTCGTGCTACGTAATTGCCAAGTCACAAAATAATAATTAACTAAAGATGTAGAAACTAGGAGTGATTTGTGAATGAAAATTTCAGAGTTAATAAGATAGTTAAACTTGGCTTTATACGATCTCAGTACTTTTTACGGTAAATGAGTTACGAGACTTGGCTGCATTTTTTACAGGTGACTTTTTGATGAGATTTCACTTCTTTTTGTAAGTAATCCTCCTTTTCTTCATTTTGGGCTCTTTTTGGAGATCATCCACTGATTTTCGAAGAAGTTACCTTAAAGAAATTTCAGGTAACTAGGCAAGCACTAAGTTATGGGAGGGGGGAGTCAAAAGTACTCTCAATTGCTTCCAGGAAAGATGCTATCCATCTGAGATATTACTTGCAGCCTAGATACTTGATATTTAGCACAAAAGTACTGTTTAGGATAAAAAGAAAGCTAAAATTAAAATTCCCGGAAATTTTCAATAAAACAAACTCTTTTCGATTTTTCGAAGTTTTTTTTTTTTCGTTTTTTTTTTGTCTTTTTTTCCGGCTTTTTAAATTTTTCCTTACTTTGTATCCTAAGCCCACCCTACCTTTCTGCCAAATGTCAAGCTGGTAGGACTACAAAATCGAATTATTTCCAAACCTTCGACTTTTTATAAATTTATTGATTTTTCGATTTTACTTCTAAGTTTCCTGATTGTAATGCCAATATAGTATTTCTTTGATCCGTCTTCTTAGGATCATTTAGGTTCAATTTAAAGATAAATCAAGGTAATCTTAGAGTCACCATGATTTTATTTAGAAAGGACTATCAAGCCATAACCAGCCAGTAATGTCGGGAGGAGAGAGGGAGCTGTGAAGATTTTTTTGGTGCTAACATCATTTAACAATCCATATTTCATATGCAAATTAAATAGAGTATAACCTGTGAAAGAAAACAAACATGTCTATAAAGAAACCGTTCATAACGCAGCCGGTCTATAGCGGAACTTTTCTATACCGAAATTCGTAAAAAAAAAGAAAAAAAGCATAATCCGGGGAAAAAAACATAAAACAATTAGGGGCGGTGTACTAGCTAATAGGACAATTACCTTAAAACTCATGTTTCTAGAACTACAAAGTCGAATTGTTTTCAAATTTTCGATTTTTTACAGATATTTCGATATTTCAATTTTATTTTCGAATTTTACAAATTTTTAAAAGTTTCTTTTTTGAATCGTAAATACTACCTTTACACTACATTTTAAGTCTCTACGACTGCAAGATCAAATTATTTTCAATTTTTAATTTTTTTCGAATTTTCCAGATTTTTTAATTTTTTCTTTTTTTGTCTTCTTTATTCCATATTTCAAGTTTCTAGCGCTACAAAATCGAATTATTTTCAAATTTTCGATCTATTTCGATTTTTTTTAAAATTTTTTTTTCGAATTTATTGTGTTTTAATTTTTCATTTTTCTCTATAACACTACCTTTACGCTGAATTTTTAGTTTTTAAAGCTACAAGATCAATTATTTTTCAATTTTTCGAATTTTCCAGATTTTTTTAATTTTTCCCTTTTTTTTCTATCCTAAATACTACCTTTATTCCAAATTTCCAGTTTTTAGCTCTAAAAAATCGATTTTTTTTTCAAATTTTCGTTTTTTTCGATTTTTTAATTTTATTTTCGCTTTTTGTTGTGTTTTTAATTTTTTTTCTTTTTCTGAATCCCTTTACACAAATTTTCTGTTTCGAAGACTACGAGACCGAATAATTTTCAATTTCTCATTTTTTTTTCGAATTTTGCGGATTTTTTTTTTTTCGAATTTTTTGTGTTTTTAAATTTTTTCCTTAAATAGCATCCTAAATCTCACCTTTATTCCAAATTTCAAGTTTCTAGCGCTATAAAATCGGATTATTTTCAAATTTTCCTTATTTTTCAATTTTTTCAATTTTATTTTCGAATTTTATTGTATTTTTCATTTTACCTTATTCCGAAACCTAAACACTATCTTTACGCCGAATTTTAAGTTTCTAAGGCTAAAAGATCAAATTATTTTCAATTTTTCAGACTTTTTCGAATTTTTTAATTTTCCGGATTTTTGAATTTTTCCTTATTTTGTATCCTAAATACTATCTTCATTCCGAATTCAAAGTTTCTAGCGCAACAAAATCGGTATATTTTCAAATTTTCGGTGTTTTTCGATTTTTCCGATTTTTAAATTTTATTTTCGATTTTTATTGTGTTTTTAATTTTTCCTTATTCTGAATTCCAAACACTACCTTTACGCCGAATTTTAAGTTTCTAAGGTTAAAAGATATATATTTTTCATTTTTTCAATTTTTTTCGAATTTTTCGAATTTTTGAATTTTTTTTTTCGATTTTTCTGGATTTTTTCATTTTCTTCTTTTTTTGTATCCTAAATACTACCTTTATTCCAATATTGCAGTTTCTAGCGCAACAAAATCGAATTGTCTTCAAATTTTCGGTTTTTTTCAATTTTTTCGATTTTTTCAATTTTGCTTTCGATTTTTTTGGTGTTTTTGATGTTTTCTTTTTCTGGATGCTAAACACTACCTTCACACCAAATTTTAAGTTTCTAAGACTACAAGATCGTATTATTTTCGATTTTCAATTTTGATGGAATTCGTTGAATTTTCGAATGTTTTTCTTTCGAATTTTCCGGATTTTATAATTTTTCTTTTCTTTGTATCCTAAACACTACCCTTTTTCCAAATGTCAACTTTCTAGGGCTACGGAATCTACCTAATCTTTTTGATGACGCATGAATGAGTGAGTGAGTGAAAAAAAATCGAATGTTTGAGTTCATATATCGTCTGAAGTAGAAAAGACAGAAAGTTGTAATTTTAAATTTTGGTCTTATTTGCCACATTCTCTAGAAAAACGAAGTTCCAGACTTTTGGGAAACTTCAGCGCAGAGATATGGGGGGGGGGGGGGTCAAAAGTGCCCTGAGTTGCTTCCAGAAAAGTATGCTTATGGCTGTCCCCTCTCGACTTGGCGGAGGCACTGCAGTGCCTCCAGATCTTGCCAAGGCTGTGTTTTCCTATTAGACTTAATGTTAGCTATATGCTCCATTTTTCTGCAACTAAATTTCCTCATGCCAATATAGTAATTCATTGATCCGTTTTCTTAGGATCGTTTATGTTCAATTTAGAGATAAATCAAGAGAATCTTAGAATCACCATGATTTTATTTAGAAAGCACTATCAAGTCATAACCAACCAGTAATGTCGGGAGGGAGGGAGAGATGTGAAAATTTTTGTGCGACCAACATCTTTTAACAACAAATATTCCATATATAAATTAAATAGAGTAAAGCCTGTGAAAGAAAATGAACCTGTCTATAAAAAAAAGGTCTATAACGTAGCCAGTCTATAGCGGAACTTTTCTATTACAAAATTCGTAAACAAAAGAAAAGAAAAGCATAATCCGGGGAAAATAACACAAAACAATAACGGAAGGTGTACTAGCTAATAGGACAATTATCTTAAAATCTCTCTAAAACAAACTATCCCCATCCTGTGGGATTTGTTTTTCAATGTTTTACTTTATTTAATGCAAAACATAGATTGCATCCGACAACTCATAAAAAAGTCCTCCGGCCTGTACCGGCAGGAAAAGGTAGCTTTCCTATATCTTCGTTTTAAAATTTTAGCTAATGTTACTCGAAAACAGCAAGTTAAAATGCAAAGAAACCGTTTACAAAAGATTCGTTTACACTGAATTTGAATAAGAAATTCGCCAAATTATTGAGCTATAGCCAAGTTGGCTTCATTTATGAAGACTTATTTTTGTCGCCAAATTTGGCGAGATGTCGCCAATTGTCGCGAAGTTTGGCGAGAATTTGGCGCTAATGGATATGAATATATAGTTTTATGCGTATGATTGGGAAAATGATTACAACAATGAAAGAAAATAATTTGCGAGAAATCGCGTTCACTAAAACTTATAAATTTATATTAAAATCATTAAAATTACAGACATTACAATTCACTTTCATAAAACATTAAAAACATATTAAAATTGGACGTTTCGGATTTACATGGAAAATCCCTCTTCAACAACAACATTTCACTTAGCGTAAATCATAGTTCAAAAATATCAACAAATAGAAAATGCAACGTATCAAAATTTCGAAGTCAAAGTTACAGTTATAATAACACGGAGTATTCATTCGGGATTGCACCTGCTTGACCATTATTGACCATAAATTTATCGTTGTTTTTTTGTAATGTGCTGTTTTGTTTCAAAATGTCAGCCACCCTAGAATTTCAAACTGCTCTATCTCAGCCAATTTTTAAGATAGAGGTAAAACAAAAAATGCTCTGGAATCCTTGTATCAAGTCCTAACACCTAATTAAAAAATAAACTTGATTTTTTAACTTTTTTGTATATTTATTTTAGTTTTAAATTTTTCCATGGCCGCCATCTTGAAACAAGATGACGGACCAAGCTGGCCAACGAACTCGGTCGAGGCATTGGTGAGCTTAATACACACAATTAGTTTCTCCAAATTAATTTATAAATACGAGCGTTATCGTATCAAATTATTTTCATTTTTTCAATTTTTTTCGAATTTTTTTATTTTTTTTTTCGAATTTTCTGGATTTTTTTAATTTTTCTTTTTCTGTATCCTAAATACTACCTTTATTCCTAATTTGAATTTTCTAGCGCAACAAAATCGGATTGTCTTCAAATTTTCGGTTTTTTTCAATTTCTTCGATTTTTTCAATTTTGCTTTCGATTTTTTTGGTGTTTTTGATGTTTTCTTTTTCTGGATGTTAAACACTACCTTCACACCAAATCTTAAGTTTCCAAGACTACAAGATCGTATTATTTTCAATTTTCAATTTTGATGGAATTTGTTGAATTTTCGAATGTTTTTTTTTCAAATTTTCTGGATTTTATAATTTTTCCTTTCTTTGTATCCTAAACACTACCTTTTTTCTAAATGCCAAGTTTCTGGGGCTACGGGATCTACCCAATCTTTTTGATGACGCGTGAACGAGTGAGTAAGAAGTGACAAAAAATCGAATGTTTGAGTTCATATATCGCCTGAACTAAAAAAGACAGAAAGTTGTAATTTTAAATTTTGGTCCTGTGGGCCAAATACTCTCTATAATTGAAGTTTAAAATTTTTGGGATACTCCAGCGCGGAGATATGGGGGGGTCAAAAGTGCCCTGAGTTGCTTCCAGAAAAGTATGCTTACGGCTGTCCTCTCTCGACTTGGCGGAGGCACTGCCGTGCCTCCAGATTTGTATTTTTTTACACATTTAGTTAGACAATGTTTAACCTTTAACATATTCAGTGTCTTTATACCCTTATTTTCAAGAAAATTAATGCATATACATATAGACACATGTGTAAGTGTACTTTCTTATTACTTATCTAGCTGACCCGCCTGGCGTTGCCTGGGACCGTTATAATAAAATTAAAAAAACCTGAAGTTTTGTATAATTTTATATCATTAACCTAATTTGTATGAAATTATTTATTTATAAGTGTTGCGCATGCGACAGGAAATCCTCTATTTCCACCTTCCACAGACAGGTGGCCTCAAATATGATAAATCGCGAACCAAACAAACCTCTGGCTCAAGTCCTGCTGCCTTTGGCACTGTATATCAGGCATGCTGCGCACATGCCAGAAAAATCAATAATTTCTACCTGAATAGTATAAACCTCTGAACCTACTGAACAAACCTCCTGGTGTGGTTCCTGCTGCCTGTGGCAACGTATAACAGGCATGCAGCACATGCACTGCAAAATCTATTAATTCCCACCTTCTTCCACCAGGGGCCACAATCTGTTCTATATGAACATAACTGAAATCTTTAAGGCTGTCGATGTCAAATCGAATGAGCCATACCCCATTGTGATCGGGCTCATAGAACCAGAGATAGTAAAAATGCCCCCTATTGGTGAAACGCAGAGCTAAAATTGGTAAATTCTATTGATATCGAATCGAATCGAACCGCATCGTGATCAGACCCATACAACCCGAGATAATTTGAAAAGCAATAGCAAAATTCTTAGTTTTATTTCTTTTTCTATACAAAAATCTGGATTTTTCTAAAATAAAAAATTATGTGCTAAATTCGAAAATTTTTTGAAAATCTGAAATCTCAGCCCACTTTAAGCAAGGATGCATACTTTTCAAATCCAAAAATCCTATGTTTTAAATAATTTTATAGTGCCACAAATTTTGCTACGATAAAAATGTTCATTTTTTCCTCACTGAAATCCAGGTGTTTTGGGCTATGAAAGGATGCGTTAAAAAAGCAAATCAATTAATTTAAAAAATAAATGCTTACAGTTCCAATTACCAGATCAGTATGAAAATTACATATTTGGAATCATAGTTGAAAGATACACATAGATTTGTAATTTTCAAATCAGTAAGTGCAACATTAAAAAAATAATAATAAAGACGTTGAAACCATTCCACTATTAAAATTAGAATGATTTCAATCTAGATGGCTGTCTCCTCCCAAAAGATTCACTGAACACGTTCCAGATAAAAACGCTTGAAAAATTAAAATTTTTAATTAATATCTTGGGTTCTAATTGGTCGAATTTTACAAATTTTACTTCTCTAAAACCGCGATTTTTTTTATTATTATTTTTTTTTTATGTCTGTTTGCAAATTTTTGTGCAAATAAAGTAATTATTGTGATTTTTTTTTTTTTTCAAAAAAGCCTAGAAAATGTTTTACTGCAGCCAGAATGAAAATTTTCGAGTTACAGGTGAAAAAAGAAATTCCGGTTGGTTGCAATCCTCACAGTAAGGTACGATTCTAAGGAGAAATGAACTCCACCATTTTTCAGATAAAAAGATTCCATTTACGGAGTTTTTAATCAATAACTACTCTAATTTTCAAAATATTAAAATTCTGAGACTCAGGTGCACCAGGAGAGGCCTTGAACTATCCTCACCTAAATTTTCAGACTTCCAGGTGCGCTAGATTTTGCTAGCCATCACGGACAGACAGAGACACACACACAGATCGATATTATCTTGTATTAGTATAGATATTTGTTTATGATTGTTTAATGATTTTGGTTTTTAAGCCATTAAAATCCATATATTTAAAGCAGTTTGGTAATTCTGTCAAATCAAATATTCC
This sequence comes from Maratus michaelseni, assembly GCA_963931845.1. NCBI lineage: Eukaryota > Metazoa > Arthropoda > Arachnida > Araneae > Salticidae > Maratus > Maratus michaelseni. The sequence goes on along the minus strand of OZ007587.1, from coordinate 316,567,008 downwards.
ATCGAAATTCGACCGAATACGCATGCGTCAAAAAATCACCGGCCAATGAGGTGAGGGTCTATGACTGTCTCTACAAACGTGTTTGGGATCGTATCATCTGTTGTTTTTTTCTATTCTAGCACGTTGCGTTAAACCTAGGAAGATATTTATCTAGAACTCACTGTGGAGTGTTTAGAAGGTATTTATTTTATTTATTTATTTTATTTATTGTAATTTGTATGAATACTTAGGTGTCCATTTCGGATTTACTGTTTAAAAATGAATTTAGGCTCCTTTAACGTTGGCGAAATCCGATGATTAAAATGTCTTTTTAGATCTCTATCATTTTGTTTATATAGTACAGAAAATAATTATTCAAACGTTTAGAACACGTAATACAAAATTGGACCACTTAAAGTCTGTTTATTATCGGGAATGAATCTTATGGTGTTTCAATTGATAATGAAAACGATTATGTAAATATAATGTCAAAAGACAGTATGCACGGTAGTAATATTTTTATTATTATGTGTTCGAAAAAAGCAGAATCTGAGCGTCTGAATATAAATTATAAAATAAACAGAAATATATTATCTCTATTCGATTTAAAAGTTTTGTCATTACATAAGTGGGCTATTTTATTTGTAAAGAGTATGTATGCATTATATTGTTTGTATGTATACAAATCTTTAGAATGTTTTGATTTGCAAACTCTTAATATTTGAATAATGTTTACATTATATTTGTTTGTATGTATACAAACAATATATGTATACAAAGAAGTATATATACAAACAATGTATAATGTATCATGTAACAATATTAATATTTACATTGTATTGTTTGTATGTATACAAATCTTGAATGTTTTAAATGGGCAAATTTGTAATGTTTTTTCTGTTATTTTTTTTAAACGTCAAAAAAAATAAATTTTCAAACTTGGTATAGAAAACTTAGGTACTTCTCTATTATCCCATCGACCACTTTTCATAACAAAATACTATCACCAAACTGTATGATTAAATGCCAAAAATGCAGTCCCATTTACTTGATGTCGGAAGCATTATACATGTTTTTTATGTCATCAAGTGGTTTTTAATTCAACATTTGCGTGTATTTTTCATTATGTTTATTTGATTTATTAGTTATTTCATTAATTAAAATAACAATTGTATCCTTAAATTCTTATATTTTATTTATTTATTTTGATATTCCAATGACAACGTTCTCCCATTTATTTGGCGTTACAGTTTGGCGATAGTTTTTTGTTATGAAAAGTGGTCGATGAGATAATAAAGAAGTACCAAAACTTAATTATGTATATGAGTATATTCCTTAACAGTATTAATCATTACTCGATATTTTAAAACTGCATTATATTTGTAAAATTATATTAATTTAAACAATGCTTCTATTGAAGTGTGAAGAACCATATATTTACATAATCGTCTTCATTAGCAATTGAAACACCATAAGATTCATCCCCGATAGTAAACGGACTATAAGTGGTCCAATTTTGTATTACGTGTTCTACGATATTTTTACGTACGTTTGAATAATTATTTTCTGTACTATATAAACAAAATGATAGAGATCTAAAAAGACAATTTCCATCGGGATTGATTTCGCGAACGTTAAATAAGCCTAAATTCATTTTTAAACAGTAAATCCGAAATGGACACCTAAGTATTCATACAAATTATAATAAATGAATAAATAAATACCTTCTAAACACTCCACAGTGAGTTCTATATAAATACCTTCCTAGGTTTAACGCAAAGTGCAAGAAAAAAACAACAGGAGATGATCCCAAACACGTTTCTAGAGACCGTAATAGACCTTCACCTCATTGGCCGGTCCTACCGGAAGATTTTTTTGACGCATGCGTATTGGGTCGAATATTGTTGAAACATTTGACAAAATAAGCAAACTGCTTCCACCTAGGTATTTATACACAATACAACAAATAAAATAAATGCCTTCAAAACCCTTTTGATCATCACATCAGCGTGCAGAACAATTTTTTTTACCGGAAACCATTTGATGAATTTCATTATTTTTCCGTTATCGATTGACAAATTTTATGATTTTACTGCTAACGATTGCTGAATTTCACAATTTATCGACTATTGCTTAACGAATTTCATGATTTTTTCCATGAACATTTGTCAAATTGCACAAAAAAAAATTAAGAATATCGTCAAATTGTCTCGGGTAAAAAAATTTTGGATATTGTCAAATGCCTTCGAGAAAAAAGTCTCTTTGTCAAATGATTTTGAAGAAAAAATCGGGAAATTCACAAAATGGTTTCGGAAAAAACTTCACCAAATGGTTTCAAAATTCTTTGAGTGACAGCGGGAAAAAAATTTTCATTTTACATTCAATCATCGCAATTGGCGAGTGTGACTAAGTTTAGCCAGTGGTGGCAATAACATCATTCACCAATTTTCAGTATTACTCGCCGATTGGTGAGTGTTAATTTTGTCTTATATCACAAACTGTATTTACATATACTACTAGATATAGTGATTATGAACCATGATTTTTCTGTTATTGGGCGAGATTCATGTTTTTTCAGCAATTCTTTGACGAAATTCGTGTTTTTTTCAGCGATCCTTTTGAAGAATTTCGCATTTTTCTCACGATCCTTAACAAAATTCGCAATTTCCAGCAATTCTTTGATAAAATACATTTTATTCCGCAATTTTTAGACGAAATTTAGTAAAAAAGCGTGATCTTTTGGTGAAATTTCCTTCTTTGTTATTCTTTGGCAAAATTTACTTATCTTTCGTGATCCTTTTGCATAATTACGTTTTTTCTGTGGTCTTTTAACGAAAGTCATGTTTTCCCCTGATCCTTTGATGAAATTAGTGTTTTTTCCTCAATCATTTGACAAAATCTGTGATTTTTTCCCCCGCGATGATTGGTTAGATGTTTTTAGTCTGTAGGTGCCCTAAAAAGTCTGTGATGCCGTTGCTGCATCGCACACATTCTTCCATGGGGCATCGAACGAAGGAAATTCATCCTAAAGAATCATTGTTTCATTCCTGACATTTCTGGAAAGAAACAACGTTCAACTCATTGGCTGAATTGTAAAGGGCGAAATGTGTCAAACATTAGCGGAAAGAAAGTGCGCAATTTGTTCATTCATGGAAAAAATCGTTAAATTCGGCAATCGATAGTCGATAAATTGTGAAATTCGTCAATCGATAGCGGAAAAATCGCAAAATTCATTAATCGACAGTGGAAAAATCACAAAATTCATCAACTGGTTTCGGGGGAAAACGTTTTCGAATATCATCGAATGGGTTCGAGAAAAAAAAATCACAATATGTCAATTTCGGGGAAAAAATCGTGAAATTCGCCAAATGGTTTCGAAATTTGTCGAGCGACAGCAGAGAGAAAAATCTTTTTCCATTCAATCATCGCAATTGGTGAGTGTGACTTATGTTTGACCAGTGGTGGCAATAAATTCCATTTAAGAATATTGTTAAATTGTCTTGAGTAAAAAAAAAGTTTAATATTGCCAGATGTCTTCGACAAAAAAGTTGCAAGTTGAAACGCCTGTGACCTCTTTTTCATGTTATGAATCTCTGGGGTCCACTCCCCCCTAAGGGGGGCACATTTCTAAATTTTGTTGACACACCTCATGTCATATATTGTTGGAAAGGTCTGTGACTGCTTAATCATATGCATCTCCGATGTCCATCTCCTCACTTTGCCCCCCCCCCCCCCCCAAGGGGTACTTTTCTAAATTTTGTTGACACCCCTCATGTCATATATTGTTGGAAAGGTCTGTGACTGCTTAATCATACTATGCATCTCAGATGTCCATCTCCCCACTTTGCCCCCCCCCCTCCAAAGGGTACTTTCTAAATTTTGCACACAACCCTCATGTTATATATCATTGGAAAGGTATGTGACCACTTAATCATATGCGTCTCTGATGTTCATCTCCCCACTTGCCCCCCCTACCCCGCACCAAAGGGTACTTTCTAAATTTTGCACACAACTCTCATGTTATATATCATTGGAAAGGTCTGTGACCACTTAATCATATCATGCATCTCCAATTTCAATCCCTCCACTTTGCCCCCCCCCCAAGGGATACTTTCTAAATTTTGTTGACACCCCTCATGTCATATATTGTTGGAAAGGTCCGTGACTGCTTAATCATATTATGCATCTCCGATGTCCATCTCCCCACTTTCCCCCCCATGGGGGTACTTTCTAAATTATGCACACAACCCTCATGTTATATATCATTGGAAAGGTCAATGAACACTTAATCATATTATGCATCTCCCTACTTTGCCCCCCCCCCCCCCAAAGGGTACTTTTCTAAATTTTGTTAACACCCCTTATGTCATATATTGTTGGAAAGGTCTGCGACTGCTTAATTATATTATACATCTCCCCACTTTGCCCCATTATGCGTCTCTGATGTTCATCTCCCCACTTGCCCCCCCCCCCCCCTGCACCAAAGGGTACTTTCTAAATTTTGCACACAACCCTCATGTTATATATCATTGGACAGGTCTGTGACCACTTATTCATATTATGCATCTCCAATGTCAATCTCTCCACTTTGCACCCCCCCCCCCCCCCCAAAGGGATACTTTCTAAATTTTGTTGACACCCCTCATGTCATATATTGTTGGAAAGGTCCGTGACTGCTTAATCATATTATGCATCTCCGATGTCCATCTCCCCACTTTGCCCCCCCCCCCCCAAGGGGTACTTTCTATATTTTGCACACAACCTTCATGTTATATATCATTGGAAAGGTCTGTGACCACTTAATCATATTATGCATCTCCGATGTCTATCTCCCCACTTCCCCTCCCCAAGGGGTACTTTCTAAATTTTGCACAAAACCCTCATGTTATATATCATTGGAAAGGTCTGTGACCACTTAATCATATTATACATCTCCGATGCCCATCTCCCCACTTTCCACTTCCCCCCAAGGTGTACTTTTCTAAATTTTGCACACACCCCTCATGTTATATATCGATGGAAATGTCTGTGACCGCTTAATCATATTATGCTCCCCACTATGAAATTTGTCAAGTTAAAGCAACTATAAATTTTACTTTTATGGTACTATCAAGTTGTTTGCCGTCAAATTTTGACGGGTTCCATCTAGTTCAAATAACTTCAAAAGAATTAAATTAATGAAAGAGGTTGTACTTGCCCTTTTTCTAAATATCCATTGTAGCCTAAAAAAAAAAAAAAATTTAAGAATAAAATGAAGAAACCAATATATGTCAACTGAGATTTATTATAAATCCTATGCGAATTGACTGCACATTATAATCCTGTAATAAGGATAAATCATAGTGTACAAATTATTTCACAATGTTGACTTGAATAACAAAAGAATAATCTATCACTTAATCGAGCTGTAGATTAAAATGCTGACCAGTTACTTCATAAAAAGTATAGAATCAAATTATACAATATGTTTATGACTGTATACACATGTTGAGTTAATAATTACTGAAGCATTATTTTATTGACTACTGGCTAGCAGTCTAGCATAGAATAAAGTTGTAAATCAGAATGGTTGTGCAATGTCTTTTTCTCTCTTCCATCAATAGAGCTGCTTCATATGTCCTCCTTTCTTCACAGTTGGTGTCAGACATGACATCATGGCATTTCTTATCAGCTCATTTTTAGATGAATGAACAATTAATGTGCATTTTAACATTATTCTTATGGAAAAGTGTGTCAGTACTTTCTTTGAAACTTTTATTGTTTAATCTGATGTAAAAACCTTGTACATTTGTCACACTTCAACTCATTTCTATGACAGCAAAAAAAAAAAAAAAAAAAATCCCAATCTGTCATTTTCCAAAGCAATTCTGTTTATGTTTAGTGTGTTTAGATTCCTCTTTCTAACAAACAAACAAACAGGTGTTTTGTCTCCCAAATGAGGGGGAGGAAATGTGTTTGACCTAGTTATCAGCGATGGTATTGTCATAGTTACTATCCCTAACAATAATATATTTTTAGAAAACAGAGTATAGGGTCAAAGTGTTAATTGATATAAATTTAAAATGTTATGACTTTAAAGTTAAGATTTTATGTGTATAAAAGTTAAAAATATTTTAAATCTAATTTTTCTTATACACTTACAATTTTTATCTAAATGCAATTTTTTTAATGCATGTTTGCATTTGGTTTTGCATTCAAATAAATTTTTATCACTTAATTAAAAATAACATGTTATTCTTCTTAATAGATTCTTTTTGAAAGAGATAAAAAGTGCCAAGTTTCAGCAGCATAAAGCAGATATGATATCTAAGATGCAACAATATCTTAATACAACTCGCTGTAGAAGACAAATGTTACTTGCTCATTTCCAAGGAGATGATGTTTCAAATGTTGGAGGATATGAAAAATGCTGTGATAACTGCAAAAAGAAGTAAGCTTCATATTAATAAAGTTCAGTTTTTTATATGTAAGAAATATAGGAAATTCATGTTTATTTTGATTCATCTGTGTAAAACTATATTTTTCAGGAATCTTATGTTATTACTTCTATAATAGCTTTTAAATTATCATTTAAAGGTACATACTATACGAATTTTGCTAAATTTCATAACTAAATAGTCTTTACTGAATTTATTCAAAACATTCTAATAATGATAACCAATTTTATTTATTATTACTATTATTTTATATAATGTGATGCATCTAAGAAATATATTAAGTTAAATAATATAATAACTGAATTTGATAACTTTTAAAAGTAAATCATAAGTTTAATTTTGCCTATCCTAAGAGTGGAATGCATACTCAAAGAATCAAAAGATTGAATTGAATTGAAAGATTGAATCTTAGATATAATAACATTATATCTAAGTATGCTAAAATTGCATGCATTACAACTTTACAATTCATATCTGGCAATGAAATTTAGTGCAGTTCAAATAATACATAAGTATTCTTTAAATATGTAAGGATTTCTTAGTTTGGGAAATAAGGAGAATTTCAATCACTTTTTCTTCAGAAGTCCTCCTTAAGGTATCCCATTCGTGTCAGCAAAGTAAAATTTGGCCATTGCCCCCAGTGGCAAAACTATCTTCAAGTGTCTGCAACGCTAATAATGTTTTCAAAAATAGTCTGCAATACGCAATATATCATATAAATCTATTCTTGCTGCTGTTGTTAGTTGTAGTGCTAATTAATCAATGCATCAGCATTTATCAGCCTTTCTGAGTAAAAAAAAATTCTGAAATTCACAGCAAATATTCTGAGAGGTTACAGCAGAGGGGGGAGTGGAGAAAATCCCGTCTCAGCAATAATTATTCTTGTTGTAGATCGGATTGACCATGCTTTTGATTCGAGTCGATTTCAGGCTGAGTGTAGATTCTTGCAAATTGGGTTCGGGTTAACCCGATTTTTCAAAAGTTAGTTCAGTATATTGTTTCAGATCCTGTATTACTAAGCATAGAACTTTGTGTGTCTGCTGTTTTCTAAAGGAATGCTGCATCTTTTCCGGAACTATTTCACAAAATTCACGTTTTTTTTTCGTGAACCTTTGATGAAATTAACGTTTCTCCCCTCCCCCCCGCGATCCTTTGGCGAAATTCACGTTTTTTTTTTTTTTTTTCGTGGCCCTTTGACGAAATTGGCATTTTTTCTGCGCCCATTTGACGAAATTTGCGTTTTCTCTGTGGCCTTTTGATGAAATTCGCATTTTTTCTATGATCCTTTAACAAAACTCATGTTTTTTTTTACAGTTTTAAGATGAGAATCAAGTTTTTCCGCGGCCCTTTGACGAAATTTTCATTTTTATCGCAATTTGTCAACGAAATTAGCCATTTTCCCAGATCCTTTGATGAATTTCACATTTTTTTGTCACATTCTGTCCTTTGGACAGAATTCGCGTTTTTCCCACGATCCTCCGAGATATTTGCCATTTTTTTTTCCGAGATCCTTCGATGAAATTTGCCGTTTTTTCGAGATCATTCGATGAAATTTACCTTTTTTTTCAAGATCATTCGACGAAATTTACAGTTTTTTCAAGATCCTTCGATGAAATTTACTGTTTTTTCGAGATCCTTCGCCGTTTTTTCGCGATCTGTTGGCAGAATTATCCGGTTTTCTGCGATCCGACGACGATTGCGATCCGATGATGACATTTTCCGTTTCTTCGACAAAATTGACCGTTTTTTCATGATCCTTCGACGAAATTAACAGTTTTTTCCACAATCCTTTGATGAAGTTGGCGTTTTCTCCGTAGCCCTTCGGCAAAATTTGCATTTTTCCGTGATCCTTCAACGAAACTCATGTTTTTTTTACGGCCTTTTGACGAAATTCACCATTTTTCTCGGCCTTTTGACTAAATTAGCATTGTTTTTTCGCGATCTGTCAACGAGATTAGCCATTTTTCGCGATCTTTAAATGAATTTCGCATTTTTTCTGCGATTCTTCAACGAAATTCACCGGGGTTTTTTTTTCGCGATCCTTCTACGAAGTTTGCCGTTTTTTCACGTAATTTACGTGCTATAGCACGTTTGCAGCATCGCTGTATGTTTTCAGTCTGCAGGTGCCCTAAAAAGTCTGCGATGCCCGTCACAGCGTCGCGTACATTCTACCACGGGGCCATTGCCTAAACATCAACGCATACTTAGTTTGTAGATATTTAAGTTAATAAAATTGTTTGTTAATTTTTTTTTCAAAAACAGGAGAAAAGTGTATTTATTACTCTTTTATTAACTCAACTTGTTTTTTGTGTGTAAAGAGGGAATTCTGTAATATATTTTTCATTCACTTCTTGGCATACTTGAATTATAAAAATGATGTTCACAGGTATGTTTCTGTTGACAGTACCACATTTTAATATTTTTATAATTTAATGATAAATTAATTTTAAGGTATTGTTCCTTTAACCAACCACAGGTAATAAATCGATAATTATTATTTATAGTTACAATTGTGTATACGACTTAAACAACAATGGATTTAATTATATGCCAAACCACACTCAACAAAATAGGCCAACTGGCTGTGAAACTCAAATAGTGAAATATTTTAAACACTGAAAAGTAAAAAATAAAAATAAATAAATAAAGAGTGTAATATATATATTTTAAAAATACACATTAATCAGTTAAAATAGTTTCTTATTAATTAAATTATGATTGTACATTGAAAAATAAATTTAGAATTTCTAAAAATAAAATAATGTTTCCTTTTTAAATAATGTTTTATTTTTTCTTTCCTGTTGCCATATCTTAAAAAAGAAACAGAGCAAAAAATTATAATTTTTTAAAATAATTTACTAGCTTGCACTTTTCTACCAAGCATAAAAAAAAACCAGTGAATTTTCCATAATCGAGTTCAGTGCCTACACCAAATTAATGTATCGTAATAGATATTTTTGGGGAAAAACATGACTTACAGTCATGAAATTAGGTGTGATTTTCAAGGTAAACATTGAATGCTTATAAAAATGTGTGTGTGTTGTTTTTATTTAACTGCTTTTTTAATATATACTTATTCTCTTCTTATATTACACTTCTTAGAGTAGAAGTTTTTCTCTGTAATGAGAGGTATTTAAAAAATCATTTTTTTCTTTCTAATGAAGTATTTTCCCATTATTTAGATTAAGAAGAGTTCAGATGAGTCATTCAAATGGATCTTCACAACAAAGTAATGATGACAAAAAAGATTTCTCAGAAGAGGCTAAGCTTCTGTTTGGTGCCATTGAAGTAAGAGATTTTTTTAAATTTTAACCATATGCAGTAAAACCTCTAAATAACAGACACATCAGGTGGGTGAAATTTGTCTGCTATTCAAAGGTAAAAGTATAAAGATATATAGGCGTTGGTAATTAGAAAAGTGGCTGCTAACTACAAGTATCTGATATTCGAGATTGTCCGCTATGGATATTTTACTGTAATTTTATAAATAACTCAAGCACCATTCAGAATTTCATTTTTACCAAGTTTTGCTGCACTAATTTTACCCCCAAGGTCGTTAAGAAACTCCAAACCCCACTTTGAAGGGAATCCAGACTAGGCCATTTTTTTTCTGCGAAATCAGATCAGCAAGCTACTAGGTGATCAATTTAAAAGAGTACCCATTTGTTTTTTGTATTATCCACATCTATAATATATGTAGTAAGACTTTCAACATCATTACTTATTTAATATGTCTATATTTAATGTTGGGTATCATTTTTTTCACTTTCTAAATGCAAAAACTCGTTTTTTAAACATAAATTTGCATGAATATCATTAGTAAATTTTAATCTGATTCTGCACAAATAATTTTAGTAAATTATCTGCTTCTTTCAACATTTTTATTTATCATTTGCATGAACTAATTCTTTTACTTTAATGAAAATAGCTCTTCCTGCAATGTTCTGCAAACATCGATGAATGTTGCAAATCATAACTGAAGAAATCTTGTCAATAACACCAACAATGTTGCGAAGTGTGTCAAAAAACTTGGTTTGACGTGTTCATGTTTGCATTCAAAATGGTGGCGAACATTTTCAACATTTGCTGTAAAGAATGATAATGTAAAAAATTTTAATTAAATTATGTTTTTCAACAGGATTAAGTAACATTGTGCGTCTCCATTTCTGTTTTTCCTCACAAATAAAGTTGTAACTGTCCAACAGTGTTGGAAATTGTCTCCCACACTTAAACAAGATTCAAACAATTGTACTTCAGTGTTAGAATAGTTGCCACATCCATCAGATTTAAGGATAATAAGAAAAAACAACAGGTACTCTTTAAAATCTATCACCTTGTAGTACACTATTATTTATTTATGTATATTAGGTTTTAAGTACGTTGACAGTAGGTCTGTTGCAATATCACAATATCAATTAACCACACTAAAGAAGGAAACCTGTATATATAACACAAACATGCATGACACAGAAATCGATGTTATTTGTACATTGGCAGCAACAACATATAAACAAATGCAAGCTATAGAAACTATTATTGTGTTGATTTTTATCTATTTACTGCCACATGTAATCATAATAACAGATTACCAAAATATTTTTAGACATGCTAGAACGAAAGCTTTAAATGTTATTGAAACTCTTAAGCACTATGGAGAAATGGATGGAAAAAAATAAAACAATTGGATAAAGCTTGACAACTATGAAAAAAGTCAATGAATTTTAATCAGATTGCACACCAAATCTTAAATGCGAGCGATACTGGCATCAGTGTTGTTTAAAGTAAATGTGATTATCATTAAACAGCTGATTTTTCTTTTTTTAAATCTCCACTTCGTTAAATTATACTCGCTAAAATATGTCATTTTTTGTGCAAACCGATTATGGAAGATTAATCACACACTTTAAAGGAGAAAGAAAATAGGTTGGCCAATATTCTGTAATTGGATTTACAGCCATGGCTGCTGTCAAATATGAACAATGCTTAAAAGAGAATCGTTTAAACTAAATGTGAATACTGTTAAAGGGCTGCCACAAAAATCAATATTCAATAATCAATTGTCAATATTAAATAATATTCAATAATCAATTGTCAAATATATGCTATTTAGTAGTGAACTCAATTATAGATGATTACTCAATAATTTAAAATGTCTCTGCATAAGTGAACATGTTGCAACTAAATTGCAAGTGAACATTCTGGAGTATAACTACCAAAGAGACTGAATTAAGCAGTTTTTCTCAAGCTGTAGACTAGAAAGCTTAAGTACATAACAACAAATAAAAGTATGTGTCTTGCAATTTACTTATATATGTTTCCTTTTTCTGTAAAGGCATAAATTTGAGGCTTTATTATATTTAACTTATTTGTATGTTTATGTAACATTTACTAGTTTGTGATTTTTTTTTTTTTTTTAATAGTTCACTGCAGGTTCTTATGGACTACAAGTACCAATTTATATTTTAAGGGGCTCTGTAAGTATTTCCTTTCTTAAATTTATATCTAAGTAATCTTAGAACATCTTTAAACTGTCAAATTTATCTTATTAAACACTCATAATAGTGAATATTATGTCCTATTTATATTGCTTTGTATCAGTATCTTCTATTGGAACACTTTAATAAAGTTGGAAGTATTTTTCTTAACTGAACAAAATCTCAATCAAATGAAGCAGGATCTAGATTTGCTGTCAAGCAAACTGTGTACTTACCCTGTGAATTTCGTCCTATGAAAACATGGTCGTTGAGAGAGGTGGTCGCATAGGGAGGTTTCACTGTATATTGTGAGTGACATTTTAAATGTTTTAAAATTCTGCCCTTATTATATGCAGTGTTAAAATGAATTGATAAAATCTTGAAAGTTTAAAAACAAAGTAATTTAGGGGTTTCACTGCTGAACATTGAAATTGCTCTTTGGTGTTGCTTGATAGCCATCCTGCTTAAGATTACCACATGTCCATGCATAAAATTAAATTCAACAAATTTCTCCTGCTTTTGTGTGACACATTTTTAGTTTTTCTCATGCTATTGTTTAATAGAATCTATCACATCCGTATCTATCATTTTTTAATATGCTTTAGAAATGAAATCTTGTTGCTGCTTAAAAAACTGCAATTGCATACCTGCTAATTTTCCAATTTTGAACCAGGAGATATTTATTTAATTAAATGTGTGTCTGTGTACTTGATTTCAATTTAATTATATTTATTAAATAAATTTTCTGGTTCAAATATGATTATTTGACGTCATAAAAAAACAGAAGGTTGGCAGATATGTAATTGTTTTGTAAATCTCACTGCAAGTTTGCTCTGCTTTAATGTGCTGTGTGAGAACTGGTGTTCTAAAACAAAAGTTCACTTGAGAATTGCCATTGCAGCATATTATGGAAATTCATGGGATAACAACAGTTTGTTGATGAAACTGTAATTTTATAATAAATTTTCCTTTATTTAAATGTTTTTAAATATCCTACTTGGTGCCATTTTGAAATTATTTATTTTACTTAGATTGCATACGTATAAACAGATTGCATAATGAGTTATGAACAAAGGCATAAAATCAGTAAATATATACAGGGTGGGGCCAGAATTAAAACACTCCTACTCTGACCTCTCTATATATTGAACTACTCAGTGTATAAGCTTCAAATTTTGTACACATAATATTGAAAACATGGGGAAACAGATTATGTGAAAAAAAGTTTCAGAAATCACCAATAGATGGCGTTTTACAACTGCACATATGCTGAAAAGACTCAAAAAGACATTTTAAGCACATTTTATTTCAATGTGCCAAACATTCATGTGACAAGTACCTTATCAACGTAGGGAATGAGCTCAATATGCTTCCCTTCTTGTAGATTTAAAATCTGCATTCTGTGGACAGCTTGTTTAACTGTGGATCATAACTGGTCGACTGAGATACTTCTCACATGCAGAGTGACACTTTCTTTAAAGTTGGAAGGTTACCAGAAGTCCTCAATAAATAAGATTTTTTAAGTTTTCTTACATCCAAAAATCACACAGATTAAGATCCGAGTAATGAGATGGCCAGTTTGTTCAAAACGCATAACTGATTACTCTGTGATTTGTGAATGTTGCTAAAAAAAACTGCTATACGAGTCTAATATGTGGAGGCATTCCACCTTGCATAAAAATTATTGAGTCAAGACATTGCAGCTCTTGCCAATGGAGTACAACAAAAGTTTAAAACATCCTTTTGTACCTGCTGGTCGTCACAATGCATGTCACAGGGCCACTGTGAATAGCTTGTTCGAAAAAAAAAGGTCCAAGAATGAATGTAGCTGTGAATCCACATCAGACTGTAACTTTTGGTGAGTGGAATCTCTTGGAAAGTACCAGTGTTTTTAGTTTCCCAAATGCTACTGTTATGGGTGCTCAATCCTCTACTGTTCTACTAAAGTGGAAATGGGCCTCATCACTCCACAGCATCTCGTATGGCCATGATGCATCCACTTCAACTCTTCAATCTGTCTTTTATATTTTTTGTTGTACAGGCCCATATATCAGTGTTTTTGAAACTAATTTTTTTTTTACATAATTCATTTCTCCAAGTCTTGAATAGTATGTACACAAAATTTGAAGCCTCTACACTGAGTAGTTTGATATATAGTTAGGTCAGAGTAGGGGTGATTTAAATATATATATATATATATATTTGTAGGATTTGAATGTAAACATACTTCATTTCCTTTATGGCATGCGTGATCATCAAATTAACTGACGCTCTGATATTTTTATTATCCATGATTTCAAAGCACAAGTTATAAATATTTTGGATCGCGAGATCAAGGTTTGAATTGAATATCTTCAAAATTAGAAAAAGGGCCAGTCTTTTAATTTTTTCATCGAAGAAGCATCGAAATGTAAAATAGCCAATAAAGACGCTGTTAGACCTAAATGGACTTTTTGAAAATAAATGTGTTGTACGTTTTGGGCGAGAATTGTATTATATGTGAAGAAATTACTAGTGCAGCATTGTAGAATTGTTTTTTTAGAATTGCATTAAAGTTCATGTTTTGTTATTCAACGTCTAGTTGTTCAAGTAATTCAAATAAGTTAACTTTTTACATATCACCTTTCTACATATATATATATGTAAGGAATTTATCCGAGGACGACTTGGGAGACTAATAATTTGAGAGAAACAGAGAAATAAGTTGGACTCGGGACCTCTAGACACATCGAACTCGTTTATTGAAGCATTTCTTCGTACAGACATCTTCGCACGTTCAGTCGGAGGTCCCGTGAGCCATTTACGTTAAAGTTTGAGAACTACATGGCCGAGGGTTTGGCTGACCGCTCAAATGTGCCAAAAACTGTCTTCTTCGACCTTGCATGAGGTTTTAATCAGAATTTAGGATATTTTCCAGCAGAGGGAGAAAGAGTCAAATTGGGAGGATCATTTATTTTAATTGGTCAATTAGCTTTTGATTGATGTCTGGGGTCTTATGCCGACACCAAGGCTTGGCCGTGCCTGGGAGCCGCACCCCACAGATTGCTGCAAGAAATGCAAACTCATCACTTTTAAAACTTAAAGAGATGTCGAAATTGATAGATGAAAGTAATATTTGTGAGGCTGAGAAACAAAGATCACAGGGGCAGATTAGATTTAAGCATTATATTTATAAGTTAGAAAAAATGTTTTGGGATTTAAAATTTTAATTTTGCATTTTAAAAAGGGTTTATTTATATCCTTTCACATCCCCCCCCCCCCTCCAAGATGAGATCCACCAGATTTGCCTGCAAAGCTGGGGGGGCTCACCCGGAAGACCGAGAATGCCAAAATGAATTAAAAAGAAGTGTTTAATTGAGTAAGGCTTCAAAATAAGTTAACGTTAAAGTTAAATTTACAACTAAGATTGTTAAAAAGTGAGGGCTGCTGGAAAATTTTGCTGCTGGAAAAATATGAAAAGTTCACGTTTTGACGCATAAAAATTAAGGAAAAATGAAAGATTTTATGTTTTTATGCTAAAAATTTCCAAGTTTGGGATATGGCTCTCGGGACAATCTGACCGAACTTTACATAATAACTTGAAAAATATAATATTTATACCACAAAACATTCGAAATCTGTGAAAACAATAATACAGTAATATTACCACAAAACTATATGGAAAAAAAAAATAATAATAAGATAAAGATTAAAATAATAGCCATAAATTTGTTGTGTGTCTTTTGACCATAAATGCATGGATTAAAAGTTTTTTGGCCATTTTTGTGCTATTTTTTTCAAGTCCTTACAGCACAAAATTTTCCAAATTTTATATAAAATTATATTTCTGTACAAAATTATAATTCTGTAAACATATACTATTAATACGAAAAATAAGAAATTATTCTAATATCTGAAATAATTGAAAAATATGTTTTTTATATGCAAGATATTCACATTAGACAACTACTTGAAAATATTAAATTATGAAAAAGAAACTTGAAATTATTTGTTCTCATTTTTTCAAAACGTGAAAATATTGCAAAATAAAATTGCAGCAATATAAAATTGTTAAAATTAAAAGATTATGTAAATATTTAAAAATGATGAAATATACTGGAAAATGGACAAAACAGGTGTGGACATAACAAGTGTAAGATATAGCGTTTATTTACAGGGACTACTGGTTAGGTAAGTAGTTTTATTTGTATCCTAAACCTTTGGAGGTTTTAGCAGATCCTAAACCTCTGGGAGGTTTTAGCAAAAATTTAAAAAAAAGAAAATTGAGCATGATATTTTTATTTTGGATGAAGATGTAGATGCAATTTAATTGTAAGCAACGGAATTTACTGTTTTGCAAACTGAGGTGTATTTGTTTTCCCCAGTGGCATCAATAAATCTGATCAGCAAAATAATAAATTAAAACTACATCTCACTGTGAGCTCAAAGAAAAAAAAAATTCCTGCTCTAGACAAGTATAAATCGCAGAACATTTTTCCTTTAAGATTGAGGCCAGAACGCTCTGAATTTTCCTTGCTAGTCTTTACGCAAATAGCAAAAATCTTTTATTTTTAAGAGTTTTACTACTGGCAAAGGAAAAATTAATTAATAAAACAAAAAATAATAAACCTGGTATGAATAAAAAAGGACAGCGTTTCAGAAGTGCATGGCAACCTGGTGATAATTCTGTTTACTAATGGATCTATTCTTACAAAAATATCAGCAGTCGCCACATTTGCACATGTACATAACTGAATCCTCTTTGATTGCACTGGTTGGAGTTTAACCAACTCAAAAACTTTAAAAAAAAATGTGGGCTTAAAGATTTAATGGAATGGAACCATGGTCATCTTTAAAAATTGAATGGGTGGATTCAGACACTATTGGACTTACCACGGTAAAAGTGGGTTCACCAAGGTCATGTCTAAACCGATTGGTTAATAAATTGAATTTATTTTAAATATTTAAAATGGTAAGGACGGGGCCTTCCAAATTTTTCTTTGAAAACTGGTTGGGGTTTAACCAACACAGGGAATGATGGGTCACGATATTTGAATTAAAAAGTGATATGGGTAATAAAGGGGTGATATGAGTAATAAAAAAGGAAATGGTAAAAATAATATAATATAAAATATAAAAATATTGAATAAATGCACTGGAAACACAACATACATTACTTACTTACATGAAATATTTTTAAAAATACTGCCAATCTGATTGGTATCTCCAACAGTTCAATAAAAATATATTTTCATATAAAAAGAAACGAACTGTAATGATGAATAAGTACCATAGCTAATAATTAAACACACACAAAATCTAAAAATAATAATAATAATATATTTACAACTTTTAAAAAAATTCACCTGGAAAAATTGGGTAAAAACTTGATGAAAAATACTTAGTGAATAAAATGATGAAACACTGAACGATCACTGTAAATGTATCATTTAATATCTTCATAGCTATTTTTTTTCCTGTTTCACTCTTATATGGAAAAAGTTATAAAAAGAAACAAAAATGTTGTCTGTTTAAATGTTTTTACTGAAAAGCATTTATAAAAGTAACTAGTTCAACCCATTTATTTATAATACCATAAACATTAAATTCAACTGCATTTATTTTTTGGTGATCGCACGTATGCTTCACCTCATGAAAAAGAAAAGAAAACTACTGTTATCAAAACTTATCACAATTAATGTGCATAGCTGGTTATTCCCCAATTTCTTATAACTTTAATAACTTGAACTTTACAAGAAAAAATAAAGCTAATAAAATTTTAAAATAACAAATTTAAATTTGCTTAAGACTTCTAAAATCCCTTTAACCCAACTGTGATATTTTAGAAAAATCTACTGTTAAACTTTTAAAAGTTACACATTGATAACAGCAATTTTTTTTTTTTTTTTTTTTTTTTTTTTTTTTTTTTTTTTTTTTTTTTTCATTCTTGATATTCTCAGAAGTAACTTTTCAATATTAATTCGTTAAGCAAATAAACAAATAAAATATTGTTTAATTTAACAAAATTGATCTTTAAAAACACCTTTTCATAAAAGAAATAACGTAAAAGAAATCTGTATTGTGGCTTAATTACTTTTAATACAAAAACTTAATAAAATATTAAAAAATTTAAGCTTCAATTAAAAAATATCATACTTTCAAACACTAAAATGAAGAAATTAAAAAGAATGTAATTAAACTTAATACTTTTTTTCTACAAAACCATTAAGACGGAAATTTATATAGCAATAAAACTTACCTGTGGATTAAAATATCCAATTTGCTTTATTAACACATCCACACACACATACAAAATAAAATAAAATAAAATAAAATAAAATAAAACACAGGGCTTTTTCTGACCCAGATCATTATCGTTATTTGTTCACTAAAGGTAAATAAATAACATTTTCCGGTGGTCGGTTCAGTGCATCATGAATCACTTTAGTTTAACGTGCTTAACTGAAAGAAAATAAAAACTTTAGAAAATAAATGAACACTGAATGTTTTTTCCCTTTCTTACTCAGTTCTAACCACAAAAATTTAAAGTCGGGATCGCACAGATAACGAAGGACACAGATAAATATTTCAGTTTTGTATCAGAGTTTGCGCGATCTTGAAAATCAGCTGTCTCTTTGACCTACATATGTTGAGGTTATAAAAGAGTTTTTCGAAAGATTCAGTTTGATCTTCAGTGAGTCTAAGTTAATAAATTGATGCGGTTTGCACATAGATAAGTTTCTTTTTGACGATAACAGAGTGAGGAAAAAAAAAGTTTCTTGGTTGAGGACCGGAAATATAGCAAATAAATTTCAGCATAAAGGATGTTTATTTTCGGTTTTTCTCAGATGAATACGAAAATTATTACAATGTTATATGGCGAGTAAGCACACTAAGTAAAATAATTTGATGTTGAAGAAAAAAAAAAAAAAAAAAAAGTTCTTTTTTACCGGCCATCGGGAGGAAATGTATTTTCTTTTCTAGGTGACTATATTCAACTTTTATACACAATAAAAGTTCATGATGGTAAAATGCACTTTCTTGAAAGACTAATCGAAGTCTCATTAATTGCTGGCAATCTTTTGAGATTGTTCGTGGGCCGATTGCACTGACACAACACAGATACTATTCGAAATTTTCATGGCACAAGTGGAATTTTTCATTTTTTAAGTTCTTTTATCGTGGAAAGGCTGGGATTTTCCCGAAGTAGGCGACCGTCATGCCGACTTTATAAAATGTAACGAATTATCCGGGGACGACTTGGGAGACTAATACTTTACAGAAACATACAAATAAGTTGGACTCGGGACCTCTAGACAGATCGAACTCGTTTATTGAAGCATTTCTTCGTACAGACATCTTCGCGCGTTCAGTCGGAGGTCCCGCGAGCCATTTACGGTAAATTTTGAGAACTACATGGCCGAGGGTTTGGCTGACCGCTCAAATGTGCCAAAAAACCGTCTTCTTCGACCTTGCATGAGGTTTTAATCAGAATTTAGGATATTTTCCAGCAGAGGGAGAAAGAGTCAAATTGGGAGATCATTTATTTTAATTGGTCAATTAGCTTTTGATTGATGTCTGGGGTCTTATGCCGACACCAAGGCTTGGCCGTGCCTGGGAGCCGCACCCCACAGATTGCTGCAAGAAATGCAAACTCATCACTTTTAAAACTTAAAGAGATGTCGAAATTGATAGATGAAAGTAATATTTGTGAGGCTGAGAAACAAAGATCACAGGGGCAGATTAGATTTAAGCATTATATTTATAAGTTAGAAAAAATGTTTTGGGATTTAAAATTTTAATTTTGCATTTTAAAAAGGGTTTATTTATATCCTTTCATATATAAAGTCTACAGTATTCTATTTCATTCTACATTTTACCACTTTATATCAATTGTAGGCCTTGTATTCTAATCAGTGACTAAAGAAAGTAGCAAAGTTTTATTTATCTTTTAATTAAACTTGTATAATTTAATTGCTCTCACATTCAGCTGTATTTAAAGGCAGAATCATTATAAAATGAAATATTTTACTTAAATAGAGTAATAAGACAGACTTACTAGAGTGGATCATTGTGTTTGGTTACATTATTAGGAAATGGACTAAATATTTTATTGAAAAAAGCAAATTTGCATCTTACAAGCAAAGAAAAACTTAAGTTAGGTGCCAAAAAATGACAATCAAGTGCAAAATGCAACTAACCATTGCTGATTTCAAACTATAATCCTACATATTAATTTTATATTAAAGAATTCATTTGGCTATAGATTAAGAGATGATTGTAGTAATTTAATAATTTTTATAAAGTTAAATGTAAAAAAAAAATATATATATATTCAAATTCTTTTGAAGAACAAAATTATTAACCTAAAAAACAAGCATGATATTTTACAAGTAATAATCCACTTCTTGACTGTGCAAGATATAATTATTTAGTGGGAATTTGAAGTTATCAGAAAATTCTATTTACAGGTTTACCTCTGTTAGTAATTTTTTTTTAGATGCTCTCTGTAGATCAGTGTGATTTTTTTTTTAGTGCACATGCGTAAGCCACAAAATGTGTGATAATTTTTTCCTAGAAAAATGGCATTGAATTTTTGAAAATGCCGAAAAAAAGAAATAACATTAAAAGAATTCAAAGAAGCTTTACAAAAATTAGAATTCCTCAAATAGCATTTGATAAATATAGATCTTAATTTCACTTAAAGTATGTCACCAAGAAGTAGAAAGTCAAATTTTGCTTTACCACAAGATGTATCCCATAAGGAAGGCGAAAACTGTGCATTCAGCAATTGGTAAGATTTCCCTTAAATAAATTAAAATCAAATTGTATTATAACAATTTTTAAATCAAATTATGTAAACTTTTATCAATTAACCTAATGCTAGCTTTCACAAATAACCTAAAGAATTGTAGTAATGCAGAATTAAAGTTAAAATTGACTTTCAAGATTTTTTGGTTGTTACTAATTAAATTAGCTCACACATTTATGTTAATGTAATTCATGAAAATTATATAAACATTTTTTAAATTTCAAATCAAGCTATAATATGTAGTTTCTAACAATAATACATCAAAAACAATGTCATAATATATTATTACATTGTCTGTTTATGTGTATTTACTTTTTGAGAAAGTCGGCTGTGGATCTACTGCATTTTTTCTCATTCAATGTATGTTTCAATTAGTGTGGTAATATTGCAGGATTAATTAATTGCACTAATTGAGGGAAGCCTATAATATTATTTTTGTTTAGCAAGTAAGGAGAGAATTTTGAAGATTTGTGTTTATGTATTTTCTCATTTTATATTAATAGCTTTTTATTTACTTATTTTATAATTAAAATATTTTCTATTTTTTTATTACTTATTTATTCCTTATTTTGTTTTAAGGCTAACCAAAAAGTTAAGGACTACATGAAAAATTCTCCACTGTATGGAAAAGGAAAGTATGTTTTATTTTTCAGAATATGCAGTCTAACTGAACATATTTTAATTTGGGCTGTGGTACATTGTTTTAAAATTATTGTTCACTGTCTTTCTTTTATAAATTACTGCTTTTGAATATTTCATGGATTTATTTTAGTGTTAGCAAACTTGTAAACTTTTTATCTTTTTAGGTATAAATCTGATAATTGGTGGAAAGCGTTTGGTATGTCTTGTTCTTGTTTCAATATTAACAATTATATTTGCTCATTTTATACAAATTTTGTGTGTATATATATATATATATATGAAAGAATAAAAAAATTAACTTTTTAAAAAATTAAAATTAAAGTTCTAAATTAAAAATTCGCCGTTTCTTTTCTTTAGCTTTTAAATCTAATGCTCAAAACTTATTTTCTCCAGCTAAATTTGTTTCTCAGCCCAACATTTATTACTTCCAGAAATCAAATTCAAACTAACTTTAAGATAAAAATCGCTGATTAAAACACATCTCTCCTGTGTTTGTGGTTAGGTGTGCATGATCCATTGCCTGGGAAGGCCCTGCACGATTGTGCCCAGACATCAATCAATAGTAAACACCCAATTAAAATGAAAGTCCATCCCAAAATGATACTTACTGCTACCTACTAATTCTAATTAACCAAATAAATGGATGAGACACCAAAAACTCATGACTTTTTCCTCTAACAATTTTCTAGCCGAATCCATGACACCCACAGGCATTTTTTCGGACTATGGAATGTTAAAAAACTTAGACTTTCATTCAACTGGATCTGATTTAAAAATTATCGTTATGTAACTAAAAATAATAAAAATCAGGTCCAAGCAAACTTATTCTCTCTGTGTTGTCATTTTGTCATGACTTAAGAACATAACAAAACAACAAATTGAGTATTTATATTTTTTACAAGTTGGTGTGCTTGAAAATAGGCAGACCTTTCTTTATCAGAAAGAGTGGGGTAATTTAAATGGTAATTTATTTATTGATACTGTTAAGTAATACCAAAAAATATATGAATATGGCATAAAGTTTCCAATAAATTAATATTAAAGTTTTAAATATATAAACTTTGTAGGAGAGAGTTGAGCAAAACCAATGAATTGTTTCTTCACTCAACAGAGCAGGCACATAAGGAAAGCGGCAGATACAAGATATAAAAGCTGAGAAAGCCATTACCTGATAATATTAAAAATTGCTTTGAAACCTTAAAAAAAAAAAGTTACTGACCTTAAAAATTGTATATATGTTTTAAACTTTGATTCAAAATTTATTACAATAACACTTTTTACTAATGGAATTGCAAAAATTTAATTTCTGATTAGATGGTCCTAGAAAATGCTTTTTCCCAAGTAGAGAAGAATTTTCTTGTGGCAACCAGGGCTTAATTTCTAACAAAAAAAAGTACCAGAGCCTTAAAATTCAGCAGTACTAATAATCGCAGCGTGCACCCCCCCCCTCCACCATCACTCCAATCTGCATATTTATATTTCATACATTATATGTATTTACAAAATTTAAAGCAATTTTTTTCTGTAGCAAAATAAAAATTTTAAATACATCTATCTGCATTTACTTAGCTGTCAATTATTCCCCTTTTTAGTTATCACTCCAGCCGAATGAATAGAAATCTTTGCCTAATTTTAATGTTAATTAATCACAGAATTTTGCGATTAAATAAAGTAAGGATTGTGATTCGGAAATGGTGTCAACACAAAAAAGGAATAGTTCTCAGCTATGCATTTTTATGAAAAAATTAATGAAATTTTCAAAAATTAATATTTATATGCTGAAGAATCGAACAAAGTTTTTCAATTTCCTATAGAAGGTGCATATCTTAAACTATAATCGATTCCTTCCGTATAACAGTCTTTTGTGATGAGTCCTTGAAAATCAGATAAAATTAAACATTTGACACTGTGATCGAAAAGATTCGATGCTTTTATAGAAAAAGGGGAACTGCTCAATTGCTTACTGTAAGAATAACATTACGTGGCAATTATATCTACTTAAAAATGAAAGTGACTTCGTAAATGTACAGAGCCTTAGGATGGATAGTGTTCTGATGAAAAATAATTTCTGAAAGATTGTTATATTTTGCGTCTGGTGGTATAATTTTCGAATTCGTAGGATGACTAGGAAAAAAGTAATTGCTCCTCAAAAATGTCTCTAGTGAAAAAGTGATGAGAATAACCCGGAATATCTACACAGATTTTCATTGGTCCATTTCCAAATCGTTATAGTTTTTTTATATAGAGAGAGGGATGAATAAATAAAATTTTTAATTTACAGACAGATTGAGTTCGAGCATGCACAAGACCGAAAAGTGATGTAAAAATTGAGTCCATTTCATCTCCATTTCCAACGCGTGGAATAGGGAAGTTGCAATCAGCTGATCAACCATTGTACTTCACTTGGAGGTCAGGGTAGTCAAACCAATCAGAACTGCCTATTTGTAGTGTGTGACCTCCAACATGACATCTATTGCAACTGACAATTGTAACTGATGAATTGTAACTGATACATTATGTCACATATAGTGTTTTGATAAGAATGCAAAAGCTTAGATATGGGAGGAAAAAGAAATGGTAATTTAGGCTTCGGTTTTTCGGAAGCGCTTGCACTGGGCTCCGGTGAATTCCGATCAATATTTAAATATTTACTAAAAGCAGAGAAGTACTGGAGCCGGGCACCGGTGCAATTTAATCCCTGGTGGAAATAAGTGTAGTTTTTCAGTAGCCCAGATGTCCCCATACACTTTTCTGGGGTGTTCAGATTTTTCCATCTTTCTAGACTTTTGTCAACAAAGGGAAACCATTAGTTACCTGGTTTTACCCTACTTTCTGCTATGTCTGGTAGTAAGGAGGGGGAGGGGATTGCAGAAATTTTTAAAGAGGATTTCAGAAGAAAATTTAAAAGAGTGTAGGGTGGAGAGGAGGCTTAATTTGCTGAAACATGGAAGATTCTCACCTGCGGATTCATCAATGCCATTCTGTGGATTCCCAAACGAAAAATCTTTCAATCTTTGCCATTGTGCAACATTGTTGTTGTGATTCTGTCTTGGGATCCGTCATCGTTGTTTTTTTTTAGATTTGTTAATTTTTATAATATCTTACAAGAATTTAATCAGACAATATTAGTGTTGTTCAAATTTATTGCTTTATCTTTTTTCTTTCTTTCTTTTCTCATTTCCAGTCTTTGACATCCAGAAAAACTGTTTAAAAAATAACTGATATCTGAACCATTTCCATTTTTTTATCTGCTGTTTTTAAATGGTTGTTCTAAAACTCAATATATACGTTAATTTCTTCTCTTTTTTTTATTTTGTTGAATCACATTTTAAACTTTGTTTCTTTAATCCAGGAAGAGTTTTGATGTGTGAGAAATACTTAAAAGAGAATCAATTTAAATCAAATTCAAAATATGGACAAGCAAGCTTTGGATCTACTGTAAGTCTTTCTCCTAAAGCTGAAGAATGGTTTAAAAAGTCAAAACAAAGTAATTCTAATGAGCCCCTTATCTTAGAAATGAGTGCAGAATTGCTATCACTAGAAGAGCATGTTGCTATACAAAAAATTAAATCTCAAGTCGCATCTACTTTGCCTGCTGTTGGTTCAGTCAAGAAGTTAGTAAAATTTTGTTACTTTTGCTGTGGTTATTTATATGGGAAATGGTTTTATTATTTGTAAGCAGAAATGATAAATTATTTTTGAATATTATTAGAATATTATTCTTCTGGATTAATTTTTTTTTTTTTAATATATATATATATTTAAATAAGTAGTTTTATATATATCATGAACTAATTTTTCTCTCAACATTTTGGTACTTTATCCGAGTATTTTAAGAGTGATTCACATAAGGAAGTAATTTTTAAAAAATGTAAAATCTCAAAAAATATATATATATATATATTTTAAATAAAAATGTGATTTTGCAACTTATATATTTATGTACATAACAAGGTTCTCTAACAAGGCTCTAACATAGCTACTCTATTATTTTTTTTATTTGTGTTAATAAAGTGTTTGCATTTTTTTTTTAAGAAATTGTTTTCAGATGGACTTGTGTTATTTACTTTTATTTACCATATATGTCTGCCCATCCTCTAAATATTCTGATTGCCCAGAAATTTTAATTTGTTTTGTTTTCTATTTCAAGCATAGAGTACATACATTCAAACATTATTATATACTAGATGGAACCCGTCAAAACTTGACGCAAAAAAATACTATAACAATATCAGTAAAATAAGCTTCTTTATTATTTATGAAGGGGTGCGTATAAAACAGTCTTTCAAATATTTTATAAAAAAAATTTTCCCCAGCCAGTCAAATACAGTACTATTTCCGATGCAAACTCCAAACAAACAATCCGTAAATAACTGTGTAATGCAAATCAGTTTGACATTACCACCATATTCCCCACGGCAAGAAAAAAAATTCATGGACCTATGAAGTATATACAAATAGTATATTCCTACGTTCATATCATATTCAGTAAATAACAGAACATAGTAAATAAAGCACACATCTTCCCCCTCCCTGTGATAATGCAACCGAATGAGTTCCTATGCGCATGTGCATTGCATCTGCCCAAAAGCACCCCCGAAATTCGACGTTAAAAAAGTTTTTAAATGATTAAATTAAAAGTTTTAAAATGTCTTCTTTAATCATTGTTCGTTTCAAATCCATATCTTTTAAAACGCATCCATTGTTTTAAGCTAATCAATTTTTATGCAAAGATTAAGAAGTTTGTTACAGTAATAAATCTATCTGCAGATGAGGGAGATTTTTAATGTTTTCAAGTGTAATTTATTTGTATGGTTTCTTCGGTTCCTTGACATAATCAGGATGATTATCCCTTTTCCATCACAGTCGGGGATATTTTTCCTCTTATACAGTTGGCAAATGTAAAAAAATTAAAAAATGCAATTCCTAGCATATCCTGATATTTGATGGAACATATTCATCAACGAATTCAACATATCAATTTTATGTTCAACATAAACTAAAAATAGTCTTTTTTTTTTTTTTTTTTTTTTTTCCCCTGACAGATTTTTGTTTAGCGCCAAAATGTTCTATCTTATGGATAATCTGATCTTATGATTTATCACTTTTTTTTTTTTTAAATTATTATTCACTTTTTATGATGGTTAGGGAAATCTATTTTCAATTGTGGCAATTTTCCCAGGGGCTATTTTACATTATTGAAGTAGGTCATTGATAAGAGGTAGGTCATGATTGTGGTCATTGATAAGATAGAATTGAAAAACTTTTCATGCTTGAAAATTATTTAAAAAGTTGTTAAATTAATCGGCAGTTTACAAATAAATTTCAATCAAAAGCTAATTTTTTTTCTAATTGATGATGTAAGAATTGAAATTGTAAAATGTAGTAAAAAATAGAAATTTGTAGTATTTCGAAGTGATGTAAGCGCGATGAAAGCTAAAGCGATAGCGCGTTTGTTGTCACAACTGTTGTACATTTCTAAAAATTGCCACTGTATTTTGGCTGGCGTCCGAAAGTGGAAAAACATTTTTTGACATCGAAAGAGAAATTCACAGTGAAAGAAATAGGACTTTGCGCTAATAAGGAACTGTTAAATGAACTTATAATAAATCTACCAAAATAATTCCTATGAAATATTAGTCTTACATTGTTTATTCTAGCTAAAAATACAATCATTATTTCAAGATTTTTTTCTACCATAACACTATTTTTAATAACTTTAAATTTCCTGAAATCCTTTACTTTTGTGATTTTTTTTTTTTATTAAAAAAGGAAATCTTCTATCCTATAATTTAAAAAAAAAGCAATTGGTAACATGCAATCAAGGTATGCAATCAAGATGAAGAAATAAATGACGGCTCCAATTCTAATCTTTATAATTATGAATGCAAAAATCAGTAAAATTATGTCATGTTAACACAATCATATATATTTTTCTCTTTAGTTTTATCAATGTTAAAATGCACTTCAAGCTAAGCATAACGTCATTTTCACCGGCGCAAACTTTTCACACGTACTTCATATACCTTACATTAATGCTTAAACACCATGCACACAAATATAAATATATTTTGTATTTAATTGTAATGAAAAAATGGCATCAACAAAGTTATGATGCATAATGATAAAATAAACCCAGTGGACAATAATCCCGTGACGTCACAATAAATATGAGTTTTTATTCGCTTATAAAACACGCGGATAAGTATTTTTACTGAAATTTAACTTGCAAATTAACAAATTCGGCCTTAAAACCACGTGCTTTTAATATTTATTATTTCTCTTTTATTCAACCACAGAGTTTAGAAAATAAACTCTGTGCTTCGGAACAGTAGGCGTTATCCGATTATGACGTCATTAGCAGACGTAAAAGTTTAATTGAAAATTACGGTTAATTAATTAAATTTTCGAACAAACGAATGCACGATAACAAATCTGTGTCCAAACATCTTTCATTTAAAAAAAGAATGATGTAATTTGATGCAGTAGTTTGTTCTCACGGATTGTCGAAAGAAATCGCTTAGCGTTTTAAATATATAGATTCTTTATAAGACAATGTAAAAAAAAAGTATTGTGTAATTAAAAATTTCAACATGTTCTTTCTTTTCTTTTATTGTTTTTAATATGATTGTTTTATATATGGCCTCTATACAAATTCAAATCAAAAGTTCAGTTTCTTTATTATATATATAACACCGTACGTTGTTGAAGGGAAGTAAAATATTTTCTACCTGAAATTCAACAATATGTCATATTTTTTTAATTTTCAACTTACATGAAAATTTCAATTGCAATAATAGGTACATACGTATTATCAATGCTTAAAAGATACACCACACCAACAATGTCGTCAATACTACTAATTACAGTACCCATTTAGCTATATGCTTTTGGCATGTGGTCTTATTCTTGTACATAGTTATCTTTATAAAATAACTTTTGACTTTTCTCTTAGCAGAAGTAGATTTTTACTTTGTTTTTGACCTGAGGTTTAAGTTTTTTACTCCATTCATTTTAGCCATCAGTTGTGTTTTATCCTGCTCATGGAATCATTTGTTTTCATTTCACACTCACCTCACTCCATTGTCCTGTATCGGGCATGTTATCTCAGATCGCTATTAGATGGCATTAGCAGTCCATAGAGTGTGCATTTTTGTTTTATGTCACTACTTCACTTTTCCACAGACAAGGTGTGATAGCTGTAAAGGGAAGTTGTTTCATTGCATAGTAGGTTTATTCCTGTATGTCAGGAATTTCATGTTTCACCAGTACAAGGCACTGTTTTTAGAAGGGAAGTGAGTCATATGGCAGTATGCTTTAATGAATCTCTTGGCAGCCTTCTCTTATTGTTTAAGCAGTGTCCTTTTTAATATATTTTAAGATTTTTAATATATTTTGACTGGCTACATGTATTCTAGATATGCAATGTTTTTAACTCTTTTAATCCAGTAAATAAGAAGTCATGAGCAGCACGATGCTTAACTGAAAGCGGTATTGTTTTTTATTGACTACATGTGCTGTGGATATCGTCAGGTTTCGACATAATGTATTAGGATGTTGTTTGAGATTTCTAAAGCTTGTGGATGCTTTTGAATTAATGGAATAAAGTATTAGGGTAATTCCATTGGAATTTCATCCTGATTGCAACTAGTCATGTTTCAGGAATGCAGTAAATGGTTGCACATGGGAATGGTTTTTGTTCCATAAATTGTGATAATACTTAAGAAATGATGAACTGATCAATGCTTAGAGTGTTTTCATCAGAAAGATGCTAACATATGACAACATGAACTTTATGTGTTTCAATAAAGAGTTGTTTGCAATTTATGTTAGGCCAAGGATTAAAGCTTTATAGTCCAGGTGGCAATAACATTTTTTGGGTAACCACTTTATAAAAGCTCATCTTCCAATATGTAATTTTTCTTAAATCAATCATGAAAACAGCTGTTACGGTAGCTGCAGCCTTGGGATGTGCAATAGTCCCTGGTCAAAGAGAAATGAGATGAAGATCAATTACAGATGATTGTAAAAAAAAAAAAAAAAAAAAAAAAAAACCTGTATTCATTTTTTTTTGACCAGGGGATGTTGCATTTCCCGAGGCTGTGTTCACTGCTATCACAACAGCTTACAGCTGTTTATATAATTGAAGATCAGCTTATATAAAACAAGTTGGAAATTGTACGTCAAACGTGACAAATGAGGTGCGTTCGTACTATAGTTAGTTATATAAATATTCAGATCTTGATGATTTTTAATTCTGTGAAATGAATTATATCGTCTGCAGATTAATTTCTGTAATATAATAAGTATCTCAGCCGCTTGACGGTTAAACCTCGGAAGCTCCTATAACAAGAAAGCACCAATTTATAAAAAAAAATTCAAATTTCTTAATAAATGTTTTTATTAATATTTTCTAAAGTTTTGATTCAATTTTCATAAAATTTGAAATGTCTTGACAAAATTCTGCAAAGATAATATATCTTAAATTTCAAAACATTTGATTGAGTAGTTTTTGCGTTATTATGTGCGGACGGACGGACCAGACAACGACAATAGGTGCTACGTATTTATATAATTATGAATGCACCTAATGATTTACTAAAAAATGTCATTTCATTTTACTTACATGGATTAATGCTGAATCTAATGAATTTTTTTTTATTACAATTTTAAAATTAGCACTAAACTATCTTCAAAAGTATTGTAGATATTTATGCAATTAACTATTATATATAATTTGCTGACAACAAGGATGTTTACATTTACTCTGGGCAGAAATCGCTCGAAGACGGACTGCCAAAATGAATTTTTTTTTGTGGATTAAACTAAGAATGCCTCTAAACATTCTTTTGGTAAAAAAGCCATTTTTGTATACATATATATATATACATTGCAGTGATGCTGGGGATGCGCTATAGCGCATCATTTAATCAAATAATTGGATATGGGATACATAAAAAAATTATGATGAGTCCTTCAGGATGCATAATTTTTCCCTTGAAAGATCATTGATGAGGCATATTTTGTGTTAAATACATTGCATCTGTCTTACTTCTTATATTATTTCATTCAGTTCATATCATTGATGCTGTTACTTTTCATTATTCCCACATATATATATATATATATATATATATATATATATTAGATAAATTGATTGTTTGCTATTTGAGTTACTTCTTTTGAATGACTTGTTGTTGTATGCTTACATGCATTTTATGAGCTTTTTACTGTTAAATGATTCGATTGATAATTAATAGCAATGATATTTCATTGAAAATTTAGTAAAACTAAAATTAAAGTGATTTATATTTTGCCTCATATATTTTCTGCTTTCATCAATTTTTAAAAACTTTTTATTTCTAAACTTTTATCCATTTTCTTTTAAAACATTATTTAGAATCTTGAATATGCCTATTGAATCTTTTACTGAAGATCTTGAAGAATTAGAAGATGATAGTTTGAATGAGCCTACTGAAGAGGAGAAGGCATTTGCACAGTTGAAAGTAAATAATATTTTAATCATATTTTTCTTGCCCCCTGTTTTATATTTGAATTTCCAAAGTATTTTGATTTAAAGAAAATTTCATCATTCAAACTAAACTTTCATCATATACCCTCACTCCCTCCCTCCTCTTATCTATTTTATTTTTATGTATATTTAAATTTTGGAATTTTTTTTAAAAACTGATATTCAATAAAGTATTCACAAAAAATCAAAAAGAAAAAATATAATTATTCCTTCACTGTATCTTATTTAAATCTAAAACCGGAATTATGTGACTTAATATGCATTCAAATTCATCTATAGAAAGGATGTAATGAGAATCTGGTTTTAATGAGCAAAAAGAAAAGAAATGGTTGGTCTACTTTATAAATACAATGCAGAAAATTCACGATGAGAAAAATTTTATAAAGCTCATAAAACAACTTCCAATAACAGTTGTTGATCCATGTAGTTCTATGCTTTTAAATACAGTAAATTATCATCTATGCAGTCACTCCACTTAAATGATTTTTCTTTTCTACAAAACAAATACATAAATAGTATTATATTTTCTTTTTTGGGTTCATTGAATTAATTTGAAGAAAATACATGTGATGTGAAAGTGTTCCTCAGCCTCTTAAATAAGCTATTAAAGAAAAGTAACTTTTTATTAAAAGCCTATTTAAATAAATAAATGGATGAAGTATTTATCCATTCACGAGTGTGCTTTTTAAAAATTACTTTCAAAGAATTTTATCCTATTTATTTATAGCTTCTTATTTGAAAAAATATTAACATAAATAAAATATCAAACTATCTTTAGTAATTGACTTTCCTCCATCTAAATTAAAAGTGTAAAATTGCAGCTATCAGATAAATCTTCCTGTGTTTTTTAGTAATTTAAATGAAATATTTCTTATTTTCTTGTGTTTCATTATATAAAATCTTAAGCTTTGTAACAGTAAGTACTCTTTTATAATGAGCAATAAGCTGTTTTTTAGCTGAATTTGGCCGTATTTATTTTATTGTGTTTCATCATAAATAAAGCTATGAATACATTAATTATAGAAAATTGTATGTTTGAACAAGGTTTTGTTACAATTCATAAACTTAAAAAAAAAAAAAATCCTCTTTTAAGTAAAATATCTTTATTTTGGAATTTCTTATGTATTAACTAACTCATTTATTTTGATTTATATTATTTTAGGGAAAACTATTCAAAGAACTCATGGTTCTAAGAAATACTATTGCTGATAACGAAGGTGTTGCTCCATACATGGTGTTTAGCAATAAAAATCTTTTAGATATAGCTGTGCATCGGCCAACTTCAATGGAAACTTTATCTCAGATCGAAGGAATTACTGATGCACGCATTAAAAAGTTTGGAAAACAAGTTGTAGACTTTGTGATTTCTTTTTGTAAAGAAAATAAATTGGAGGAAAATTATTTTCCTGCTTTAAAGGAGACTCAGAAAGTATGTATGAAAGTTTTTTCCTTTGTTATTTATTTCTAAAAATAATATTTAAATTGCCCCAAAACATAAAACAAATCTCTTGCATTTTCTGAAAAAAAATAGGTTATCTATCTTAGACAAACTGTATGCACATGAATAAATTGAAACTTTCTAGAAATGGTCATCATTTCTAATTGTAAGATTAATAAAGAAAAAAATCACAAAATTGACCAGTGGCCAGTCTTTGGCTGTTTTTATTATTAATTTTTTTTTTAATAATTAAGTTATTTTGATAGTAGAAAAGGATTGATTTGTGACAACACAAATAATAGGATTATATATTCTCAACTAGAGCAAATGTAATAAAAAAACAAATGTTGGGAATCAATTCCAAATCAGAAATGATATAAATGTTATATACTCATTCCATATATTCTGCTAAATGTGGAAAATTTTTGCTTCACATTTGATTGTAATATTATAAGTTTGATTAGAAAATGAGTAAAATGTAATTTGCTAAGTTGAATTTATTACCAATTAACTCCCTGTGCTTTGCAACAGAATACAATCGTTCCATTTTTAAATAAAATGCTGTTTAAAAAATTAATTTCTCCTATATGACACCAATTATCCCAATTAAAACTTATATGGTTCGCTTTTCATTAGAAAATGGCATGTGTAACAAAATATTATATGTTTTCGCTTGTAATCTTGGAGGAAAAAAATACAATGAAAGCATTCAAATTGTGTAACATTTATTAATATTTCATTCAGAATGGTTTGGAAATAATTTTTTTTTACTTTATAGATAAAGGCCTTTAATTTCAAAAGAACTGAAGGTTTCTGCTGATAAAAACAGCATTATTTTAAAGTGAAAACCTGCATTTTCTTACATCAAATTTTAGATATTAAACATTTTTCTTTCTGAAATTGAAAAGTGTTTATTATGACTGCCTTAAAAATGGCGTGTTTTTTAACTTTTCATTTTGTATAAAGTTAGCATATTTATACATGTAAACACTCTAATTCTGAATAAATTTCAATTAAGACACTATTTCATTTTGTCACATTCATAGAAAAATTTTAAGTTTCATGTGTAATTCAATAGATAAGTGTTAACAGCTGAATATGACGTCAATTTTAGACGCAAAAATATATAGAGCTTTCCATCTTAAATTTGAAAAACAATGGATTGTTTTCAGACTAATATTATTCAACTTCACTTTCCATTTAAGATTTAGCAATAATAATGCAAACGAATTGGAAAATTACCATTTAACCCTGCACAGTCGAACCTCCATTTAACGAAGTCGCTAAATCCCGAAAAAAAGTTCGTTATATAGAAAATTCGTTAAATAGAGATTCACTTTTAAAAATATTTTTAACAACATAAAACATATTTTAAATTCATAAACACTAAATATTATTAAAAAAAGAGTATTTATTTATTTATTTATTTATTTATTTATTGTATAGATAACATCGATTTGCTTTATTTATTTTACCCAAAAAAAGGAATCTGCAAGGAAAACAAGAATAAAACAAACCATTCTACGGGAATACACTCTATTTTCAGTTAAGAAAATAGTTTTAAATTAAAATTAATGAATCATTGTCGTATTTATTATAACAAAGAATTTTAAGCATACATTACCGATTAGCACGTGCGTCCTTAAATTTAATTACTGAAAAAGTCTGTTAATTTTGTCTGAGTTTTTTGTTTGAAAAAGTGTTTTCTCTCATAATACGTCTCGCATCTCTGCAATGCACCAAAAACCCCTTCAGGCGTATTTTCTTCAAACTGTAATCCACGTCGGATTGTTTCAAATGATTTTATCATTTCATCATACGAAGGTTTGTTGATTTCTGCATCATGATCATTTCCATCTTCATCAT
This sequence comes from Maratus michaelseni, assembly GCA_963931845.1. Lineage (NCBI taxonomy): Eukaryota > Metazoa > Arthropoda > Arachnida > Araneae > Salticidae > Maratus > Maratus michaelseni. The sequence continues at coordinate 316,532,849 of OZ007587.1, read as the reverse complement.
CTTCATTTTCTTTGCAATTCATTGCTGGATTGTTTTTATTTTTTACACTGTCCAAAATATCCAATTCAGTTACCGTTTCTGAGGTCTCAACTTCGGAATCAAGTGAAAGAAAATCCTCAATCAGCACATCATCGTTAATTTCTTCTTTTTCTCTCAGCTGCATCCACATTTTTTTAAGTTCTTCTAAGGGAATATCATCTTCGTCTTCCGTACTTGCCAAATTTTCATTGCTGACAAAGAATCCAGCTTTGGCAAAACTGTTGCGTATAGTATGATCTGCGCCATCATAGTTCCATGCTTTGGAAATTTCTGATATACTTTCCCGTAAGTTTATGTTTGGCATAGATTGATTGTTCTCAAGTGCAGTGATAACTTTTCGCGTTATTCCCTTGCGATACTGTATTTTGAAGCTTTTGATCACTCCTTGATCCATTGGCTGCAGTTTTGATGTAGTGTTAGGTGGTAAGTAAAAAACTGTAACATTTTTCAGTTTTTGGTTGATTTCCTTCGGATGGGCGGGACAGTTGTCAAAAACGAGAGCAATTTGGCGACATTCTGCAATCATACGTTTGTCCAACTTTTTAATCCATTTTTCACAAATTTCTGACGTCATCCAAGACTTTTTGTTAAAGTCATAATCAACCTCCAAAGATTTTACGCCTTTTAAACATCTTGGGTTCTTGTTTCTTCCGCTAACTAATGGTTTCAGTTTCTGATCTCCAGTCATATTCGCACCTAACATGACAGTTATTCTTGCTTTACTTTTTTTTCCACCAAAGCATTTTTCCTTTTTAAATGTTAATGTCTTTTGAGGCAAACATTGAAAAAATAAAGCAGTCTCATCCGCATTAAAGATTTTTTCAGGCTTATAGTCTTTTAAAATTTTACTCAGTGTCCCCGTTATCCAGTTTTCACTATCATTATCATCAACGTCTTTATTTTCACCGGATATTACTTTTGCTGCAATTCTGTGTCTTCTCTTAAATTTTTCAAGCCGCCCACTGCTTCCTCGAAATTCGTCGTATCCCAATGCTTTCACAAATTTAAGTGCTTTCTCAATTATGAAAGGCCCAGAGATCGGAACATTTTTATCTCGCATTGTGTTTATCCACTTCAAAACTGCCTCATCCACATCTTCATAGACACATGTTTTTAAACGTTTTGAGCAAGAATTCCATGGAACATAATTTTGCAACTTATCACGATTTTTTATTATGGTTGATAAGCTGTTTGGAGGAATACCAAATTTGAAAGCAATATCCTTTTTCTTCACTCCTTCATCTACCTGATCAAGAATTAAATTTTTTTCTTTGATACTCAAACACTTTCGCTTTGACATTTTCGAGCTATAAGAACCGAAAAAACTAGCACGACTAATCAAAAATCTAGAATACAGGAGACTCTAATTCAAGAACACAGGGCAGATCCATTGAAGGTGAAAGGGAGGGGGGGTATTGAAAGTCTGCACTTCCGGGATGATGAAATGCAAAGCAGACAGCGATTTTACTGCACTCAGTGAATTAGGCGCCTTGGTAAAACCAATTCAAGGTCACTGATCATCATAAAATAAGCTTGAAGAAAGAATAAGTTGGAAATGTTCGGAAATATTTTGAGAAATAAGGAGAAAAAAAAATTAGGTCACAAGAAAAAGTTTGTTAAATAGAGAATGCACTTCGCTATTTGGAGGTTATTTTACAAAGAAATTCGCAAAATGTACTTGGTTTCAAGAAAAATTTCGCAAAATAGAGAAATTCACAAAATAGAGGTTCGACTGTAATTTAATTATGAAATACGCTTTTAACATGGGTGCAAGAAATCCATCAAAGCCGAGAGTGAAAGCTTTTCTGAGTATTAGATATTACTAAATGGAGATTAAATAGAAAATTTATATTTGTCTTGCATTATAGCTAAAAATTGATCTTTTACAATAAAGTAAAGTGATTAAAAATTTGATTGCTTGTAAAATTGGTATTATTTAACTATGTAAATCATAATTTACTACCAGCCAAAAATCTCTCCAAGACTGAAATTAGTCTTGAGACTTGCACCTATGGTTTTTAACTATACATTTAGTATACATTTAGTATACATTTTACTCCTGGACCAAAAGTATTTGTATACAGAGGCTTTTGTGTATTATCCTGTTGTCCATAAAAAAGGGTGAACTTCTACTCTGGCACAACAAAAATTTAATTTTTATCATTTCAATCTTCTAAAATTCGAATAATAATAATAATGATAAATTATAACAACTTGTATGTTTTAAAAGTAACTGATTTTAGCAAGCATCTTTGTTTTAAAAGTAATGTACATGTCAAATATTAAGTTTTTAGCTTTGACTTTTTGAAAGGAATTGTGGTTTTATAATGTTTTCTACTCATTTCATGCTTTTAAATTTTGAATTTGATGATGTGAAGTACCCTGTATTTTTCACTGTGCCTTAAATCACATGTATGAGCAGTTTGGTTCATATCGATTAAAAATTGTAGATTTGTATGAAGAACGTACAAACAAACTTTAACTTATATAATATATATATGCATCAGGGGCAGATTCAACTCTTGCTTTTAGATAGGGTCATGTCTCTTAATGAAGCATTTTATCAATATTAATGTATATTTCCCTACACAAAGTGTGTTGTTTCCCAGAAAATTTATTTGTTTATGATGGGGTAGGTTCACGGCCACCATGATTCTCTACTTTTACCTGTTCTTGATATCCATTGGTGGCAGTTGTGAATTTTATGGAAGTTTTGTAAAATTTAGTGATTATTGATGATTGAAGTTTTGGCACTTAATTTCTAAAACTTAATAATTTTTTTTTTTATATTTATTTTATTTTTTACTTTAATTTGAAGAATCAGAAATGTTATATAAAATATGTCACAGTTGACTTTCGGTAATCTGGCAGATATTAGAACAGGAGTGTGCTATATCACGTGAATAGCAAAGATGCCATTTGTTATAGATTCTCAACAATTGTTACTATTTGTTAAGAATACTATGAATTATTGTACTATACTGTATCTTCATCAAAAATTACACGTAAAATAAAATAAATTAAACTTCATGAAAAAAAATGTGTTTTTTTCTGATTTTGCAAAAGTAAAAAAATACAATATGTTGTACATTCCATGCTCAAAAGACATGGTTCTCTCATTTTTCCATGCACACAAGATTCCACCTACAACAATTTACTGATGGGTCTATCAAATCAATGCAGAGCTGGATTTTAAAAAGTCTATTGCATTAGTGTTGATTTCTTTATTGTGCAAATGATTGCATAGTTCTGGATTTAATCACATAAATTATTTTTATTTTGTGCTAATTTTTTTAAAATTCATTTTGTATGTTCTTGTTTTCTTTTGTTTTTTTTTTTCATTTATTTCTTAATCTTATTGGCTATTTAATTATGTTTATTTTTGTCAAATTCTAATAGTAAATTATTTAAAATCTATAATTTCGATTGCTAAAGAGTTTTATTAATTTGTTATTTGTTGTAGTTAATAGCAATTTTACATTTACATTTGAACAGGGGTAGAAAAAAGTTCCAAATTTCTAGGAGCCATGACCATTTTTCAAGGAGCCATTATGTTATGGTATAAACTGAAAGTAGAGCACTCAGTTTCTTGTTTTTATACAATTTCATATGAATGATATTATACTGATAATAACCCAGTATAAAGTAATTTTCACTACAAAATCACCAAAAAAAAAAAAAAAAAAAAAAAAAAGTTTCTCTGAGAAATCCAGGAATTCTAGATTCCATATCCTCCCGTTTTTACATGCACATGCAACAAAACAACTATACTGCCGCAATACAGATACTTTGTACAGTATATTATACAATATTTTTATTAATAACATTCCTGCATTACCTTTCACTGGTATTTACACAAAATTCACATTTACTATTTGCATCAAATTCAAATGTGTCTATTGGTTTTTGCTCACAAATACCTATGCTTAATAGTTTTTGCTGCAATGGTCTATTTAAAGATATCATGAGGTCACTTAGATTATTTACCAGAAGTCTGATTCACAGCTTATATTTAATGATGTCCATATGTATTTATTAAGCTATGCACTTTATACATAATTGCATTTAAAAAAATAAGTTTTAAAAAAATTTAAAGTTTAAGTGCTAGTTACAAATTTTTAGGCTCCATAGTGATCTGGTACCCAGGATTTACCATGTGTTTAAACAAATTAAGATCTTACCTAAATAGCATAGTTATTGTTTAGGTGTTTCAGAAGAGAGTAGAACAGTGTATACCAAAATTCATTAGTATTTATCATTTTAATATATTGTTTTAAATTACAGAGTAATCAAAGTATTGATCCTCGTATAACAAGGCTGAAGAGTTCTGTACAAGAAACCTATACAAAATATGCAATTGAAAAGAAAAGTATCAACAAAATTGCAACTGAGAGAGTGCTATCTGTGAATACCATTGTCCAGCACCTGTGTGAAGCTCTACAGGAAGGTCTTCATGTAGATCTTAAAGACCTTGGCATAACAAAAGATATTTTTGACACTGTTGTGAATGTTATAAAATCGCCTCCAATTAATAATGGTAACTCTTATTTTGATGTATTTAATTGGTATTATAATATTTTGACTTATAATTTTATGTTTCAAACGCAATCAAATAAAAATTTACCATTCAAGCAATATTAATTTGATGAAATAAACTATCCACTTTTTCTTTAAGTTTATAAAATTTTTATTATTTAAAATATTTTAATTTCCTTCATTTTATTTATGCAGTGCTTTAGAACAGGACTGTCCAATCTATCACCATAGTACCTCCTTAAATGTTTACTGTTAATAGCTTTTTTTTTTTTTTTTTTTTTTTTTTTTTTTTTTTTAAGGGAAAAAAAAAAAAGTAATTTTTTAAATTGCCTTACCTTAAAAACATTAATGTTTGCATGCTTTTGTAATACAGGCAGACAGTAAAGTTTTTAGCCCTTTCCCTTTCAAAAAGTTTTTAAATAAGCAAAGAAAAATCTCCCTAGTAAAATATAATTCTAAATTTACTAAGATTTATGTAAGGGTTTTTCTCTGCAATTTATTTTAACATTAGGGATTCTGAATTGTAGAGCCTTTTTGGCTAAGCTACTACTGTGATGAGATGACATTGTTGCATGTTTCTTATTCATGTGGATAATAGTGCCATTTAATGTTTGATACCAGTTGAAATGTGCTCCTGCTTTTTGAAGGGTTAAGAAGTTTCTGTTTTAGAAGTCTCATTTTCTCCATTAAAAATTCACCTGCATAAATTCAAAACTTTAGTTTCAGAGGAAATTATTTTTTATTTTCTCCCTTTGGTTTTGTGTATGCATATATGTAAATGTTTTAAGCATACCGTATATCAATTGTTTTACTGCAATAAATTATAATTAGTAAGACTCTGAGTTATAACTTCCAATAGTTGCAATACTGAGTCATAAATATTCAATACCATCCAAAATCTCTTTTATCCATAAAACGAATATATTTTATCTTTTTTATGTTTTATGTGTATTAAATAGCTCCTTTCAACATTAATTTAGATTACTGCTTCATAATTCAAATTTTATTTATTTTAAAGACTGAGTTCAGTCATATAATAGAAATTTTTTTTTGTACATTTTCATTTGTGATTTTTAAATATGATATTTATTAAATTCCAAAGCTATTTTTCTATTTGTGAAATGCACAATGTATTTTTTGGTTAGCAATGTGCAATTAAAGGTTATATTTTATTTATAGCATACACATTTAAAAAAAAAATACTTTTATGGATTATAAATTTGTAGATATACCTTAAATATTCTAATTTGAATCTTTTATAATCCCACTTGCCTCCGAAACGTACGCCCAACTCTTTGTAAGGAAATACATCACTCAAGATTTAGTTTTTTGTTTTTAAATTTCCTAGAATGCAAGATTATCTATCACTACCACATAAAAAATTATTTGAAAATAAACAAAACTTTAATCAATTACTTGTTTTTTATTCTATTTTGATATTATTTTTCTGCATTTAAGCATTATGCCCTTTTTCTTCTAGATAGCCATACTCAACCTACAGTTCACTGACCTTTTTTAGTGTGGTCCGAGACACACAATCATTAATCCATATTTATAAAAAAATTGAGATGTGCATAAAAATTATTCAAGGTGTTCCCTGTTGTTTTATATGTTATTATGGGAAGACGAAATCTTCTCTTTTATTTATTCTTAACTTCAAATTATGTTAAAACATCCAAAATGTCATTTGCCTAGTCTCAAGATATTTTTACATGTAATCCTATTTGTATTGCAGTGGTGGTATGTATATGATCTTCAACATTAATAAAACATAATTTAAAAATAGCTAAATTTAAACTGTGCACTTTTGTATTTAAAAAGATAAAAAGTTTTTGCGTTGAGAACTGATTACTTAAATAAATCTTGATTTTTTTTATCTTCCGAACTTGGAAATTCTACATTGTTATATTATGTTTTGTACTTATTAAATATCTAAAATTGATTATTTACTAAATAGCTAATACTTGTATTATCCTATTTTTATATTACATTATATAAGCGAAATGTGTTATGGCCCACCTAACTTAACAAACATATATTTGCAGCCCTCTGGGAAAAAAAAGGTTGAGTATGGCAATTCTATGTTATGCATTTAATTATGGATTAATACTCTAAATTTCATTTTAATTTTTCTCTTCAGATGTCAGTAAATTGACACCAATAAAGCAGTTATGTCCAGATTATGTAGAGTTCAATCATATAAAAGCTGTCATTGCTGCTTTAAAGCACAAATATGGTTATGACGAAGTTTCAAATTCAAGTGAAGAACAAAAATCAGAAGTAAGTGAAGTTCTGTATAAAATGAAGTTCAATATACTAAATAAATAGTTCTATAAAAAAGTAGGTTCCATTTTTGTTTTAAAGAGATTTCCATCCAAGAAAAACTGTTGCAATTTTTATTATAAATAGTTTGTTGTGCTTGATTCTAAGAAAGTGTATATTTTGTTCTTAAAATTTCCTTTTTTTATTTAAATATTTTTGTTATTTACAATAGCAATTTTCTCCCTCTAAACATTTTCTAGACATTAAAAAAAAAAAAAAAAAAAAAAAAAAACCTAGAAAATTCTTTTAAGCATATTTCATATTGGTATATCAAATTTATTTAAATAATTTTTAGAATCACCATATTCTTAAAATGATCATTCAGTAAAATCACATTAGATAAGAGATCATATTGAAGACTTGAATTATGCCTATTCTGTAAAGAAGAAAAAAGAAATAATGTGCCAGCCCTAATTTTAAAAAGTTAAACATCTATCATATTTAAGATGTCATGTTTGAAAAAATATAGTACTTTCATTCTTAAAACTGAAACATTTTATACAATAATTGTTACAATGACATATTTATATATATATATTCTGTCTGGGACAAGGTTAAAGCTTCATATAATATGAAATTTCTGCACCTTTTGCTTTAAATTCTGGCAAAATCATTTGGCTATATTTCATTAAAACTTAAAGTTGTTTCGAATGTGGGATTTATTTTTTTAACATTTTATTTTCAACAGAAGAAACTTTTAAAAAGTACTCATATTTATGCCCAGTATCTAAACTCATAATATTTAGTTGTCATATTAAAAAAAATGATTAATCTTGCAACATATTAATTTAGGGCCCTAATTTCAGAAAAGCAGAATGTTTCTGCTAGTGAAAATGGATATTTTCTTAAAATATTTCTCTATGATTCCATCAAACTGGTGTTATTTTCAATAAGTTTTCATTCCACCTATGCTGAGATTGAAACTTATAAAGTGAAACAAATATTAAAATCAAATTGCAAATACGCTGTCATTTTAATGTGAACTAGTTATTTTACATCTTTACGATTTTACTATGTAATAGTATCTACACATATTGATGTAAATGTTACAGTATAGCACCTTATTCTTGATTAGCATTTAAAATTTTTAATAATCATTTATTTTCTCAATTTGCTTGAAGTGATTGTGTGTAATCTATTTCATTATATTTATATTTCTCTTTTATTAATGTTTTAGTCAACTGCCGATAACAGTGCTGGTGATAACAGTAAACAGGATTCTCCTTCAGATACAAATGCTTCCAGTCAGTTGTTCAAAAGGAAATTTGAAAGTTCAAGTATTCCACAGAATGTAAACCCTTCAGCTTCAAAAAGGCTAAAAACCAATAAGCTTTTTAAATTATAGAATTTGTAGTGTATGAACATTTGTATCATTCTCAAATTTCCTCTTAAACACTTCCTGGGTTAGCTGTTCTACAATGCTGTCAAATAATAGTGTTCAAAGACATTTATAAATAAACATTCCATTATGAAGTTATAATTTAATGTCTTTATATGATCTTTTCTCTTGAATTTTGCATTTATTATATTTTGTATAACACATTTTGTACAAAACATCATATCCATGTACTTTATATGACTTTTGTAAATATTGTAAATGGTGTTCATTAAACAACTGATTTTTTAAATATGTATCTATTGTACTTATTTTGTTTATTTATTATAATCATTAGTAAATAATTTGATTTTTTAATGTGAAAGAATGAAATTGAATCTTATTGTCTCGTGGTAAAACATCCATTGTAAACATCAGACCAGCCATAAAAAAGTTCTTTCCTTTGCATGACATATTGGTAATCTTTAGGTTATTTAAAAAAAGAAAGAAAGAAAAACACATTATCAAGATGCTGACTGAACAGCTCCTATTTTTGAGTTTGATTCAAACATCTTGTCAAATTTAAGAAGTTAAAAATTAGAGATGCAATGAATATGAATGTATTTTTTAGCTCACAGGCTATCAAAGCCTGAGAGCTAATGTGCCCGCCCGATCTGTACGTATATACGTAACGCGATAACTCTTGATAGAAATAATCGTTTTGCTTTAAATTTTGTTTATAGGTGCACTATGATAAGGCGCTTCCCTGATTAGTTTTGGGGGTTCATTGGTTTAGTATAAAGGGGGGAAACGGGGGCTAACCCCCTTAATTTATATACATGGGTTTTTCATGCAGAATTACCGATTTTCTTCAAATTTTGTATATAAGCTCATTGTGATAAGGTGCTTCCCTGAATAGTTTTGGGGGTTCAGTGGTTAAGTATAAAGGGGCTAAGGGGGTGGGGGGTAATTCCCCCCTTAATTTAGATAAATGGGTTTTTCACACAGAATTATCCAATTTCCTTCAAATTTTGTATATAGGTTCATTGTGATAAGGCGCTTCCTTGATTAGTTTTGGGGGTTCATTGGTTATGTATAAAGGGAGAAAGGGGGCAAGATTTGTAAAAATTGCAAATTGAATGTATTTATGTTTCAGTCTTTTAGTATTATAACCAAACAAAAAAAAAAAGGATTATAATTTAACCAAAGATTTAAAATATGATGTCAAAATTGGGTGTTGCCATTGAAAAAACAAAGTTTGGGATGCTTTTGATATGTAGATGTCCCCCTAAGCAAATTTTATATACATCATTTAAAAGTCTACTTTATTTCCAATCGTTTGGTATCGGTAACTTTCTTCTACGATAATTTGTTGCAGAGTTAAAGGGTGTGTTCATTTTTTTTTCCATGACTGTACATATTGTATGAATTGGTTGATTTGAATAGTTATAGTAGTTTCTTCTTGTATAGTATAAGTTTAAAAGCACAATTTGCTATAAATAGAAGTAAATTATTTTTAGTTTAAATTAATGCATTGTATTTTGCAAGATTAAACTATCAGCTTTTTAATCTGTAAATTTTAACAAGGAGTTTAATAAAAACATAGTATGCCCGTATAATCTCAGGCCGAATAATCATAATATCTGGCTACTGCCAATTATCCAGCATACTGGCCGAATTGGCCAGCTATCCTTTGCATCCATAACAAAAACATTTCATAGATCTGTGGTTTTCTTATTTTTTTTTTTTTTTTGGGGGGGGGGGTTAGTAGGTGAAGGGAGATTCTGGACCTCCTGTGATTTTACCCATTTTAATAATCATTTCAATACAGTACAAAGTTCAAAATCCCGACCTTGATGATTCCGAATTTTGGAATATTTGCAGTTTATTTGTCAAAAAGAAAAAAAAAAGTTATTAATCCCACCCCCTCCTTCAACCCGATAATCATTTTCGTGAGGAAAGCATTTTCAATACACATAAACAGGTAATACTAAAGCAGATATTTTAATAGAGGAATATATTTTTAAAAAGGTTTTTTAAAAAAAAATTGCAACTACCAAAAATAATTTTTGATGAGATTTTTAACATTTTTTCAAATTTTGTGGCAATTTTTCCACATTAGTAAAAGGAATCCAGTTTTAATCTTTTAGCCCAATAAAGTAAATGTTGCCCTCTTTTCATTAAAATTTATTTAGAATTTGTACAGCAATTTAATTTTTCCCGATTTTTTTATGTGATTTATAGACTGTTTGGGTTTTGCGTGGATTTTTTAACATTCGTAAAAAGAATTTGATTTCAAACTTTTAGCTTTATTTAGTAGATTTTGTTCTTTGCGATTTTTGAAAATTATTGTGATTTTTTACTGTGATTTTTAGCGCTTTTTTGAGTTGAGATTCACTGCAATTTTTCTATAAATACTGGTTAGCAAAATGTCCAGATTTTGGAGAAGTCTGAATTTCAGATATCTGGATTTGAGACTTTTTTGTACTGTTACATATTTTTGTATGAATCAACATATAAAATTGTTCAACAGGCATATCAAATCTTTGAATTGTTATGGATTTTATAGTTTCTATTAATATTTCATCAATTCAATGAACCATGGCTAGTACTTTAAATTATGCTGGTTTTATAAATTAAAAATCTCAGTCAATAAATATATATATTATTAAAAAGGAAGTATTTACATTTAAAATACCATAATGCAGTTTTTGTTGTTCACAACGGCTGTTTAAAAAAGGAAATATGAATTATATTTTGCCTTTGCAAGTAAATGTAAAAATGTATATGATTCAATTCACATCAAATTCCTTGCAGGCAGCCAAGAACATTTTTTTCCTTTCATACTTTTTTCAGTGTCACTTTATCACAGATCTATCGTCACTGTTGGCAGAGAGGGAATAAAAGCAACATTTTCTGTTGTTAAAATGACAATACTGTAAACAATTAGGAAGTGCAAATTTTTGCATATGATAGACTAGCCATATTGTGAATCTCTCAGACATGCCTTTTCTTGATTCAAATACATGGCTTGCCATCTGCTGCTGCTGGTGGCAAATGCTGCTGCTGGTGAGCTGCTGCTGGTGTGGGAAATTTGGTCTAAGGATGGAAGTATCTTTTTCAAATTCTTATATGGACATATATCAAAAACTTTTTACATGTCTGAAAAACATTAGTAACTCCACTAAAATCTGCTTCTGTCAAATATTCTTTTAGCCTGCAAAATAAAATTTTTAATTAATTTAGAAACTGACTAAATATTAAATATTTAAGTAATCTTACATTTTAAATGAAAATGTTGATGTTATTTTTCTTTTATGTATTTATTTATTTTTAAGTAGCTGTAAAAATCTTTAATGAGAAAAATTACAGGACAGCATCACTTAACTTCAGTTTGAATAATTCTGCTGAAATTTAATTATGTAATTACTTTTACTTTTTTTCTTATTTATCAGTTTGCATGATTCTAAAGTCTTGAAGAATTTTCTCCTCTTTTCAAAATGAAAAAAAAAAAATAGTTTTGCTCTTAAATTTTAAATGTCCTCCTTAAAATTTTAGTTAGGGTAGGAAAATTCCATCTTATTTCTTTTCCCTTACATATCATCTATATATAAAAAATAACAATAAAAATTGTTTAAATTATATATGAATATATATTCAAAAATATGTAAAAGAAAATTGATTTATTTCTATCAGTTTAATTTCTCGTCACATTTTATTTTGCATTTGGAATATTTTTGCAGCAAGTACAATATGATGCAATAAAAATATTTTCATTTTAACTGATATTTTCATGCAGGTTAAGATAAAATGAAATACAGACTCATTTTTGTAAAGTATAATTATTCTATACATTCATAAATTCTTGTTTTGAAATGCTTGTTATTTTTAATTTGTAGCATATTTAGTAAGGAAATTTGCTTATCCTTTTCAAAGGTATAGTTATCATTCAAAACAGAAAACAATTTGGTATTTATTTTTATATTTTTCATGCTGCCTATCTTTCCTTACTCCAGTTCTGTGCCTAGAAGAAATTTAACACATTAAAATGTCTTGAACAGCAGTTATAGGCAAAGTGAAATAGAAAAACTACATTTAAAGTCAAACATTTTTCATTTTCAATCTGATTTATCCTTTTTCTACCTTATTACAGTAAGTTCCAAGTTATGAAAAATTATTATATGTGTACTCATTTATTCCACCAAATCTCTTTTGGATGGGAGATTTTCTAAAATAATGAATGAATTGGTAGAAAATTATTGAAATTAAAGATAGCAGTAAAAAAGGTTTGTTTCCTTTTGAAAATATTATAAAAAGTATTTACTCCTACAATTTTTTTTTTTTTTTTGTACACAGTATCAATATGAATTTTTTGCTGATATTTATTCATGTGATTTATGCTTGGTGTAAAGATACCGTAATATAATGACACAAATAAATATAAATTTTCTAAATGTAAAACACTTTAAATTTTTAAAATAAATTATCTAACCAATCAGCATGTAGAATTCAAAATATGCAATATTCTGAGTAGTAATTGTACATTGTAAGTACTGGTCTGTTTAATTTCTGGTACTGTTTTATTTAATATGGTAGATGTATTTTCACAAATGCAATATGAACGGAAACCCTCTAGAACAAATCTATGCTGGAATGGATTTTTTTTTTCTGTGCATGTTAAAAAAAGAGTGCTTAATTTACAAAAATATTCACATTATCAATAGAAAATGCAATAGAGTATTTTTTTTAATGCAATTTAAACAAGAATTCATTCAATTACGTTGAAATAAAGATTTGGCATACAGATTCTTATTGTAAAAAAAAAATACATGAACATAGTTGTGCTGTTCGATTAACTGTGTTAAACTAAAATTCTATAATTTTAATATGGTTTAAATTGAGGGTTAACTTTACAAATATTAAAATACAACTTTTATTTTTATTTAAAAATTGTTTTATGTTCCAGCGAATTAGCTAAAAACTTGTAAGTCACACTGGAAGCAGTACCAGATTAAGTTGTCTAGAAACATTTAGGTAATTCAAGTCGAGAGACCCTCTTTTCCATCCCTGACTTTCAAAACCAGATTTTTACTTGTAATGCTTACATATCGAGTTCTCAAGAAACTCATATTAGAACAGAACAGAATAGAATGAACAGTGCATCAATTTAATCATTTGAAGGAGGAATAATTTTGATTGAGGTATTTCAATAATAATGTTGAGAATTTCTAAACATTATATGTTTATTTTTTTTTTATAACAATATACTTCACTATTAAGATTTTTTTTTTATAAACCATAACTTGAATGTTTGAATTTTTCAGGCTGCGGGACCCATAGGCAGGTCTATTGTGTCTATTTAGTAATCTGGGACTGACCAGAAGGAATAAAACCATTACATGGTTATAGTCAGGATTTTATTTAGGGAGAGAGAAAAAATTGGACCAAAATTTAAGCCTTTTTTGTTTATGACTAAATATTAATAGTTAACTGTTGGTTTAAAAAAGGAACCATCCATCTATTTAAAGCAGTTTGGTAATTTTGTCAAATTTCCATCGAATTTCGACCGAGTACGCATGCGTCAAAAAAGGACCGGCCAATGAGGCGAGTGTCTATTCCTGTCTCCAAACGTATTTGGGATCAAGATCAAATCAAAATCAACTCCTGTTGTTTTGATGCTTTTGATGGCTTCTTCCACGTTGCGTTAAACCTAGGAAGATATTTATATAAAAAACTGTGGAGTGTTTAGAAGGTATTTATTTTATTTATTGTAATTTGTATGAATACTTAGGTATCCATTTCGGATTTACTGTGTAACATGAATTTAGGTTCATTTAACGTTCGCAAAATCAAATCATTTTGTTTATATAGTACAGAAAATAATTATTCAATCGTAAATAAAAATATAGTAGAACATGTAATACAAAATTGGACCACTTATATTCTGTTTATGATCGGGTATGAATCTTATGGTGTTCCGATTGCTAATGAAAACTATTATGTAAATATAATGTCAAAAGACAGTACGCACGGTAGTAATATTTTTATTATTATGTGTTCAAAAAAAGCGAATCTGCGCGTCTGAATATAAATTATAAAATATTATTTCTGTATTTAGCAACTAAATATTTAATAAATATGCAGGAATGTGACTAGCTTTATGTGAATGTATAATATATATAAGTCTGAACTTTAGCATTATTTTTTAACAGAAATATATTATCTCTATTCGATTTAAAAGTTTTGTCATTACATAAGTGTGCTATTTTATTTGTAAAGAGTATGTATGCATTATATTGTTTGTATGTATACAAATCTTTAGAATGTTTTGATTTGCAAACTCTTAATATTTGAATAATGTTTACATTATATTTGTTTGTATGTATACAAACAATATATGTATACAAAGAAGTATATGTAGAAACAATGTATCATGTAACAATATTAATATTTACATTGTATTGTTTGTATGTATACAAATCTTGAATGTTTTAATTTATTACATTCATTTTTTACCAGTTTGCATGTCCATTCATGGGCGATTCATATGAAACTCATAATTTGTCACAAATTGGTGATTTTATTGATTTAGTGCTTTGCCCAGGAATGTGGGAAAAAAAACTATTTTTGACATCGGGTGAAATGAATGAGGTTATTTCGGTTTTTATTTTGTATATAAAAAATGTTATATGAAAAAAAAATCCTGGTCATTAATCACATTGTTTTTTGTATATTTAAAGACGATTACTTATTCTTTGTAATTCTTTTTTTGTTGGGGGTTTTTGAGCAAAATAATATTACTTCATAGCTAGAACCAGTTCCGCTTAATCATTAATATTTACTTAATCCTTTGACCGCTGAGCAAATGGGCAAATTTGTAATGTTTTTTCTGTTATTTTTTTTAAATGTCAAAAAAAGATAAATTTTCAAACTTGGTATAAAAAACTTAGGTATTTCTCTATTATCCCATCGTCCACTTTTCATAACAAAATACTATCGCCAAACTGTATGATTAAATGCCAAAAATGCAGTCCCATTTACTTGATGTCGGAAGCATTATACGTGTTTGTTATGTCGTCAAGTGGTTTTTAATTCAACATTTGCGCGTATTAATGACAACGCTCTCCCGTTTATTTGGCGTTACAGTTTGGCGACAGTTTTTTGTTATGAAAAGTGGTCAATGAGATAATAGAGAAGTACCAAAACTTAATTACGTATATGAGTAGATTCCTTGACAGTATTAATCATTACTCAATATTTTAAAACTGCATCATATTTGTAGAATTATATTAATTTAAACAATGCTTCTATTGAAGTGTGAAGAAGCACATACTTCTATGAAGAACCATATATTTACATAATCGTTTTCATTAGCAATCGGAACACCATAAGATTCATCCCTGATAATAAACGGACTATAAGTGGTCCAATTTTGTATTACGTGTTCTACGATATTTTTACGTACGTTTGAATAATTATTTTCTGTACTATATATACAAAATGATAGAGATCTAAAAACACAATTTCCATCGGATTGATTTCGCGAATGTTAAATGAGCCTAAATTCATTTTTAAACAGTAAATCCGAAATGGACACCTAAGTATTCATACAAATTATAATAAATAAAATAAATACCTTCTAAACACTCCACAGTGAGTTCTATATAAATACCTTCCTAGGTTTAATGCAATGTGCAAGAAAAAAAAAAACAGGAGATGATCCCAAACACGTTTCTAGAGACAGTAATAGTCCCTCACCTCATTAGCTGGTGATTTTTTTTACGCATGCGTATTGGGTCGAATATTGTTGAAAAATGATTTTGAAGAAAAAATCGGGAAATTCACAAAATGGTTTCGGGAAAAACTTTACCAAATGGTTTCAAAATTCTTTGATTGACAGCGGGAAAAAAATTTCATTTTACATTCAATCATCGCAATTGGCGAGTGTGACTATTAAGTTTAGCCAGTACTGGCAATAACATCAATTACCAATTTTCAGTATAACTCGCCGATTGGTGAGTGTTAATTTTTTCAATATCACAAACTGTATTTACATATACTACTAGATATAATGATTATGAACCATGATTTTTCTATTATTGGGCGAGATTCATGTTTTTTCAGCAATTCTTTGACGAAATTCGTGTTTTTTCAGCGATCCTTTGAAGAATTTCGCATTTTTCTCTTGATCCTTAACGAAATTCGCATTTTCCAGCGATTCTTTGATAAAATACATTTTATTCCGCAATTTTTAGACGAAATTTAGTAAAAAAGCGTGATCTTTTGGTGAACTTTCCTTTTTTGCGATTCTTTGACAAAATTTGCTTATCTTTCACGATCCTTTTGCATAATTAATGTTTTTTCTGTGTCTTTTAACGAAAATCATGTTTCCCCATGATCCTTTGATGAATTTAGTGTTTTTTCCTCAATCATTTGACGAAATCTGTGATTTTTCCCCCCTGCGAAGATTGGTTAGATGTTTTTAGTCTGCAGATGCCCTAAAAAGTATGTGACGCCCGTTGCTGCATTGCACACATTCTTCCATGTGGCATCGAACGAAGGAAATTCATCCTAAAGAATCATTGTTTCATTCTTGACATTTCTGGAAAGAAACAACGTTCAACTCATTGGCTGAATTGTAAAGGGCGAAATGTGTCAAACATTAGCGGAAAGAAAGTGCGCAATTTGTTCGTTCATGGATAAAATCATGAAATTCATTAATCGATAGTTGATAAATTGCGAAATTCGGCAATCGATAGCGGAAAAATCACAAAATTCATTAATCGACAGTGGAAAAATCGCAAAATTCATCAACTGGTTTCGGGGGGAAAAGTTTTCGAATATCGTCAAATGGCTTCGAGAAAAAAAATCACAATCCGTCAATTTCGGGGAAAAAATCGTGAAATTCGCCAAATGGTTTCGAAATTTGTCGAGCGACAGCAGAGAAAAAAATCTTTTTCCATTCAATCATCGCAATTGGTGAGTGTGACTATTATGTTTGACCAGTGGTGGCAATAAAGTCCATTGCCAAATTTTCAGCATTACTCGCTGTTTGGCAAGTGTTAATTTTGTCCTATACTTCAAAATCCTTTTGATCATATCATCAGTGTGCAGGACAATTTTTTTACAGGAGACCATTTGATGAATTTTGTGATTTTTCCATTATCGATTGACCAATTTTACTGCTATCGATTGTTGAATTTTATAATTTATCAACTATTGATTAGCGAATTTCATGATTTTTTTCCATGAACATTTGACGAATTATGCAAAAAAATTAAGAATATCGTTAAATTGTCTTGGGTAAAAAAAAAATTTAATATTATCAAATGCCTTCGAGAGAAAAGTTGCAAGTTGAAATGCCTGTGACCTCTTTTTCATGTTATGCATCTCGGGTCTATCCCCCCCCCCCCCCCCCCGTAGTGGGACACTTTTCTAAATTTTGCAGACACCTCTCCTGTGATATATCGCTGGAAAAGTCTTTGACCGCTTATTCATGTTATGCATCTCCGGGGTCCATCCCGCCACCCCCTCCCCTCCCCCCCCTAAGGGAGGCACTTTTATAAATTTTGTTGACACCCCTCATGTCATACATTGTTGGAAAGGTCTGTGACTGCTTAATCATATTATGCATCTCCGATGTCCATCTCCTCACTTTGCCCCCCCCCCCCCCCCAAAGGGTACTTTATAAATTTTGCACACAACCCTCATGTTATATATCAATGGAAAGGTCTGTGACCACTTAATCATATTATGCATCTCCAATGTACATCTCCCCACTTTGCCCCCCCACCCCCCCCCAAGGGATACTTTTCTAAATTTTGTTGACACCCCTCATGTCATATATTGTTGGAAAGGTCTGTGACTGCTTAATCATATTATGCATCTCCGATGTCCATCTCCCCACTTTGCTCCCCCCCCCCTCCCCAAGGGGTACTTTCTAAATTTTGCACACAACCCTCATGTTATATATCATTGGAAATGCCTGTGTCCACTTATATCATATTATGCATCTCCGATGCCCATCTCCCCACTTTGCCCTCCCCCCCCCAAGGGGTACTTTCTAAATTTTGCACACAACCCTCATGTTATATATCATTGGAAAGGTCTGTGACCACTTAATCATATTATGCATCTCCCATGTCCATCCCCCACTTTGACCCCCCAAGGGGGTACTTTTCTGAACTTTGCACACACCCCTCATGTGATATATCAATGGAAAGGTCAGTGACCGCTTAATCATATTATGCTCCCCACTATGAAATTTGTCAAGTTAAAGCAACTATAAATTTTATTTTTATGGTACTATCAAGTTGTTTGCCGTCAAATTTTGACGGGTTCCATCTAGTAGTTGACTAATTTCATTTATCTGTAATTTTGTTTTATTATTTATGCAAACTATTTACTTAGAAAACAGTTTTTTTTAAGTATCTTGTGAATCAGCAAAGGACAAATGGTTCATCTGTCTTGCACTAGCTACACCTATGCTATGCATTTTATATATTTATGTATTAACCCTCTGACAGTCTTACAAAAGGGCAAATCTGTAATTTTTTTTTCTCTGCATTTTGTTTTAAATGCTCAGAAAAACTAATTTTTCAATATTTATTATAAAAAACTTAATTACAAATATGAATGTAATCCTTCAAAGTATTATTCATTGCTCAGTGCATTGAAAATGCATTAAATCAATATAATTTTATTAATTTAAATAATGCTTATATTGCAGTGAAACATGAAGCTAATGAACGTATTAACATGGGCTTGTCAGTGAGAGGGTTAAGAAGAGAGAAAATAATATTCAATCTACATTTTATCTGTAAAGGTTCACATGGTCCTTACAAAGTTCTTAGAAATCCTTATTTTTATTTTTCATTTCTAAGTACTGTATATTTCAATGTACTATGTGCACCTCCTTCTTTGCAAAGAATCTTTCATGAGATATGTAGTAAAAAATGAAATAAAAACTTTGAGAAGTGTAATAACTAAATAACTATTATATTTCATGCAATGTCACAGCGAACATTGCATCATTGAAATAAATAGCATTTTTATTGTTGTAGAAATCTAAATAATTATAGTCATCTCTTTTTTTTTCTTTTTTTTTAAATATTTTATTTCTATAATCAGCGTATAACGTTCACCTGTAAATTTTGATTACTTTTCTGGTGTCAAAAGTGCAAGTTATGCACTGGAATATGCGACAGGTAATTTTCACTAATAGTCCTTAAAAGTCTTTATTTTTCCTTGAATGCTGATTTCAAGTAAAACATTTTGTTTCTAATATTTTGGCTCTTCCTTACACCAAATACAATATCTAATAATGAATTTCTAATTATGCTTCCAAATGTTTGGCATTTAGAATAAAAAGTCTAATACACTGGCCTCCAATAGTTAAGGTACAACCAGTCTTTTGTGTCTAATTTGAAAACAAATGAAGACAAAAACAGGAAATTTAGAAGAATTCTGCTTTAAACAATTATATATCGAATTTTACTTAATTTTAACATGAAACAGGATTTACAAATAAAAAATTGCATCTTTTGCAAAAGTCCACTTTTTGATAAAAAAAAATTAATAGCAGTTTTTTTTCTCTAAAAATAAAATTAATAAATGGATTTTAATAAGGCATGTGCCCAGCTTTACTTGTAATACCTTTGTGCATCGACTTTCTGTACTGTCAATTAAGTTCTTGGATACTGGAATGAGAAACAATGTCCATACATGAAGCAACACCTGTTCCAACTCATTTAATGACTTCGGAGGAGGATTTATAGCAGCCACCTGTCTGTTGAGAATGAGGTAGTTCCTAAGATGCTCTATCGGATTAAGGCTCGAAGTTTGAGCTGGCCATTCCATTCGCTCCAAACCTTGATCCTTAAAATATTCAACAATTCTAGTTCAATGTGATTGGACATTATCATCCATTAAGATTAATTCATCACCAATAGTACCATCGTATGGTGAGCCAACGAGCAAGGATCTCGTCCCAATATTTCACAGCAATCACAGTTTTTCCATGCCCACATGGAGGTTACTGTGACCACCAGAGAGATTCTAGCCCAAACCATGATTCCATCTCCTCTATAACTGTGTCTTTCAACAATGTTACATGGGTAGAACCTGATGCTTTGTTCTTCTCAGATCAACATACGAACTGAATCCCTCTCCAGAGCAAACCGGAACTCGTCTGTGAACAGTACGGAAGCCCCACATTGTTCTGTTCTAGGTAACGTTCTCTCATGCAACATAAATGGGTACTTCTGTGTTGTCGATTAAGAGTGACACATAAAACAAGTCGTCTTGAATAGAGTTCTTAATTGCGAAGACATCTGTGCACTGTAGTATCAAATATGTCATCTTTGTTGCGTTAGGATGAGCTGAATCATAGTAGGTTCCTCCTCCTTTAGGTCGAAAGAGCTATGAAACGATCTTGTGCAGGGGTTATAACCTGTGAGTGGTCTAGAACAAATCGTTTTGATACTGAAGTTTTGGATTTAAATTGATCCCAGAGGCTTTTGATGACACTACGAGACGCATTACGATGCTTAGCAGCACCAGCCTGTGATAACCCCATTTCCATCCGTTCGATTGCCTGCTATCTTGACGAATCAGGGAAATGACATCTCCAAGATATGGAGAACACTATTTTAGCACCAACAATTCAAGATCAACAAGCATAAAAAAAATTCCAAACAAGTTGCAAAATTGGGATATTTGCAGTTTCCCCTTGACTGCCATATAAATGCCCAGTTCTTTAAAATATTGAGATGGGTATAAATATTTCATAATATTTTATTGAAGTTGCTTATTATCCTTCATATAAACCATATTTTTTACCTTTACTACCATTCTTTTAATAGCAAGCATTGAAAAACTGGTTGTACCTTAACTTTTGGAGGCCTGTGTACATCTATCTTAAAAATGCTTTATTTTTGCCTAAACTAAGAGTGATAACTCTTCATTTGTTTTCTGCATTTCTTTGCTTGATATTCAGAAGATTTAAAATAATGTGTTTGAATATTCATTTTGTGAATTAATTTGATAAAGAAATTCTCATTCATTCGGAAGTAAAATACAATGATTGTATATAATCTATTCAAATGGAAAACTTAAGAGTGAAAGAAAAACAACACTTTACTTTTGCAAAACATACAAAAGATATCCTTTCCTGCATGTTAAAAAATGCCTTCAAAGCTATCAATCATACTTTATAGGAAATAAATTTTATTATAATAATAAACAAACATAAAATGTTGATTTTGATCATTGTAAATTATTTTTATTTACCTAAAATAAGTATAAGGTGACATACAAACAAATTGAAAAAAAAAAAAGTTCAAAAGGTTAATATAAGGTTAATTATAATTTTATAGCTGATTTTTTCTTATTTTCTAAATAAAGTAAGTAAACAAAGAAACTACTTTGTAGCAAAACATGATTAAAGCAACTATAGTCTCAATAATTTTATAGGATCCTTCATTGAACTGAGCCAGACTAGAGTTACCTGTATAACAATAGAAAAACTTCTAGGAGAAAATCAGGAATTCTACAAATAGAAGAGAGTAAAAGTTTGAAAGAACTTTATAGATAATTGCCAGCTGTGAAAATAGTATATTTTTAATCTAGCAAGCATCACATTTAGTAGCTGCTAAGTAACACATTATTGGCTCAAAGCAAGATAATTTTTGAAGAAGGGCTAGAATCTGGAAAATGATTCATAGAGATAACAGATTAGATAAATCTAAAAGAGAAAAAAAACGCAAAAGAAAGAACTTTTATCTGAATGAACAAGAGTTGTTAAAGAGCATCCAATAATTTTCGAATACATTTTTCTATAAAATTGAAAATAAGGTTGTCTTTATTTATTTTGCCAATATTTAAGTAGACAGATTTTTCAAAGATTTCAGCTGATTTGTGTCGTATGCAACAGGGTGATTTTTTACATTAGCAATATGATCCAGTCTTCCCAAAATGCTGGATAAAAACCAGACTTGAAAAGGCCCAAATCTTCAATTATTTACTTTTCAATTGATTTATGCAAAGTAAATTGCAATTTTTTCAAGCCAGTACCAATTTGATTTGGAAAAAATGCTAATTTGAGAGAGAGCAGAAATAATTACTTATAAACTTGAAAATTGCATTGTTATTTTTATTTTTTCTGTTAGTTATGTTATCAGTTAAACATGTAGGAAAAGGTATTTTTTTAATAGTTTAAAATATGAAGTTTTCAACAGAAGAATAAGAAGTCTCTTATAATTGCAACCTATTTCAAATCATTTAATTTACTAGTAAGGGAATTTTAATTTCGACATATTTTAATGGTGCATATTTTTATTTCCAAAAGTGTAATGTTTGATAGCCAGGCTTGGGTGATTATTAATATTATTACTACATCAAACTGATGTTTTTATTTTAATGAGGAGAGGGGTAGGGCTTAGAAGGCTATTTTAAAATTTTCATTTTTAACTATACATCTGTCATAGACCATAATTGGAAGCTGGCTAAATATTTTTGGTTCAACATTTATTCAACTTCAGCTAATGAAAAGGAACAATGTCATTTGGCAAATGTTCTATAGATATTAAAATGCTAAACAAAGAAATTCCTATGTTAAATTAGGAATTTTAATACGGATTTTTTCAGTAAAAATATGCTATGAATATTCATTGTGTAACTGAACAACTTATTTGAAATTCTTAATTTATGTATTAATGAAATTAATATTCAAAAACAATATGTATTGTATTGTAACCTATAAATTTTTTTAAATAATTCAATTTCTATTGGGTCATCCAGAAAGTTTTGCAGTTTTTCAGAAAGAAACAGAGTTTTGTCTTGTTATTTTGCTACTGCAGATAAGGAGTGGACCTTGAATGACCCAGATATGTACATTCGCTCTTTTCTGCTTGCATTGCATAGTTCTTGCTTGGCTGTGACATAATTTTTGTTTCAATGCAGTTCTAAGAATGGAGAACCAAAAAGTTCATTTTCATCAATTATGCTCTTTTATTTCCAGAAATTTAAAAATACTTTGTCAGACTGCTTGTAAAATTTTTGCTGTATATGGACAAAGTGCTGTTTAAGATTGCATAGTTCGAAAAAGCTTAAGCGCGGAAATTTCAGCCTGGAAGATGCTGCTGCCTTGAACAACCATTATCTGTAAAGGAGGACCCCTTAAAAGAAGCTATCGCTGAAAATCCACGTTACACAGTTCAGGAGCTATCACACAGATCAAATATTCCAAAAATATAGTGTATGATCATTTGATAGCTTCTTTTAAGTCCTCCTTTACAGATGATGATGGTCATCCAGAGTATGATCATTAGATCACATTAGCATCATCTTCGAGGCTGAAATTTTCGCGCTTAAACTTCTCAAACCACCTTCAAACTGTGTCATCTGAAATAGCACTTCGTCCATATGCAGTACAAATTTTCCGAGCAGTCTGACTAGCATTTTCACCTTTCTTCAAATAAAAGAGCATAATTGACGAAAATGAATTTTTTGGTTCTTCATTCTTAGCACTGCATTGAAATAAAAATTACACCGCAACCCAAACAAAAATTAAGCACTACAAGCAGAAAAGACCGAATTTACATATCTGGGTCATTCAAAGTTGCTTCTTATCAGCAGTAGCAAAATAACTAGACGAAATCGGGCTTCACTTTTTAAAAAAATGCAGAACTTTTTGGATGACCCAATAGAAGCTTCAAATGCGTGAATCCAAAAATTCAGCTCATACTACCAAGTAGTTTTCTATTTATACTTAAAAAATTACCCACATTGCTGCTTGTTTTGTAACTGTTAAGGATTAATTTAACACTAGGTGTTAAAAATCTTATCTATGCATAATTCTTAAACTTTTTCATCAAAAGATTTCGTGATTAGTATCTGAAGGTAAAATTTACCAAAGAGAAAGAATTTTTAAAGCTTGTATCTGTTTCAACATGGAAACAACCCCTTTCTTTATTCATAAAAATGATAGAAGACACAATTTCCTCTTGTATCTTCTCTGCGATAATTTGTTGATAAAATAGGGGAGTTGTTGTTTTAGCGGCAAAGTCCTATTTCTTTCACTACTGACTTTTTTGTCATTGGCAGAAATGCATAGGCCACTTTTCGACGCCTGCCAAAAAATTGGTTGCTATTTTTATCGTTCATGCTCATATGTTGCTTCTAAATATTGCATAATTTCAGTTTTTACATCATTGAATTGAAAAAAAATTTTTACTTTCAAATGAAATTTGTTTGAAAACTGTAGCTCAATTTAGTGACTTTTTAAATAACTTTCAAGGAGGAATTATTTTCTTATTATAGTAAGTCTGTCTCAATAATGAACATTTGTTTGCTACAATAATGTAAAGTAACTAGTGGCAGAGTCACCACAATTGACAATTAATTGATTGCCCTTAGTCAAAAATAAAAGAATGGAGATTAACCATAAGATGCCGTATTTTCACACTAAATTAAAATTCGTCAACGAAGGGCAGATTTTCATATGTTGAACATTCAGTTAATATTAAGTAAAATTAAATTGGTTAAAAGATGCATTGCATCAGAATATGCTTGGAATAGTGTTTTAATTGTCATTTCAAATTCAATGCCTGTTTCAGAAGTAAAGAGGAAAGTGCTAAAACGTAATCTGTCCATAATGGAAATTTTTCTTTGACACGGCAAAAAGAATACTATGAAATTATATTTGCTAAGACGAAAACCTGCCTAAAATGGATTTATTTTAATTTTATTCATTTGTTTGGCCGACTGTACAATTTTTAAGTTTGAATAAATCCTAATTAATAATATCTAAGTTTTTTGAAAAAAATATATATATATACATATACTACTTGTGGGATCTTGTGATGGTTTTCTTTATTTAGTTGCTATAATTACTGCCTCTTCTTTAATTTGAAGTCTCTCGCAATAGGTATTTGTTTTGCAGCATAAAGAAATTTTAAATCTTATAAACAAAAATATAAGGGAAAAATAGGATGGGTTGCTTACAGCCAATAGCAACGATTTTCACCACTGACGTAATAGATTTCACGATCAGTTAATTAAAAATCATCAAAATGCCTGTATTAATTTCTTTTAAACTTTATATAAAGGTAGTTTATAACGAAAATAAAATTTAATACGATTTCTTTTTGTCTCATTCCAACATGTAAATTTCATAATTGAATTACAGTATGGAACCATTTATTCAGAAATCGGTTAACCAGAAAACCAGTTATCCAAAATCATATATCCAATTGACAGACTTCAGAATTTTTCCAGCAAAAAGCGCCACACTGTGTCAGTTTGACATGTTGCTTGATACATTACTACATGCATGGCATAACTTGATGCCAACATCTAGGGTTTGAAATGGAAACATTTAAATATAGAGGGCATTTTGATATTTATACAGTATTATTACTTCCGAGGGAGTTTCATAAATTGCCCTCTTTCAAACTCTCATTAAATTTGTATCCGATTCTTTATTCGATAAATATACGCTAGTGTGCAAAACTTAAGCAACAAACACAAAATGCTAATTTCTGAACACGTGAGTACTCAAAAGGAAATTCTATAAACCGCAAGTGTGGAAAATAGGTACTACCATAACAGCAAATACAGTCGATGTGAAGTCTTCTTGACATCACAAATGGTCACAATTGTCACAGTCACTACAATGAACAGAAATGTGATATCTTTCATTCGTCTCATTTTTACTCTCATTTGGTCACTCCACTGAACAGTCACCATGACTGCTGCTTTTTGACGAGTCACCAGGTGACTTTACAATGAAGTCATCTTGTGACTGTCATTTTGACACTCCATTGTAAAGTCATCATGATAGTTGTTCTGTGACGAGTTCCCAAGTGATAGAAAATGAAATCATCTGGTGGCTTTTCACAAAGGAGTGCAGTGGTGACTTCACAATAGAGTGTTGATCACCGGAAAGTCACCATGCGACTGACATTATTTGGCGACTCATCACAATGCAATGCTCACAATGACTTCAAAGTTCAGTTTTCAACTGACAGTGACTTCATTGTAATGTCACCTGGTGACCCATCACAAAACGACAGTCACAGTGACTTTTCAGTGTTAACAATCATTTGAGAGTAATAA
Source organism: Maratus michaelseni (assembly GCA_963931845.1). Classification (NCBI taxonomy): domain Eukaryota; kingdom Metazoa; phylum Arthropoda; class Arachnida; order Araneae; family Salticidae; genus Maratus; species Maratus michaelseni. The sequence goes on along the minus strand of OZ007587.1, from coordinate 316,506,520 downwards.
TGAGACAGTGAAATATCCCATATTTTGATTCACCGTAGCAATTGTGACACTTCTAACCATGTGTGACGTCAAGGGGACTTCACATCGACTGGCCGTGCTGTTAGGGTAGTACATCTTTTCTACACTTGCTGTTTATAGAATTTCCTTTTGAGTACTCACGTGTTCAGGAATTAGCATTTTGTGTTTGTTGCTTAAGTTTTGCACACCAGTGTAATTTGAAATATGAGAAACAATGGCACAGCCACATATATTCTACGAGTCTGATCTACAAAAGAATTGCGTTACACTATCGTCTATGGGCGAAAATATTTTTTTCAGTGTTAATGATGTTACACTATTTCAAACATAATGAAATTAATATACATTTATTAAATGCAGTAAAATATGTTTTCTGTAGAATATGGAGTGCAAAACATTTATTATTCATTTACAGGGTCATACAAAAGTATTCAATTACATAATAGTCTACAGGGAAAAATCAATTGTAGCGTAGTTTAATGATGTTATACTATTTCAAACATAATGAAATTTGCATACATCACTGAGATGCATTACAAGATTCTTGCTGTAGAATATAGAGTGCGTAGCCATTATCGTTCATTTACGGGGACACAAAAGAATTCAGTTAAGCATTGTCTATAAGCGATAATTGCTGAAAATTCATTTTCAACTTTGGTTTGCATTTAAGTTTCACTATAATTTTACATACTTCATGGTGTGTATATATTCTGTAGATCATATGCAATGCTACACAAAAGAATTCTGAAGCATTACTGTCGATGGCCGTAAATTTCTGAATGGGGTCTTTAATTTGCAATGTATTTTTCAACTGGGTTATATTTAGTACACTAAAAGATGTTTGTGGACTTAAAAAAAATTATATACGCTACGCAAAAAAAAAAAAAAAAACTGAATACATTGCCGTGTGTATGGATGTGGGTAATCGCTCAAAGTGCGTTTTTAGTTGCATTTTGCGTTTTTTTGTTTTTGTTTTTGTTTTTTTAACTCAATTAAATTTTAGATTAATATCTGATGTGTATAAAAATCTGTAAGGTTACAAACACGGTTGTACACAAAAAAGAAAGAAAAATCGAGTATATTTCCTTTTCTCTCTATTAGCGGAAATTGCTGAAAACGACATTTTAACAATGTTATGCGTTTTCTAACTGGACTGAATTATGAAGAGATTCTATTTTTTAAGACTAAAAAGGAGGCGTTTTTTAACCCCTTGGGGACGAGCGACACGTATACGTGCCGCATAAGATGCTCAGAATCCTCGATTATTCCCACCAGTTATTTTTTATTGTAAGCTTTTTAATCATAGCATTTCTGCGATTCGATTAGGCGAAAATTTCTGTTTTGAAAAACCGGTGGTAAAGATTAAAAATTCTGTAAAGGACGCTCGTCGCGAAGGAGTTAAGAGTTTGTTTCTCAACTCGCTGCTGTCTCAAATCGAAAGAATATAATTGTTTTTACTCACTCATCGCGTTGTGGTTTATTACTTATTGAAAATTTGATGCAATCCAATTTAAATTATATAAGGAAAGAAAACAAAACAATGTGTATTATGAAAAAAAGATTTTTAATAAAATGCTAGGTGAAGAGACATTATATTTAAAGATCTTTAAGGATTATGTAATCTTGCTTTTTCGAAAATGTGTTTATTCATATAAATTTATTATTTTACAAAGTTTTGCTTAAATTTAAACGTTTTTAATACATCTTATTTTAAAAATTTAGTAACAATTAATTCGAAAACAAAACAATAAGTTGCTAATCCAACGTATGTTTTTTTTAATTACGTGATTTTAAACTGAGATGTAAAAATTAAAATCACAAACAACAAATAATACTCGACGTTTCGGCTTATCTTTAAAGCCATCTTCAGGAGTTAATTTTCATAAATATAAAACAGCGGATAATAAAAAAAAATTATAGGTTGGTTAGTAACATATTGTTTTGTTTTCGTATTTGAGTACAACGTAATGTCCTTATTTATTAATCCAAAATTATTTAGTAAAAATTGCCGGGATATAATCAGATATATAATTGGTAGTTATTTTAACCCTTTAATTACAGGCCAGGACTGGCGACTTTTATAAAAAAATTGTTTTATCACAATTTACAAAAATGTTTCTTTGTGGTAGAGGTAGATTGATTCTTCTTGAAAATATCCTAGTATACGGTGTATAGCAGAGATTATATTTCAAAGAGTGGCACAAATAGAATAAAAAATAGTCCACTGGAACGTATATGTTCCAACCCGTTGTCAAAGCATAGGCGTAATGTTTTGAAAATGATTCGTGGTGCTCAACTGCTCAATAGTGAATATAAATCTTTTATACACAAATACAACGTATGTGTATCACCGTATGTATGATAAGAGATTTATTACCTATTTAATGTGGCTTTTAAAACTCTTTTACTGAAATTGAACAAAAATCATATGTACTGAAATGAATTAGAATTGAATATCTTATATAGATATAAAACATAGACAATGTTAAAATTCGAATGCACAGTCCCGTTTATAAACATGTGATACACTCGCTGTTATTTATCAATCGTTTAGTTTAGTATAAAATCGCAACAAAATTTGACTTAAGAATAACGTTTTCTTTCCGAAACTGGATTTCCCCCCCCCCCCCTTCGCTCTATTTTCTTTTTTTTTTTTTTTTTAACCAAAAAAGTAGCATTTAAAGCAAAAATCTTTTCAAAATCATTTATCTCTATGACAAATTAAAAAAAAAAAATTAAAAGGCACGTGACACATTAATAATTTGATGAAATATTTGAAAGTCAAAAATCTAAAAACTATTTTTATATTAGGACAAAAAAAGTCCATCTTTAGAAATTATTGGTGGGGATCCCATGAATCCTACACCTGCGAGTCAAGGGGTTGGTTTTCAACCTGCTGTAATTATTTCATCGGATCAATTAAATCTAACTCAAACCGATAGATGGCGCAGGCAGTTGTAAACATATGGCGTGAATTTATCCTAGACGTGAGATGCAGAATCTTTTAAAAATACCTACTAATTTAATTTAGCAAATCGAAACTTATTGCTTATTATTGGCTTTTTTGAGACACATTAGAGAGTATTATTTTCCCGCAATCAGGTGACAGTTTATGGAAGTGCTGTTCTTTAAAGATGAAATTTTCACTGTTTCACACCGCATTGAATCTCAAAACTTCCTCGAAGATTTGTAATATATTATTGTAAGTTTTAACATTTTAATTCCTTATTTTATTATTTTGTTTTTAATATTTATTTAATTGCTTTATAATTCGTTGAGATTATTTTTATAAAAATTTATTTCAGCGAAAATTTTAAGTATCGATAATATTAATTATGTAATATGATATGAGGTCTAAAATTTACGACCTTATATTTAAGGTGATTAAATGCATTATTTTTAAAAAAATAATATATTAATATTTTTTTTATAATATATAATATAATATACCACCTATTTATAAATTTATTCATGTTATGTTTATGAGAATTTAATGTGAATAAATTTGATAAATCATTGTTATTTATTATTTTTTATTATAGAATTAATATATAATCCAGTAATATATAACATATAATCCAGTTAATCTGTACGTAAAAATGCAACTTTTCTTATAAAATTCAATTATCAGATTGTATTAAATGTAAAATTCAAGTTAAAAAATTTCTTTAGACTGAAACGAACCAGAAATTATTTTAATGTAGCAAGGACATAAAAGAAAAAAAAAACTATATAATATTAGCCATTGTAGAATAATTAACACTCTCTATACTCAACCTATTATTTATCTTGAGGTAACTTTTAGAAATTTTTGTATTAGATGAAAAAAAGGAAAAATTAAAAATTGGAACGAGTATTAAACATGCAAACATTCTGTCTTTTAAAACACAAACAATCACTAATAAACTTAAAATTTTGATGTGTAATAACTTATTAACAATCCATATAATAGATTTACATGATAAAAAAAAAGAAAAAAAAACTGTATAATATTAGCCACTGTGGAATAATTAACTCTCTCTATATTGAACCTATTATTCATCTTGAAGTAATTTTTAGAAATTTTTGTATTAGGTAAAAAAAAGAAAAGAAAAATTTGGAACAACGTGTATTAAACATAAAAACATTCTGACACAAATAATCACTTATAAACTTAAAATTTTGAAGTGTAATAACTTATTAACAATTCATATAATAAACTTACATTATAAAAGAAAAAAAAACTGTATAATAATAGCCATTGTAGAATAATTAACTCTCTCTATGTTCAGCATGTTATTCATCTTGAGGTAATTTTTAGAAATTTTTGGATTAGATGAAAAAAAAAAAAAAAAAAAAAAAAATTGGAACAACGAGTAGTAAACATGAAAACATTCTGTCTTTTAAAGCACAAAGAATCACTAATAAATATATATATATTTAATTTTCATGTTAGATTTTTAAAAAAGAAAAAAAAAACACAAAATTTGAAACACTGAATTTATTCTCTCGTTTAAAGCGCAAAAAAGTAGTTATAAATTTAGTTGAAGAGCTTGTCAACAATTCATATAGCATATTTACAGCCTTTAAAGATAATTATCATATTTTCATTAAATATAATCTAATACAAAGTATACTCTCATTAAATATAATCTAATACAAATAACACCAAATTATTTATCACAATTTTTTTTCCATAAAAGAAAAAACATTTTCAAAATTTGATTCGATCAATTACTCATATCATTTTCGAAGCACAAAGAAATAGCTGTAATTTTAAAATTTTGAAGTTGAAGATTTGTTGGCAATGGAAACAGTAAATCCACATTATTTAAAAAGAATTTTCCCTTTTCATCGATTCATAAATGGCGTGTTTTAAAATTCTCACAGAGGACTTATTAATTTTACAAAACAATATGTACTTATTTGCTTTATTTTATACATAATTTTAAACGCCTCTAAAATCATGTGAACTTTGCAATAAACATATATAGAGCGCAGGTAAATAATATATTTAATGTCTTTTTTCTTTTTTAATAATGCTTTGTATTGTTGCTTAAACTACTGATATTTCATGCTTCAATCGCATGTATAACAACATATTTAAAAAAAAAAAAAAAATCACAAAAGAATTTGTTACAGATAAATAAATATAACTTATAATTTTTTTTTCAACACCTCTAAAAGCTTGTGAATATTCGAGTAAAAATATCAGGAATACACTATATTTATAGTGAGTAAAGTAAAACTCCATTTATCCGAGATCTAATAATCTGGATCGCCAAATATCCGAATTGATATAGTGAAATAAGAACATTATTTAAATTCGAATTTATTCCAAAGTTCGTAAAAATAAATTTACTTGAAATTTCTATTCAGACCAGTGTTAAAATTTATAATTAACTGCAATTTTCGAAATTCATATTTGGATAATTTTAACTCAGTATTAGTGGTACTCCATTAAATTTCGTTGGGCATATTCAACTAACACATCTAAATATACACTGTGTAAAAAAAAGACAACTGTTTCTTTTATTCTGGGAAAATATAATACTACAACCACAAACGAAAATAAAGAGTAACCTCTTCCGAGTCACCCACGATTCCGAAAAACTTTCTTTAGCTTTGGAAATCAATATATTTTCGAGATTTAAGAAAGCAGCATTATAAAAACAAATTTTTTTTTTTGTTGTTGTTGTTGTCACTGATTTTCGGAAAGGTTTCCGAGTATTTTTTAGAGTGTTTTAATTCCTTTTCTCAACTCAGAATATAGATTTTTCGGATGCTATCAATTCTCAAGTAAACATTTTCATGATCAAAGAACGCGTGTTTACAGACAAGCATGATAAATTAACAGCATTAACATTAATATTATTTTGTTACTCTTGCATGTATAAATTCCATTGAGCAGCTGAAAATGTTTAATTGACAGAATCCTAAAAACCAATATTCTCCTTTGAGAAAACTGATTAATACACTATAAAAACTACTCGGAAATGCTTCCGAAAATCAATAGGAGGAAAAGAAACTTTTTTTTTATGTTACTTTAAATATATCGATTTCTGAGGTTTTTGAAGATAAATATATATATATATTTTTTTTTTTAATCGTGTGTAGCTCGGAAGACAAGACGTTATTGTATATTTGCGTTCGTGGTTTTATATTATATTTTCCTTAGAATAAGAAACATTTGTCATGTTTTATAGTGTACATTTAGATGTGTTAGTTGAACATGCCACAGATATAATGAATTCAAATATCTCACATCCTATAATCTTAATATTTGAACTGAACAATTTAAAAGTACAAGAAACTTTCTGAGGCTTTTTTTTTCTTTTAATAATAAGAAAAGCTGACAGTAAATGTTATAGTAAATGACATGTTTGGAAAAATATTTTTTCTCTCATTCGATTCATATGAATGAGTTTTAACTATTGACATCTGTTGCATTTTTTCCCTTTGTATCATACAAAAACATAAAACACCTGTTTCATTTTTATTCTAAGTGTTGTATTATTTTTCAATCAAAGTTGTTTATTCCAATATGACATATTAATCAAATTTATAATAATATTTTATCATACTATACCGTGAAAACTTCACTAAGTAGCTCAATTCGTTCGGTATCACAATTCAAACAGATGAAAAAGAAAAAGAAAATAAAGAATTTGAAGCAATCTAAATGTTCTAGAACTATTTAAAAAAAGCTGGCATTTGTCATTTTAACAATTTTTCGTTCTATCTTTGTCTATGAGTCATTATTTTCTCAAATGAATATTATAAAAAAAGAAAAAACTTAAATAGAAATCGCTTGTCAGATGACTCCTTTCAGCTTGCATCCTTTTAAAAGTAACCAAGTATGGACCTGATATTAATTACTTTTCTCCCAAGATGTAAAAACAAAAATTCCCATTTAATCGCATTATTATTTTTTTTTTATTAGTTTCTAAAATGTAACTGTTACTAGAATTATTACAGTGTAATACTTACATGTATCCTACTTATATTTTTAAAATCCTAATTTAAAAAAATCGACCGATTTCGATTAATATATTTTTTTTTATCTACTAAAATTGTTTTATTCACTTTGCATGTCATTGTTATGTAAAATATTTTTGAAAATTTTTGACACTCGTATGTGAAAAGATTCGGCACCTCTATTCTAGATTTTAATTATGTGATTGAATTCTTTATGTCACAAAACGCCTGGGTCATTCTACAAAAAACCTTACTTTTTTCGGTACAGGGCAGCTATTTTTTAATATAATATAAAAATAATAATAATAATAAATAAGGTTTTACATAATAGAACATTATATACCTCCGTTACGTTTTACATCTAATTTCCTCTATTAGCATCTTCATTTATTTTGCGAATGTAATAAATATGTTATCCATTCAATAAAGTATTTTTTTTCTCTCTAAGTTCCTTTATATAAACATTAAATTTTATTACAAGATTTTTTTTTTTTTTTTTTTTTTTTTCAAAAAGTATGTTGGAGCTATTTTTACAATCTTTCCTTGTATCCTCCATTACAAAAAAAATTCTGCACAATTACTTCGAAAATATAGTAGCATTCCTTATCTAGTAAAATATTCAAAGGCAGCAGGCACTCCTTTTTAATTTCACTTGTTAGCCGTGAATTATCGTTTGCACCCATTATCATTTGTCATTAATTTTGAAATATTCTTACTGAGCTAGAAATAATCATGTAGTTTATGTATCTCCCGTTCTTGATTTAAAATGTGCATCCTTTATTTAAAAATAAGTTTTTAATTCATAGAAATAAAGCTTTTTTAACAATATTTATATCAAGTTTTATTTATCAACTTACCTTGAATAAGCATAGCATTGTAAAACAAAACATCGTGTATTTGTATCTTCCGTTACAATATCATTAATGAAATCCCTCACTAAATCATTAGAAAATAAATTAAGCACCATGTAATGAGAAGAACCCCCCCCCCCCCCATTACTATACCACCTACCACTTTGCATGTCATTGTTATTATGTATTAAAAGAAGTGAAAGATGAACTAAGATTTTAATACAGAAATTTTTGGTTTATATATATTTTTTAATTTTTACGCTCATAAAGTAACGTTTTTCGTAGAAGGACCCGCCTATATTTATCAGGCATTCAATAGAAAAATTCGCCTTATTTAATCGCGCGATTAAATAAGGCGAAATTTTCCATAGAAAAATACTGTTATTTTCCTCGAGAAATTTCCTGACCGCGGCTACCCTGTTATATTTACAAGTTTTTATGTTTTATGCTATTTAAGCAGATATCATATAGTTTATCATAATCAATGCACCATGCTAAACTTTTTTCACTGTTTTATTATCTTTAATTAATTTTTACTGTATCCTTTATATCCATGCATGGACATCTGTTATTTAAATGTATTATTAGAGCAGTTAAAACATCATAGTATTAAAATAATTGTTGATTTTATCTACTATTTTTTTTAGTTTGTGGAGTATTAATTTTTTTTTTTCAATAAATAAACGAAAATAACAAAGTGTTTTTTGCTCATTAATATTTTTTTTTCTTGTTTCCGTAAAATATTGTAGCGCACATATGATAACGATTCACATTTCGTATTTCTGAACAAAGCAAAGCATATTTTATGTGTAAAGCTTAATAAGAGAAATTTAACGAGCTCCTGTTTTGCTCTAAATTAAGATTTAGATAACATATCTTGATTTTCACTGATGTGGTTACAAATGATTACGCCTCTCTGAATCAGCGCAGCGTTGCAAATGCAGCGAGTGCTTTTTTCCTCCTTAAAAGTTAGGATGCAGTAAAACAGATTTACAGGCAAAGGAGGATCGATATTGTCATAAAAAAAAAGGACTTTTTAATGAATTTATGGTTATAGAAAATTAACTTAACATATTGTTGACTGGCAGTTTTGTTAATTTAGCGTTTTTTTGTTTTTTTCCCCTAATACAGTATAATCTCGATTTAACGATTTCCTCATATAACGATACATTTTAATGGTCCGGATGCCCCTATATTTCTTTCTATGAGGAATGATCCTCGATTTAACGATTTCCTCATATGACGATACATTTTAATGGTCCGGATGCACCTATATTTCTGTCTATGAGGAACGATCCTCGTTTTAACGATAGTGTTCCACTATTTAACGATAATTTTGAAGAATGTCTTTTTTAAGTTACAAGAATTGTCAGCTTTTTATCTCTGTTATTTATCTATTAACCGATGTGTTACGATTGATTGTGTTTGACTTAGTGAAATTTGAAATATCAGTTTAGTATAACATTTCTAGCCAGAATTTTCCATTTAGGGGAGATGAGGGATGAATGGGACATTTTCAAAAAAAATGTTTATTTTAAATATTTTATTTAAGTTATTATCAATATTATATATCACATTTCATACATTAAGTGTTTGACTACATCTTATGCACAATATTTATTCAAGATTATTATTAAACAGAAATATATTATGAAATTAAAAAACAATTCCTCTATGTCCCAATCATTCCCACAGCAGGGATGAATGGGACACAAATATTTTCGTCCTTTTATTCAATGTTAAGGACTAATAGCTGAAAAAAATGCCTTCTGGGCAAAAGCTGAGAGATTGTAAATTTTAATATGATCTCCAGAATTATTTGTTAACCAATCATATTGGACTCATCTCAATTTTGTCTTAAAAGGCCCATAAACGGAAGCATTCAATGGCTGAAGACGAAAACTACAATGAGGATGAAATGTTAAAAGAATAATTACCATAAATTATTAATTTATCAAACTATATAATATTATTTAGCTAATAAATATATTTTTCAGCTTCCTCTAGGGATGAATGAGACAGTTCCATTCATCCCATTTGAACCATTTGAAATGTCCCAATCATCCCCATGATGCATATATTCAATTGTCAGCCATTTTGTCTCACAAATTATTTTGTTAAATTATTTTATGTTATTAATGTGTATTATGTTATTTAAATTATCTGTACTCTATCGATATGTTTTAAAGCATATCTTTGAAATAACTGCGCAGCATGTAGGGTTTTTTTTTAATGGTTTTGAGTAAAATGCTGTATGTATTAGTTATTCAAGCTAAAAATATTTTAACCATCTGCTGAAAAAATCGTATTATAATGATAATGCTCTTAAAAAAAAAAAAAAAAAAAAAAAAAATCTACAGATTACTACAAAGTACCATGCTTCTCTTGGTTCACTTCACCAATGGCATAAATATTTGTACAGAATGATTTCTGTAATTGTCGGCATTCATAATGCCTAAGCCATTGCATGTAGGGGAAAATGAAATTTGAGGTAATCGATTTCTGAGAACATGAGGGTGTTATTCGATATGGGACATGACACCATTCCTATTTGAAAAAAACTGACCGTGATCTAACGCAATATGCATTACAAGATGGCTGCCAAATTCCGGATTTAGCCTAGAAGATTAGATCCCCTTACCTCTTCACTAAGGTAACCACTATAAGGATTGGATCCCCTTCATTATAAGGCAGTCCAAATATTTCATTTCCTTTTCCTTCCAAACAAACAAACAAAAAAATGTACCCAAAGACTTTTGATGCATTTTGTGTATGATTTTCATGCTGAATTTTTGCTTGTAAATATTAATTATTAGAGTAAGACAGTTTTCACCGTGATTAGATTAGCTGTATGTGCAATTGAATCAAAAAAATTTTTTTCCTAAACTTTATTAAAAACAAAATCATTTACTTGTTTTTGAGTTTCGCACATGAGGACTTCCGTACGCAGATACAGCAACTGTACAACCTTAATACGAAATGTTTAAAGAGTGCGTCATGTTTTTGCATACAGCTGTTCATACGGGCGATTATGCCATTTTGAAAGATGCTGTTGAAAACACTCATCTAGAAGTCAAAACGTTTGTTCGTACAGGTGTCGATCCATTGAATGCCAGATTTGAGTAAATATTTTCTCAACAGAATAGAAGCTTCTGAAAATAGTTATTTTAAGAAAAAAAGAAATGGAAAAGAAAATTAACAACAAATCATTCTAAGATAGCTATCAAAGAACAAGAAAAGGATTTTATTTTTAGATAATTTCATTATTTCACGGTATAAAGTTTAGTTTAGTTTATCTTTCACTGAGTTGAGGAATAAGTCATTGTCGTTTAATATTATAGCCAGGGGTTTCTTTAGGTAGATTTCGTACGAAATACTACCTGTTACATTCTCCCCTAAGTTGGAATTTTTGAAAAAATTTTGCAGATCTACGCCGATTACGACTCCCAGAACGCAAGACCATCCCCAGTTCAAAACTTTATATATACAGGGTAGTTATAATATAAGTATCTCTATTTGGAGCTGTCTGTAGCTCGAAGGAATAACCCGAATGAAACCAAAATCGGTACACTTACTAGTCGAGAAGAGGGAAAAAGAATGGAACAATAAAAATCAATAATTGCAATAATCACCGACAGATGGCGTTACTGAGTGTGAAATGCAATGTGTAATACAGGAACAAAGAATTAAGGAGTCAAAACGGATATCACACCAAACCGGATGACACACCTAATTTAATGGAAATCGTCACAGTGAACGTGGTTATGCTTTCGCATGACAGTGCGTTCATGTTCTGGCTCCACATGGCCATTGTGCTGGAGGACACAATCCAGGCGGAGCACGACGTACTCAACTGCGGAATGTAACGCATCAGGAGTGATGTTTCGCACATGTTGTGATATGCGGTAAAATCAGAGGTTTGCGACACCTCCACGGTACACAATATTACATATTACATTTCACACTCAAAAGCGCCATCTGTCGGCGATTATTGCAATTATTTTTTTGTTATTGTTCCATTCTTCTTCCTTCTTCTCGAATAGTAAGTGTACCGATTTTGGTTTCAGTCCGATTATTCCTTCAAGCTACAGACAGCTCCAAATAGAGATAATTATATTATAACCACCCGATACATCTATCTATCTATCTGTGTCCTTTTTTATGGGCACGATAACTTCAATAATTCTGCATAAATCTCTTCCAAACTCATATATAAAATCAAGGGGCATAAAATCTCGGTCAAGTTCGTTAATGGGCAAAATCGAACCAAGGGGGGGGATAGGGGGGTTGTGAAAACCGAAAAAAGCCCATAATTTCTTAATTATGATACGTATCGAATCCGTTTAAAGTTATTATTACTTCTAGGAAAAGGGCCGAAAATTTATGTATGACAGATTTTTGATATCATTAAAAATAGCTCCAAGGGGGGGGGGGGGGTTAGAAGAAAAAAATTCATAACTTCGTCAATTCACAAGTATCAAATCCGCTTAAATTTATTGTAAATCCTCTTAATATTATCTAAAACTTTTATATTGACACGTTTTTTATAGGACCAATCTTTATTACAGATAAATAAATAAATAAATAAAAACTTCCTGCCGGCTTCGCCTGCAAACAAGTTAGGTTTTGAAGTGGGCGGTTCAAACTGCCGCATCATGGCAAAAAGGTCATTTCTTCCGAAATTCCTAACAAGCAGGCGCCCTACGGTCTGCGTCTTCGAAATGTACCTGCGCCTGTAGGCCGAGCCGTCAGAGATTTTTATTCATATTGTACTAGCAGTAAACCCGTTCTTCGAACGGAGAGGATGAAAAAACAGCACTCATCAACACTAAACATAGAAAGACGCAAAACTTCCATCGATGAATATGACATATGTAAAAGTACATCAGCAATTTCCATCCATAAAAATGAAACATATTACAATGATTGTTTAAAGGCGATGCACTTTTCACTGTTATTTTCAGCCTATAGACTAAGAGTAAAGTCTCACACCACAAAGGTAAATAATCCTGCATCCGGTCGTTAAACCCGATTTTACGCAAACCTGACCCGACTTGTAGTTCGGTTCGGGTCGGGTTGACTAATTTTTTTTAACGTTGCAGGTCGGATTGACTTTAAATGTTTTGGGCTTGGGTCAGTTTCGAGTTGGGTTATGACTCTTTCGGGTCGACTTCGAATTGACCCGATTTTTTAAAAGAAAGTTCTGAATATTTTTCTACTGAAAGAAAAAAAAAATCGATATACTTGAATATTAATATGAGTGTATATATGTGTTCATTTTTATAAAAAAGATTAAATTAATATTAGAGATATAATTTCAGACTGCTTTCACGTAATTGTATTAAAATATGGATTTTTATTTTTTTCAACTTCGGTTTCGGGTTGACGATATTTTTTTTTTTTTTTTTCTGTCGGGGTCGGATTTCGGTTTGACCTTAAGCAGATTTTTTGTACTTGGGTCGGGTTGTACTGATACATGCAGACTCCACTTCCGACCAATATTTTTCAGGTTTTACAAAACATTTTGCACCGAAATTTTGATCGCAGTTTTACAGAACAGGGCATTTCTATGCTGGATTATCTATATATGTATGAAACACCCTGTATTCAAACTAAATACAGTCGAACCTCGTTAACGCGAACACTCAGGGGGAAACTTTTTTTGTTCGTGTTAAGAGTAGTTCGTGTTATCAGAAACTGTTCGTGCTAAAAGTAATTCGTGTTAAGCGTGTTCGTGTTAACGAGGTTTGACTGTATTATAGATTTATGAAACATTTCACATCAAAAAGAATAAAATATATTTTAATTTTTGAGTCACACTGTTTTTATGATTTGGTTTGACTGATTTATATTGTCAACTAATTTCCGACCGTAATTTACCGCAACCTGCTTTTTTTTTTAAATATATATATATATATATATATATATATATGTACCGTCGTAATACAAAAAATGGAAATTGTGCATATATTTTCGATTCCATATTTTCAAAATATTACAAGTTAGAAAAACTAGTCGGATGTGCCAATCCCAAAACTTTCTTATGTCTCATACATGTTCCTATTTGAAAATAACTAAATAGGAAGTTTGATGAAATTCCGTGCATTCATTTTGAGATATGACTATCGCTAAAATCGTGTAAATCCTGAAACTGCAGCATAGCACCGCCACCTGTTGGGCTATTCACACCAAAACCTAATCCGTAACAACTTTCGTCAAAGTCTAACTGAATCTGAAGTTTGGTGAAAATCCATACATAAGTTCTTGAGATTAGTTCTATTGCGGAATTGTGAAAAATGCAGCATAGCAGCGCCACCTGTTGGCCGATGTACACAAATAAAGAATCAGCACCAACTTATATCAAGGTCTAACTGAATCTGAAATTTTATTAAATTCCATGCATTAGTTCTTGAGACATGACTATAACTAAAGTCGTGTAAATCCTGAAAAAAAAAACGTAGCAGCGCCACCTGTTGGGAGATTTACACCAAAGCCTAATAAACAACAAGTTATGTCAACGTCTAACTGAGTCTAAATTTTGTTGAAAATCCGTGCATTTTTTCTTCAGATAGAGCTATCTCGAAAATCGTGAATAATGCAGCATAGCAACGCCACCTGTGGGGCGATTTACACCAAAAACTAATTAGACTCAAATTACATCAAGGTCTAAAATTTTATTAAATTCCATGCATTAGGTCTTGAGATAGAGCGCCCACAAAATTTTTGTCACATACAGACAGACAGACATTTTCTAAAAATAGTCAAATCGCATTCAAGATTTTCTAAAATGTATAAATCCGTCGAAAACCGAAAGTCGAAAATTTTCATGAATCTAATACTTTCTTCTTGTAAAAATAGAAGAAAGTAAAAAAAATAAAAAAATTTTCAAGTCGGGGAATTTACAGCTTCGTGGAAAGAAATAAATTATAAGAAAATCGTTTGCAGATTGGAATTTTCCAAAAAAAAAAAAAAAAAAACTCAGTAAAAATTTATTTTAGCAATTGCTGCCCATATTCGAAATATTTCGTGCAGCCTTGTATATGATCTACAGAATTTGTAAACAACACGTAATACACTAAAAATTACTTAAAATTGTATATCACAGCGGAAAGAGCACTTACCGCTTATTAGCAATCACCGATCATAGTCAGTTCTTTAACCGAATTCTCTTTTGCATCTCTGTACATCCATCAGGCATGTCAAACACGTGGCCCGCCGACAACTTATCTGTGGCCCGCCAAGCCTTTGGTATTTAACTGTGTTTAATTTAGTTGTTTGAAAACAAATGCTGAAAATATACTTTGCACGAATACATTTGCACCAACCGTGATCTTAGAGATGGCAAACAGCAGAAAGATATGTATATAGTGGTGCCAGTTGAGCGGGGTTTTTTTTTATTCAGAATGCTACAACTATTTTTGAATAGTAATATTTTTCTTTTTCATTCACTTATTATAAACAAGAGGAATATTTCTCTTCAGAATGTGGTAGCATTCTAAATTTTAAAAAATCCTGCTAATCTAACAGCAGTGATAATGTGGTAGCATTCTAAATTTTAAAAAATCCTGCTAATCTAGCAGCAGTGATGTAAATAGGCAGATATAGCTCAATTTAAAATTTCAGTTCAAAGAAATCGTGGTTACAAAGATAACCAATCGGGACGTAGCAAAGCGTGCGATCTTGAGTCTGAAAATTTAAAGATTCGTAGAATTTACAGTATTGTACTTATAATGTTTATTTGTTTTATGTGGAAACTAGTACTTTATACTTACTATCATTTTCAACTTTACATTACATTACAGAATAATATGCTGTATTTATGAAATAGTAAGAATTGTATTGTAAAATTAATAAAATTAACCGCTAATAAAAACAGTTAATTAAAAAAATCAAAATATAAAATTAAATAGCTTTTAAATGCGTCTCTTTGAAAGGAACACGAATTATAATTTTTGTACTTGACACAAAAACCAGAATATGTCATCCAGGTTCTTCTCTTAAGCTTTAGTTGAATATATGGATTTTGGATATAAGTTCTCTAATTATTTTGATTACTTCGGTTAGTAATTGTGTTATTGTTAAAGAATACTACTCGATCATTCTTGATATGCCGCACATTTTATGGACATACTGAAGGACATCGCAGGATTTATAATAAAAAAATATGTTAAATCTCTCTACCACTTTGAATAAATATGATTAACTGAAGTTAAACATAGCATATTTCTTTTTTAAAGGATGATTTACAATACAATTATATTAAAAGGAAAACTGAAATCTTATGTTTGATATGTAGAGTCTCTTGAAGTTTGGAAAGAATACAACATTAGGATGAGCTACAGCACAAAGTATAAAGAAAACTCACAAAAATCTGCCTAAACATCGGAA
The DNA here is from genome assembly GCA_963931845.1 of Maratus michaelseni. Taxonomy (NCBI): domain Eukaryota; kingdom Metazoa; phylum Arthropoda; class Arachnida; order Araneae; family Salticidae; genus Maratus; species Maratus michaelseni. The sequence continues at coordinate 316,490,306 of OZ007587.1, read as the reverse complement.
AGATAAACTGTCAGAATTGAAATTTACACTTCTTAAAAGATAAACAAAGTGCTTTCAGCAAGCCTATTGAAGAAAATACATTTGCTTTAAAATATATTTATTGTTCTTTATTACATTAAATACCTCACCCAAAATCATTTGAAATCATTTACTACGGTACATGATAGTCGAAATCATTTTCACTACCGAATAGAAAAATATGATGTCCATAGCAGTTAAGGAAATTTAAAAATACTATAAACATAAGTATTATTTCTAGTACGATTTATATATAGCCGCATAAATTAATAAAAACAGGACATGTGCTTAAAAACTTATAGTGCTTATTAAAAACTTATATTTGTAAACACATGCTTAAACAACGTCAATCTAGAAAATATCTTGGAAATATGAGTACTGAAGATAAACAGATCTACCTTCTTATATACAGAAATTTGAGTAATTTCCATCATAAAGTTTTGAATGTTAAACAAGTTTACCGTTCTCATTTTAAATCGACAAATTATAATGTTGATTATTAAAAGACCATCAATAGACAAAGTACTTGGAATTTTCATTTGAAATTACAAAGCACCTGAATAAACTTCAGTTTCAAGGCAAATTTCATATTGCTATCTTATTATTTGATTGCATTTTAGCGTTTTTAAATAGAATTTATTACTTTAACAAATCAATTTTCAAAAAGAAATGTATTTTCTTTTAAATGTTGTCAGATATTATTTACAAAAGTCATCGTAGAGGAAATTTTTATAATATACTAAAAATATATTAAAAAATAAATTAAAATTTTTTTAATTTCGTGAAATATGAAAATCCGTTTAATATATTTACTTCACCTCTAACGCTTGATGTTCAAATTGTAGTTCAGACATTATAATTGCAGGTATTCAAAATTCAGTGATATTCCATATTAGAGCGAAAGATATGGATATGGAGTTTCCAAATTTATGTAATTTTTTATCAATCGACCGATTTGTTAAAGTGGCATATTCATGGGCGTATTTTAACTATGTTTGGTAGCGCATGTTAATACGACATCTCTGCGTAGCTGCCAACCTTTTGTTATTTTTCAAAGTCAGATAATTTGAACCAGAAAATGTATTTAATAAATGAAATCAAATAAGTAGCTCATAGATACGACACACGTTTAATTAAATAAATTTTTTGATTCTAACTATCTTTAGTTTTATTTTTTACTTGAAAAAACCCGCAGAAGATTGATAGTTATGCCTTTGTCAGATCAAGATTAACAAACCAGCGTGTACAAAAATTTTCTAAAACAAATACAATTTAGAAAATGTAATTACATTTTGTAGATTTGGTTGATAAAAAGCAATTTCGAGTATTTTTCGAAAAATAAGATAAAATAAACTATGCGTAATAATAACTGTGTGAAAATTTGTTTAACATGGCCTGTACGTACAAATTTTATTTTGTGCAGTGGTAATAATATTATCTACATTTTTTATGTGGCCCGAGGCTTTGTATATAATGCTTAATTTGGCCCGCGGCGGTAAACGAGTTTGACATCCCTGCTGTACATGCACTCAGAAAAAGGAATTGATTAAAACTACAAAACATTTTTGTTGAGTACATTTTGGTTGTTTTAGCAAAATTGGAGTAAAATTGAACCATTTTACTTCAATTAACAAAACATTTTTGCTGACGATACAATTTTTTTTTTTTTTTTTTTTTTTTTTTTGGAATTGCAAAAAAAAGTGGTTTTCAACAACAAAAAAATTTTTTTGTTGATTCAAACAAAATTTCCATTGACCTATATTTAAACAAAATTTTTGGTTAAGTATGGGTCAATAAAAATTTTGTTTGAATCAACAAAAAAAAAATTTTTTTTGCAATTCCAAAAAAAAAATTTGTATCGTCAGCAAAAATGTTTTGTTAATTGAAGTAAAATGCTCCAATTTAACTCCAATTTTGCTAAAACAACAAAATGTACTCAAAAAATATGTTTTGTAGTTTTAATCAGTTTCTTTTTCTGAGTGTGAACGATAAATCCTACACGCTCCATAATCTATAGAAAAGAAGTTGTACTGAACAACTGAACATATCGTGATCCTTTTAAATTTAATTATGTTTCGTGTCATAACATGTTCAAAATGCACCGTAAGCGATTCGCCCCCCCCCCCCCCCCTTCATAGATCATAACGTAAAGGAATTCTTTTGAGTGTCCCTGTAAATAAACGATACATTCTAAGCACACCATAATCTACAGAATGCATGTTTAAGTGCACTTCATAAATAAATATAATTTTTATTATGTTTGAAATGGTGTAATATCATTAAAGTGCACTTGAAATGACTTTTTCCCTTAGACCGTAATGTAACGGAATTCTTTTGAGTGTCACTGTAAAAGAACCATAAATGTTACACACACCATTTTCAATACCAAGCATGCCATAGTAAACTCCAATAACATAGTATATCAATTTCAAGGCAACTCGAGTATATTTATGCGAGTTAGAGCAGGGACAGACGACAGACAAACCAAATTCATAAACGCTTTTCTGGAAAGTGTTAAAAATGCTGTGATTATATCATCGGGAAGCAGCGCAAAGAATGATTTAGTCATACAAAACCATATACGCAACATCGCAAGCTAGAATAGAACTGAACTTCATCATCGAAGCAGAGCCCGACTTACAGAATATGGGGCCCAATGCACATCATGAATTTTAGGGTCTCTACTAACATATTTACCTGCCGGTCATATAGTACAGTATATGTATTTAAAGCATATTTGTACGTAGTTTAGATGATTGTTAATTATTACGAATGTTCTTAATATTTATTAAAATTCATCCAGTTTGCAATATTAAAATGAGTTTAGTTGATTTGGAGTCTTCTAAAATATTGAGGCCTAAGGCCCAGCGCCTTGGACGCCTAGACCAAAATCAGGCCCTTCCCCGGTGTGTGTGTGTGGTGGTGGAATTAAAAAAGCGTTATTCATAAAGAAATTCTTGCGAACAACGAAACCTCCAATGCAGATTTATATGTTCAACAAATACATCGAATCAGTGCAGAGATTCATAGCCTAAGAGGGACTGCTCAGACGAGGAGTCCAAGTATGTAGAGCATAGATGTCCCTCCTGGTACTTTTATTAAGCTTTTAAAAAAATTACATTTTCAGCTGGAACTGAGCCCGCCGGTAAGCCCGACGGGAGGAGGGGTGAGACACAGCAGAGATTAAAAAAAAAGATTAAAATAAAACTGATCTAATATTGCCATTATGGTAGTCTCTTCAATACGACAACGCTCGTCCTCACATAGAGTATATAACAAAAGCCGCTACCCAAACACGAAGTTGAAAAGATTTGTCGCATGCATATTCTCCGGATTTGGATCCGTTGTATCTTAATCTTTTCCAATCACTTTTCAACAATAAGCGCGGCATTTCGATCAATATTGGCGTAGAATTAAGAACCTGGTTAAACGGTTTTTTCACCAAAACCGGCAGATTTTTATTTTTATACCATCAGAAAACTTGTTGAATGTCAGGGTAAATAACAATAGAGAATGCATTATTGATTAAATTGCTGTATTACTATTCGAACATTTATCTTATCATTTAATTGCGTAGCAGGCTACTAAAGTAGCTATGTTCTGTGATATACTAGTGGAATCTTATTTCTTCAATTCAGCAGAAAAAAAGGATTAAACGATTTAAACTGTAAACTTGATATCAGTGTGGCTAATTTCAAACAGTTGTCTCTTTAAATGCGACAAATGATATCCAAAATGTACTTTAAAAGCAACCACAGGTGTGTTGTTACTCTACAGGAATTCGAAATGCGTAGTTAAAAATAAGGGGTAAGCAAGCCTGTTGGTGTTAATGCGTATATCCTATCCATCTAGATTTTTTTTTTTTTTTTTTTTTTTTTTTTTTTTTTTTTTTGTATCATTTATATTGTGTGTGATCAGGGCAGTCCCAGAGACGTAACCTGGGAGATGTAAAGACATTATAATTTTCCGATGATAGGAAAAATTTCTTATGGTTTAGGCATAGCCATGTATATACATAGTTTTATCGCTGACCAATAGATAATTCCTAAACCACTGGTTTTAGTAAAATATTTCCAATCGAAAAAAAAAACAAAATTCTATCCTCCACCATACATTAAAAGCCAGTTACGTAAAAATTGTTATTTTTTTTTATAAAAGTTAGGCAATTTAAATTTTTATATGGTCCATGACTACTATATTTAGAAAAACATTTCCCGTAGTATAACAAGAAAAACAAGCGAACAAACAAACAAAAATCATTTTTCTAGAACCAAAACTGGCTAGTTGATACTTTGAATTTTAGGAATTTTCAGCGTTTTTCGTAACTAGAAATAAAAACATGCATTTTTAGTGCCGAAAAACGCTTAAAATTCACAAAATACAAAGTATCATTTATTTTTTTGCCTCACTCGTTAGAGCTTGGAGAATGTTTTTCTAAACATAACTTGCAAGAGCCAAAGACAGTATACAAATTTAAATTGCATTACGTTTACAAAAATAACTACTAAATCTGCAGATCAAGGGATTTAGCATCAGGGTCGAAAGCCAATTTTTTTTTTATTGTATATCACTTTACACAATATCTAATATCTTACATTCCACAATTAATTTTTTTTTAAGTTATAGATATTTACGTATCGATCAAATTTCTCAAACATTCAGAAAAAAAAATAATAACTATAAAATTGTATTAAATGTTAAACACGATTTCCACTGCTTATTCTTGTAATTTTTTAAAAATAAAAAGTACATTTTTCAGGGGAGCTCTCTCCCTCCCCCGTAGTCTCATTTTACATTCACAATTCCCTATAATTGTGCTATTTTATGATTGTAGTATAGATGGGATTCTATTTTATACTGTGAGTTTATTATGATAAGCATCAGTTTGGACAGAGATTTTACATCATCCTAATATCTTAAAGCATTACTTACTTACCTGCTAAACACGAAACATCTGCATTTGATGAAGAAGTTGAATAAAATCGCATGCAAAATAGGTAGTTATGGAAATGCAAACTGAATTTACAATCACTTCTTACAAAGTTATGACAGTTTTTATGAATAAAAAGTCCAAATCATACTTTATGAGATACCAAAACTTTATTGCATTTATTTTACGTCCCGAACTTCAGTGACCTTGAAAAAGACTCAGATGACCCTGATTTTGATTATTGCTATTTTGAAGACATTTAATAAGTTTAAGATTATTCAATTTGATATAAAGAACATGTTTTGAACGTAAAATAATTGTAATAAAATTGTACTATCTCATAAAGTATAATTTTGGACTTTTTATTCATAAAATCTGTCGTAATTTTGTAACAAGTGATTGCATCGACTTGCGAATGGTGTCATTCGATTCATAAGTAAAAAATACATGGTAAACAAACCCCCACTCAACCTATTAAAAAAAAAGTACAGTCCCCCCCCCCACCCCCTGAGTTAAAATGCCCCCTTTGCCGCCCAAACCCTAGTAAATCAACTTTATTTTTGGTGACTCATCGGATCTGCAATTCTACTTCCAAAACGAAGTTCTTCCCAAATTTTCGTGAATGGCCACGTTGCGGTAAAACCCTATTAAACCTGTACTAAAATATAATTTTCCGGTTTTTATTCATATAACCTGCCGTAACATTGTAACAACTGATCGTATCGACCTGCGGATGATGTCATTCGATTCAGAATTAAAAAATACATGATAAACGATATCCCACTGGACCTACTTAAAAAAAGTTGAGTTCCCTCCCATTCTCTCTGAGTTAAATTCCCTTATGTTGCCCTCAAAAAACATGGTAAAACAATACTAACATCGAACATTTGCTTCCAACGTAAATTTCGTTTAATTTAATATGAGTTACTTTAAAACTAAATATATAAACAATTCTCGACGTTTCGGTTATTCTTTATAACCATCTTCAGGAGAAAACTTTCATAAATACAAACAGCAAAAAAAATTAAATATGTGTTACATGATTGAGTCAAATGTTCTAGCTGACAAGACGCTAAAAGACGCTATTTTATTATATATTTAGTTTTAAAGTAACTCATATTAAATTAAACGAAATTTACGTTGGAAGCAAATGTTTGATGTTAGTATTTATATGTGCAACGTAAAGTCCTTATTAATTATGGTAAAACAACTTTATTTTTTGGGGACTCGTCGGAACTTCATTTCTTGTGCCAAAACTAAGTTCTTCCCAAATTTTTGGGAAATAACTATGAGTTGCCGTCTATTACTCAATTTTTGGTCTGTTTTATCTGTACTATTTTGGGTAATCCACAATTAATAATTAATATTACTAATAATCCATCCATATTCATGTCCAGTGCCAATTAACAATTCAGCAAACGCAATTTGGTGCTATAAACTGGTTTTTGTAACATCCTTTTAATAGTATCTACATTTAATAATACTGCCATCGTTCATATTTGACACAAACCTAAGTTATAGACCCGATTATGAAAGATTTGCTAGACTTTTATTTCCGACTTTCTGTTTAATCGTTCGTGATTATTTTAATAATTTTTTTTTAATGCTATAAAGTATAGTTGCTAGGAAACTGATAAAATAAAGAGAGAAAATAAATAAATATGCATGGTGTTAAATACGTAAAACGATAGAACAAAATGTTTCAGATTTTAGAACAGATGTTTAAAATTCCATCAAAAGTTGTATACGTAATTAAAAAAATCTGGCAAATTTATTATTAAAATTTCAAACTAATTAAAATAATTTAAAACTCCTATTTAGAAATTTTAACAACCATAATATAACATTCAAATCAATTGTCCAAATGCGCCATTTCTTTTTCAATGAATGGTAGCGTTTGAAAATCGTCTTAATTCCAAAAGAAAAGCATTATGACTTAAAAGAACATGTATATTTTTCGAAGGATCAACGAAATTTAATCAAAAACTATACAACTAAATCTGGTGTACCTCCGCCAACATATCTACTAAATATCAAACTAATCGGATAGTTTTTGCGGCAGTTATCGCGGAACAGACAAATAAACAGGCTAATGGACTGGACAGTCAGAACCCAAAAACTTTTTTTGTCTCCGCCCACAGTGAGCCCCAACTGACGTTTCGATTACTAAATCCGGGTTATACATCTACCGAATATCAAGCAAATCGAAGGGTTTTTGCGACAGTAATCGTGGAATAGACAAACAGACAGGCTGACAGAGAGACAGAACCCAAAAACATTTTGTCTCCACAGTGAGCCTTAAATGACGTTTCGGCAACTATTTTTAACCCTGCGTTAGTCGCATGTGTATCTCTGTGATACAAGCCTTCATTTTCCTCTTGTAAGTTTTGAATGCATTAGCCGGTTCGAGAGCAACTGCCGCAGGTGAAAAAATGATACCGGTGGGAGGAAGGTAAAGGGAGCCACAGGTTCCGAATCTACTTGGTTCAAAATTACAAGAAGAAAATAGCGGCTTGTATCATATAGATGCACAAGGAACTAACGCAAAGTTAAGTAAATTGTTTTAGCTATGATGGAGAGTAACATTTAACATGTATGCAATTAGAAGTATATCTCTAAAATTTACGGTTTTAAAATTAGGTATTGTTCACCAATAAGAGGAGCTGAGCTCTCTGTACATTTTTCTATATAAAAAAATGTAAAAAAAAAAATGGCATGGACTTTCAAAGATCTGGGAAGGGTAATCTCCCCCCCCCCCTCTTATCCTTATCCTCCGCCATAAAACCACCAATGTGTGTGATAATTTTTTTCTCCATTAATTCGTTAATAAAAATATAATATAAAAAATCGATTTAAGGATGTTTTTGAAGCATTTTTAAGGATCTTTATCACAGGGTTATTGCAGTCAATAAAAATTAGAGATTACCATCATCAGTAGTAAAAAAAAAAAATAAAAAAAAAAAAAATTCTGAATGACTGAATGTTACCAAAAAGAAAATATATTTAAAGTTAGTGTATTTACAGTTTTTTGCGGTTTATTAGTTTAGGAAATAATTATCAGGGGCTTATTTATTTATTATTATTATTATTATTATTATTATTATTATTATTATTTATTATTATTTTTTTTTTTTTAAAGACCAGGTTATTAGATTAATATAATTGATTTCATGCAATATTTTTATCTGTTCGTTTTAAAATCTTATGTAAAAGAAGGATAAGGAAAGTAATATATATATATATATATATATATATATAAACAAACATCCCAAACCACCTACTTTTAAGACCATTTAAATATTTAACCGGCCCTAGTTTAAAAGACACGCGCTATCGTTTTCTTTCCCCTCTTTCTACTTCGTATAAACAGGATTATCTGGCACCATATATACTCCGGAGACAGACTTTTAAAAACAGCAAAAAGTGAAAATTTCCAAGGCCAAGGTCATTTGGAAGATACACACTGTTAGTTTTTTCGGAGTTTGCAGATGTTTACTAATAGCAAAAAGAGGGAGAGAGCTACATGATGGACCGACCGACTGACTCTTTTTCTGTCCTTGACGAGAATATTTTCCCTTCTTTTACAAAAGCTGTGTTTGCAACTCGTTCATCTGGATTTCGTGTTTAATTGGGTCTTAGCAGATGTAGATTTTACTGTTTTTTTTTATATTATTATTTTAGTTAGGACAATTTATATGAACAGACAGGATATCTCATTTATTTTTACTACAAAGGAGAAAGAAAATGTGTTGGGTTAGTTGTTTGTTTAGTTACTTGCCCGGTCTTCTAAATATATGCTAGCTGATCCACCCGGCGTTGCCCAAGTTCGTAACAATAACCTTACATATACCTAAAATCAGTGTTGAATTCAGATGTTATTTCAGCATCTCCGGGAAAGCAATGCGGAATTGGGGGAGAGAGCAAAATCGCACTTTTAGACCGTTAATTATCATAAAATTCCAAATCTTGCCGGTGGTGTGGGGAAAGACCTGCCCGAGATTATGTTGAAGGCTTATAATTTTAATATATTAAAAAAAATCTTAATTCATAACGTGTGAAAATAAAAGCAACTGTAAACAATAAAATAAGCAGTAATACGCTGCCACGCATGCGCGGTAGTGTATTACTGCTTATTTCAGTAGCGTAGCTAAGGGGGGGCAAGCGGGGCGGCCGCCCCGGGCGCCGCTGCTAAGGGGCGCCAAATCGAGAGAGGTTTTTAATCGAAATTGTTTCACATATTTTCAGAATAAATAAAAAAAAAAATCTTTTTTTTCGTGTGTGTGTGTGTGTATGAATTTTTTCTTTAGTAAAAATATTTTATTGTATCCAAATAAAAGAGAAAGCTTCTGGAATTGTTTGTTGGGATGGCTTAACACACTTTGTACCTTGCAGGATTGTGTACCCGAAAAGACATACAAAATTATTAAATGGGTGTGGGCGTCAATTTGAAAGACGCTTTAAACATAAATTATCTCGCATATTTTGACAATAAATACGGATTGTGGATCGTTTTGAGTGTGTGATTAAATGCTTTGAAGAAATTCAGCGAAGGAGGGGAGTGGAGAGATCCATTAAGTGGCAATCGGGGATGGAGGAGACTCCTCACTGTCTCCAGCTTATAAAACAAAGAGCCATGTGCATGTGGCTTCACATTTTTATAAGAGCTTTTAATTTTTTCTCTATTAATTTGCGCGTTGATTTTTGTGTTCTTAGCATTTCATCTGAATATTTTCGTGTAATGAAGGCTTCTCTGAGCCAGTGCAAAATGGATTTAGTTGGAGGAACGGCAAGTAAATATATTATTTCTTCTTTATTGTAAATTCCATATTCCGTGGAAGTGACATTTAGGCAAACAAAATAATAAAATGTGGGCGACCTACCCCCAATTTTTCCCTTCTTAAAGCGTATAAAAATCGAAGCAGGACTTTTCAGTCTTTCAGCTACGGCCTGTACAGATGGTTGCGTGAAAATGGAGTAAAATCTAAATTATTCTCTTGGCTTTGTTTACTGTTAAATGCAAGTAAAACCATGTGATCTTTGGAGGGAGAAAAAAGTTGCAAAATTAAAAATAGCAAAATGTAAAAAAAAAATCGAACTGAGAAAAAATATTTAAAAATTTTAAACTCTGAATCACTTAAAGGAAAATATATGGATGCAGTAAAAAACCTGTTTCACACATTTAAAATCATCGGATCTTTAGCTAACTTCACCAGAATATAAGGTAAAGCCAGGAGAGATGACGCGGTTGGAGAGATTGCGCACATAGAGGTTCGGGGGGAAGGAGTAGAGTGAGCGCGCAGCAACTCCAGGTAGTTGTACAACAGAAATAGTGGAGTGTCTACTTGAAAGTGCATGTTGATTGTTTTGAGCGTATAAGATAAAGCATTGCTATTTTGTTTTGTTTTCCCAAAGTAAGTGCTTAAATTTTCATAGCTATTTATCAGAATTTCTATACAATCTGAGTAGTACAAAATATTTTAAACTTAAACGATTTCTCATAAGCTACTAATCTAGACTGACAATGTGAACATCAACGGTTCGTTTTAGTAGCGGCCATGTTTAAATAAAAGGCCGCGCAATCTCTCCTACCGAAATTGGAAAGTTTGCGCATCTGATACTTAGGAGAGATGGCGCATTGTTCCCATTAGTTTAAATGCTATGAGAGATTACGCAGCTTATTGGTAAATTTGCATAAAAAATAAAAAAATAAAATGAACTAATTTTAAGTTAAACGTGTTATCAAGTAACTTAATGTTATTTTGTAATCTTATCTGGACTTGCTTTTTCAGATTCTTCATTTTTTTTTTTATTTAAATTTTTTAATGGTTTTTAAAATAATTTCCTTTTTCTGATTCTTTAATCATTAGGTTGAAATATTCACTCTTAATACAATAATATTTGTTCGCAAAAACCTTACAACAATGTCATTTAAGTGTAATTATTATTGTTAACAATTTAATTGTAGTTATTATTAGTAACAATCTCTCCTACCCATGTGCGCAATGACACGAACCCTGTAAGGACAGATTGCGCTAAATAACTTTCTTGGTTTTATTACAACTGTTCTATTAAATTGCAACATAACAACAAAATAGCAATGGAAATGCATAAAAAACAAATGAAGTAAAAATTATTCATGGATAGTTCAGCAAAAAATAAATATTTAGATTTTTTATTGTTATTCTTTTGAATTGTGCGCAGACTCGCCTAGCTTTACCTTACTAGGGATGTCTAAATACATTTCTAAACAAAAAATTAGAAAATTGATATTTTTGGCATTTTTTGCAAAGAAGAGTACTTAGGCCCCTTAAAGAGGAAATGTGCATTTTTATATTTCAAAGGTCCATTTTCTTCTGTTATTTGAGTGACAGATAGTGTTGTTTTCATGATTAATCAGTTTCCTAATTCAAATTAATTAACAATAATATATATATATTTTAAATTACACTTCTATAAGCATTCCATATCTTAAAAGTCACACTTTGAATGACAGCTCCAAAAACTTTTATGTTACAATACGTTAATTTGGCATGAGCCCGATAGTTGAAAATTCACGGATTTGATTTACACTTGGTAGAAAGTGCGAACTGGTGATTTTATTATTATTATTTTTTTAATTATAATGTTTGCTCTGTTTATTTATTTATTATTTTAAAGCTATGCAATAGAAAATAAAAGCATTATATTAATTATCTATTCAGAATTTCTAAACTGTTTTCACAACGTATAGCATAATTTATTTAACATTGATTTAATGGCAAAAGAGGTTTTTTTTATTATTACACCTTTTATTTTGTTATTTATATTTTCTGCATTCTAATGTTTAAAATAATTCATTGTTGCACTTTCACAGCCAAATGGGATATTTTGGCAAGCTTGGTTTAGCGCATAATTAACTTGATTAAAAACAATCAAGTTTGTGGCTTAACTCGTAATAGTTGTAAACAAAGATTATTTGGCAATTTATCGTCTGTGGCTGGCTAAATACATGAATTTTTCTTTTAGAATTGTGTTTTTTTTTTTTAACTTATATTAAGGATTAGACACCAGAAGTTTTAAGATATATTTTTAACTTTATTTAGTGGCACATTTATGTGATTCATACAGGATTAATATTTCTATATAAATACAGCGGTTGAAACTTGATTTATTTATTATATGTTAAATAAAAATTGTTGCAAATTTGATACACTATGCATTTAAGGGTTAAAATAGCTTTAGTTCATAATTAAGTTCTTAAAATATTAAAATGATGTATATATTGTCATAGGAAATGTACCTGCATACATAATTTTAATATTGTTACCAGGAAATTGTTATCAAGAAGTTAGTGAAAAATCAATTAGATAATGTCATACTTTCGTATAAAGACCAAGTTAAGCTAAATAAAAGAGAATAATAAATAAAAATACATTGATGTATTATGAATGAAACCTTATGTATTGAATAAAGATGCATTCCAAAGGTACAAATAATGATAATCATCGATAATTGTATAACTAAAATGCTTTTTTCGATCTTCAGAAATATTTTTTTAAATAGATAAAACTTTATAAAATGAATAAAATTAAGAATTCATTAAAGCCAACAGAAAAACGGACAGACTTATACCAAACTTTTGGATGTTTACTATATTGGATACCAAATTCCCCGCTAATTGTGTCTTTGATTTATTATAAGTCAGGTATACTATTGCAGAGATTATCTGCATACTCTTTATTGCTAAGCCGGAATATTATATTTTTATAGCCACAATATTATAAGTTTCGGGACACCAACCAAAGTTACGCCGCTACTTTTAAACAACAAATTCATAAAGTTTGTAAATAGTTTTTTACATTGTTTTTCAAACCAAGATTAACAATCACGGATAAAATAAAACAAAAAAGACAGAAAATAACGAAATTTCATCTGAATGGACAAAGATATATATATATCTTATACTTTGATGAATAATCAAAGTAAAAATTTTACGGTAATTAAAATTTGCAAACAGGTTGCACCGTCGTAAAATTTTAAGATGTAGTTTTTATTGATATTATTAAATGGTTTTATGAAAGTTTTATTATTTAATAAAGCAAAAATGCAATTAGTATGATCAAATTAATCTTGTGTTAAAAATGTTTAATTTAAAAGTTTTTAAAGAAAATTTTAAAACTACACGTTTCCTACAATTTTTAATTTTTCTCAACATTTTTCTTCCATACTTTCCTTACAAATGTGCTCTATAACTGTAACGACCAAATTTTCAAAAAGTTAATTAGTTAAAATTTCATTACAAATTTTAAATACAATAAAAATTACATTTGATTTAATATTTCATTTTTAGAAAATAAACTATTTATATTGCTGAAATTCTATTTTTAATTTTATGAAATGCACCTTAAGAAGTGTCCAAAAGAAAAACAGCTCGTTAGTTGAAAAATGAAAATTTGAAAAGTGTATATAAATGTATGACGCGGTATTTGGCTAATCGCAAAATTTGGCAATAAAAGTAGGTCGCTTTACATCAAGTCATCTTGGCTTTCGCTGACTAAGTGTTCACTTAATAAGGTATTGATGAAAACTAGGAATCTTCTATAATCGGGTTCACGTGATTTAGCTTATGTGTTTCCGTAAGATTAACTGAGTTCTGAAAAACTAAAAAGTACTAAAAACTAAAAAACTACCTTTTCTTCTCGGTACAAGCCGCAAGGACCTTTTTTAGCCTTTAGAAAAAATATGTGGTTATTTTTTTTATTTGTAAGGGGGGGGGCGTAAAGTTTGTTCTTGCCCCGGGCGCCAAAAATCGTAGCTACGCCCCTGGCTTATTTTACTATTTATTACAGTTAATTTTATAATACTGGCAGCTGGGTTGCCAGATTTATACCGTAAAATCGACATTTTTTTTTCAGTGTGTAAGGGTGATTTTTACATGTTTAAGTCAGACATTATAGAACTATTTTCTCGTACTTCATGCTGGGACATTAAATAGAATCAAAAATTCCATTTAGGGAAAAGTGAATTGACAACTAAAGTTTCATACAGCTATTTCGTTCAAGGTCCCTTCTATTGGCAGGTCCTTAAGAGACCCGCTATATCAGAAATATATTGAAATTGAAATTTTGTGGCCATTCGAAAACATAATAGATTATAAAGAGTTGACATTTTTATGTGTCCCAAGGAAAAAAAAAAAAACTGATTTTGCAACTATTTTTGCAACTTAATAATAAGAATAATAACAGTTTTTAGTTTATGGTTAATGGAGAAACTACTTGACTCCGATCGGGAATACTAGAATCTAAATAGAACATTTCCTGAAATCTAAATACAGATGTGCTTTTTCTGTAAATATAACGAGGAGAATTTTTTTAAACTTATTTTTAAGTTGTATTTATACTTATCGCACTGGATGATATTCTATCTAGTTCATTATATATATCTAAAAAAAAAAAATCTTGTATCGACAAGGGAAATTGTTAAACTTATTTTTAAGTTGTTTTTATACCCATCGCTCTGGATGATATTCTATCTGTAGCTCATTATATATTTCTAAAAAAAGTCTTGTATCTTTATTTACAATATGTTTCAAATGACATTCAAAATCCACACAATGCCGTTCAATTGTTTTTTAATGAATATATATATTTTTCGTTGATTATATAAAATTTTAAAGTGATTATTATGGAATTTTAATTGAATGTTTTCCTTTTGTCTCCTGTATTGTATTAAAAACTGTATTTAAGGCTTAAAAAAAATTAAATATCTCTTTTTAATCTCGAGGAGCTTCATGTTATATTTCGTATTTTATAAAAAAAAATACTCCTCATTTGAAATATATTTTCAATCAAAGGTTTATGAAATTATTATGAAAATTTATGATAATTTTACTTGCATACTCAAGAGCAGTACTAGCTATGTTGCCGGAAAAAAAAATTAACTTAAATCACTACCTGCTGATATATAACAATAAGAAGAAAATGATGCGATAACTATTTAAAAATAAATTATTACTACACCTTAACAACATATTCAAATTCTGTTGCAATTAGCTACTTTGAGAAACGTTAAATATGCCATACAAACAGACCTAAGCAAACGACTGAAAAATGTAATTGTGGTTTAAGATTAAAAATGGAAAAAAAAAATCATTTTAAGTATATAAATTTAGTAGGTTACATTGAAAGATATGTGAATTTTTTTCTTCGTTTTCTGTGTACTTATGTTTTCTGTGTTTCCCTGCTCAGAGAAACAGACAAATAAGCAAACGGCTGAAAAATGTAATTGTGGTTTAAGATTAAAATTGAAAAAAAAAATTAAGTATCTAAATTTAGTAGGTTTTCTATTTGCTTTACATTGAAAGATATGTGAATGTTTTTCTTTGTTTTCTGTGTTTCTCTGCTCATAGAAACAGACAAATAAGCAAACGGCTGAAAAATGTAATTGTGGTTTAAGATTAAAATTGAAAAAAAATTAAGTATCTAAATTTAGTAGGTTTTCTATTTGCCTTACATTGAAAGATATGTGAATG
Source organism: Maratus michaelseni (assembly GCA_963931845.1). Taxonomy (NCBI): domain Eukaryota; kingdom Metazoa; phylum Arthropoda; class Arachnida; order Araneae; family Salticidae; genus Maratus; species Maratus michaelseni. Next base: position 316,474,848 of record OZ007587.1, on the reverse strand, counting down.
TTTTTCTTTGTTTTCTGTGTTGCTCTGCTCATAGAAACAGACAAATAAGCAAACGGCTGAAAAATGTAATTGTGGTTTAAGATTAAAAATGACAAAAAAAAAAAAAAAAAAAAAAAAAACATTTTAAGTATCTAAATTTTGTAGGTTTTCAATTTTCCTTACATTGAAAGATATGTGAATGTTTTTCTTCGTTTTCTGAGTACTTATGTTTTCTGTGTTTATCTGCTCAGAGAAACATACAAATGAGCAAACGGCTGAAAAATGTAATTATGGTTTAAGATTAAAAATGAAAAAAAAAATCCTCTTAAGTATCTAAATTTAGAAGATTTTCTATTTGCCTTACATTGAAAGATATGTGAATTTTTTTTCTTCATTTTCTGTGTACTTATGTGAAAATACAGATGTTACTCCTTACTAGAATTTGACATACGTGTTCCAATTCCCGTAAGATAAGGCAGCTTTTTTTAATTTTATTTTCACCCGTTTTTATCAGTATTTCACCCATTTCCCGAGATTTCAATAAAATGCCCGCAGTATGATTCACATTTTGTATTTTTAGAACTTTCATCAAAAACCCATGTCTCAGTATTGTAGTTATGTTTTGATATTGATCAAAATTGTCCGCTCTTTGATATTTTGGGTTATATTTTATCAATAACAGCGTTTTTCTGAAAATCAAAATTATTGGCATTTACGTAAAGCAATTTTAACATTAGAGTGCACTGCTTTCAATTTTCTATTTTTATTGCACTTAAAAATCACATATTTTTAATGCTCATAAAGTGAGTATGTTGAATGCTAAGATTATAAATGTTGGTAAATAAAATGATTGGTTAGTAATTAGTTTATAAAATTATTAAAACTCAGCATTGAAAATGAAGCTGTCAAAAAACTAAAAAATGTACGAGATTTATTCTGTACTTTATACTCCAATAAAATATGATATTGATGTAGGATTATTTCTATCAACGGTTATAGTTTTAAAAAACTTTTTTTTTTTCTTTCAAAATACAAGAACTTTTTAGTTTCTAAATTTAAAGAATATCTATATTATGAAGCATAAACATGTCCACCAATAACGCTAACCACATAAGCGTAACATTATTGCAACACGTGCTGTCGCCTTCGCTTTGATAGCACATATCTTCGATTCAAAATATCGCATCCTCTCAACTTTTACTATATCGAATACAACAAAAAATTTATTTCCAGATAAGTTTTGTTTGAAAACTGTAACTTAACTTTCTGATTTTTAATTGTTTAAAAAATAATTTTCAGCAATGTAATTTTTCTATCTATCAATACAACAATGAACATTTATTTTCACTACAACAATGTTAAGTAATATCTCCAGTACACTGCCCCCCCCCCCCCAAAAAAAAAAAAAAAGTGTTGATTTTACAGTATAATACTAGCATCCCAGCTGCCAGTATTATACCGTAAAATTAACAGTAATACACAGTAAAATAAGCAGCAATACGCTGCCGCGCAAGCGCGGTGGCGTATTACTGCTTATTTTATTGTTTATTACTATTAATTTTACGGTACAATACTGGCAGCTGGGGTACCAGTATTATACTGTAAATCAACACCTTTTTTTTTGCAGAGTACCATAAAGTAAATACGCAATATTAGGGAGAAGCTGGCATGGTTATCGCAACTTGCCCAAACCTGACGAGGATATACCTGCTTCTAGTTGATTATTTTAAAACGTTAAAAAACGTTTTAGTAAATGCACAAAAATATATAAATACTAGGGAATCGAAGCCGGGCTTCCCGGATTACAGAACATCGCTGAAAACTATACTTTTTTTATTTAAAATTCTAACGGATTTTTTACATACTTAATATATATATACTAAAAAGGAATGGTGCATCTAGTATTTGTCGAGAATTAAATAAAAATCATGCACTCGTGACATCATAATTCACTTTTATATTTTAACAGAATAATAAGGCTACTATAATTTGTGACTCGCGCTTAGCCAACATACACGTCAGGACTCGCCGTTATCATTATCTTTTTTTCGCGTGAAGGCCTCGCTATGATACTCCATTGTGAAATTTGGTAATTTTTGAAATTCAGTATTTGAAAAACGGCATAATCATTAGATTAGAAATTTATATCAAGAAAAATACATTTTTTTTACCTTTTAACGCAGTTTGTCTAACAATTTTCTGACAAATACTTTTCGAGTTATTAATTTTTTCAGTAAATTCAAATGTTTCATTCTCCGAGATTAATCTGTGGCAACGATTAGCGAAAAACCCAGTCGTCAGCAACGCATAGCTTTTTATTAAAGAGATTTGATGAGTATCGACACATGTGTTTCATAAAACATAAAAATTTGGCCCGACCACTACGTGATTCATAAAGTTATAATAAATCAGTGATAATTAATTTTTCGTCAGAAATACACTTACGGTTTACATTATTAAAACGTTAATCAAATTTTAGTGTAAGAAGAAAAACAAGTTAATTACTTTAAATCGATGTAAAATATTTTTAAATGCTAAATTCTAGATAATGTATTCATTTTATATATTGCACTGTCCTTTAAAAAAAAAAAACCCACAGTGAAATGTTTCCTAAAAAAAACCACCGTAGTACTACATCAAATATTTCACTAAAGTCTTTTTTTTTTGTTCTGTTTTTATGCACCATTTAGAATAATAAAAATATAAAAAATACCTAAGGCGTGCTTATTTAGTTTTTAAATAATTTAAACTAACAATTGCAGAATTCTGGCAAAACATGAGTTACATTTTTACAGATTTTCTTGTTATAATAGCATTTTACAATGATTTACATAAAATATTATTTTTTTTTATGTTAAACCTAATATGTAATAAAATGCTTCATTTTCAGCTGATTATTATGTCAGGTGTGGGTTTTTTTTAGGTAACATAAGATATTTTTTGAAAAAGTGTTTTTTTTTTTTTTCGTTTAATTGGCTGCTATTTTGTAATAAAGTGATAAAATTAAAAATGCTCAACATTAAAATCTTAGTCAGAACAAGCTGTAAAAATTTAGCCCTGTTTAATTTTTTTTAATTCTTTATTAGACTTTATATAGAGAAAATTTGCAAAAATGAGGTGTTTTTTTTAGAGGACAGCACAATGTATATTGAAGTAGAGCTTTTTAATGCATTTGATTTGAATCAAACAAATTTAAATCGATTCTCGCTATTCGATATACATTGAACTTTAACAGCTAAAAAACTGTCTCGTAAACATGTTATGCTATCTTATGTTTCAAGGTTGAAAATTATGATATTTTATTACCTTTTAACAAAGTAAGTTTCTTAGTTTTGCAAGATCTATCATCGAATGATAAGAAACAGATTGATGAAATGCCAACCTATACTTTGTTTGATAAGACTGAAAGATATTTAATAAATAAATATATATATTTTACTACTTCCGTATATAAAGAAGAAAAGCACAGTAAAAAATATTCGTTTATGTAAAATGCTTCTTTTTAATTAAAAATATTTTTCTCTCTCTTTCGTTTTAAAACGGTTTAAATTATTAATATTAGGTTATTGCCGATGAAATGTTGGATTTGGTAGATAAACTTCCAGCTACAATAACCCTATGGAAACTGATTTTTACTAATTAAAATAGGTACCATTAGTTGCAATACATCAATCCCATCGAGGTAGCGCACCATTAATGCCAGTTACATAGAAGTCCAGCGTTTTGGACCGAAGAAATTCCTTAACGACGTTTTTGGCGCGGCTTTTTTCATTCAGTTCTTTTTCCCTATCAAAAAATGGTAAAAATGCTTAAAAAAGTGATAGTGGGAGGGCGAAAGTTCTATGGAGTATGGAGAATAACTGAGAGTCCCATGTGTAATTTTTGGACAGTTGTTCTAGAAACGTGTGGCCTCGCGTTGTCATGAAGCAGTAAAATGTCATTTCTGTTGACCAACCCAGGCTGCATCGTAAGTTTTCATACCTTGTATCAAGCTGGATGCAATAATTCTCGACATTAGTAGTTTAACCAATTTTCAAAAACGAAGTCTGGATAACTTTAACTGTACACCACCATACATTCACTATTATCTTCTTCAGAACAAAGATTGTTTTCGGCATGTGTTTCGGAGCCTCATCAAATCAAATATATTAGTTTAACAAAAATTAGTTTAAATCAAATATTATATTAGTTTAACAAAAATCACATTGTTTGAGTAGCATCACTTTACAAGTAATTATGCTATATATTTTCTTTTTGATATAAAGAAGTATATTATCTTTTAAAGTAATTTCAAATTTATTTTTCATTTCTGGCTCAGATATATGTCCTTGAACACTGTACTAACAACGTACATTAACCAACTACCTGAATAATTTTAAATGAAGTGAAGTTCAATTTTGTTTTATGGATTAGGTCTAGGTGTTATTGAATTCTTTTTTTTTTTTTTTTTAAGGTATTTCTAATCAAAAAATGCACAACAATGTGTTTTAACAATGTAGTATCCGAATTATTTTTCAACGAAAAAATATTTGAGTTATGATGATTAAAAAAAAAAAAAAAATGTGGTCAACTTCCGTATTAAAATTATTGATTGTACAAAATAGAAATGTCTGACTAGAAATGCATTTCAAAATGTCTGTAAATTAAATAATTACAGTAATCTTGATAATTGATTTATTTCAATATTGGAATTGTGACACAATCAGTATATTGTCTTGAATAATAGTAGTAATAATAAAAAACACATTCTTTTCATTATTTGAGGTATGAGTCTTTGTTCATTATTCGAGATTACAAATTCTTATTTCTTTATTCATTTGTTTAGCAGGTATTATTCATGCATGTAGTTGATTATATAAATTTACATTACATTGTTTGTTTTTAAAAAAAAGTTTTGAAAGTATAAATGAATAAATTTCAACATTTTAAAAATAAAAATTAAGGCCCACACTGTAAGGAAAAACGGCAAAAATTACGGCAAATTTTGCTGTCATTTTATGCACTCAAATTGCCAGCATTTTTTCCTGTAAAATTTAGCATGATTACAGTCATTTGTACAATAAAATTAGAATAATTGCAGAGATTTTACTGTAAAATTCCAAAAACAAAAGTTTTTAAGGCACATTGTGCTGTTAATTTACAGTAAATAATGCTGGCAATTTGGTTTCATAAATTTACAGAACATTTTGCTGTATATTTTGCCGTTTTTTCTTTCTGTGCATACATTTCTTAACTTAACACATTTCTTGATTTGTTTGTTTCTTTTTTTTTCTTTTTTTATTTAAATAATTTATTTGTAGATATTAGTATTTTTTTCTTTGAAAGCATTTACTTTATCTGAATATATAAGTCCATTTACTCGATCTCTATAAATACTCTGATTAATGATATCAGGTGATCCATCCCAGGCTGCAAATTCGCATACCCTCAACATCCCAATACCCTTGGCGAGAACCTGGGTAGTCAAGCATTTTCGCGAGAAAAAGCCTTCAGCGCGCATTCTGCATTCTGTTTCCAGTATCGTACAAGGTTAGCGTCTGGAACCACTGTCATTGATACGAAAATTTCTATTTAACTTTTTAAACACAGAATTCGTAACCATCTCGTTTATGCACAGAATTTACAATATTTTTCTGCCGTTAAATAAAGATAAAAATCTGTTAAAATTTTGTGGTAGAACTGTGCGAATCCTGCTCATAGTTCGGAGTGGATACGCCTACAGATGTAAAAATTCTATAGAGTTTTTAATTAAAAACGATTTACACCTATGTTTTTTACGCCGGACAGTATTCCGTAACAGCCTGGGTAACAGGGGAGAAAATTCCTATACCCTCAACGTCCCAACGCACTTGGCTGAGAACCTGTGTAGTCAATCTTTTTGACAAGAGAAAACCCTTAGGTGCGCATGCTACATTCGGTTTCCAGTATCGTAGTTCGAAGCTTGCACCTACAAATGTTTATATGCGCAATATTATGAATACGCCTACAGAGTTCAAACAAATTGCTTTTCCGCATATTTTTTTTTCAATTTCATTATTGATGATACTAACTGGAATGACATACTAACAGATCTTTTTTTTCGCAAATTATTTGTTTCATTATTGATGATACTCACTGGAATACTGGTGGTATTACAATAAGATTACTGCTACAAAATAACGATGAAACGACGACGCTGAAATATTGCTTGCATCTTTCTAGCAGCATTCGTACATCTTACAACACATTCAGTATTTTCTTTTCCCTCAAGAGTTTTATCTTCAGCCTTAAAATAAATAAAATATGAGTCATAATATTAGACAGGAATATTTGCCAAGAAAATAATGTTCCTTGGTATATAAGTAATTTTAGCTTCTTCATTTTTTCCTTTTTAAAGATATCACAAAGCAACCAAGCTCGTGAAATTGAAATCATCTGCGAGAAAAAAAAAAAAAATCTATTCGAACTCTGTAGGTGTATCCTTACTATCCATATAAAGCGCATATAAGCATTTGCATTTGCAAGCTTCGAAATATGATACTGGAAACAGAATGCAGCATGCGCACCGAAGGCTTTTCTCGTCAAAGAACTTGACTACACAGATTTTTGCCATGTGCGTCGGGATGTTGAAGGAATTTTCTCCCGTGTTACCCAGGCTGTTACGGAATACTGTCCGGTGTAAAGAATATAGGTGTAAATAGTTTTTAATTAAAAAATCTAATAGAATTTTTACATTGGACATATTTTTTAAAACTGCCCACCAATTGCACCAAAATGCATCTTCATATGAACGAAATCCATTATCTATTCAAATAATAAAGTTTTGAAATTTATCAAAAACTAAATGTTTAAAATGCAGCGTGAGTTCTCATTTCGTTCATAATCTATCCATATATAAAGTTTCAAAGGAATTAGTTCATCCATTTTCCATTTTACCGTAAGGAAGTAGTTTCTCTTTTGTTGTTGTTATGTAAGGAAGGCGAAGAAGAAGCGCTCGCCAAGCATATGTAATCGGTCACCAATTGAGGTAATGCTGTCATTTTCTCCTTAGTTTTGCATATTTATTTATACTAGATGGAACCCGTCAAAACTTGACGGAAAAAATACTATAACAATATCAGTAAAGTAAGTTTCTTTATCATTTAAGAAGGGGGTGCGTATGAAACAGTCTTTTAAATATTTTATTTTAAAAGTTTTACCTCCAGAGAAATACAGAACTATTTCCGATACAAACTCCAAACAAACAATCCGTAAACAACTGTGTAATGCAAATCAGTTTGACATTACCGCCATATTCCCCACGGCAAGAAAGAAAATGTCATGGACCTGACCTATGAAGTATCATACAAATAGTATATTCCTACGTTCATCTCATATTCAGTAAATAAAAGAACATAGTAAATAAAATACACATCTACAATACTATTTTTAATAATTTTAATTTTCCTGAAATCCTTTGCTTTTGCGAATGTTTTTATTAAAAAATGAAATATTCTAACCTATAATTAAAAAAATGTAATTGGTAACATGTACTCAAGGTGTGCAATCAAGATGAAGCAATGAATAAAGGCTCCAATTCTAATCTTTATAATTAAGAATGGAAAAATAAGTTAAAATTACATTATGTTGACACAATCATATAAATTTTTCTCTTTAGTTTTATCAATGTTAAAATGAATTTCAAGCTAAGCATAACGTCATTTTCACCGGCGCAACCTTTTCACACGTACTTTATATACGTTACTTTTATGCTTAAACACCATGTATACAAATAAAAATATATTTTGTATTTAACTGTAATGAAAAAATTACATCAACAAAGTTATAATGCATAATGATAAAATAAACCCAATGGACAATATTTTTCATTCTTGAGATAGATTAAAAAAATATATATCCTGCTTGAATTAAAAAAAAAAATCTTAAAAAATCAGTAAATTGATATAGTTTTCGAAGACATTTCATTCGAAAGTACATATTTATTTCAATTCAGACAATGCGTAAAAATTGGAATATTTAGCATCGAATATATTGGAGATAAAAGTGAAAGCAACAGCGCAGGTCGTTGCCACCATCGTTATGATGTGAGCGTTTGTGACACACATGTTTTTGCTTTTTAATATAGATTCAAACGCTGAAATAAAATTGAAGAAATGTAACTTTATGTCACTAAGACTCGTTAAATAGCAAATTGCAGGATTTGGAATGTTTCATTTAAAAATAATGATACTTCTGTAGTTAGAACTTTACTTATATTTATTGCTGTAGGCCTTCTTACGGCCGGCGCACCAGTGCGTCGCGGCAACCGATTGAGATTCCACTGCTTTAAATAACTAAAGTTGCTTTATTGTTTACACTTTTGCATGCTATAAAAGAGGAAAAGATGCCGGAAAGAACGGGGAAAAATTAACATCCTGTTTTGGCTTGTCGTTTGCTAATCGGCATAAAAACGGAAATGACCGCAAACATTCTCCTTTTCATATCTCTGAGTTATTCCATAGCGATCGAGAAAAGAGTTTATCTTTCTTACATTAAAAACAAATCTTAAGTCTCAGAACCGGAATCGCAGATAAATTCTTAAGTATTGATAAAATGCAAAAACAAACCATGTTGTTCTTGTATTTGTTTAAGATTATTTAATCTCTTTCTACAGATTCAAAATAATTTTAAATGGAATTTGATAATATTCATTTTAACTCTTTACCAAAATTAAAGAAGTCGCTTAAAAGTAGACATTAAACTTAACTCACAATTTATTTCGTGATTCCTCACATGATTTATTTTCGGGTCAATGCAAGGTACACTGCAAAAAAAAAAAAGTGTTGATTTTTCAGTATAATACTAGCACCCCAGCTTCCAGTATTATACCGTAAAATTAACAGTAATAAATAGTAAAATAAGCAGCAATACGCTGCCGCACTTTTTTTTTCTTTTTCTTTTGCAGTGTGTGGTTCATTCTCTCAGGAACATACGCTGTAAAAAAAGACAAATTTTCTTAATCTACGAAAATATAACTACAAATGAAAAGGTACAATAACCTCTTCCGAGTTACTCATGATTCCGGAAAACGTTCTTTATCTTTAGAGCTTTCAGAAACCAATATAATTTCGAGATTTAAAGAAACATTTCTGTAAACAAAGCTTCTTTTGCTGCCACTAATTTTCAGAAATCTTTCCAGGTAGTTTTTATAGTGTATTAATCAGTTTTCTTAAACAGGAATATCGGTTTTTAAAATGCTATCAATTTTGAAAAAAAATATTTCCTTGTGGAATAAAGTGTTTTTTAAGCATAAACTACAGACTTGTAACATTTGGTATTAGCAGCTATTTCTAAACATTCAAAATCAAAAAAGTACTTCTTATTTTGTCTGTTCAAAATTTTTCATGTAGCTGAATTTTACTGCAGCGAATATGCTATTGCTGCAATGTTCACAATTTTCGGACATAGATTTTTTCGAAAAAAAAAAAAAAAAAAAAAACTTAATTTACACCTTAAATCAATAAATCCTACATTATCGAAATTCGATTTAAAAGCAAGAGGAAAAAAAACAAATATTCTAAAAACGAATTAAAATGGAATTTTCAAAATTAAAATCGTTACAGACAACAGCGAAAATGGGTACATTTTGGATTAGTCCTAGAATATTCAATAATAATTCTGCGCCAAAGAAAATTTGCATAATCTGAAGAGGCATTTTTTTTAAAATCAACTAAAAATAGCTAGTTCTTTTTGACGGACATAGCTAATAGCTAATGCATTTCTTTTATTTCCTCATACGAGATACTGTGCCATAAAACAAAAAGAAACCTATTTATACATCCTAATTATTCGTTAAAATATGGCACAAGAAATAAATTGCATTGCTGAAAGCAGGAAACATTATTATCAAAGTATTTTATTGTGAGAGAAAGCGACCAATGACGAGTTGAAAGGAAACCACTGTCAGTCGAATTTACGGGTTCTATTGTAATTACCCAATTATGCACTCGTGTACTGTTTCAAGATTCTAATATCATTGCTAAAAATAGTTACTGTTGTAAATATCGTTAGATGTGATAAGATCAAATATGGATAAATATCCACGATAAGATACAAATTACTGATAATATTGTTTGATATGAATGTTCATGCTCAGGTAAAAAATATTTTAAAACTTACAACATTCTCATCATTATGCAATGTTTAAATAGTATGTACGTAAATATGTGCTTGTAATTGTGTTAATGATCTTAATTTCTTTTTCCAGGAAGGCCGTAGGGATCAAAAGCCCCGTTGTTATTATTGAGAGATATTAAAATGGAACAATGCTTTATGCTTTTCCTTTTTGAATGTCTAAAACAAAACTTTCATTAAAAATAAAAACTTTCATTTTTATTTCTAAAATTTTCAAAATAGTTAAAAATTCTTTCAAACGTGATATTCCACGTTTTTTTCTGCTTTCAGTTCGAATTTTCACCTAAAAATTCAGATAGAGAATGATCGTATTTCAACAATCTAAGCTAAGTCTTCCATTGTTACGGTATTAAATGATTTTCCAAAAGCGCGTGCTTTTTACAGAAACTTTTATTTATTTATTTATTTATTTATTTATTTAACTTCTGGCCAAGAATGTAGCTGTTTAATAGGTTTTGATATTGAAGATTTGCTATCTTTTGCAGAATTGTTATTGTTATAACTTTCAAGACATTAACTTTTATAAAGAGTTTGTTCAATTTCCTTCACTCAAACTTAAGTTTCATTTTCTGGTGCTCAGAGACTTTCAGTTGGTACAGAGAAGATAGATTGGTGGGGAAAAATTCTCGAGGCCCAGACAGCAAGGAGACCCATGCAACTGTAAACTTTATACAAGTACATGAAAAGTATACACTATATGGCCATTAATGACCGGCAACTTTCAGTTTTAGACATTATGATAAAGAAATGGTGAATGTTCGGAGTAGAATCAAGAATAGTTTGGAGTATGGGAAATACTCCATGTCGATGATTGTAGTAGCACAGAAAAACGATGGGAAAAATGTTTTCGGTGGGACATAGGCACTTAGGTCCCGAGTGACGTATAGTGATTTTTTGTATGTTGTTCCGCGATAACTCAAGTTGACGACATCCTGTTGAGAACTGGAAAAGTTTTGTTTCGACGAGGAAGAATCAAGAAGAATTTGACAAACATCTTTTCTTTATTTTAAAACGATGAAAAGAAGACATATCCATGTAGTTATTCCACAGTTAATAATTCACGGGTGTAAGGAATCACATCTTGTATCATGGGGTGATAATCCAAATTTTTGACAGAGGAGCGAAGTAAGAATATCGAGAACTTAGGCTGCATATCCGTATTTTAAAAAGAGGCAAAGTGTTTTGTGAGAGTACCATAAGGGTGGCCAAGGGGCCGGAATATTTTAGAGATGTTACATCGCTGAGATCAGAGAGGAAAGTGACTTTTTGATAATGACAGCGTGCGTTGAAAATACGCCAAACCATTTACATTTTTAGAGCCAAGAGTATTGTATTTTGCGTGGGAATTGTAACCGTTACATATACATCATATCAACTTCATAATTGACGTCATTGGTAGGGAAATCTTTATTGGCGAAGATTGCACTTTGGCAAAAAAAGAGAGTGAAATAGAATTTTAGTGATTAGTTGTTTTGAGAAAATGCAGGAAAGATATTTCAGAAATATGTTATAAGGCGTCACTCAGACGGAATTAACATCTGGATTCAGTATGAAGTCAAAACTGACCATGAGAAAGGAAACATTTTATGCCTTGGATAATTTCATTTCCTTTGATATGTGGGAGACCGAATAAAGTACGTTAATGGTAATTTACAAACAATATGTATGATTTTGACTAAAAGTAATCGTTGAAAGAGAATGATCAAAAGGTGCGCGTTTTAACAGCCGGGAATGTATATAAGTTACGATAATGTAGAAAGGGGAAAGTATATTTAATAAAATACTTAAAATATAGATTTCTTTAACTTTTGAAAAAGATATATATGGTATCTTTACCATAGACATTTTGTCGAATATTTAAAAATATACGTATCAGATTCTTCTGGAATTTTAGGATTAAAAAGAACAGGTTTGACTTCATATTTATCAATGTCGATTTGATAAGGAGGACAATTAGGGGGCTAAAAAAATATTAAAGAAAAAAAAGAATACTTTGGTTCACCCTGTAAAATAAAACGCACGAAATGATCTATCGCTGCAGAATATACATAGGCAGACATTGTACAATATGTGTATTCATTTGTGTAAGAATAGCGTGTATATTAATAGAGATATAGCAATTTTTTTACAAATTAAAAAAAATTCTTGCATGTTTTTTGCTTATAACATACAGAGTTTTTAACTAAATTTAACGCCAGTTTCAGAAAAATTGACAAAATGTAGTAGAAATAATATAGTGCAATTGGAATATAAATATATTAAATATATAAGGAAATACGGGCAGTTGTATAAATAATTTTTATCTGCGCATGCGCGAACGATAACAATGATTTTTTTGCATAATTTAATAGTCAACTCTATCGAGCAACTTATTAAAAAAAATCAGTCAAATATCGTAAAAATTTAGAGAGATATCGGCGTTAGAGTGAGCTGTTTTTTAGCTTCTCACAAAAACTTGTTGAATGATAAGAGATTGTTCACAAATTGTCATGTTTAATTTTTATACTATATTTCATTTTTTATTGATACTTTAGTTTGCCTTGGAAAACATCATTTCACCAGGTTATAATAGTTTTGGAACGGATCCTTTGATTTTGATTATTCTTTTTTAGTTCGAATAAGCTCGTTAGGGTAGTTTTTCACAGAGAACTAAAATATCCTTAAAAATTGGAAAATAGTATGAAAATAAAAAATGACAATTTATTGAAAATCCCTTATCATTCAGCGAGTTTTAGTGAGAAGCTAAAAAACAGCTCACTCTAACGCCGATATCTCTCTAAATTTTTACGATATTTGATTGATTTTTTTTAATAAGTTGCTCGATAGAGTTGACTATTAAATTACGCAAAAAAATCCTTGTTATTGTTCGCGCATGCGCAGATAACAATTATTTTATACAACTGCCCATATTTCTTTAAATATTTAATATATTTATATTCCAATTGCACTATATTGTTTCTAATACATTTTTTCAATTTTTCTGAAACTGGCGTTAAATTTAGTTAAAAACCCTGTATGTTATAAGCAAAAAACTTGCAAGATTTTTTTTAAATTAAAAAAAAAATCGCTATAACTCTATTAATATACATGCTATTCTTACACAAATGAATACACATATTGTACAATGTCTGCCTATGTATATTCTGTAGCGATAGATCATTTCGTGCATTTTATTTTACAGGGTGAACCAAAGTATTCTTTTTTTTCTGTAATATTTTTTTAGCCCCCTAATTGTCCTCCTTATCAAATCGACGTTGATAAATATGAAGACAAACCTGTTCTTTTTAATCCTAAAATTCCAGAAGAATCTGACAAGTATATTTTTAAATATTCGACAAAATGTCCAAAATTGAAAGTTGCCGGTCATTAATGGCCATATAGTGTATATATTTTTTAACTTTTACGGTTTAAATACTTTTTTTTCTTTTTCCTTACTTCTTTCTTTTCTTTTCTTTTCTTTTCTTTCTTTCTTTCTTTCTTTTTTTTTTTTTTTTTGTTGGTTGTAAAATGGGGATAAAAAAATTACACCGCTCAAAACAATTTGTAAGTTTATTCTGATTTTTAAAAAAACGCCATTTAAAATTCCATCTAAATATAATAAAACACAGTAAAAAGATTCCGGTCCGAAACTATCCAAACAATGAATGAGAAACAATGGATTACTTTCCATTGTTGGAGAGAAAAGAGAAATAGTGAAACATATTCAGACTTCAGACACGTAGATTTTTTTGGACCTATATATTTTTTAATTTGCAGGTTAAATTTCAGTAAAAATATTTCTACACGTGTACTTTGTTTTTATATAAAAATTTACTGTGACGTCACGAGAATAGCGCCCATTGTTTTTTTTTTTCATTATGCATTATAACTTTATTGCTGCCATTTTTTCATTACAATTAAATAGAAAAAAAAAATACTTGGATTCATGGTGGTTAAATATAAAATACGTGTAAAACGTTTGTGCAGCTAAAAAGGATGTTATGTTTAGCTTAAAATGTATTTTTACACTGATAAAAGTAAAAAAAAAATTATATGATATTGGCAACATGACGTAATTTTCACTTATTTTTCAATTGCTAATTATAAAAATTAGAATTGTAGCCTTTATTGATTACTTCATCTTGATTGTATACTTTGATTAGGTATTAGCGATTGCTTTTTTTTAAATTAAATTATATGTAAGATGAATTAAATTTTTAATAAATAATTTAGAAAAGTAGTCTTTCAGGAAAAATAAAATTAATAAGAGTAGTGTTATGCTAAATAAAAAAAGTTTGAAACAATTACAGAACATTAACACCTTTACCCTTATAACAATATAAATAGTTCAGCGTTTGTTTCCGGATAATATACCATAACAAAATTAAGATTTCACAATGAAACACAAATTAGAACTATATCTACATCTGTTTTCTTTTACTAATTAAGAAAGATCTGTAATTTCTCCTCTGTTCTGTCATCTTATTTACATAAAATTGTCCATGCATTAATCAGGCCCTGAATTTAATGTTTCATGTCAGTTTTCCTTATTATCGATGATTAGTATATGAATATTTTTATCAATTATTTCAAATTTTAAGTAAAAACCACGATTTTTACCCACCGTTCTAGAACGGGAATTTACAAAAGTGCAAAAACATAAAAACCGCTCTATATGCAATATCTCTGTGGAAATTGGTATATAAAATTTCATCCAGTTTGCTTCTGAGCTGATAAAACAAACACAAAATTACGCGCACAGTGCATGTTATCTGAGTAGTATTTTTGTATAGAAATCACAACTAGTACATAATTAATAATTAAACATTAATTTGGTTAAAAAATGAAATTAACTAAAAATATTAATTGAAATTATTTAATTAAAAAATAAGTTGCTATAAATATATGTTAATAAAAATTAAATTAATTTAAAAATAACGAATTTAATAAATATTATTAATATTGTCAAAATTTCCCTCTTTTATATGCAAATACATATATGGGTGGCCCCTGGGAAGCTTTATCTTCGGGGCCCAAATTGGCTTTCTGTCCTTCTGAAACTTCCAAACATTACTTTGAAAAAAGCACACATTTTAAAGCAAGATGAAAACTTTTGTAATACTAGAAGCAGGAACACACGACTTACACTAACTCACATTTATGTAAGTTATATTGTCATTATTTTGTCAGTTGTAGCATCGCAAAGAGAATGCCAAAAATTATTCTTATTATATGTATTCAAAATGTATTTTACTGTTTATTACTGTTAATTTTACGGTATAATACTGGCAGCTGGGATGCCAGTATTATACTGTAAAATCAGCACTTTTTTCTTCTTTTTTTGCAGTGTAAGCTTACTGAGTTGACACTTTAGGTTACCCCGATACCGATTCACGCATCTATTTAGCCTACATGTGCAAAAAATGATCGCAGTGCCCCAAACCAATCAACCAACCACTATTTATGCACCATACATTTGTTTCACCAGCTTTATTTGAACAAAATGGCTGATTCTAATAACGTTTTAATTTATATACGTGGTTGATTCCATTATCCAGAGATATCTGTTAATTATGATTACTGTACCTTCCATAATTTTAAAATAAACAGACTAACATTTTCTTTGTTTAATTTCGGTTTATCATTAGTTTCTGTTTATAATCGGATATTTGATTTCTGTATATTTTAAAGAGGAAAGATGCAGTGAACCTGTAAAATTTTAGCAATAAATTTGTACCAGATGAAAAACTGAAGAAAATAAAATCTTACTCTTTAACCTCCTAAACACATTACTTTTAGGTCTATTACATTGCTCGGTGCATTTGTAAAGTTTCTTCAGTGGTTCGCAGATACACTTTATATTCTTGCTATAAAGTGCTTGGCAAGAATTTTCATGATGGCGCGTCGTATCCAGATAGCAGGTCTTGCTATTAAAAGTATGTGAATTGATTGAGAACATATGAATTTTCATGCTTAAGCTAAGGTGATCAAAAGTCCTCGAAGTGTGAGGATGTTCTCAAATTCAGGGACTGTTGTTCACGTAGTTCCCACAGTTTCTTATTTAAAGCACTTATTATATATTAAGAGGGTGGCAAATTCGTAGGACAAAGATAAATAAATGAAGCTTAAAAAGTTATAAATTTTAAAGTTATGAAAGCTTTAAAAAAGTCCCTTTATAAAATATCATCTTAGTTCAAGCATAGATGATATTTTAGACAAAGCAAGTTGAGCTTTCACTGTTATAAAGATCGTAAAAAGGCCTGTTTACTGAAATAATTTTTTTTTAATCAATCTTAAAATTTTATATGAAAATTGATGTCCATCAAACTTTTTTACACTAATGTGAGTACAGCCAAGACCGTATCCAGAAAACTATTTCGGAGGGGGATTTAAGGCCCAGAATTTCATTCTTGTCTTATTTTAGATTTGTTTTTAACTAATTGAATAGAGGCAAGTGTTAAGAGTCATTATTAAGATTTTTTGTGAATTCAAATAATTCAATTTAATATAATTACAAAAGAAAATTTAAGCCTTTTGCATTGCAAAAAAAATTACAATCTTATTTAAATGCTTCTTCTGTGACGTTATAGACGTTAGTGTCAACCAAATTTATATTTGAATTTTTGTACATATGCTTTCAAAGGTTTTATTGCTAGAAATGTCTTCCCAGTAACCTATGTCTGAACAGCTAAATTTGTGGATATTTTAAATGTCTTTCATCGCATTCTTCAAGTATTTGAACTAAACAAGTCTGACGATCTGTATCAAGCAGTTGCAAACATTATATTTTGACTTTCTGCTTTACAAAATCTCATTTCAAAAATTCAAGTGAATTTTAAAGATTTCTTAGAAAATGCATTTATTTTTTCAGCATACTAACGCTATCAAACAATAAAGATATATGCGAGCGTAGAATTTTGATTTTTGAATCGTGACTATAGTTGATTTTTGAATCTTGAATATAATAATCCTGACAGAAATTTCGGAGAGGGATCAAATACTGGCGATCTCCTGATTGGCTACGGCTTTCAGTATAGCTGAACAGAGCTGAATTTTATTAAATTATACTTGAACTGAACTCGTAGGCCACTTTCATATAGGGCAAATAGAAGATGACAGAGAAGAGGAATTTACAAAAATAAATAAATAAATAAATACAAAATAAAAACGAAAAACAACGGGTGAAGAAAAAACATTTTACAAAATGAAAATTTTCAATAGCAGAAAAATAAAGAGGTCAGTGTTTATTAAACTTCAGAGGAACTTTATAAATAATGAAAGGTGTTGTTTCATTTCTGAGTATTTATTTATTTTTAATTTTATTTGTTTGTTACAGAACACAAAGTAAACTGAGATATGACCACACCCATTAGTACAAATTTAAGCAGTCATATTATGTTAATCAAATTAATCATGATAAATCGTGTTGTTTTTGTTATTATCTCCAAGGTCACTTGTTGTCATTCTCGCCACTCGCAAGGTCAGGGAAGTTCAGTTGCACTTTCGGGTCGATATCTTATATAGCCACTGGTACTCAATTGAGTCATTTCCTCTTTTCAACAAGTTGGAAATTGTACGTCAAACGTTACAAACGAGGTGCGTTCGTACGCACGTTTTAGAATTAAATTCATGATATCCCGTGCGTAGAACGGGTTAAACAGCTAGTTAAGTATATATTTTATGACACTGTTCATACAAATATCTTAACTAGTTATATAAATATTCAGATATATATGTATCAGCTAGTTATATAAATATTCAGATCTTGATGATTTTTAATTCTGTGAAATGAATTATATCGTCTGCAGATTAATTTCTGTCATAAAATAAGTATCTCGGTCGCTTGACGATTTAACATCCATCAGAAGCTCATATAACAAAAAAGCACCGATTTAAAAAAAAAATCAAATTTCTTAATAAATATTTTTATTAATATCTCCTAAAGTTTTGATTCGATTTTGATAAAATTTGAAATGTCTCGACAAATTTATGCAAAGATAATATATTTCAAATTGCAAACCATTTGGTTGGGTAGTTTTTGCGTTGTTATATGCGGACAGACAGACAGACGGACGGACAGACAGACAGACGGACGGACAGACGGACGGACCAAACGACGACTATAGGTGCTACGTATTTATATAATTACGAACGCACCTAAAAAGTGTTGATTTTTCAGTATAATACTAGCACCCCAGCTTCCAGTATTATACCGTAAAATTAACAGTAATAAATAGTAAAATAAGCAGCAATACGCTGCCGCACTTTTTTTTTCTTTTTCTTTTGCAGTGTGTGGTTCATTCTCTCAGGAACATACGCTGTAAAAAAAGACAAATTTTCTTAATCTACGAAAATATAACTACAAATGAAAAGGTACAATAACCTCTTCCGAGTTACTCATGATTCCGGAAAACGTTCTTTATCTTTAGAGCTTTCAGAAACCAATATAATTTCGAGATTTAAAGAAACATTTCTGTAAACAAAGCTTCTTTTGCTGCCACTAATTTTCAGAAATCTTTCCAGGTAGTTTTTATAGTGTATTAATCAGTTTTCTTAAACAGGAATATCGGTTTTTAAAATGCTATCAATTTTGAAAAAAAATATTTCCTTGTGGAATAAAGTGTTTTTTAAGCATAAACTACAGACTTGTAACATTTGGTATTAGCAGCTATTTCTAAACATTCAAAATCAAAAAAGTACTTCTTATTTTGTCTGTTCAAAATTTTTCATGTAGCTGAATTTTACTGCAGCGAATATGCTATTGCTGCAATGTTCACAATTTTCGGACATAGATTTTTTCGAAAAAAAAAAAAAAAAAAAAAAAACTTAATTTACACCTTAAATCAATAAATCCTACATTATCGAAATTCGATTTAAAAGCAAGAGGAAAAAAAACAAATATTCTAAAAACGAATTAAAATGGAATTTTCAAAATTAAAATCGTTACAGACAACAGCGAAAATGGGTACATTTTGGATTAGTCCTAGAATATTCAATAATAATTCTGCGCCAAAGAAAATTTGCATAATCTGAAGAGGCATTTTTTTTAAAATCAACTAAAAATAGCTAGTTCTTTTTGACGGACATAGCTAATAGCTAATGCATTTCTTTTATTTCCTCATACGAGATACTGTGCCATAAAACAAAAAGAAACCTATTTATACATCCTAATTATTCGTTAAAATATGGCACAAGAAATAAATTGCATTGCTGAAAGCAGGAAACATTATTATCAAAGTATTTTATTGTGAGAGAAAGCGACCAATGACGAGTTGAAAGGAAACCACTGTCAGTCGAATTTACGGGTTCTATTGTAATTACCCAATTATGCACTCGTGTACTGTTTCAAGATTCTAATATCATTGCTAAAAATAGTTACTGTTGTAAATATCGTTAGATGTGATAAGATCAAATATGGATAAATATCCACGATAAGATACAAATTACTGATAATATTGTTTGATATGAATGTTCATGCTCAGGTAAAAAATATTTTAAAACTTACAACATTCTCATCATTATGCAATGTTTAAATAGTATGTACGTAAATATGTGCTTGTAATTGTGTTAATGATCTTAATTTCTTTTTCCAGGAAGGCCGTAGGGATCAAAAGCCCCGTTGTTATTATTGAGAGATATTAAAATGGAACAATGCTTTATGCTTTTCCTTTTTGAATGTCTAAAACAAAACTTTCATTAAAAATAAAAACTTTCATTTTTATTTCTAAAATTTTCAAAATAGTTAAAAATTCTTTCAAACGTGATATTCCACGTTTTTTTCTGCTTTCAGTTCGAATTTTCACCTAAAAATTCAGATAGAGAATGATCGTATTTCAACAATCTAAGCTAAGTCTTCCATTGTTACGGTATTAAATGATTTTCCAAAAGCGCGTGCTTTTTACAGAAACTTTTATTTATTTATTTATTTATTTATTTATTTAACTTCTGGCCAAGAATGTAGCTGTTTAATAGGTTTTGATATTGAAGATTTGCTATCTTTTGCAGAATTGTTATTGTTATAACTTTCAAGACATTAACTTTTATAAAGAGTTTGTTCAATTTACTTCACTCAAACTTAAGTTTCATTTTCTGGTGCTCAGAGACTTTCAGTTGGTACAGAGAAGATAGATTGGTGGGGAAAAATTCTCGAGGCCCAGACAGCAAGGAGACCCATGCAACTGTAAACTTTATACAAGTACATGAAAAGTATACACTATATGGCCATTAATGACCGGCAACTTTCAGTTTTAGACATTATGATAAAGAAATGGTGAATGTTCGGAGTAGAATCAAGAATAGTTTGGAGTATGGGAAATACTCCATGTCGATGATTGTAGTAGCACAGAAAAACGATGGGAAAAATGTTTTCGGTGGGACATAGGCACTTAGGTCCCGAGTGACGTATAGTGATTTTTTGTATGTTGTTCCGCGATAACTCAAGTTGACGACATCCTGTTGAGAACTGGAAAAGTTTTGTTTCGACGAGGAAGAATCAAGAAGAATTTGACAAACATCTTTTCTTTATTTTAAAACGATGAAAAGAAGACATATCCATGTAGTTATTCCACAGTTAATAATTCACGGGTGTAAGGAATCACATCTTGTATCATGGGGTGATAATCCAAATTTTTGACAGAGGAGCGAAGTAAGAATATCGAGAACTTAGGCTGCATATCCGTATTTTAAAAAGAGGCAAAGTGTTTTGTGAGAGTACCATAAGGGTGGCCAAGGGGCCGGAATATTTTAGAGATGTTACATCGCTGAGATCAGAGAGGAAAGTGACTTTTTGATAATGACAGCGTGCGTTGAAAATACGCCAAACCATTTACATTTTTAGAGCCAAGAGTATTGTATTTTGCGTGGGAATTGTAACCGTTACATATACATCATATCAACTTCATAATTGACGTCATTGGTAGGGAAATCTTTATTGGCGAAGATTGCACTTTGGCAAAAAAAGAGAGTGAAATAGAATTTTAGTGATTAGTTGTTTTGAGAAAATGCAGGAAAGATATTTCAGAAATATGTTATAAGGCGTCACTCAGACGGAATTAACATCTGGATTCAGTATGAAGTCAAAACTGACCATGAGAAAGGAAACATTTTATGCCTTGGATAATTTCATTTCCTTTGATATGTGGGAGACCGAATAAAGTACGTTAATGGTAATTTACAAACAATATGTATGATTTTGACTAAAAGTAATCGTTGAAAGAGAATGATCAAAAGGTGCGCGTTTTAACAGCCGGGAATGTATATAAGTTACGATAATGTAGAAAGGGGAAAGTATATTTAATAAAATACTTAAAATATAGATTTCTTTAACTTTTGAAAAAGATATATATGGTATCTTTACCATAGACATTTTGTCGAATATTTAAAAATATACGTATCAGATTCTTCTGGAATTTTAGGATTAAAAAGAACAGGTTTGACTTCATATTTATCAATGTCGATTTGATAAGGAGGACAATTAGGGGGCTAAAAAAATATTAAAGAAAAAAAAGAATACTTTGGTTCACCCTGTAAAATAAAACGCACGAAATGATCTATCGCTGCAGAATATACATAGGCAGACATTGTACAATATGTGTATTCATTTGTGTAAGAATAGCGTGTATATTAATAGAGATATAGCAATTTTTTTACAAATTAAAAAAAATTCTTGCATGTTTTTTGCTTATAACATACAGAGTTTTTAACTAAATTTAACGCCAGTTTCAGAAAAATTGACAAAATGTAGTAGAAATAATATAGTGCAATTGGAATATAAATATATTAAATATATAAGGAAATACGGGCAGTTGTATAAATAATTTTTATCTGCGCATGCGCGAACGATAACAATGATTTTTTTGCATAATTTAATAGTCAACTCTATCGAGCAACTTATTAAAAAAAATCAGTCAAATATCGTAAAAATTTAGAGAGATATCGGCGTTAGAGTGAGCTGTTTTTTAGCTTCTCACAAAAACTTGTTGAATGATAAGAGATTGTTCACAAATTGTCATGTTTAATTTTTATACTATATTTCATTTTTTATTGATACTTTAGTTTGCCTTGGAAAACATCATTTCACCAGGTTATAATAGTTTTGGAACGGATCCTTTGATTTTGATTATTCTTTTTTAGTTCGAATAAGCTCGTTAGGGTAGTTTTTCACAGAGAACTAAAATATCCTTAAAAATTGGAAAATAGTATGAAAATAAAAAATGACAATTTATTGAAAATCCCTTATCATTCAGCGAGTTTTAGTGAGAAGCTAAAAAACAGCTCACTCTAACGCCGATATCTCTCTAAATTTTTACGATATTTGATTGATTTTTTTTAATAAGTTGCTCGATAGAGTTGACTATTAAATTATGCAAAAAAATCCTTGTTATTGTTCGCGCATGCGCAGATAACAATTATTTTATACAACTGCCCATATTTCTTTAAATATTTAATATATTTATATTCCAATTGCACTATATTGTTTCTAATACATTTTTTCAATTTTTCTGAAACTGGCGTTAAATTTAGTTAAAAACCCTGTATGTTATAAGCAAAAAACTTGCAAGATTTTTTTTAAATTAAAAAAAAAATCGCTATAACTCTATTAATATACATGCTATTCTTACACAAATGAATACACATATTGTACAATGTCTGCCTATGTATATTCTGTAGCGATAGATCATTTCGTGCATTTTATTTTACAGGGTGAACCAAAGTATTCTTTTTTTTCTGTAATATTTTTTTAGCCCCCTAATTGTCCTCCTTATCAAATCGACGTTGATAAATATGAAGACAAACCTGTTCTTTTTAATCCTAAAATTCCAGAAGAATCTGACAAGTATATTTTTAAATATTCGACAAAATGTCCAAAATTGAAAGTTGCCGGTCATTAATGGCCATATAGTGTATATATTTTTTAACTTTTACGGTTTAAATACTTTTTTTTCTTTTTCCTTACTTCTTTCTTTTCTTTTCTTTTCTTTTCTTTCTTTCTTTCTTTCTTTTTTTTTTTTTTTTTTGTTGGTTGTAAAATGGGGATAAAAAAATTACACCGCTCAAAACAATTTGTAAGTTTATTCTGATTTTTAAAAAAACGCCATTTAAAATTCCATCTAAATATAATAAAACACAGTAAAAAGATTCCGGTCCGAAACTATCCAAACAATGAATGAGAAACAATGGATTACTTTCCATTGTTGGAGAGAAAAGAGAAATAGTGAAACATATTCAGACTTCAGACACGTAGATTTTTTTGGACCTATATATTTTTTAATTTGCAGGTTAAATTTCAGTAAAAATATTTCTACACGTGTACTTTGTTTTTATATAAAAATTTACTGTGACGTCACGAGAATAGCGCCCATTGTTTTTTTTTTTCATTATGCATTATAACTTTATTGCTGCCATTTTTTCATTACAATTAAATAGAAAAAAAAAATACTTGGATTCATGGTGGTTAAATATAAAATACGTGTAAAACGTTTGTGCAGCTAAAAAGGATGTTATGTTTAGCTTAAAATGTATTTTTACACTGATAAAAGTAAAAAAAAAATTATATGATATTGGCAACATGACGTAATTTTCACTTATTTTTCAATTGCTAATTATAAAAATTAGAATTGTAGCCTTTATTGATTACTTCATCTTGATTGTATACTTTGATTAGGTATTAGCGATTGCTTTTTTTTAAATTAAATTATATGTAAGATGAATTAAATTTTTAATAAATAATTTAGAAAAGTAGTCTTTCAGGAAAAATAAAATTAATAAGAGTAGTGTTATGCTAAATAAAAAAAGTTTGAAACAATTACAGAACATTAACACCTTTACCCTTATAACAATATAAATAGTTCAGCGTTTGTTTCCGGATAATATACCATAACAAAATTAAGATTTCACAATGAAACACAAATTAGAACTATATCTACATCTGTTTTCTTTTACTAATTAAGAAAGATCTGTAATTTCTCCTCTGTTCTGTCATCTTATTTACATAAAATTGTCCATGCATTAATCAGGCCCTGAATTTAATGTTTCATGTCAGTTTTCCTTATTATCGATGATTAGTATATGAATATTTTTATCAATTATTTCAAATTTTAAGTAAAAACCACGATTTTTACCCACCGTTCTAGAACGGGAATTTACAAAAGTGCAAAAACATAAAAACCGCTCTATATGCAATATCTCTGTGGAAATTGGTATATAAAATTTCATCCAGTTTGCTTCTGAGCTGATAAAACAAACACAAAATTACGCGCACAGTGCATGTTATCTGAGTAGTATTTTTGTATAGAAATCACAACTAGTACATAATTAATAATTAAACATTAATTTGGTTAAAAAATGAAATTAACTAAAAATATTAATTGAAATTATTTAATTAAAAAATAAGTTGCTATAAATATATGTTAATAAAAATTAAATTAATTTAAAAATAACGAATTTAATAAATATTATTAATATTGTCAAAATTTCCCTCTTTTATATGCAAATACATATATGGGTGGCCCCTGGGAAGCTTTATCTTCGGGGCCCAAATTGGCTTTCTGTCCTTCTGAAACTTCCAAACATTACTTTGAAAAAAGCACACATTTTAAAGCAAGATGAAAACTTTTGTAATACTAGAAGCAGGAACACACGACTTACACTAACTCACATTTATGTAAGTTATATTGTCATTATTTTGTCAGTTGTAGCATCGCAAAGAGAATGCCAAAAATTATTCTTATTATATGTATTCAAAATGTATTTTACTGTTTATTACTGTTAATTTTACGGTATAATACTGGCAGCTGGGATGCCAGTATTATACTGTAAAATCAGCACTTTTTTCTTCTTTTTTTGCAGTGTAAGCTTACTGAGTTGACACTTTAGGTTACCCCGATACCGATTCACGCATCTATTTAGCCTACATGTGCAAAAAATGATCGCAGTGCCCCAAACCAATCAACCAACCACTATTTATGCACCATACATTTGTTTCACCAGCTTTATTTGAATAAAATGGCTGATTCTAATAACGTTTTAATTTATATACGTGGTTGATTCCATTATCCAGAGATATCTGTTAATTATGATTACTGTACCTTCCATAATTTTAAAATAAACAGACTAACATTTTCTTTGTTTAATTTCGGTTTATCATTAGTTTCTGTTTATAATCGGATATTTGATTTCTGTATATTTTAAAGAGGAAAGATGCAGTGAACCTGTAAAATTTTAGCAATAAATTTGTACCAGATGAAAAACTGAAGAAAATAAAATCTTACTCTTTAACCTCCTAAACACATTACTTTTAGGTCTATTACATTGCTCGGTGCATTTGTAAAGTTTCTTCAGTGGTTCGCAGATACACTTTATATTCTTGCTATAAAGTGCTTGGCAAGAATTTTCATGATGGCGCGTCGTATCCAGATAGCAGGTCTTGCTATTAAAAGTATGTGAATTGATTGAGAACATATGAATTTTCATGCTTAAGCTAAGGTGATCAAAAGTCCTCGAAGTGTGAGGATGTTCTCAAATTCAGGGACTGTTGTTCACGTAGTTCCCACAGTTTCTTATTTAAAGCACTTATTATATATTAAGAGGGTGGCAAATTCGTAGGACAAAGATAAATAAATGAAGCTTAAAAAGTTATAAATTTTAAAGTTATGAAAGCTTTAAAAAAGTCCCTTTATAAAATATCATCTTAGTTCAAGCATAGATGATATTTTAGACAAAGCAAGTTGAGCTTTCACTGTTATAAAGATCGTAAAAAGGCCTGTTTACTGAAATAATTTTTTTTTAATCAATCTTAAAATTTTATATGAAAATTGATGTCCATCAAACTTTTTTACACTAATGTGAGTACAGCCAAGACCGTATCCAGAAAACTATTTCGGAGGGGGATTTAAGGCCCAGAATTTCATTCTTGTCTTATTTTAGATTTGTTTTTAACTAATTGAATAGAGGCAAGTGTTAAGAGTCATTATTAAGATTTTTTGTGAATTCAAATAATTCAATTTAATATAATTACAAAAGAAAATTTAAGCCTTTTGCATTGCAAAAAAAATTACAATCTTATTTAAATGCTTCTTCTGTGACGTTATAGACGTTAGTGTCAACCAAATTTATATTTGAATTTTTGTACATATGCTTTCAAAGGTTTTATTGCTAGAAATGTCTTCCCAGTAACCTATGTCTGAACAGCTAAATTTGTGGATATTTTAAATGTCTTTCATCGCATTCTTCAAGTATTTGAACTAAACAAGTCTGACGATCTGTATCAAGCAGTTGCAAACATTATATTTTGACTTTCTGCTTTACAAAATCTCATTTCAAAAATTCAAGTGAATTTTAAAGATTTCTTAGAAAATGCATTTATTTTTTCAGCATACTAACGCTATCAAACAATAAAGATATATGCGAGCGTAGAATTTTGATTTTTGAATCGTGACTATAGTTGATTTTTGAATCTTGAATATAATAATCCTGACAGAAATTTCGGAGAGGGATCAAATACTGGCGATCTCCTGATTGGCTACGGCTTTCAGTATAGCTGAACAGAGCTGAATTTTATTAAATTATACTTGAACTGAACTCGTAGGCCACTTTCATATAGGGCAAATAGAAGATGACAGAGAAGAGGAATTTACAAAAATAAATAAATAAATAAATACAAAATAAAAACGAAAAACAACGGGTGAAGAAAAAACATTTTACAAAATGAAAATTTTCAATAGCAGAAAAATAAAGAGGTCAGTGTTTATTAAACTTCAGAGGAACTTTATAAATAATGAAAGGTGTTGTTTCATTTCTGAGTATTTATTTATTTTTAATTTTATTTGTTTGTTACAGAACACAAAGTAAACTGAGATATGACCACACCCATTAGTACAAATTTAAGCAGTCATATTATGTTAATCAAATTAATCATGATAAATCGTGTTGTTTTTGTTATTATCTCCAAGGTCACTTGTTGTCATTCTCGCCACTCGCAAGGTCAGGGAAGTTCAGTTGCACTTTCGGGTCGATATCTTATATAGCCACTGGTACTCAATTGAGTCATTTCCTCTTTTCAACAAGTTGGAAATTGTACGTCAAACGTTACAAACGAGGTGCGTTCGTACGCACGTTTTAGAATTAAATTCATGATATCCCGTGCGTAGAACGGGTTAAACAGCTAGTTAAGTATATATTTTATGACACTGTTCATACAAATATCTTAACTAGTTATATAAATATTCAGATATATATGTATCAGCTAGTTATATAAATATTCAGATCTTGATGATTTTTAATTCTGTGAAATGAATTATATCGTCTGCAGATTAATTTCTGTCATAAAATAAGTATCTCGGTCGCTTGACGATTTAACATCCATCAGAAGCTCATATAACAAAAAAGCACCGATTTAAAAAAAAAATCAAATTTCTTAATAAATATTTTTATTAATATCTCCTAAAGTTTTGATTCGATTTTGATAAAATTTGAAATGTCTCGACAAATTTATGCAAAGATAATATATTTCAAATTGCAAACCATTTGGTTGGGTAGTTTTTGCGTTGTTATATGCGGACAGACAGACAGACGGACGGACAGACAGACAGACGGACGGACAGACGGACGGACCAAACGACGACTATAGGTGCTACGTATTTATATAATTACGAACGCACCTAAAAAGTGTTGATTTTTCAGTATAATACTAGCACCCCAGCTTCCAGTATTATACCGTAAAATTAACAGTAATAAATAGTAAAATAAGCAGCAATACGCTGCCGCACTTTTTTTTTCTTTTTCTTTTGCAGTGTGTGGTTCATTCTCTCAGGAACATACGCTGTAAAAAAAGACAAATTTTCTTAATCTACGAAAATATAACTACAAATGAAAAGGTACAATAACCTCTTCCGAGTTACTCATGATTCCGGAAAACGTTCTTTATCTTTAGAGCTTTCAGAAACCAATATAATTTCGAGATTTAAAGAAACATTTCTGTAAACAAAGCTTCTTTTGCTGCCACTAATTTTCAGAAATCTTTCCAGGTAGTTTTTATAGTGTATTAATCAGTTTTCTTAAACAGGAATATCGGTTTTTAAAATGCTATCAATTTTGAAAAAAAATATTTCCTTGTGGAATAAAGTGTTTTTTAAGCATAAACTACAGACTTGTAACATTTGGTATTAGCAGCTATTTCTAAACATTCAAAATCAAAAAAGTACTTCTTATTTTGTCTGTTCAAAATTTTTCATGTAGCTGAATTTTACTGCAGCGAATATGCTATTGCTGCAATGTTCACAATTTTCGGACATAGATTTTTTCGAAAAAAAAAAAAAAAAAAAAAAAACTTAATTTACACCTTAAATCAATAAATCCTACATTATCGAAATTCGATTTAAAAGCAAGAGGAAAAAAAACAAATATTCTAAAAACGAATTAAAATGGAATTTTCAAAATTAAAATCGTTACAGACAACAGCGAAAATGGGTACATTTTGGATTAGTCCTAGAATATTCAATAATAATTCTGCGCCAAAGAAAATTTGCATAATCTGAAGAGGCATTTTTTTTAAAATCAACTAAAAATAGCTAGTTCTTTTTGACGGACATAGCTAATAGCTAATGCATTTCTTTTATTTCCTCATACGAGATACTGTGCCATAAAACAAAAAGAAACCTATTTATACATCCTAATTATTCGTTAAAATATGGCACAAGAAATAAATTGCATTGCTGAAAGCAGGAAACATTATTATCAAAGTATTTTATTGTGAGAGAAAGCGACCAATGACGAGTTGAAAGGAAACCACTGTCAGTCGAATTTACGGGTTCTATTGTAATTACCCAATTATGCACTCGTGTACTGTTTCAAGATTCTAATATCATTGCTAAAAATAGTTACTGTTGTAAATATCGTTAGATGTGATAAGATCAAATATGGATAAATATCCACGATAAGATACAAATTACTGATAATATTGTTTGATATGAATGTTCATGCTCAGGTAAAAAATATTTTAAAACTTACAACATTCTCATCATTATGCAATGTTTAAATAGTATGTACGTAAATATGTGCTTGTAATTGTGTTAATGATCTTAATTTCTTTTTCCAGGAAGGCCGTAGGGATCAAAAGCCCCGTTGTTATTATTGAGAGATATTAAAATGGAACAATGCTTTATGCTTTTCCTTTTTGAATGTCTAAAACAAAACTTTCATTAAAAATAAAAACTTTCATTTTTATTTCTAAAATTTTCAAAATAGTTAAAAATTCTTTCAAACGTGATATTCCACGTTTTTTTCTGCTTTCAGTTCGAATTTTCACCTAAAAATTCAGATAGAGAATGATCGTATTTCAACAATCTAAGCTAAGTCTTCCATTGTTACGGTATTAAATGATTTTCCAAAAGCGCGTGCTTTTTACAGAAACTTTTATTTATTTATTTATTTATTTATTTATTTAACTTCTGGCCAAGAATGTAGCTGTTTAATAGGTTTTGATATTGAAGATTTGCTATCTTTTGCAGAATTGTTATTGTTATAACTTTCAAGACATTAACTTTTATAAAGAGTTTGTTCAATTTACTTCACTCAAACTTAAGTTTCATTTTCTGGTGCTCAGAGACTTTCAGTTGGTACAGAGAAGATAGATTGGTGGGGAAAAATTCTCGAGGCCCAGACAGCAAGGAGACCCATGCAACTGTAAACTTTATACAAGTACATGAAAAGTATACACTATATGGCCATTAATGACCGGCAACTTTCAGTTTTAGACATTATGATAAAGAAATGGTGAATGTTCGGAGTAGAATCAAGAATAGTTTGGAGTATGGGAAATACTCCATGTCGATGATTGTAGTAGCACAGAAAAACGATGGGAAAAATGTTTTCGGTGGGACATAGGCACTTAGGTCCCGAGTGACGTATAGTGATTTTTTGTATGTTGTTCCGCGATAACTCAAGTTGACGACATCCTGTTGAGAACTGGAAAAGTTTTGTTTCGACGAGGAAGAATCAAGAAGAATTTGACAAACATCTTTTCTTTATTTTAAAACGATGAAAAGAAGACATATCCATGTAGTTATTCCACAGTTAATAATTCACGGGTGTAAGGAATCACATCTTGTATCATGGGGTGATAATCCAAATTTTTGACAGAGGAGCGAAGTAAGAATATCGAGAACTTAGGCTGCATATCCGTATTTTAAAAAGAGGCAAAGTGTTTTGTGAGAGTACCATAAGGGTGGCCAAGGGGCCGGAATATTTTAGAGATGTTACATCGCTGAGATCAGAGAGGAAAGTGACTTTTTGATAATGACAGCGTGCGTTGAAAATACGCCAAACCATTTACATTTTTAGAGCCAAGAGTATTGTATTTTGCGTGGGAATTGTAACCGTTACATATACATCATATCAACTTCATAATTGACGTCATTGGTAGGGAAATCTTTATTGGCGAAGATTGCACTTTGGCAAAAAAAGAGAGTGAAATAGAATTTTAGTGATTAGTTGTTTTGAGAAAATGCAGGAAAGATATTTCAGAAATATGTTATAAGGCGTCACTCAGACGGAATTAACATCTGGATTCAGTATGAAGTCAAAACTGACCATGAGAAAGGAAACATTTTATGCCTTGGATAATTTCATTTCCTTTGATATGTGGGAGACCGAATAAAGTACGTTAATGGTAATTTACAAACAATATGTATGATTTTGACTAAAAGTAATCGTTGAAAGAGAATGATCAAAAGGTGCGCGTTTTAACAGCCGGGAATGTATATAAGTTACGATAATGTAGAAAGGGGAAAGTATATTTAATAAAATACTTAAAATATAGATTTCTTTAACTTTTGAAAAAGATATATATGGTATCTTTACCATAGACATTTTGTCGAATATTTAAAAATATACGTATCAGATTCTTCTGGAATTTTAGGATTAAAAAGAACAGGTTTGACTTCATATTTATCAATGTCGATTTGATAAGGAGGACAATTAGGGGGCTAAAAAAATATTAAAGAAAAAAAAGAATACTTTGGTTCACCCTGTAAAATAAAACGCACGAAATGATCTATCGCTGCAGAATATACATAGGCAGACATTGTACAATATGTGTATTCATTTGTGTAAGAATAGCGTGTATATTAATAGAGATATAGCAATTTTTTTACAAATTAAAAAAAATTCTTGCATGTTTTTTGCTTATAACATACAGAGTTTTTAACTAAATTTAACGCCAGTTTCAGAAAAATTGACAAAATGTAGTAGAAATAATATAGTGCAATTGGAATATAAATATATTAAATATATAAGGAAATACGGGCAGTTGTATAAATAATTTTTATCTGCGCATGCGCGAACGATAACAATGATTTTTTTGCATAATTTAATAGTCAACTCTATCGAGCAACTTATTAAAAAAAATCAGTCAAATATCGTAAAAATTTAGAGAGATATCGGCGTTAGAGTGAGCTGTTTTTTAGCTTCTCACAAAAACTTGTTGAATGATAAGAGATTGTTCACAAATTGTCATGTTTAATTTTTATACTATATTTCATTTTTTATTGATACTTTAGTTTGCCTTGGAAAACATCATTTCACCAGGTTATAATAGTTTTGGAACGGATCCTTTGATTTTGATTATTCTTTTTTAGTTCGAATAAGCTCGTTAGGGTAGTTTTTCACAGAGAACTAAAATATCCTTAAAAATTGGAAAATAGTATGAAAATAAAAAATGACAATTTATTGAAAATCCCTTATCATTCAGCGAGTTTTAGTGAGAAGCTAAAAAACAGCTCACTCTAACGCCGATATCTCTCTAAATTTTTACGATATTTGATTGATTTTTTTTAATAAGTTGCTCGATAGAGTTGACTATTAAATTATGCAAAAAAATCCTTGTTATTGTTCGCGCATGCGCAGATAACAATTATTTTATACAACTGCCCATATTTCTTTAAATATTTAATATATTTATATTCCAATTGCACTATATTGTTTCTAATACATTTTTTCAATTTTTCTGAAACTGGCGTTAAATTTAGTTAAAAACCCTGTATGTTATAAGCAAAAAACTTGCAAGATTTTTTTTAAATTAAAAAAAAAATCGCTATAACTCTATTAATATACATGCTATTCTTACACAAATGAATACACATATTGTACAATGTCTGCCTATGTATATTCTGTAGCGATAGATCATTTCGTGCATTTTATTTTACAGGGTGAACCAAAGTATTCTTTTTTTTCTGTAATATTTTTTTATGCCCCCTAATTGTCCCTCCTTATCAAATCGACGTTGATAAATATGAAGACAAACCTGTTCTTTTTAATCCTAAAATTCCAGAAGAATCTGACAAGTATATTTTTAAATATTCGACAAAATGTCCAAAATTGAAAGTTGCCGGTCATTAATGGCCATATAGTGTATATATTTTTTAACTTTTACGGTTTAAATACTTTTTTTTCCTTTTTCCTTACTTCTTTCTTTTCTTTTCTTTTCTTTTCTTTCTTTCTTTCTTTCTTTTTTTTTTTTTTTTGTTGGTTGTAAAATGGGGATAAAAAAATTACACCGCTCAAAACAATTTGTAAGTTTATTCTGATTTTTAAAAAACGCCATTTAAAATTCCATCTTAAATATAATAAAACACAGTAAAAAGATTCCGGTCCGAAACTATCCAAACAATGAATGAGAAACAACTGGATTACTTTCCAGTTGGAGAGAAAAGAGAAATAGTGAAACATATTCAGACTTCAGACACGTAGATTTTTTTGGACCTATATATTTTTTAATTTGCAGGTTAAATTTCAGTAAAAATATTTCTACACGTGTACTTTGTTTTTATATAAAAATTTACTGTGACGTCACGAGAATAGCGCCCATTGTTTTTTTTTTTCATTATGCATTATAACTTTATTGCTGCCATTTTTTCATTACAATTAAATAGAAAAAAAAAATACTTGGATTCATGGTGGTTAAATATAAAATACGTGTAAAACGTTTGTGCAGCTAAAAAGGATGTTATGTTTAGCTTAAAATGTATTTTTACACTGATAAAAGTAAAAAAAAAATTATATGATATTGGCAACATGACGTAATTTTCACTTATTTTTCAATTGCTAATTATAAAAATTAGAATTGTAGCCTTTATTGATTACTTCATCTTGATTGTATACTTTGATTAGGTATTAGCGATTGCTTTTTTTTAAATTAAATTATATGTAAGATGAATTAAATTTTTAATAAATAATTTAGAAAAGTAGTCTTTCAGGAAAAATAAAATTAATAAGAGTAGTGTTATGCTAAATAAAAAAAGTTTGAAACAATTACAGAACATTAACACCTTTACCCTTATAACAATATAAATAGTTCAGCGTTTGTTTCCGGATAATATACCATAACAAAATTAAGATTTCACAATGAAACACAAATTAGAACTATATCTACATCTGTTTTCTTTTACTAATTAAGAAAGATCTGTAATTTCTCCTCTGTTCTGTCATCTTATTTACATAAAATTGTCCATGCATTAATCAGGCCCTGAATTTAATGTTTCATGTCAGTTTTCCTTATTATCGATGATTAGTATATGAATATTTTTATCAATTATTTCAAATTTTAAGTAAAAACCACGATTTTTACCCACCGTTCTAGAACGGGAATTTACAAAAGTGCAAAAACATAAAAACCGCTCTATATGCAATATCTCTGTGGAAATTGGTATATAAAATTTCATCCAGTTTGCTTCTGAGCTGATAAAACAAACACAAAATTACGCGCACAGTGCATGTTATCTGAGTAGTATTTTTGTATAGAAATCACAACTAGTACATAATTAATAATTAAACATTAATTTGGTTAAAAAATGAAATTAACTAAAAATATTAATTGAAATTATTTAATTAAAAAATAAGTTGCTATAAATATATGTTAATAAAAATTAAATTAATTTAAAAATAACGAATTTAATAAATATTATTAATATTGTCAAAATTTCCCTCTTTTATATGCAAATACATATATGGGTGGCCCCTGGGAAGCTTTATCTTCGGGGCCCAAATTGGCTTTCTGTCCTTCTGAAACTTCCAAACATTACTTTGAAAAAAGCACACATTTTAAAGCAAGATGAAAACTTTTGTAATACTAGAAGCAGGAACACACGACTTACACTAACTCACATTTATGTAAGTTATATTGTCATTATTTTGTCAGTTGTAGCATCGCAAAGAGAATGCCAAAAATTATTCTTATTATATGTATTCAAAATGTATTTTACTGTTTATTACTGTTAATTTTACGGTATAATACTGGCAGCTGGGATGCCAGTATTATACTGTAAAATCAGCACTTTTTTCTTCTTTTTTTGCAGTGTAAGCTTACTGAGTTGACACTTTAGGTTACCCCGATACCGATTCACGCATCTATTTAGCCTACATGTGCAAAAAATGATCGCAGTGCCCCAAACCAATCAACCAACCACTATTTATGCACCATACATTTGTTTCACCAGCTTTATTTGAATAAAATGGCTGATTCTAATAACGTTTTAATTTATATACGTGGTTGATTCCATTATCCAGAGATATCTGTTAATTATGATTACTGTACCTTCCATAATTTTAAAATAAACAGACTAACATTTTCTTTGTTTAATTTCGGTTTATCATTAGTTTCTGTTTATAATCGGATATTTGATTTCTGTATATTTTAAAGAGGAAAGATGCAGTGAACCTGTAAAATTTTAGCAATAAATTTGTACCAGATGAAAAACTGAAGAAAATAAAATCTTACTCTTTAACCTCCTAAACACATTACTTTTAGGTCTATTACATTGCTCGGTGCATTTGTAAAGTTTCTTCAGTGGTTCGCAGATACACTTTATATTCTTGCTATAAAGTGCTTGGCAAGAATTTTCATGATGGCGCGTCGTATCCAGATAGCAGGTCTTGCTATTAAAAGTATGTGAATTGATTGAGAACATATGAATTTTCATGCTTAAGCTAAGGTGATCAAAAGTCCTCGAAGTGTGAGGATGTTCTCAAATTCAGGGACTGTTGTTCACGTAGTTCCCACAGTTTCTTATTTAAAGCACTTATTATATATTAAGAGGGTGGCAAATTCGTAGGACAAAGATAAATAAATGAAGCTTAAAAAGTTATAAATTTTAAAGTTATGAAAGCTTTAAAAAAGTCCCTTTATAAAATATCATCTTAGTTCAAGCATAGATGATATTTTAGACAAAGCAAGTTGAGCTTTCACTGTTATAAAGATCGTAAAAAGGCCTGTTTACTGAAATAATTTTTTTTTAATCAATCTTAAAATTTTATATGAAAATTGATGTCCATCAAACTTTTTTACACTAATGTGAGTACAGCCAAGACCGTATCCAGAAAACTATTTCGGAGGGGGATTTAAGGCCCAGAATTTCATTCTTGTCTTATTTTAGATTTGTTTTTAACTAATTGAATAGAGGCAAGTGTTAAGAGTCATTATTAAGATTTTTTGTGAATTCAAATAATTCAATTTAATATAATTACAAAAGAAAATTTAAGCCTTTTGCATTGCAAAAAAAATTACAATCTTATTTAAATGCTTCTTCTGTGACGTTATAGACGTTAGTGTCAACCAAATTTATATTTGAATTTTTGTACATATGCTTTCAAAGGTTTTATTGCTAGAAATGTCTTCCCAGTAACCTATGTCTGAACAGCTAAATTTGTGGATATTTTAAATGTCTTTCATCGCATTCTTCAAGTATTTGAACTAAACAAGTCTGACGATCTGTATCAAGCAGTTGCAAACATTATATTTTGACTTTCTGCTTTACAAAATCTCATTTCAAAAATTCAAGTGAATTTTAAAGATTTCTTAGAAAATGCATTTATTTTTTCAGCATACTAACGCTATCAAACAATAAAGATATATGCGAGCGTAGAATTTTGATTTTTGAATCGTGACTATAGTTGATTTTTGAATCTTGAATATAATAATCCTGACAGAAATTTCGGAGAGGGATCAAATACTGGCGATCTCCTGATTGGCTACGGCTTTCAGTATAGCTGAACAGAGCTGAATTTTATTAAATTATACTTGAACTGAACTCGTAGGCCACTTTCATATAGGGCAAATAGAAGATGACAGAGAAGAGGAATTTACAAAAATAAATAAATAAATAAATACAAAATAAAAACGAAAAACAACGGGTGAAGAAAAAACATTTTACAAAATGAAAATTTTCAATAGCAGAAAAATAAAGAGGTCAGTGTTTATTAAACTTCAGAGGAACTTTATAAATAATGAAAGGTGTTGTTTCATTTCTGAGTATTTATTTATTTTTAATTTTATTTGTTTGTTACAGAACACAAAGTAAACTGAGATATGACCACACCCATTAGTACAAATTTAAGCAGTCATATTATGTTAATCAAATTAATCATGATAAATCGTGTTGTTTTTGTTATTATCTCCAAGGTCACTTGTTGTCATTCTCGCCACTCGCAAGGTCAGGGAAGTTCAGTTGCACTTTCGGGTCGATATCTTATATAGCCACTGGTACTCAATTGAGTCATTTCCTCTTTTCAACAAGTTGGAAATTGTACGTCAAACGTTACAAACGAGGTGCGTTCGTACGCACGTTTTAGAATTAAATTCATGATATCCCGTGCGTAGAACGGGTTAAACAGCTAGTTAAGTATATATTTTATGACACTGTTCATACAAATATCTTAACTAGTTATATAAATATTCAGATATATATGTATCAGCTAGTTATATAAATATTCAGATCTTGATGATTTTTAATTCTGTGAAATGAATTATATCGTCTGCAGATTAATTTCTGTCATAAAATAAGTATCTCGGTCGCTTGACGATTTAACATCCATCAGAAGCTCATATAACAAAAAAGCACCGATTTAAAAAAAAAAATCAAATTTCTTAATAAATATTTTTATTAATATCTCCTAAAGTTTTGATTCGATTTTGATAAAATTTGAAATGTCTCGACAAATTTATGCAAAGATAATATATTTCAAATTGCAAACCATTTGGTTGGGTAGTTTTTGCGTTGTTATATGCGGACAGACAGACAGACGGACGGACAGACAGACAGACGGACGGACAGACGGACGGACCAAACGACGACTATAGGTGCTACGTATTTATATAATTACGAACGCACCTAAAAAGAGATTCTGAATATCCTTTTCACTTTGTTCTTGTAACAATTTGGCATTATAAAAATGCACTAAAGAGGTCACAGCACTTGTTAAAAATATCTCTTGAGACGCGTGTCAATTGTTTGAAGAGTTGTTACTGATTTATGAGTGATCTGACTCGTCATTTTTATTCAGTTTGAGTACTTTCTTCTATATTAGTAAGAAAATATATTGGATTCGTGAAAAATTTTGACTTCCAGATTTTGATGGATTTAAACGTTTTGGGATGTATTAAATACGATTTCACTGTCTGTGGGCCGATGACGTCTGTCTGGTAACTTTCCGCCTATGCGTTACAAAAATTTTGTAGGCGCTGTAATGCACGGAATTTTATGAAGCTTCCTATTCAAGATCTTGACATAAACTATTGTTGCTAGATTTTGATGCGTGTCACCTAACAGATATTGCTATTATGAAGTGTTTTTCATGATGTGCATGATAGCTATATCTCAGCATCTATGGATGGAATTATACTAAACAATATGTAAGATGTTTATTATGAAAAACTATGCTGATTAACTTCTGGTTTTGAAAAGGCAGGAGGCATTTTTATGCTGTGTTTTTTGTGATGAACATTATAGCTATATCTCAGTTTCTATACGGGAGAAATGCACCGAATTTTACATTTGAAGTTATTAATATAAATATACATATTGGTCCTACTTTGGCTTTAAATACCCAACAGAGGTGCTTTTTAAAAAATGCACTGATCACTGTAACTCCATGTTAAATTCAAAGAAATGCACTACATTTGATGTTCACAGTTTCTGGTGTGTAACTAAAAAACTAAACTATTTAAATTAATAATTAGAATAACATAGTAGAAGAAATCTTTGTGATACGGCCACAGAATACTAGTTTATCAAGATATCCTTGGAGAAAACAGCATAACAAACGATGACATATTAATAAGAAATTGCCAGGCCAGGCTTTTTGTTACACCTACCATTAAGTTTTGAAATGAAAAAACAACAGTAAAATATGACATGTAATAGCAAGGTACCCGAAAAAACCATTTTAGTCAGGTTTCCGTTTTATCAAGTACATTGGCTTTTATTGCATTATTTTTGCCGAGACTATAAAATTTTCTGTTTAAAACAGAATTCCGTTATACTAATAATGTATGTGAAATACTTAATTCGTGTTCTAAAAATCATTGGGACTAGCATTGTTAAAAAATTTAGTGCAACAATCAACAATGGGCCAAAATATAGATGTTGTATCCGTGTAGTTGTCTAAAATGCCTTAACCTTCATTTAGTAAAGTTTATACGAAATAAAGTTGCTTAAAGCTCATATTTGTGATTCATCAGTTTAGCAATTCAAAGTTGTAGCAACTTTCGTTCGTATAGTTTGGTTCAAAGTACTTATGCAATTTTAAACAGTGTAGTTAAACTTATTCGTAGCAATTGCATCAAATTATACCTTATTTCTACCAATAAACGTATTTTTAATTTTAACATCTGTGTGAGCCTGGCAATCTCTATTTTGCATACGTGGGGGGGGGGGGGTCAAACACCTATTTTTTCCTTACAGGAACTCAAAAATCGTAGCGGATTCTGAAAAGAACAAAATTAAATAAAAGTGAAAAGAACGATAATAAGAGAGAAAAAGAAGACGGGGAGGGGGGTTGAGGGAATAAGATTGGAAAATTTTTATTATTATTATTTCTTTTTTACGGCATTTGCAGGACAGTAAGCACTTCTTCCATCGCAAGTGAGCGTCAACGAACGATTATCTATTTATCACTGAATTATATGTTTACTTATCCAGTTCTTTCTTGTCTCGTGAAACCTTATCCATTTGGTCAAGTTAATGATACCTTAAAAGTGTGCGAGTAAATGACGACGCGTTACGTATATTCTGATAGATCTAATGTACATTTTGAAAGAGAGAAAGAAAAAAAAAAGTGAAAATTGAGAATAAATCAACGACTTTTTATATGTTATCTTTCTTAAGTAATGTTTTCGTGAGCTTGTCATTTAAATTTAATCAAAATTATGATACAAAATAAATAAAAGAAACGTCATTCGAAAAAATATTCTTCGATTTTGAAGAGCATGGACAAATTCTGATATAAAAACGAATTCAGTAATCATCTAGATGCTTTTGAATTTAATACGCCTTATTAAAAATGGTAAATGAATGGAAAAAAAAATAATAATCATGCTTTACCTATTGACAATGTCTATTTTCCAAATTTGCACACATGCAATACTTGCAACCACTGACCCACTTTCTTGCGACTTCGAAGTCTTCAAAATTTTTCATGTAGATACCGTTATGTTCCGACGTATAACGCGCAATTTTGATTATAAAAAAATATATATATCATAATTTACTGGTGCGCGTTATATGCCGGACACAAAAAGGAAAAATTGAAAATTAGAAAAAAAAAGATGATAATAAATCAACGAGTGTTTATATCTTATCTTCTTTAAATGACGTTTTCGCGAGTTTGTCATTTAAATTGAACCAAATTTGTGATGCAAAATTAATAACATATAACGTCATACAAAAACGTATTCTTCAATTTTAAAGAGCATGAAAAAATTCTGATATGAAAACGAATTCAGTAATAGATGCGTTTCAATTTAATATGCCTTATTAAAAATGGTAAATGAATGGGAAAAAAAAATAATTATCATGCTTTACCCATGATTAATGTCTATTTTGAGACCTCGAAGTCTTCGAAAATTTCCATGTAGATACCGTATATTTTTTCTGGCATATAACGCGCAGTTTTGATATAAAAAAAATTATGATAATTTACTGGTATATACGCTGGATATAAAAATGGGAGATTGAAAATTAGAAAAATAAAATGATAATAAGAATTAAGATTTCTACTTTAATGATGGTGCTATTTATCCATAAAAATTACATACGTTACGAGCTTAAGGGTATTGGTCAGCCAGGTTTCAAATACCCCTCGCGACGTTTGACGTCCACCTATGGGCGTGGAATACATTCGTATTTTTAAAATCTTTTATCTGT
This sequence comes from Maratus michaelseni, assembly GCA_963931845.1. Classification (NCBI taxonomy): domain Eukaryota; kingdom Metazoa; phylum Arthropoda; class Arachnida; order Araneae; family Salticidae; genus Maratus; species Maratus michaelseni. The sequence continues at coordinate 316,434,547 of OZ007587.1, read as the reverse complement.
GTATACTCTTCTTAAAGAATGGCTCTTTCTATTTTAGTTGTCAAAATATTCCTAAAACATATACTTAGTTTTTTTTTCTTTTTTTTTAAGTGCTAAAATCTTACTCACAGCCCATGAGCTTTTAAAACATAAAATATTAAATTAAGCATAGATTTTAGAAATATTTTGATAACTAAAAAGAAAAATACTTTAAGAAGAGTACACAGGAAAAAGAAGTTAGAAATATTAATTTCCTGACGAGATATTTAATTCGAATGCATGCGAATGCATTCCACCCCTAGGTTTAACATTAGCGAAGGAAATTTGAGATCTCACTGACAAACACCCTTAACAATATTCGCTATTAGATTAAATGAAGATTATTACATTTTTCAATGTTCTTACCTTATGTTTAGCTACATATCTCATAATGGTTCTTGCAAAAGATAATAAGTAAAAGATCATTGTAAAGAAATTATTTTACGTCATTTTTTTTGTGTGTTTGTGAAATAATGACAGTTTTTTTCTGAATGACATTTTTTCTTATACAGTATATGTTTATTACATGTACAATCATTATCAAATAAATGTTCAGCACGCAATAAAGGTAAAATTAGAACACGAATATTCATAGGGTTCATTGTATTACTTTTGCTGTGTTTTTTCCCCCCTAAGTTTGATATTAAACGTCTGTTTCGATACCATGGTATTGTTTACGCGAATTCTACAGGAGCGTATCTATCATGTAAAAATAGAATTTGCTGCATTATGTAATTTTAGTAAGATTGTTTCTCGAAAGCTACTTAAATTTACACCAATTATAATAAATAAAAAAAAAAAGAAAAGAAAAAAAAAAGAAAAGAGAGAAAAAAAAAGAGAAAAAAAAAAGTGACGTTTTGTATTTAAGAAAATTAATTCCTGATGATGAGTCTAAAGATAAATCGAAACGTCGAGAATATTTTTTTATTTTATTTGTAATTTTAATTTTTACATCTAATTTTAATATCATTATTATTATTATTATTATTATTTTGTGTAATTGATTTTTTGTATAAGGATTTTGTATAATTGACATGGTGATGTACTTGTATTTCATTGAGAAACTATGGCAGACTGACTCAAGAAGTAATTTTTACCGAGAGCAATATTTTCCCTTCTGTCATTCATCATCTTTTTCTTATCACTGTTTTACTGACGCACGACAAATTGAAAATATGCGTTGAATAAATATGCGTTGTTTCTCAAGTCAGTGTTGAAATAAGTACTGGAGGCTAATACCATATTTAAGGACTTTACGTTGTATACTCCAATATGAAAACAAAACAATAAGTTGGTAATCAACGTACACTTTATTACGAGATTTTAAACAGAGATGTAAAAATTTAAATTACAAATAAAATTAAAAATTATTCTCGACGTTTCGGTTTATCTTTAAAACCATCAGCAGGAGTCTATTTTCTTAAATACAAAATGGCAAAAAAAAAAAAAAAAAAAAAAAAAAAGTGCCGTTTTGTATTTAAGAAAATTAACTCCAGATGCTGATTTTAAAGGTAAATCGAAACGTCGAGAATAATTTTTAATTTTATTTGTGATTTTAATTTTTACATCTAATTTTAATATAATTATTTATTTATTTTTTGTATAATTTAAGATTGTTTAAGTATCTATATTAATAAAAGAAATTTAAAATACAGATTTAAATGCTTAAGTGATAAAAGTAGAACACAAAAAGGCCATAATGATCGACATGTTTCGAACGTACAAACGGCGTCATTATCAAGATCTACACGATAAACAAACTATTATCGCAATTTTTTTTTTTGAAAATAAGCTTAAAAATATTAATCACGAGATCATATGTGTAATAAAAGTAGGTGCTTATAAATAGTCAACTGTAAAGGTAAAAATTAATCTTTTCTTTTTTATTTATTTTTTACTATTTCGAAGCATTTACTTTTATTACACATATGATCTCGTGATTAATGTTTTTCAAGCTTATTTAAAAAAAAAAAAATTGCGAGAATAGTTTGTTTATCGTGTAGATCTTGATAATGGCACAGTTTGTGTGCACACGAAACATGTCGATCATTATATTAAAAGGTTTTATAAGCCTTTTTGTGTTCTACTTTTATCACTTAAGCATTTAAATCTGTATTTTAATGATAATTAGTGATTTTATTATATGTTTAAAAGAAATTTATAAATACATATCCGCTATTCACCATTATACCTTGCCTGTAAATCCATTTCTCTGCATAGACACTATTATAGTTGGAAAGGCTGAAATTACTAGATACTGCTCTTTTCAAAAATTTACTCAAATCTATCTGTTAACACTTCCCAACGTTAATAATTATTTATAATTATGAAAATTTCTGTATTTGACTATCTGTCAATCTGCCAACCTTATTACTTTCGTAAAATGCTCGGACAAAATGTGTCTCAATGGTTATTATAATGTAATATTTTTTTGTTTCGTATCATATTATAAAATTGGATTACATTAGTTTTGATGGTTATTGTTTAAAACTGTATTTTAATGATTTCATATAATTTTAAATCCAGAGAAATTTAAGAATGTAGTATTAACGGATACTATTAAGCGCCATAGAAACTAATAATTTGTGTCAGTCATAGTTTAGATTAAATTAAAATATCATATTAATATATATAATATATTATCATATAGCGGCTATTTGTTTGGATTTCATAAAAGCATAACTAAATAGAAATCCCCCAAATACAGTGCCCATTTAACTGTTTTTTAGCTCACAGGCTATCAAAGCCTGAGAACTGATGTACTCGCCGGTTCTGTATGTATGTACGTACGTAACGCGATAACTCTTGATAGAAATATCCGATTTGCTTCAAATTTTGTATATAGGTTCATTCTGATAAGGCGCTTTCCTGATTAGTTTTGGGGATTCATTGGTTAAGTATAAAGTGGGGAATGGGGGCTAATCCCCCTTAATTTAGATAAATGGGGTTTTCACGCTGAATTATCCGATTAGCTTAAAATTTTGTATATAGTTTCATTGTGATAAGGCGCTTCCCTGATTAGTTTTGGGGGTTCATTGGTTAAGTATAAAGAGGGAACGGAGCTAATCCCCCCCTTAATTTAGATAAATGGATTTTTCATGCAGAATTATCCGATTTGCTTCAAAATTTGTATATAGGTTCATTGTAATGAGAAGCTTCCCAGATTAGTTTTGGGGGTTCATTGGTTAAGTATAAAGGTGGGAACGGGGGGCTAATGTCCCCTTAATTTATTGTCAATTTCTTTCTTTTTTGAGGGTCATTATTCTTTGAAATAAGAGTATAATATACAATTAGTGTGAATAGCCTGTGAGCTCAATGCCATCAGTTTAACTGGGCACTTTTTTTTTTTAATTAGTGTATTATTATTATGTATAATACTCTTTTATTTAACTTGGTTTTTGTATGTGAAGATGGAATTTTGTGACGCTTTTTTGCAGGATATGCTAGAATTATAAAAAATTACGTATACACAGGTGTGTTTCCAATGACAATATAACATTTTAATATATTTAAAACTTAATTATAAATTATTAAATTAATTTTGAGAAAATTTTCTGTTAGCTGGCCGCAGGTGATAAATCGCCAAATTAATCTTTATGGTTACAACGGTTTGCGAGTTCGAAAAGAATGGAGTTAATTATGCGCCAAACCACACTCGCCAAAATAAGACAACCGGCTCTAAAACTGCAACAACGAAATAATTTAAACACTAAAAAGTAGAAAACATAAATATTTTTAATTTATGCTTATATAATAAGAGTGTAATAATTTGGTTAAAAATACTCCTTTATAATTTAACAGTTTAATATTCATTAAATTTGGTTTATACATTGAGAAACCAATTTAGAAATATTGAATAGATAGAAATAATATTTTTTTCTTTTTGCCATACTTTAAAAAAGAAACAGTGCAAAAGTTATCATTTTTAAAATAAATTCACTAGTTTGCGCTTTCTATCAAGCGTAAATCAAAGCGGCAAATTTTCAATAATCACGACCCATGCCAAATTAACGTAGTATAACGGAAATTTGTTGGAACTATATGAATCGCAGTCATGAAATTAAACGGATTTTAAAGATAAACACTGAATACTTATAAAAGAGTGTTTTTTTTTCTTTTTAACACTTTCCAACCTAGTTGAAAAGTGCTTATGACTTCGGTTTGTCTGCCGTATGGCCGTATGGCCGTCTGTCCGTGCTCTAACTCCCGTAAATATGCTCGGATTGCCCTACAATTTTTATATGTTATGTCGTTATCTATAGCATGTTCCCTATTTCAACTGAAGTGTGTAGTACTTATAGTTTTTTTACAGGGACACTCAAAAGAATTCCGTTACATTGCAGTCTGTGGGGTAAAATCATTTGCGGTTTATTTTAATGGTGTTACACAATTTCAAACACATTGTAATTGATATATATCACTAAGGTGCATTACAAGAAGCTGAATATGGAATAGTGTGTGCATAGCACTTATAGTTACTTTACATGGACAGTCAAAAGAATTCCGTTACATTACGTCTATGGAGAAAAATCGTTTGCGGTTTAATTAAATAATGTTTCACTATTTTAAACGCATTGAAATTTATATATATATCATTAAGGTGCGTTACAAGAGGCTTAGTACAGAATATTGTGTGTATAGCAGTCGTCGTTCATTTACAGGGACACACAAAAGAATTCTCTACTGTCTGTTAACAATAAATCCTCGAAATGTGTTTTAAGTTGCTGAACGCGATTTTAAATTTAACTCACTTTTTGTCTATTACTTGGTGTGTATAAATTCTGTAGATCATATACAGGGCAGCACAAAAGTTCGCGAACACATTTCCGTTTATTGACATAAACTCCAGAATTTTAAACTCTGCTACGCGTTTCCTAACTAAACTAAAATTTAGCATCCTACGCAGTATATATACAAATCTATAGATCATATACACAAGGCTGAATAAAAGTATTCGGATATTTTTCCGAATATTGTATATGTTGGAAATTCCTGAAATTACGTTTTTAAATATGTTATCCGTTTTCCAAATTGTTTACTTAGATGCTATCTTTTAGCTTATAAAACGGTAATGATTTGTAAAATTATTTTGGAAGCGTTGGAAAGTGTTACATAATCTATGCTTGACGCATGATTTTTCGTTCTTGTTTAAAACTATTTTTACCTTTATATTTAGATGAAATTTAAAAGCTCCACTGAAAATAGGTAATGTTTCATTGATAAACTATTGGATGTTCACTGAATATACCATTTGCTTTATCACACATTTTAAATGCACTTGTATATAATTATGACATTGCAATTGCTAGGCAGAAATCAGTATACACTGTAAAAAATGATCAATGTTTCTTATTTTATGAAAATATACTATAACCACGAACGAAAATATAACATAATCTTCTGAGTTATCCGAAATTCCGAATAGCGGGTTCCATTGTCTTTTGAATCCCCAGAAACCAATACATTTCCAAAATTTAAAGAATTATTTATAAAAACAAAGTATTTTTCGCTGCCCGTATTGTAGAGATTTTTTAAAAGAAAGGAGTCTTTCTTGGTTTTCTTCTTTATTGTCACAAACACATAAAAAAACATGAACTTGACAAAACACAAAAACTTCACAGTTGACATCCACGAACATATACAATGGAACTTCTGGTTTCACATTCTATTAACTAATGCAAAAATATTCTTAGAAATAAACCTATTTCAAATTACTTTCATCTAACATGAAAGCCTTAAATTAAATTATAAATTATTAAGTTCCCAGCCAACATAATACTGGGGAAATACAGTACAATAGAATAAAACAAGGACAATCCATGCCCTGCAAGCACCTTCCACCATCCAACTCAAAAGACTGACTGATGTGAGAATTCTGAATCAAAATTGTTCTTAGAATTACATAGTGGCGCCATCTGTTGTCAAACAGAGCAACTATTAGTGTACTGAACATACTCCCACCCATCAAGAAGTTATTCTTGATGCAAAGGAAGTAAACAAAGTTTTACAATTGGTCTCTTAAAGACACCCCTAGAAGTTTTAACAGTCACTACACGGACTATTCCATCCTTACCTGGATGAATTTCAATAATTTTGCCCAATGGCCAAACAGACGGGGGAACATTATCCTCTTTCAAAATTACTATATCATTCACTTTAAAATTTTCAGTATGCACTCTCCATTTTTTTCTATTTTGTAAAGAACTCAAATAATCAATATTCCACCTTCTCCAAAAACATAATTTTAATTTTTGCACAATATCCCAACGAGACCGTAAAGACAAATTTTCCTCATTTAAAGGTTCAGCTGGGGAAGTAATAACATCACCAATTAAAAAATGAGATGGAGTCAATATATTTATACTGTCTGAATTGTTATCACTATCAATTGCTACTAATGGTCTGGAATTTAAGATAGATTCAATTTGAGTCAAATATGTATAAAGTTCTTCAAATGTTAAATTAGTACTTCCAATTACACGTTTCATATGAAATTTTACCGAACGAACAGCGGCTTCCCAAAGTCCACCAAAATGCGGACTCACTGGAGGAATCATATGCCACTCAATATTTCTTTGAGACAGAAAATAACAAATTTCTTCATTTCTTTCAATTGAACAAATAAATTTATATAAATCTGAGAGTTGCCTTTTAGCACCTACAAATGTTGTGGCATTATCACTATAAATATGCTGAGGAGCTCCTCTTCTAGAGCAAAATCTATTTAATGAAGCAATAAATGCCTCAGAGGTTAAATCACTTACCAGCTCCAAATGTAGAGCTTTAGTTGCAAAACAAACAAATAAAGCAATATAGCATTTGGTAGTTTTAGCTCCTCTACCTCGATATTTAAAAATATTAATAGGCCCTGCATAATCGATTCCGCATGCAGAAAATGGCCTGTTAGGAGTAACTCTGTTAAGAGGAAGATCTCCCATTAACTGTTTGGAAGAGGCTGCTCTATACCTACAGCAAGTAACACATTTATGAATACAATTTTTAATTATCCTTTTGGCACGTATTATCCAATAACTCTGTCTAATGATGCCCATAAGTAAATTTAACCCAGCATGAAAATGCATAACATGAAAATATTTAACAATTAATACACTTAATTTATGCCGAGTTGGCAAAATGACTGGGTGTTTTGCATTGTACTGGAGAGGTGAATTTCGCAGCCTACCTCCCACCCTTAGCAAACCGTCACTATCAATAAAAGGACAAAGTGAGAAAAGAGAACTTTTTTTAGAAACTGATCTATTTGATCGAATACAACTAATTTCATCAGCGAAATATAGCTGCTGAACATAAGAAATAATCAAATTACCTGAATGTCTTCTTTCGATTGTTGATAATGGAATAAATTTACCTTTATTCAAAGGACTAGTGTTCATTTTGCCAACTTTCTGTTTGCAATTTTTCACAAACCTAATACAAAAAGCTAAAACATCAATAATTTTGGTAAAAGAAGAATAAATTTCAAAATATAATTCAAACAGAGAATTATTTAAAGTTATTGGAAAACAAAATTTAGAGTTCTTTTTCTCTTTATTTACAGTGTCTAAATCAGTCTTAATCTGAGGTTGAGGCCAATGTTCTTGATTCAAAGAAAGCCATTTTGGGCCATCCCACCAAAGGGAACAATTAGGAAGATCCCTGGGAGATAACCCTCTAGACGCAATGTCAGCAGGATTTTCCCTTCCTGGAACATACCTCCAACAGTCAGATGGGACTGAATCTAGAATTTCAGAAGTTCTATTGGCCACATAAGGCTTCCAACACCTAGGATGAGATGACAGCCATGAAAGTACTACCTGGGAGTCTGTCCATGCGTAGAACTTAATAACGAACGTATTCAAAATCGTCACAAGTGTAGAATATAGTCTGGAAAGTAGTAAAGCACCATTGAGCTTAAGCCTAGGAATAGAAACTGGTTTAAGTGGCGCTACCTTGCTTTTTGCAACCAATAGGGCCACCTTTGACTTTATTTCACCAGGTTGTACTACATATATCACTGCAGCATATGCCGATTCTGAAGCATCGCTAAATCCATGCAATATGATCTCTTTACTGGAAACTTGGATCCATCGGGGAATTCGAATAGAACAAACTTGTTCAAATTCCCTTTGGAATTTTTTCCAATTTGTTTGGAAATTTTCAGGAAGCGCAGTATCCCAATCTAACTTCATTAACCACAATTGCTGGTAAAACATTTTTATAGAGACAGTGCATGGTGCCAAAAATCCTAACGGATCAAATAATTTGGCAGATTGTGAAAGAAATTTTCTTTTAGTTATGTTATCATCAAATTGTAAATTAACGTTAAAGATAAAAATATCATTTGAAGAATCCCAGCTAAGCCCTAAGGCTTTGGAACAATCATCAGGATGGATTTCTAAATTTGTAGACTCAAGAGAATTTGAAGATAAATGAGTTAATACATCAGAAGAATTAGATCTCCACTTTCGCAAATGAAAACCTCTATTTTCTAAAGCCAGTGAAAGCTTTTCAATCACTCTAATAGCTTCTTCACTTGAGATTGAACCTGACATACAATCATCAACATAGAAGCTCTCTTGAATTATTGCAGCTATTGCAGGATCGTCTTTCTCTATGTCCTTTGCAACTTGATATAAGCAGTGAGTAGCCAAGAATGGAGCTGAAGATGTCCCATAAGTAATAGTTCGCAGCCAATATTCCTTTAAAGCTGAGTATGCTGATTCTCGCCAAACAATACGTTGTAAATCTTGATCTTCTGGAGCAATCAAAACTTGTCTATACATCTGCTGAATATCAGCAGTAAAAGCAACAGGATTTGTTCGAAATCTTATCAGAATAGTAAAAAGATTTGGTTGTGGAATTTGTCCAACAGCCAAAACAGAATTTAAAGAATTACCATTAGATGGTTTGCATGAACCATCAAACACCACACGTAACTTTGTTGAAATAGAGTCACTTTTTATAACAGAATGATGCGGAAGGTAATATACTTTGTTGCTTGTAGAATTTGAATTTTTGTCCACAAGTGTCATATGACCAAGATCTTCATATTGCTTCATAAAATTTCTGTACTCATTTTCAAAATTTTTATCAAACTGAAATTTTCTCTCCATAGCAAACAAACGTGAGACTGCCATGGACTTAGAATCTCCCAATGACATCACATCTTTATAAATTGGTAACTTAACTTCAAATCTATTCTCTGGAGTTACCTTGTAAGTTGAGCAAAAATGTTGTTCACAAAAATTTTCTTCATCAGACAACTGTGGAATTTTAATGTTTATTTCTTCAGTTTGCCAAAATTTTTGCAATAATAGATCAACATTTAATTCACTTGCAACACTAAGAAAATGAGAATTGATACTAGAAGAATATTTACATTTAGGTTCCAATTTTCCAGCTACCACCCAACCAAACATAGTATTTTGGGCAATTGGCTCATTCTCAGTACTCACAATTCTACCATATCTTAAAATAGTAAAGAAACAGTCAGATCCCAAAATAACATCACATTCTTGCGGTTTCATGAAATTTTCATCTGCTAATGCAATATTTTTAAGATACTCTATATTTTTCGTATCAAGTAATTCAGCTGGTAACTGAGATGTTACTTTAGGCAGTATATAAGCCTGAACCTTTAAGGACTCATTAGAAAGCTTTGACCCAACTGTAAGAATCACTGAACCTCGAGTTTGTCCAGCTGATACTCCGGTAATTCCATTTAGAACAATTCTGTCATTTTTTTTTTTTAACCCTAAAGTTCTTATGACATTTTCACTTACAAAAGTACATTCTGAACCAGAATCTAGCAAAGCTCTGAAAGAATAGGCTTTATTTTCATTATTATATAACAGAACTCTAGCAGTAGGAAGAAAGGAAACACATTTGGAATTATTGAAAGAAGCACTAGAATTAATTTGTAATTCATGAGATGTTGACTCGTGTACAACTTTCCTACTTGCAAGATGGTTTTTATTCTCAGATGAATGAGGAAATAATCTAGTTTCAGTCTGAATAGTGCAAGCATTATTGCCCTTACTCTCTTCATGTAAGAGCGTATTGTGTTTACTTTCACATTTAAAACATTTTAAATGAGAATTGGGACATTCCTTAACTTTATGAGAATTTAAACACAAAAAACAACAGTTATTACGTTTAACAAAGTTTTTTCGGGCAAAAACATCCATAGATTTAAATTTCATACATTTGTAGAGTGGATGCATTCCTTGACACTTTAAGCACACCTTTGATTGTTTATTATTTGAAGTGTACTTAGAACCAACAAAATTTGAACTTTTGGAATGTTTAATATCACTTTCATTGTTAGAGATGAGCTCTAAAGAAGAACATCTTACACTTAAAAAATCAAAAAATTCTTTCAAAGTGGGAAATTCATTTTCTGTACTTTCAATGGACCAAAGTCTTCGACTTTCAGGATCAAGTTTTTGGAATAACAAATATATTAACCATGGATCTCTATTTGTAGCTTCATCACCAACAGCTTTCAAACCCCTAATAACTTCATCACTAGTATTAAGCAAATTTCTTATATTTATGCTATTAGGTTGAAGAACTGATTTCTGGTCTAAAAATAATTTAATCAAAGAATTGACAATCTGTTTCTTTTTATCATACCGGTCTAACAATTTTTCCCAAGCTTCTTGGTACGATTCATTAGAAAGGGAAATGTGCTTAATTAATGAAGCTGGTTCTTCAGAAAGTAACCCTTTTAAATACTGAAATTTCTGAATACCACTCAAAGCTACTTGGGAATGGACAGTGGAAACAAACATATCCTTAAAATTTGTCCATTCTGAAAATTTTCCAGAAAATACTGGAATATTTAATTTGGGTAATCTGATATTACATTGATTTGGAACAACAACAGAAGGACCTTCAACAGGATTTTGTGTTACAGTATTAATAACTTCTGAAGAATTCAAAGAATCTAGTTTGTTTTGATATTTAGTTTTTAACTGAAAATACCTTTCTTCAAATTCTGATAAATCTGAATCATCATCATTCAAATTAGAATCTAATCTTAAGAACTCTTTAAGTAAATCATCTAATCTTTGTAATCTAATCAAAATTTCATTCTTTGTATTCACATTATCAAAACTATTCTCTAATCTAGTTAAAGAGCCTTTAACTCTACCTCTCTCAATTTTAATTTGAACAGCTTTCTTTTCATAATCTTCCATTTTATACAATAACTTATAAGCAGAAGGATTTTCAAAATAAAATTAACTTCAAAACAAAACTAATAAAAATTACTTCAAAATCAAAAGTAATCAAAATTGCTTCAAAACAATAATGATCAAATTAAGTTCAAAACCAGAACTAAATTAAATTCAAAAACAGAACTACTATACAATATTCAATCACTTCAGAATACTGTTTCATACAAGCAATAGTGGAATGTTCTGTTCTACAATCTGCATAAACTTAAAAATAATCTTCAAATTCTTCAATGCAATATAATAATTCACTATAATAATTAAATATTCAAATTTTTCAATTAAATAAATCATAATATTCTTGAGAACAATAAATAAAAAATCATAATGTTCTTCAGAACAATTTTCTTTTCAAGAAAATCCAAGCAATATAATTCTAGAATACTTTCTTATTCTATCATTTTCAATAAACCAACACTTAATTGTTCTCATATTGCAAAATAATATATGCTGAATACACTTTCATATTTAACTGTATTTGCAAACCAAATTTCAGCATCAAAGAACAGTATAAACAAAGGTACTCACATCATAGATCATATCTCGCCATAGTGCCTCCAAAATTTTCTTATGTAGAGATTTTTTAAAAGAAAGGAGTCTTTCTTGGTTTTCTTCTTTATTGTCACAAACACATAAAAAAACATGAACTTGACAAAACACAAAAACTTCACAGTTGACATCCACGAACATATACAATGGAACTTCTGGTTTCCCATTCTATTAACTAATGCAAAAATATTCTTAGAAATAAACCTATTTCAAATTACTTTCATCTAACATGAAAGCCTTAAATTAAATTATAAATTATTAAGTTCCCAGCCAACATAATACTGGGGAAATACAGTACAATAGAATAAAACAAGGACAATCCATGCCCTGCAAGCACCTTCCACCATCCAACTCAAAAGACTGACTGATGTGAGAATTCTGAATCAAAATTGTTCTTAGAATTACATAGTGGCGCCATCTGTTGTCAAACAGAGCAACTATTAGTGTACTGAACACGTATGTTTCAGAAACGTTTCCGAAGAGTTTTTATAGTGTATTAATTAGTGTCCTCAGCATGGAATACCTGTTTTTCGAATGCTATCAATTCTCAAGTAAACATTTTCATGCTCAAATAATATGTTTAACAGACAAATATGCAAAATTAACAGCGTCAATAATAACATTAAAATTAAGATTATTTCCTTACTCTTTCATGTATAAATTAACTTATGCGGCTGAAAACGTTTACTTGAGAATAGATGACATTCAAAAAACAGGTATTCCAGGCTGAGGACACTAATTAATACACTATAAAAAACTCTTCGGAAACGTTTCTGAAAATTACGGGCAGCGAAAAAAACTTTGTTTTTATAAATAATTCTTTAAATTTTGGAAATGTATTGGTTTCTGGGGATTCAAAAGACAATGGGACCCGCTATTCGGAATTTCGGATAACTCAGAAGATTATATTATATTTTCGTTCGTGGTTATAGTATATTTTCATAAAATAAGAAACATTGGTCATTTTTTACAGTGTAAACAGGGTACATTAGAGTACTTAGTGTTCGAAAGTGCGCTCTAATATATATGTATAACGAAAATCGTTTTCTTTCTTTTAACCTATTTTTATTAAAGAAAAAACCCTAATCGATTAAAATGAATTATATCTTATCAATCCCGGCCGAGTCCCCAATTACTTCAATAGCTGCCTTCCAAGTAAAGTCCTGCATGGTAGAGTCCTGCAGTAGAGTCCTGCATGGCGGGTTGTACCCGACCCGCACCCTAAAATTCTGCTTAAAGTCAACCCGAACCTGACAAAAAAAATTCGTCAACCTGAAACCGAAGTTAAAGAAAATTAATCCATATTTTAATACAATTTTGGAAAAGTAGTCTGCAATTGTAGCTCTAATATAAATTTTATCTCTTGTATAAAAATTAACACAAATACACTCATTAATATTTAAATTATATAGTCTTTCATTAAAAGCATACTCAGATTTTTCTTTTGAAATGTCGGGTCAACGTGAACCCGACCCGAAAGAATCGAAACTGAACCCAAACCGAACCCGAACCCGACGCTCACGCACATGCACAAGGGAAAAGAAAAGAAAAGAAAAGAAAGAAATAAATGAATAAAATAGCGTCAAACAGACCAGGCCCGGTCCGAACCGCGGGTCGGGTCGAGTTCTGGTAAAAGTGAATAACGCGACCGATGCAGTTCCCAGCAATTATATTTTATCAATGAAAGAATTACTAAATGAAATGTTCCTAAAAAAAATCTTATAACAAAATCTTATTATTATTTTTAAATTATTGTTAGCATTATTTCGATTTCAAATCAATTCCTATTCCTTCAAGACGATTTAATCGGGGTGGATGTTTGCTACTGATGGAATACTATTTGACTTTTAATGACTTTAAATGCTTAACAGTTTTGCCAGAGCATGGAGGAAAACACTAACTCTAATTTGAATTTTAGATTTGACTAGTAGGTTGACTGAAAGAAAGTTTATTAAAGTGACACTGACTCTCACTGACAAGAAATTGAGTCTGACTAGAAATGATTTGTGCATTTTAAAGAAAAGACAAATGTTTCTTAATCTACGAAAATATAATATAACTACGGACGAAAATACACAATTACTTCTATCAAGTTACCTGCGATACTACCGAAAAGCATTCTTTAACTTTAGAAATCTCAAAAACCAATATATTTTCAATGCTTAAAGAATCATTTATAAAAACAAAATTTTTTCTTTCTTTCTTTTTTTCTTTTTCTTTCTTTTTCTTTTTTCTTTTCTTTTTTTTCTTTTTTTTTTTTTCTTTTTTCGCTGCCAATGATTTTCAGAAACGTTTCTGAATAATTTTCATAGTGTATTAATCAGTTTCCTTAATTCGGAATATCGGTTTTTAGAATGCTAATGAATTCTAAATTAAATATTTTCAGCTGCGTAGTTGATTTTATACATGCAATATTATATTAATTTTACTGGTAATGTTAATGTTTTGAATTTATCATGTTTGTCTGTAAAACATGTTTGGTGAACGTGAACATGTTTTTTTATAATCTATATTAAAAGGTATTTTTAAACATTTCGTGTTATGTTTTTATCACTTTAAGCAATTATTACACTTTAATTTAAAGTTAACAAGTGATTTTATTATATTATTTGAAAAAAAAAATGTTTAAAAATATTGAAACGCAAACGAGCGTGAGAGGAGAGGAATTGTAGCATCCGAAAAACCTATATTCCATGTCGAGAAAACTGATTAATGCATTATAAAAACCACTCGGAAGAAAACTTTGTTTTTATAAATGCTTCTTTAAATATCTAAAATATATTGGTTTCTGAAGTTTCTAAAGATAAAGAACGCTTTTTGAAATTGTGGGTAACTCGCGGAAGAGGTCATTGTATATTTTCGTACGTGATTATATATTACATTTTCCCAAATTAAGAAACATTTTTTTTTTTTTTTTTTTTTTTTTTTTTTTATAGTGTGTGTTATTCTTAAAATGAATGATTGTGGAAAATAAAGAAGAAAAGAAACCAGATATTTCTATATCCTGATCACGATGTAGGGCTATGCTCATTTTCAGTTTTCAAAATTTATCATAAATCGCTGATTTTTGAAAGGATACTTAATATAAAATTTAAAAAAAAAAAATGTGTGTTCTTTTCTAACTTCCATCTTTGTAAAATGTTTTTTGTTACTTCTTTGGAAAAAAAATAAAAATAAAACATTTTTATGTAAAATTGCATTTTTTCACCGTAGAATAAAAAAATTAGCATTAAATAATATATACTATACGTGTAAAAGTTTTGATTAATGATTTGAATGCAAAACTTACTTATAAAAAAAGTGCCTATTTTTGGACACAATATGGTAGAAAAAAAGAAATTGTTAATGAGTTATGTCAGAATTATGTTACTATTCATGAATGCATTTTTAAACGCTTTTCAACACAGTTGAAAAATGTTTATGAATTTGTTTGTCTGTTTGCCATCTGTCTGTCCGTACTATAACTGTCATAAATATACTCGGATTGCCCTGAAATTTCTATGGTGTTGCGGTTTACCGTAGAATGTTCGGAACTGAAAATATAATATATATTATTTATAGTTCGTTTACAGGGACACATAAAAAAATTCCGTTACATTATGGTCTGTAGGGAAAAATCATTTGCGGTGCATTTTATTAATGTTAAGATATTTCAAACATAATGAGATTTATATGCATCACTGAGATGGACTACAATATGTTTTCTCAGGAGTATACAATGAGTAGCATTTATAGTTCGTTTCCAAGGACGCACAAAAGAGTACCGTTACATTGTGATGTATGTTGCGAACATCGTTTGCGGTCCACTTTGAGGATGTTGTGATGCTTCAAACATAATGAAATCACAGTATATACTACATGTTTTCTATAGATTATAGAAAACATATAGTGTAGCATTTATCGTTTATTTAGAGAGACACACAAAACAATTCCGTTACAGGACTTACTATGATCGATAATTGTTGGAAGCGCGGTTTTCGCAGTGATATGCTTTTTTAAACATCTAATTTTGGGGGTATTAGGTGGGGTTTATAAATTTTATAGATCGGATACAGGGCTACACGATAGAATTCACATACACTACAAGATATGGGAAATCCATATTCAGCAATTGCTGTAAACGAATTTTTACTGACGTGTGTTTTTTTTTAAGTTGCTTATTTAGATACCTCTTTTCATTCATTCTAGGCAAAAATGAAATATCTTCATAATTTTCTGTTGGTATTGGAAAGTGTTGCATAATATATGCTTGATGCATGATTTTTCGTTGTTGTTTAAATGCGTATTTTAGCCAAAAGTTTCTAGATCCAAATACGCAGTGTAACAGGATTTAATTTATCTGTGTCCATACATTGATTAGTCTGATTATTAAAAGATCCTAAAATAAATTTGTTACTGATTCTTTTGTGCGTTTTTTCATTTTATTGAGACAAAAAGAAAAAAAAAGACTTCTGAAAATGAACATATAGAATGTGCTAGTTAATTAATCCGAGCTGTATGCTAATGGCGATAATTAGAATAATAATGATAAGATAAGTACTTAGCACTTCCAAATCATTCTCAAAAGAGTTAAAAATATTCATAAAGTTATTAAACTAGGTCTTACCCGCGGCTCCGGTCGCGTGAAAATTAATTCGTAATAGTTTTTTTTTTTTTTTTTTTTTTTTTTTTTTACATATTTTTATTTAAAAAGTATAGGTAGAAATAATTTTACATTATAATGAAAGTTTTTAATAAGTTTATTTTTAAACCATCTTTTTAAAGATTTTATGTAAAAGCTTTTCTTAAATTATGTGCTTCAATATCAATAAAATTTGAATGAAACACTTCGAAAATGACGTCATTATAATGCAGTTGTAGTAAACGGTTTGTTTTATTAATAATTTTTTTTTCTTTTGAAAATGATACAATTTAATGGAAGAATCATCACATCCTAATGAGATTAACAACCTACAATTTTTGAGTGCTAAAATATACATTACATTGTGCTTGGGGAATTAACTCTTAATAATACAATGAACTTTTGCCAAAGAGCAAAGTTGTGGATGTTTAAATTTCCTCTTGGAATCTTTAATGTTAGGCATCAGATAAATGGTTGAATTTCTTAATTTTTACGAACTCAAAATGCAACATTCAAACATTTTGCTTTGGAAATTTTCCGTAAATATTATTAGATGTTTATAAATAAGTTTAGACTTTTTTTTTCATTAATTGGTCTATAACAAAGCATATTATATTACTCGCTGGACGTCAAAAGAGGATTGTTCATTCAGGTAAATGCAATTACAGATTATATCCATATTTTTCTAATTCTTTCTTTAAGTAAGTTTTGCTGCGTACCGTCTCTGAATTTGAGCTTCGGTGATTTGATGTTTGAATTTCTTAATTATTTAATAACTTAATAGTATTCTGTATACACAGATATTTACCTATCTTTGAATTGGAGATTTAGTCAGCTTTGGTGCTAGAACTTGTTTGCTACATTTTGAATTCACACACACACACACATATATATATGTATATATACCTATAGTCTGATCTCTTAAATTACTGTCCTTTTTTAAAAGCATTGATCCGTTTAGAAAATAATTTATAGTGACGGGAAACTACATATGTCAATTTTATCCGAGGATATTAGCATGTAAATGTATATTTAATGGCAACTTAAAAAGGCATTTTCAAAATTTGATTTTTGATTCTTAAGAGCCTACGATAGTAATGCGAAGACACTCGCAAGTTAATGCTAAACCAATGACAGCGTTCTTTTCAATATTTTTTTTCTGAGGTCACTTTCACTTTCAGAATCGGTTCCGAAAGTGTCCTCAGAAAAGAAAAATATAGTATATATTGGCCGAATATTCGCCCAGATATAGCCAATATTGACTTGCTACTAAGAGTATTACCGAATGTAAAACTGTATATTCAAGAAATTATATATATATATATATATATATATATCTACCCTATATCTATAAAATCCTAATGAAACGAAATTGTGAAACGATTTTATGAAACGAATTTATGAAACGATTTTATGAAACGACTGATTAAACGACTGATTATGTTTCAGGGCTATTTTTAATAAAATATTAAACGCTTGATGGTGAAATTAATACCAATTGTCCATAAAAATCCGCGGATGTCAAAACTGGTAATAGAATTTTGAAATTGGAATTATTTTTCGAGATATTAATTTTTTTCTAATTTTAATGACATTTCTGTAATGATGGCAACTAATTACTCAGTTTTTTTGTGACAAAAAAGGGAAAAAAATCGAAAAGGATCCCGATAGGGATTATTGATTTCTTTTTAATCGTCATTTTGAAATTGAAATTGAATTTATCTTTTATTTCAATCGATAATGAAGACAAGATTGTGATTAAATTATGTTTTTCAGGAAAATTTGAAAAAAAAAATCACATTTCTATCGTCAGGATTCAATCGCCTGTCTGCATTTAATTTAATTTATAAACTGAAAATATTTTGAATAAATTCGTCCAAATGACGTCATTTATGTAAACGCAATAGAAAGGGGAGGAAAGGAATTAATAGTAATTATTATTTATTGATATCTTTTTGTTATTTTTTTTGTAAAATTTAATTAAAAGAAATTTATCTATTTTTATGTACAAAAAGAGGTAAATTGAAAGACAATTATAAATAAATTGTATATATACATATAAATACATGTATAAACAAGCATAAAAGTTCGGTGCTTTTCCAGTATACGGAGCCTTGACGAAACAGAGAAAATAGCCTTGGCGGAAAGGGAAATTTGGCAACATACTTTCTGTCAACCTATTCACTTTGTCATTTCGTATACAGAAGCATTTTTTCAATATTTATACAATTGGTTTAGCGTAGAATGTCATTTATCCTATTTTATATATAATCAGAAGTAATTTGTATAGAAAAAACAATAATAATATACGTATAATTAAAATACGCATATAAACAAAAAAATCGTCGAATTTGTTTCCATGGCTGTTTATGTCATTTGGCACCAAATCTCACTTTCTGATGCCGAATTGCGCCAAGCTTTTTAAAAAAGCGTCAAGACCCCTATAATAGAAAAGCACCAAAAGTTCATTGAGTTTGTTTTTATAACTTTTGGCAACAAATGTATGTATATTAACGAATCTATCCGTTTTTGAAACTCGAATTACGCCAAACCTAAAAGCAAAGGATCCTATACTGGAAAAGTACCCGATTTTCTTATGGACAATATTCAAGTGACATAACATGGTGTAAAATTATCGCGGATAGCAAATTTGTCTAAATATCTCAATTGATGCCGATAAATAATTATTAGAAAATTCGCATATACATATTAATTAAAATAAATAATTTACATATTTAAAATAACATGAAAATATGCATGATGGTGCACTAAAATAGAGAGAAAATTAAAACCTGTTACTGAAAATGTCTATAACATAGTACTTTTCAATGCCGTGGTTCTTAATGTTATTCACAAACAGATGTAATTTTTTTCAGCCTTAAACGCAAAGGAAGAATGGAATACAGATCGTTGTTATAAAAGTCCGAGAGGTAGCCACAATTTAAACCTAGCCATTTTATACAAGCTGGTTTTCAAGGTGTAATTGATTATACTTATCAATCCCGAAAACAGGCGTCAGTTGTTGCAACAGTTGTACATGAGGCCATGATAATCAAAAAATTCCCCATTAAAACGTTAAAAGCATGGCAAACCAATTACAGATTTACCAATATTTTTAAAACAAAGCACGCTGTCATGTTTTTAGAGGCCTCGAAGTCTGAGCGGGGGTTGGCGAGTGTAGCTCGCAGGGGGTAGGCCCCCTAGTATATATATATTATGTCAACATCCCTTTTTCTATGTACATACAAAATGCACGAAGGCGAATGGGGTATCATGCGAAAGGTTTTTGAGCATAGTATACTCACATTTCTTTAAAACAAGTTGTTCGTTTAAAAATTGCAGTTACTTAAAAATTAATAAAAAAACCGTATCAGCAAATAATCTCAAAGATTGCAGGGCGAAAGCCTTGCAACGGTTCCTTTGATAGATATTTAATTTGGAATGGCCAAAGATTATTCATTTAATAACGCTTTTCTTTGTTTCGTTTGAAAGAAGACGAGGCCACAATGGGAATTACCATTTAAGAAATAATTGGAATATTTTTCGTCCTCGCCTAATTAAAAAAAAAAAAAATTATTGCTTAAATTCTAGTTGAATATATAGAATTACAAAATTTCGTAGAAATTTCTGACAACATGGAGTTTTTATCTATTTCAGGAAACATTATCATCGAGATTGCTTGGTAAGAACTATGCATTCATCCGTATGCATCACTGTATATATTCACTAATGCGAAATTTAATATACTGTGTATCCCACTAGAGCCAGATTTCTATTAATAACTTTACAATAATAAAGATTTTGTAAAATAATAATAATAATATACTTATTTTACCTTGGTGGAAATTGTCATGAATTCATAACAAGTTCTGAAAATGTCCAATATCTGTATCCAAACAACAGTGAACTAACTCGACGCTCCATATAGTGTAACAATGTAATAATATACAGCAATGGAAAAGGTTTACTTGGGTGTATTCTTTTCCTTACTAAACGGCAATCTTTAGTTAAAATGTTCTGGAAGTGTTGAAAAGTGTTTCATAATCTATGCTTGACACATGATTTTCCTTACTTGTTTCCGTTATTTAATGGTTTATATAAAGTGTGAACGATCAGGAGATATGAAATTTTATTATAATAGCTTCCTTGTGATAAAATTATAAAGTTTTTTTTTTCTTCTCCACAAAATATCTTTTAAAAATAATGGATTCGAAAATTATTTGGGGGTAGGGGAAGGCGAATAAGGACTGATATCAGAATAATCTCATCTTGCAAATATGCTGTGATCGATATTTGCGCCATAAAAATCGATGCCTGCACATTTTTTTCCAAGAAAGAAGAAATACCTCTTAAAGCTTAATGATTTGTCATAGAAACTCCAAGTTTGAAAGCAATCTTTAGACCATCGGATGATGTATCTCTCCTACTGCTACATATCTGAAGGAACAATCGTTAAAATTGATTTGTGGAACTTCTTGCCGATTCAGCTGTCCATTTGTGTTACTAACTAAAAAAAAATTGAATGAAACTTGCGGGATTACTGTAATTTATACTTGAAGAAAAAAATTTCTATTTTCTTTTTTTATACAACATGTAAACGTAAAGTAAAGAAAAAAGAGAGAAGGAAAGAATTTTTGAATGCTATAGATCGCCGGTTCTTTAACTCTTGGCTACGACGAACCCCTTTTTGCATTTTCTGTATGTTCAAGGACCCCCACGAGCCACGACTTAAAACTGAAATTACTGATATTCATTAATATATCCAGGTTGCGTGCAAACCTTACTTTCAAGTACTACTGTTCCTGAATAGTAAAATTTACCTTGTTTAGTCACATAATTTGTAACAACTTTCTGTGATTAAATAAGGCAAAAATTACTATTTGGAATCAGTGGTGTTTAAACGTAAAGACCTTACTCACTTTGTACATCAAATACAAAATATATAAACTAACAGAAATATATTAAATAATTATACAGTTCATTTAAACAGTATTATTAGCATTTCCTTTCATTTCTTTCACAAGACTGCTATCAAATTCCAGACAACTGAAAACTTTTACATTGAAGGCGACGCCTTCGAGAACCCCCTGAACGGGCGCGGTGGACCCACAAGAATTCGTGGACCACAATTTAAAAACCGCTG
This sequence comes from Maratus michaelseni, assembly GCA_963931845.1. Lineage (NCBI taxonomy): Eukaryota > Metazoa > Arthropoda > Arachnida > Araneae > Salticidae > Maratus > Maratus michaelseni. The sequence continues at coordinate 316,412,979 of OZ007587.1, read as the reverse complement.
CTATAGATGTTGGAATTGGATACTATGAATTCAAAGCAGAATTTGTTAAAAACTGCATAAGTCTCCCAAAGCTAAATTAATGTTAATTCTTAAAAAAAAAAAAAAAAAAAAAAAAAAAAAAAAAAAAATCATGTTTATAACAAATTACCATATTAGTGTGTTTTTGTGTATTATGTGATTTTCTTTATTATCATATAATATTTTGAACAGCCATTTTTGTATCACTGTAATATAATGAACAATACACAGTGGAATCTCGATTCTCGAACACACTTCATTCGAGAAAACTCTTCGAGAAAGGAATTGTTCGGGAACCAAATCAAATTTTCCCGTAAGAAATAATGATATATCATTAATCGATTTGCATATTTCAAGTTACTTTCTGTATTTACATATTTCAAACTACAGTCTTCATAGTAAAACATAAAAACTATACAGTACTGTATATTACATCAGATTTGACATGTTAAAAAAATGACATTTAATAAATTTATGACATTTTAATAAAATGAAATTTAATAAAGGATCAGGGTCCATAAGCCGTGTTTTTGGCCCATGAAATAAGACTAAAATTCGATTTTGTTATACTGACTTAATTATTTCACTTTTTAATATTAGAAGGTTTATCCTGTACGATTTCAACAATATTTTTTGCATTTTGTTCGTTTTTATATAACTTACACAAGCTCAAAGTTCATATTATTCGTAGTTTTTGAGGAAAAATACGCAATTTCTCCTAATTTTACCTCAATTTTTAATATATTTTTTTAATATTTTACTATGAGCGCAGCTTTGCAACACTTTTATTTTTACATATATTGTACATGTTGATGTATTTTATAATATATATAAAGAAGAAAGTGTTGCACGATTGCGCTCATATAAATAATTGAGGTAAAATTAGGAGAAATTGCGTATTTTTCATCAAAAACTACGAATAATACGAACTTTGAGCTTGTGTAAGTTATATAAATCCGAACAAAATACAAAAACTATTGTTGAAATCGTACAGGATAAACCTTCTAATATTAAAAAGTGAAATAATTAAGTCAGTATAACAAAATCGAGTTTTAGCCTATTTCATGGGCCAAAAACACGGCTTATGGACCCTGATCCTTTATGACACTTTAATAAAATGAAATTTGATAAATTTATGACATTTTGATAAAATGAAATTTGATAAATTTATGACATTTTAATTTAAAAAAATGACAAAAATCGTGCACATACCTTTAATAATGAGAGTTTGAATGACTTGAGATTGAGGAAGAGAAGGGGGGGTGTTCCATTGTTATTTTCTGAAACGAGCGCTATTAGTCCTCGACTATTAGTCCTCGAAGACTATTAGTCCTCGACTAAAGACCAGATTTTATGAATCTCAAATGAAATGAGATGTTGCTCTCATGCCTTCGCATGAAATTCGTTAGCACCGAAATCAGTATATCGCATGTATATGAATTTGATAAAGCTAAAATTAAGGGGGGGAAAAGAAACATCCATTGATTCACCAACCTCGCTGTACGGTAATCTCAAAATGCACAAATTTCGTTAATGCTGCACTATATGCTGTGTATGTGCGCTTTGCGGGCATGAAAACGAAATGAGAAAACGGCAATTCGGTCACTTTGGCTACCTTTTTACATTAGGTTGATTTTGTAACGACACCGTCGCTGTATCGAGAACGGAATTACTGTTTTAGGACCTAACAAAATTTCGCTTGAATTTTTTGTGTGAGAACCGAATTGCTCCCCAACCGGGTTTCTATTCTATCTCAATAATTGGCATGATCCTAGTACATATTGATGCTCAAAAGAAACATGTGTAATATTCAGGGCTTAACAAATTTGAAAAATCTGGTAGCCAGCAAAAAATTCTAGTCGTTAATAAAAAATATTTACCCCGCTCTCTTCCCCCGTCATTGATTTTCAAAAAACAAAAAAGTTTTTTTTATGAATTAATTGAGAAAATATAAAAACAAACATGGTTTAGAAATATTAGTTAAATACTTTAGAATAGTATATAATTTAGAAAGATAATGTCTAAGATTTTTAATGAAACTTATCAAAATTACATATCTCTGAAAAAAAAAAAAAAAAAGAAAAAAAAGAAAAAGAAAAAAAGAAATACTGTAAAGGCTGAATTAACAGACGTGCTCAGAAAATGTTGATTGCTGATTATTCAAATGTGAGGATAGTTTAGTTCTACAAAATCTATATATGATGTGAAGGGCATCGATAAAATAAGTGAAGCAAGAAAACAATTTTTTGCCTATTTTTCTATTGAAGTTAATAAAATTATTCTGATTTTATTATTTTAAAATTTGCAGTTAATGAACATATTTTTGCCAAATTAAAAATAAAAGTTAAAAATATATTTCTGTTTGAATGTAGTTTCTAAGTTTGTTTTTTAATATTGTGTGTGGGGGGGGGGGGGGGGAGTGACAGAGAAAATGTCGTTTGTGTTCATTTTTTAAATTAATTTTTGTAAACAAAAAACAAAACAAAAAAAAATAATAAAAGTTGCCAAATTAAATAATTTGGTCGCCAGATTAAAAAAACTTGGTTGCCAATGGCGATCGGGAGACTACATTTCAAGCCCTGAATATTTGATGCTAAATAGTATGCAATCGCAGTATTATACGACAAATTTAAAAGATGGATATCTAGAGGGAAAAAAAACTATAGTAGTTAAAATTTCAAATTTCAAGATCGAATATGGAATAAAAACTGAATAGAAGTTAATAATAGATAGAATTAATAGAAGTAGGTACCATTTTTGGGAATGATTATTTTTGTCTGGGCAACCTTTCTTAATCCGACACACCGCTTGGTTTGTTATGTGTCAGTTTAGAGAGAACCAACTGTACAATGTTATCTTTACTTTTTATATCTTTCGTGAAAATTTTCAGTAATTCCAATCTTAAATTCCTTGAATTGAAAATAATGAAAAGAATACAGTTAACCTTTTTAAAAAAAAATACAGCATGATAAAATACTATCGGCTAATCTTTTTTCCTCTACAGTTTATTTTCTTCCTTCTAACTACTGTAAAAAATTACCATCAAAAGCTCTCTTTTGAAATAAAACGAAAATTTATGCACTTAAAATCTAAAATGCATTAACTGAAATAATATTATCCCGCCTTACAGATATACTCAGGTCGCTTTTCTATGGAGCTGAAGAAATCAATATCGATGCATTTATCAATAAGAATAAAGAAAATCATACTGTGTTTAAAGATTTATAGTAAGAAACTTAAATCTGAATGCAATTTTCAATTTGCACGGAGACTACTTCGTTTTCCTTGTTTGATATAGCTTTATAATTGATTACTTGAGTTTCTTTGAGGCGCAGCTGCACATTTGCATGTTTTATTTTAATGAAAGAGATTCCAAGAAGAGAAAAAAAAAGATTTATGGAATATTTGGGAATATATAAAGATTGTTTTGAGATAAAGACATCACGTATAATGTAATAGTTTATCTTACTTAAATATATATATATTTAATTTTTCACTAATCAGACTCGCTGTTAATCCGAAATTGTTAATTCATTTGTTTATCCGACACACAACTTTGTGTTAGTTTAGGGAGAGTTTACAATATATTGTTACATCGATATTTTAACTTATAGAATCAAACAAATACTGTCTGTATATTGATTATATTTCGAACCCAATATTGAATTCACCGGAAATACTTCTAATTAAATACCAATATTTGTTAGATATTGGATTCACACTGGAATATTTGCGATGAAATGCCACCATTACAAAAATATTGGGTTTACATTTGAAATATTTGCAATGAAACGGCAATATTGCAGAAAAACTATCCTTGTAATCGGAAATATTGACAATAAAATGGTGAAATATTTCTTGCTAATATTGGTAAAATGTAAACACCCTAATATAATGACAATCTTGACAATATTGGCCAAGATGTAGGCAGTATAGAAAATATTATAGCACGATATTGTTTTGCGACTAAAGTGTAAAGTTTTCACTTTTATATAAAAAAAAAATCTTTTCATTGCACTGTAAAAGAAAAGACAAATGATTCTTAATCTAGGAAAATATAATGTAACTATGAACGAAAATATACAATAACCTCTTTCTAGTTACCCACGATTCCGAAAAGCGTTCTTTATCTTTCGAAACATCAAAAACCTATATATTTTCGAGATTTAAAGAAGCATTTATAAGAACATTTTCATGTTTTAGACGCACATGTTTTACAGACAAACATGATCAATTAACTGCATTAACATTAATATCAGTTTGTTACTCTTGCAAGTGTAAATTCAATTATGCAGCTGAAAATATTTAATTGAGAATTGAGAGCATCCTAAAACCGATATCCTGGTTTGAGAAAACTGATTAATACATTATAAAAACTACTCAGAAGCGTTTCCGAAAATCGGTGGCAGCAAAAGTAATTTCATTTTTAAAAATGCTTCTTTAAATATCGGAAATATTTAGGTTTCTGAGGTTTCTACAGGTAAAGAACGCTTTTCGGAATCATGTGTAAATAGGAAGAGGTTATTGTATATTTTCGTTCGCTGTTACATTATATTTTCTTACAGATTAAGAAACACTCGTACTTTTTTTTATATAGTGAGCTCAATGTTGCATTCATCGCAAATACTTCCAATGAAATACCAAAGAAATATTGGATTTACACTGGCATATTTGCAATGAAATGCCAATATTGCAGAAATACTCTCTTTATAATAGAAAATATTAGCAATAAAATACCGAAATAGTTCTTGCTAATATTGTCGCAATATTGGTAATATGTAAACACCCCAATATCACGAAATCTTGACGATATTGGCCAAGAGCCAATGTAGAAAATATTAGCCCAATATTGTTTTGCAACTAAGTTGTCATTTCTGTAAAAAATTTCCTTTTAATAAAAAATAAGAAATATAAAAAATAATTGCGGATTAGTTGTGTATCTAGCTTTTTTAAAAACTTTTTATCATAATAAAATATCATTAATGGTCTTTTTCTCTTTGCATTTTCATCTCCTGCCTTCTATTGCTATAAAAATTGACCATGCATTCAGTTTGTCTGTCCAGCCTGTCCGTGCTCTAACTTGCATAAATATAGTCGGATTGCCATGTAATAGATATATGTTATTGAGTTTTAATATAGCATGTTCGGTATTGAAAATAAAGTGTGTAACATTCATAATTCGCCTTGGCACTCAAAAGAATGTAATCACATTATGGTCTATTAGAGAAAAACGTTTGCAGTGTATTTTAATGATGTTACACTATTTCAAACATTTTGAAACTGATATACATCAGTGAGGTTCACTACAAGATGCTTACTATAGAATATGGTGTACATAGCAAGAGGGACTGCTCAGATGAGGAGATCAAGTCTGTAGAGCATATATGTCTTCCTTGGTTCCCTTTATTAAGGTCTTTAAAAGAAAGAAAAAAGAAAAAATACAATATGCTTTTTGTTTATTACTTAGTGTGTATAAATTCTATAGATCATATACAGGGCTGCCTAAAAGAATCCGAATACATTTCCGCCTATTGACGGAAATTGCTGAAGGGAAATTTCCAACTGTGTTATGATGTGTTTCCTAATTGAACTAAATTGTAGCATAATATGTAGCATAATATGTGTGTTTGTATGTTATACAAAATTATAGATCATATACAGGGCTTCACAAAAGAATTTGAATACTTCTCCAACTATGGATAGTAATTGCTGAAATTGGGTTTTCAGATCTCTTATGCGTTTTTCAAATTGTTAACTTAAATATTGGGCGGGGTTAGTTGAGCTTAATCCGAAATGTAGGCCTCCCTCTGCCCGGTTTGACCTTGACCTTGTTAACTTAAATATTGTATTTCATCTTATTAAACGGGGAAGTTTTGTTCAGTATTCTGAATGTGTTGGAAAGTGTTTCATAATCTATGCTTGACACATGATTTTTCTTTCTTGTCTCAATCAAATGAAGCTTTATCTCATGCAATCACTTAAAATGCAAATGCATCAACTGAATTAATGTAATCCGGTCAATTTTATGCAGGATTGAAGAAATCAATTTCGATGCATTTATCAGTAGTATAAGAAAAATCACACTGAGTTTAATGATTTATCCTAAGTGACTTAAGTCTGAATCTAATTTTCAATTTGTATGGAGACTCTTCTGCTCTTTTCTTCTCTGATGGAACAGTCATTAAAGTGGAACACTCGATTTTCTTGCAGACTCAGATGCACATTTACATGTCTTTGTTTTAATGAAAAATAGTTCGAGAAGAAAACACGTTTGTTTATAGACTATTTGCATTTATGTATATTATATGAAAGGCAAACTAAAATCGCTGAAATATGTTGGAAAAAAATATGTTTTTCTTCTAGGCGGATTTTTAACATTTAAACAGAGGAAAATTATTTGGACTAAATGCAAAAGTTTCCTTTTACCCCCCCTCCCCCCTACTTCCTTTCCCAATTACTACAAAAATGAATAAACAATCCGCAATCAAGTATAAAAATAGGCCTCAAAAAAGATATTCTAAATGTTCTAAATTATTCTAATTTCTTTTCATTGTTAAAATCTCCGGATATTATGATACGTATTTTAAAGAGATTTCTATTTTAGAATTTTATTTTTAACAGCGTGATATATTTACTGTGTGATATTTTTAACTGTGTGTAAAATTTCTTTCCATTAATTGACAGTTTTCTGAATTTTTTAATATCCGTTTTCAAAACATATTTTTTAATACATCACTAGTTTTAAAAGTTGCTCCTAATAAGAGTACAATATCGCCGTAGAAATACTCTAAATAGGTATTTATATCTTCGGTTTCTCCGCGAAAATTCGGTGATTAAAGTGTACGGGTAATTTTTTTAACACTTTAAAACATTTTTCAAAAGTGTTTATGAATTCAATTTGTCTGTCTTCCTGTCTTCCTGTTCTGTTCATGCTCTACCTCTCGTAAATATATACTCGGATTGCAATGTAATTGAAATATATTATTGTGCACAACTATGCGTGTTTGCTATTGAAAATTGAGTGTGTAACATTTTCAATTCGTTTACAGGGACACTTAAAATAATTTCGTTACATTATGGTCTACGGGGAAAAATCGTTTTAAGTTTATTTTAATACCGCTATACAGTAAAACCTCTAAATAACGGACACCTCGGGAGAGCATAAATTGTCCGCTATTCGGAGGTGTCCGCTATTGGGAAAACTTCAGAGATTCACAAAATCGCTAAGAAATGCTTAACGTTTCATTAATTAGCTTTTATATGTCCGAGAACTTCCATTATATGATTAATCAGAAATTAAAATTACTTTTTTAAGCAATAAAACTGAAATGAAATTGTACATACATTTTTCCACTGTTTATTACATTCTTAAGGAAAAAGCTTTTGCTTGCGATTACATGTAGTTAGTTTTTCTATGCGACGTTTTAATGCTATCAGTAGTTTTAATCCTTCTAAATCATTTTTTTTTTGGAAAAAAGAAGAAAAAAATGTGTGTAACTGCTCACTGTGTTTCGCCGCTTCTTGGAGATTCTCGATATTGTAGGAAACATCCCCTAGTTTCAGTAACTGATTCATATCACTAATAGAGTCAGCTTTTGTCGAAGATTCTGAAGGAATATAATTGCCTAGTTCAACTGATTCTTTTTCAGTAGGTCATCATCAATATTGATGGACATTTTGGCATTTCATCACTCCTGATCCATTTCATTAATTCACTTATTGCGATAGTTCTTCATTTCTATCGGAAATAAGTATTTCATTTTCTTTTAATACAAAGCCTGCTTTTCTGAAACATTGTCGTACGCATACGCATTCCGATTATATGTTTTTTACAGCTGAAGAAATCCGAATTTGAAAGCATCGGGAACATTAACTAATTTTAGGCTGTTCTCAACTGTATTTATAGAATAAAACTTCGAAAGAATATGGCTTAATAAAAACTTTCTCTACCAGGCTTTACAATTGTGTATAACGCCTTGATCAAGGGGCTGGTATACGGAAGTTGTCTTTGGGGTGTGGTGGGGTGAGGAAAACACTGTTTTAACATTGTCCAATTTAAAAGATTTTGGATGAGAAGTTGCACTGCCCAAAAACAAGAGAACTTTTCTTTGTTTTTTCATCCTATTATCAAAGGAAGTTAACCATTTAATCACTAAAAAACTGGTTATCCACGCTTTTTATTCGTTCTAGAACACCAATGTTTTTTAATTTGATGTTCTTTGAGAACCACATGTGTTTCAGAGATTTTTGAACTATAAGAATAATTTAAAATTCCCCTATTACATTGCAACATAATAAAATAGTGATTCGCTCTTTTGTCATTTTTTTTCGCCGATACAGCCATCCTTTTTAAAGCACAACGTCTTATTCGAAAAACATCTGAAAAAGAGTCCACTTTCCTCGGCATTAAAAATGTTTCTTTCGTTATAACCTTCACAAACTGATTGCAGTTATTCATGCCAATCCTCCACTTTTTTCAGAGCTACAGATTTTACTTTTCAACATATTGTTTTGAAAGAGATGTTGTGCCGAGACAGGAACTTTTCCAGCCATCTACCCAAATCCTTAAAATCATGTAATCCGAGTTCTTTGGCGACTTTTAAAGCCTTTTCCCGAATCAAAGGCCCACTGATATTTTTTTTTTGAACGGAGTGAAATAAACCAATTCAGAAATATAGAATAAAGTTCAATGGAATCAGTATACCTCAATTTCAAATTTTTGGTGTTCTAGTTAGAGTTAATAATCCACAAATTCTTGATTTCGTAAAATCTCTCCCACTTGTGTTTTACCTATTTTAAAACATTCGGCAAGTATCCGTAAACTCTATTTCTGTTTTTCAGATTCACTTAAATTTACAATTTCAAATTTTTCTTTTAAAGTTAATCGCTTTCGTTTTGAGGTCATTCTCGAAACATTAATCACAAACAAGACACTAAATTCAGAATACACAGAACTCAATATATTCAGAAAACGATAAAAAGGGTTTTAACATATTTGAAGCTTTGAATATTGTATGTCAATTAAATCTGAAGAATCAAACAGTAATCGATACAAAATACATACGATATTGGGGGATTTTCCAGACACCACCCCCTACATTTATCTGTGGTCAAAAAATTTGTGACACATTGCCTTGATAAATTTCGAGGCTTTTTCCTTTTTTTTTTTAATTTTCTTTCACGTTAAAAAATCATTTTTCATCCTGGATCGCCAAAACTACTGTCCGCTATTCGGAATGTCCGCTATTCAGAGGTTAAACATATAAAAATTTACATTTTGGGAGTGGGGATTTGAAAAGTGTCCGTTAAATAGAGGTGTCCGCTTTTCGGGAGTGTCCGTTATGGAGGTTTTACTGTACTACATCAAGCATAAAAAATTGAGTTGTATTTCTGAGATGTACTAAAACATGCTTTCTGTAGAATATGGAATTCAAAGCATTTATCATTCATTTACAGGGTCACATAAAAGAATTAAATTGCAGTGTGAGCGTTACAGGTATGAGCGATAAATTCTGGAAGTGCATTCTCAGTTTTGGTATGTTGTTTTAAGTATATAAATAATTTTTTCCGTGGTGTATAAAAATTCTGTAGATCATATTATAAAGGGCGTTCTAAAAATTTCTTAAACAGTACTGTGTATAAGCATATATTGCTTAAGGATGTTTTTAATTGAGTTTTGCATTTTACAGCTGAACTATATTTAGTATACTAAGAAATGTGTGTAGAATATAATAAATTCATATACTATTCATAATTATACATATACATATACTATTCATATACTACGCAAAGACCTATAAGATATATTGCCGTCTATGGATGGTTATTTCTTGAAGTACGTTTTCAGTTTTATGCGTTTTCTAAATTGTTTACTTAAGATATCTTCTTCCACCTTATTAAACGTTGAAGTTCCGTTAAAGCATTCTGGAAGTGTTGGAAAGTGTTTCATAATCTATGCTTGACGCTTGATTTTTCTTTTTCTTCTTCTTCTTTTTTTCCCTTTAAATTTTGACAAATTGAACTGTTACTACAACGTTTTGTAATTTCCGTGAAAATCTCCCATTCTTTCAAGTTTAAAGTTATTTTAGTTAAAAATTAAGAGGATAAAAAACATATCTTTTAGATTTATTAAAAATATATATACTATAATAGAATAGCATTGGCGGATTCCTTTTTCTGTATATTCCCATCGTCTTTATTCTGTTTCTGTAAAAAATAACCTTGAAGAACTCTTCTCACAATAAAATAAAGATTTATTTCATGCAAGCTTTTAAAATGTAAAAGCATTAACCGAAATAATATACCACCGCCTTAGAAATACGCTCTGTTTGATTTTGTGCAGGAATGATGGAGAAATCAATAACGATGCATTTATAAGGAAAATCATAATGTGTTTAATAATTTATCGTAAGAGACAGAAGTCTGAATGTAATTTTTTGCATGGATACTCCTCCGTCGGATGGTACAATCGTTAAAATCGATCACTTTATTTTCTTGAAAAGTCAGCTGCATATTTACATATTTTATTGTAAGTAGAGTCCAAGAGGAAAGCATGTTTATTTATAAGGTAAACTTAAAATCGCTGAAATGGGTTGTAAAATAAAGAAGCTTTTCTAATGGACGGATGTTTAATATATCACCTTTTATCTATGGACTGGAACACATACATTCCACTGACTGATAGCAGGGTTGCGACTGGCTACTAAATTTTTATTCTACCCGTACCACTTTTTCAAAAAAAAAAAAAAAAAAAGAAAAGAAAAGAAAAAAGATATACATATTTATATAGAGATAGATAGATGAATTCTTCAAGGAAATTTTCAAGAGAAATATACTCCAAAGAATTTTTTTTATAAATAGTGATACGAATAGAATCATTATAGTAAAACTTCAGGTCTGTCCGATAATGGTGTGTCCCATGTGTGTGTGTGGGGGGGGGGGGGGCTGACATAAGGGTTGATCAAGCAGTAAAATCGTCTGAGAGTCGGCCATGTAATATCAGAAATTTCTTTTTTCTTTAAATAAAACAGCATAAAATTTACATTTTCAGACACATTCTGAAAAAAACTAAAACATCTTGAGAAATGAGCTATATTGAAATATGCATAAATGAGATATCTTCAGTTGAAATTCGACTAATCCTCCCGATCAGCGATGTAAACAAAAGCGATTCCTTCCTTTGTGATTCAATAAAATAAGGACTATGGATGAAATAATTTTGCTCATTCACTCAAAAAAATTAACTGCCTGTGCACGTCATGCGCTCTTAACCAATCAGATTTCAAAACATGCAGAAATGAAGTTTTTCCTTTAATTGATAAATTATGAATGTGATGAAGTTAGAATGATTATTTCAGTAAACAGATTTGTCTGAAACTCAGAGGGCGCGAAGTGGTATTAAAGCGGTAAATACTAGATTTTATTGACTATACCATGACTTCTAAGGATTTTCCGATTTTTATCGAAACGAAATTAAAAGTCCGAGCCAAAGAGAGTTTTAGGGCCGGCCCTTCCTGCCTCTACTGTCACAAAAAGTTAAACTTTTCGATGTCTTAGAAAACATACATGAATAGAATATATAAATACATATTTGTTGTTTTTAGTTTTATCTCATTCCAAAAATACAAAATAATGATTAGAATCAGTATTAGATTAAGACAGATTTGCAATATCAGTTTTAAGAAAATTGCATACCAAATTTGGGGGCCCTCAAAATCAAGGGGCCAATGGCCACTGCCCAGTTGGCTCAGGCTTTAATCAAGCCCTGTTTAAAGTGAAGCGTTGAATTATTCTCAATGCATAAAATAATCCAAAACCGAATAATTCCCGAAGACCCAGAAATAATCCTTTCAAAAATCATTTATCAAATCTTAATTTTATGCCTTTATATTTCTTTTTTTCAGAAATTCATTACTGACCGAAATTATCAATTCCAAAATTTTGTACATGGCAGTTCTCATTTAGCTTCGTGACTAACAAGCTTCAAATAAAGAAAGCAATTGCTTACCCTAGCGCTTTTTCTCTTTACTTTATGCCAAGCTATGTGTAGGTGCACTAAAAGATTCAAGTTCACTTATGTAGAAATAAGTTTTATCATGTCTTAAAATATTAATTAACAGAGAAATCTTTCTATATACGGAAGCATATATATATGTGTTTGTGTAAAGTGTAAAAGATGAATATTTAAAAATCTGATATATCAATATCTGAAAAACAAATTGCACAAGGAGTATTTAGAAAAGTAATTAAAAAAAGCTGCAATTTGAAATTTAATTACTTCTTAACTAATATGATTGCTCATTTTACTCACCTGTGAAGGATGCTATGACCCTCATAGCTTGTTGCTGCTGAATAAAAGCGCTTTTTTAATGTTTAATGAATTCATTACAATAAAGAAACATTCTTTGAATTACATCGAGACACATATAGTCACAGACAAGATTAAATACATTAGATCGTTGAATTCGAAGTGTGGGCTTTTATTCTTCGAAGTATACGAACAAAATATTTCTGAATTATGAATGGGAATTTATTAAATAATTTCGCTTGAAATCTGTAATCTGTAAAATGTAGTTATGTATATTTATCGACAGTTTTCAAATATGTACAGTTATTTTAAGTAACTCGTATGTGCTGTATTCGTTTATGATGCAATAGCACTTTAAAAAGATGTATAGGTCCAGGTTCTCACTTTTGAGGCGATTTTTTTGACAGCGTGTTTTGTGTGCGCTTCGTTTACATTTTCCATATGGATCTGTTGCTTTTTATAATCAGTGTAAGTAGGGTTATCATTGATTTTTGATTAACTTTAGCTATTTCGCTAATCAGGAAAGAAAAACTGTAGCGAAATTAAGATACATTTCACTGGCCCCTCCACCCACGGACCTGAAAATTTTGCACACACAAATCGTTTGTACTATGTTTTTACCGGTAAGTGCTGAGAGATTTTCGTTAGTACCGCTTCAGGTACCAAGTTATGATAAGTTCAATGGTGAGGGACCAGTGAAACTGGGATTTCCCATAGTAAAAAAAAATAAAATGTTAAAGTGACGAAAACTTGTCAGCTGTTTGTACTACGTTAATATCAGCAAGTATATTTCCGTTTGTACCGCGTATATTTCAAATATTTCCGTTTGTACCGCTTCCGATACCAAGTTATTCAGAATATTTAGGCCATCCCCGGACCTAAAGATTTCGCATACACCAATCGTTTGTAATCCGCTATACCAGTAAGTACGAGAAGATTTCGTTTGTACCGCTTCTGGAGTTATTCAAAAATTTTTTAATAATGTTAGCAATAAATTCGTCATGAAACACTAATTCTAAAACTGTTCTTTAACACTCTAACGTACGCCTCGCTTATTTCTCTTTTTCAATGTATACCGATTTTTTGTAATTGTTTTCAGATTAATTATTGATCTAAATTCAACTATCGGGTGTAGAAACTAATAAAATAACTATTTTCTAGATTCTTTAGAATGTCAAGAAAAAAAAAATTCTAGCCAGTCTTATTTCAAAATAGTTTTGTGAATATAGTGTTGTCCCGTGTTAACGTGGAATTCGGGATAGTATGTTAATCGGTTAAATAAAGAGAAAAGAAATATGAATGAGTTCTGAAAAATCCAAATGCAAAATCAATTATTGAATAAAGAGATTGAGAGAGTCGCAAAGAAAAAAAAAAAAAGTTTTTGTAACTCTCGTAATTTGGCGATTTTAACCCTTCGTTTTGTCGCGATTTGGCGCAATAGGGAATTTTAGCGAGAACTCTGAGTGTTATACTGGTACTGGTCGTCAGGTAAATCCGTCTTCATGCTTTTGATCCGGGTTAATCCATTCCATACTGAAACTGCGAAAACAACCTTTTACAAAAGAAGTTTCTTCACTTATGAAAATAAATGTCTGGAACAAAAGAAATCTTTTCTTCCAAACGATAACGTCTGTTTTAACTATTTAATTTTTTGTTATTATCAATCGCAATTTTTTATATTAAAAAAAACTGTGAAATTCTAACTTTTGATTCTTTGCAAAAATGCATTTCATAAATAGTTAAAATTTGTATTTTCATGAATTTCTATTCACCTCAAAAAGAATTCATGTGGAAGCCGTACTTTTGTTTTGCCGTTTTATCAATACCTGATCAATATTACAATTAATTTTTTTTTTATGATTCTTGCAGTTGGTGCGCTTTTGGATCGTTTTATAATTCTTAAATTAAAAAGGCAATTTTTTTTTCCTGAGCAGTTTTGTTAATAGTATCACCTATTTATTATAAAAATATTAGTATTAAGCAAAAAATTTTAATAAAGGGTTTATTTCGGCGAAGAATGGGTTAAACAAGCACTAGAAATGATAAAACTGTATTTTTAATGCTTGCCATATAATATCGCTTATATAATCCATTTCGTATCATATAATTCATTACTGTTTCTTTTCACTCAATAAAACTCAATAGGCACTAGAGATGAGACAGGTTTAACCCGAGCTGATGAGCTCGGGATTTGAGGCCGGGCCTCAAAGTGAAAATTTTATTTATACAAATTGAAAAATAGTGGTAAAAAAATTGCTATTTGCAAACACACGAATGAGTATAACTTTCTTAAAGTATTTTACAATCCTTTAAATATGAGTTTGAAAGGAAATTCAATTGTTATTAATGATATATATATATATATATATAAAAGATTGTACCATACAGATAAGATATAAAGAGAAATATTCGATCTGATTCTGAAGTCTTTGCATGATCAGTGTTAGTAACATAAATAAGCCGTGAGATTATCCTTTGTCTATCTTTCCTTTCTCTTGAAATCCTTTTCCAGAATTATTGGAAAACAGAACTAGTGTCTTTCTGTCATAGTTGTATAGTGATATTTTAATATAATAAGACCTGTGACTTTTCCAGGTTTCTGCTAATGGTTGGATATAAATAACAAATTTGTAATTTTAAGCAGATTTTTAGGGATATGAAAATCACAATGTGTTGTCATGAGGGAGTATTTATTATCATCTTCATATATATTATTTCTGTTGTCTACATCCCTTTTTCTATGGATTTACGAAACGCACATTAACGAATAAGGTACCATTCAAAAGGTTTTTGAAGTGTCATCTGACATAGTACACTCACATATCGTTGAAACATGCTTTTTGATTAAAAATTGCTGTTCTTTAAAAATGAAATCGGCACTGTTTTCATAAATAAAATGAAACGTTTTCATAAAATTAGTGTTGCCACAAAATAAAATACCGCATTACAGGATGTCCAACAATCTTTATATATAAAAAAAAAAAAAAAAAAAAAAAAAAAAAAAAAATAGTACAAAAAAGATAAAGTACGATTTTTCCGCACGGGTTTATTTTATATTTATGGTTAAAAAAGGAAAATTGAAATTGAAATATTTAGAAGAAAAAGACACCATCGATCGATCGAAGCAGCAGTATTTTACCGTGTAGATTAAAATGTTATATAACCCTTTGTTATATTAAATTAAATTGTATTTGATATGTAGTCAATTTATTTTTCTCTGCTCCGTGTTTTTCCGAAGCGGATGACGCCATCCTCTAACACAGTTAAAATACGATTGTTATTTTTTCCTCTCGCGCGTGCCGTTTTCTATCTTCGACCAGTTTTTAATGTAACTTTGATGGAATAAAGGAGATGATATTCTGGCTTGACTAATGTTGTTTGTTGGTATTTTTAATCCTTAAATTTTCTTTCGAGAATTAAACCTGCATCTAAAAAATATTCGATATTGCTAAGAAATATTAGACTGCAGTGCGAAATCCTCGAACGGGTCCACTGGTTAATACTAATTTCTATATAAGAACAGATTTGAAGTTGGAATATTAATCTTGAAAATACTTTAAAATGTTATTAATACTTTCGGTATCGAAGTCGGGTTCCGAAAAAAGAGCCCTCGTCTCTAAAGGCACCGCTCGCAAATCAGCTCCGTAATTCGCTTACATCATACTTTACCCACATTTTCAACTGCGCGATGCTTTCTAAAAGGCTTAACTTTTACATTAACGTGCTTTATAGCTTTCCAGAGAACGTGATATTCATTTCAAATTTCATTCTACTTTTATTTTTGAAATATGGAAATTATTCCTTAAATTTGCCACTGTGCGTCCGCAAGTGATAAATCTTTCCAGTAAACTGTAACCACAATGGCTCGTTTCTTATCAGTATATGTATATATCATTTCTTTCTTTATACTATTTTTTGAATTCGTGAATTTTATTTGTTTTTACTTTCGGTTCATAAAAATTACCAAGGCAAATAGCGTTTTGACCATGAACCCCTTCTTCTTTGCAAAACACAATAATAAGTAAATTACAAATCTCTCTCTGTCTCTCTTTTTTTTCTTTAGTTTCGTTGCAGACTTATTTTTGACTATGTAGATATATATATATATATATATATATATATATATAAGCGAAAACAAACTGACCAGTTTCATAGCTGGGTTTGGAGAAGGTCACCTTGGGAGTAAAAGATGGAGCAGCTTATTTTTAAGCTTATTATTTTCATCTTTATTTTTTCCCCTGCAAGTTTGGCCGAGAATAGGCCCCACAAACTAATTGTATATATATATATATATATTAAGAAAGAGAATGGAAATGAAAATAAGAAAATTCTGTGAAATAAATAAAGAAAGAAAAAGAAAAAAATGCTGCTATAATGTTAAAAAAATCAGTTTTTTAAATTTATAAAGATGACATACATTTTTTAGTGAAAATTGATTGATTAAAGTAAAAAAAAAGTGAAATTTCAAAATCTTTCCTAAAAGTAATTTTTTTAAGCATATTTTTATTTTTATCTTTTTATTTCCATCTATGTGAAATATGTTATATAAAAAAAAACTTTAATTTAAAAAAGATTTTATAATGTTAAAATAGAAAAAAAAAATAATAATACGTAAACAAGAAATCATTTCCTTCAAAATATTTCATAATGTTAAAAAAGAAGAAGAAGAAGAAATAATAATAATAAAAACTGGTAAAAAAAAAAAAAAAAAAAAAAAAAAAAAAGATTACGGAGAATGAAAATCATTAATAAAATTAGTGCAGAAAGTATTAGAATGCTTTTTTAAGTATCTCATTTTCAATTTTCTTCATTTACTTATTTTAAATTCACGATTTCTTTCCAAAATGTTCCAGAAAAACTCTTACACGAACAAATATGTATTTTAAAAAAATAAATAACGTAGTTAATTAAAAAAAAGTAAAAAAAAAAACCTTTCAACTCAAAATTAATTATAAAATAAAGCTTATGAAATAGATTTTTTATAAAGGCATTTTATTTGTAAATAAATTTTCATACTTATATTTTTCACTTTTGCAAATTTCATCGAGTGTATTTCAGAAAAAAGATTACTTTAACAAATGTTCTTTTTGTTCTAGAAAAACGATTACATAAGCAAACATATTTGAAAAAGATTACGCAATTATTTAAAAAAGCAAAACAAAAAAAAAACATTTCAACTGAAAATTTATAATAAAGTTAAATTTAAAAATTAAATTCATTTTTAAAGGTATCTTACTTTTAAATTTATTTCCATTTATATATTTTTCAACCATGCAAGTCGAGTACATTTCAGAAAAAGGATTACATTAACAAATATTGTTTTTAAACTGCTTCAATAATATTACAAAAATAAAAGCTGAAGGATATCATGAAAGATCATGCCTGTCCAACTTTTCAGCAAACAGAGACGTATCTCAGCTGGTGGCAGTGAAGGAAGGGGGCCATTATAGATATTCTGGGGTGTAGTGGAGGGTATGCGGTGGTATACGCCGTATACTTTCTGTTTCTCAAATAAAGCGTATACCCTCTGCGTATAGCGTATACAGCTATGTGTTTTTTACGTCTACAACACTGTTGACATGCCTCAAAATATGCAACAATGTTATCACACCGTAGTGGTAGCGACACACACACATCTTATATGATGCACATAAATCTCATAGTTGTACAAGAATCGCTTCCGATTAAGGGACTCCATTAAAAAGAAATAATGCATAAAAAAAACATAAGCACAGTCCTATAAATATAGAGGCCTATTAAAACTAGTCGAATGTGCCAATTCCAAAACTTATCTCATACAGGTTTCAGATACACTAAAAACGAATCAGCACCGAACTTATATCAAGGTCTAACTGAATTTTTAAAGTTTGGTCAAATTCCGTGCATTAGTTCTTGAGATATGACTATCGCTAAAATCGTGTAAATCCTGAAAAATGTAGCATAGCAGCGCCACTTGTTCAACAATTTACATCAAAACCTAATCAGCAACAACTTATGTCAACATCTAACTCAATCTGAAGTTTGGTGAAAATCCGTGCATTAGTTTTTAGATAGAGCTATTGCGGTACAAAGTTGTAACAAACCCGTTTTTTTTTTCAAATTCAGCTCGGGCGGGTAGCTGAGCGGGTACCCGGTCAGCTACCCACTACAATCCTGGTTGCGGAAATCATGAAAAAATGAGCATAACAGCACCACTTGCATAGGGAGATTTACACCAAAACGTAATCAACAAAACAACTTATGTCAAGGTCTAACAGAATCTGAAGTTTGATGAAATTGTGTGCATTAGTTCTTGACAGGCAGAGATCTCCTGTCGAAAAATTCTTATTTTATCGTTCTCTTAATGTTTAAATATTTTAAGTTTAATATTTAAGCTTTTCACCAGAGAAAAAGAAGAAAAACAAAATTTCAAACTCCAAAGAAGGGCAATGGCTCTCCCCTACACCCTTCTGTCTGCACTTATGCGTACTTTAACACCTGGAAATATTTAGCCGAAGATTAGAGAAAGAATATTCTTACCGACAAAAAATGATAACTTCTCTAGGAACAAGTATGACAATGGAGCTTGAGTAAGAGTAAATTATTGAAGCCTGTCAGTTAATCGCATGAACGATAGGTATATTAACTGGGGATTTCGGCAATACTAATCATGTATCACTATCATACGTATATTCATTATTTGTTAACTGTTCTTTAGTGTGTATCAACAGTTTGTGTTGCTATAACATTTTTATGGTATGGCATGTTTATAATTGTTTGAATTTTGCGTAGAATTCTCAAAGCAGAGTTGTTTTTTATTTAATTTTTCTCTTATCGCACTGCCTTTTTCCGTATCCGTCTTTAACAAAGGTGTCTCCTTTGTGACAATTTAAATTTCATGCATGTTAAAGTTGAACTGTCAAGCCGATGATTTTGATAAATAAGTCGTAAATATAAAATAAATCAGATTTGATGAGACAACAATACATCTTAACAGAAAGTAATTTCAACTAATAGTGTAACTGTAACTGTATGATGATAAATATAACGTAATATAAATATAATGTAATAAATAAATAACTGTATGATGAAATGAATAATTTTAGATGTACAAGAAAAAATTATCTATTCTGCATTTTGTATCACCATTTAATCAAAATACTTTAAAATTGTCGAATCAGTTTACAAACTATATCTGCTTGATTGAGTATTAGCTTCCTAGAAATATCTTTCTCGGAAAACTTTCTGAAGAAATCTGACGCGTATTTACCTGGAAGAGAACTATTGCAACATTTGAAGAGATATAGCTATCCAACGCAACATCGAACCCAATTCACTAAATTCTGGAGTAGTAGATTTCGTCTTCTGCTAGAGTTATTTAAATTTGTGTCATTTAAATTAAATGTTATGTAAATTAAATGTCTGCTGAGTTATTCACATTAAATGTTACTGATCATTTTATTTTTGAGGTGGCAGTTAATTCAACTTGTTTAAAATGATCCAACAACTTCTATAATCGGATGAAGGGATTAAATATTTTGGCCCTTTTTATCTTTATTTATAAATGTGTGCCCGTTAAGAGTGCTGCATAGTTTGTTGGACACAAATAAATAGAGCTCACCCCCGAAGTTCGAAATTTTTATTTGTGTGGCCGTAGCGAATTGGTAGTATTGGGTTTTTAGTATTTTCTTTACATGAAAATGAGAATTGACAATTGACACCTTCTGAATGCAATTATTTTATGACAATATAACCAAAATCTTAACAAAATAACTTCATTTACAAATTTCTGAATGGAACGAATTATGGCTACATGTTATTATACTGCACATCAACTACTGCACATTTATTTTCAAAAGTCGATTCTCGAATCCAAAAGCATTCACTTATGAATATCACAACAATAAGCATTTGATTAATGCTAATACAAGTTCATAGTTATAAGAGAGTTATTCAGAAACTAAGTTCCAGACTGTTATCACTTCTGCATTCGAATGATATAGCTACTCTGCTTACGTGGTATCGCGTCCTCGGTTGCTAAATTATACAACACATTTCATATGGTGTAAAGTTGATACATGCGCTCATTTAAAACATTAGAAATTCCCGCCGATTACGAAATTTGTCCTATAATTCGCTTTTTGAATGCAAGGAACGCTCAACCAACAGGAATTCATAGTCAATCTGTGAGACAATGGATAAGTGATGGAATGGTTATAGAAGATGAAATTGATTGCTGAAATCAGGCAAAAAGAATGAAAGATGAAGTAAGAAGTGATATCTTCGACCATACGTGGTGCAAGATGAACTGGTTCGTCTAATGGACTAGCATAGTAAGTTTAGCTTTTTCTTGTATGTGGATATATTCTTGGGAAGTTAGCTTTTAGATGACGAGGTGACGTAACACCGGCTGATCTCAAGATGGCCACCAGGGCCTGACAAAGCCCTTTTGGGAAAAATGCTACAGTTTCACTGCTATTTTCGAATAATAATCTGTGCTTTATTTATGTGCTGTATTTAAAACAGGCTACAATTACTGTTCGAAAATTGTGGTATTCCCTGGACGGGCCGTGTACCTATGTCTTAGTTTAATCCTGGACGGCCACCTCCTTTCATGCTAGCATACAAATATTTGTATCTGGTTACGATAAATGGATTAATGTGCTGTGGGTGCTGGGTCACTATGTCGAAAAATATTGTTTCAATAGTTAATTAATATGTATCTCTTCCCACATCTGATCCATATTGTTTTATAACAGTCAATGGACTTCATTTCAGTATAACTCTCGTATAAATGCCGATTTTAGTCTTGCGCTTATATGAATAGTGATGTTCGAATCGATGCTAAATGGCATTCTTGCTCATGGCAATGAATGCATAAATATCAGCAGTATTACAGAGAGACTGCGATGTAAAGGCTGCAGCAGTCAGTTTTGTTATATTGTGTTAAAACATTATATTACGATCCAGTTTTGCCAGAAAGTCAGTACACATTATGTTCGAGAATATACGTTGGAATTCGAGTTGTCAGCAATCAAAATTTAAAATACAGAAAACGTTCAGTTGACTAATATACTGTTAAAAAGAAATATGTAAATACATCACAATGAAAAATACTTCCTTATTCAAAACAACAGATTCATAAATCTTCCAATGTAAATTAAGAAGAGCGAAACAGACGTAAGTAGGCTAATGCGCAAAAGTCTCAAATTAATTCAGACTATTAATTCATTTGAAAACGAAAAGTGTCTTGTCGATGAAAGATTGCGATGGTGAGATAGATACATTTTGAAATATGCACATAACATATGTTACTTAACTCATTTAACAGAAGATAAAATGTAAAAAGTTCTTTTATTACTTTTGTTAAATATAGTTGATGTCTTTTCCACTTGGCTGATTTCGAGAAAAATAATTTATCTTAAGGGATTCTTTTACTGTCCTTGTAGATTTGTTTTACGGTTTGTTTTGCTAAAAATGCTTGTTTTAGTGCATCCTGTTTTAATTGACTATTAAAAAAGGGAATATTTTCAGCTCAATTTGCTTATGTTCTTCAGAGCGTACTGAATCCATAAATATCTTATTCAACAGATAATGAGTTTTGCTAGAAGTACTTGATTTTAAATTATACTATCTTAATTGTCTTAAAATAAGGATTTTTGTTTTTCCAATTTAATTTTGCTGACCCAGATCTTTTATTCAACCAATAATAGAGATTGGAAAATCTAATTAATTCTTTTTTTCCCCTACACAATAAAATAGTGCAATTGTTTCCTAATATAAAAGACACGGTTATTAAAGTTCAGTTTAACCACATATTTATCTACAATTCTGGGAACCTTTCCTTTATTTACAGAAACTTTCAGAAGGATGAATCAGAAACCTCAGAAACCTGCGAGTTTCCAGAATAACAGAAACAGTTGTCCGAAATTTACGAAACGCCAATGGATCCTTTTACTTGAGAAATGATTCCATAAAACTCAGAATCTCTTTCTGTAGTTTCTGATAGTTTTCGAGTTCTGATAGTCTGGTAGTTTCTGATAGTTTTTCTGTAGTTCTGTCAGTTCTTTCTGTAGTTTCTGATTAAATTTTCTCGAAAACTTCCTCAAGATAAGAAAAAAAAGAAGAAAAGGAAAGAAAGAAAAGAAAAGGAAATTCCGGTATTTGTTTCAAAGATTCTTTCATTTTAGTACTTCAAAAATGTAATTAAAAAAAAATTCTTATGTATAGTTGCATTTTGCACCAGGATCAGTCTACATAAAACGTTACTTTTTCTCATGGAAGTAGAATAGTATATTTTATATAGCTACTTCCACGACCTTTTTCGGTACAGGATAGTTAATTTTTGACAAAATATGTTTTTTTTTAAACATTTGTGATGTTTTACATAATAAAACCCATTAAAAATATATATTTGATCAGGATTGATATTTATTTATTTGCATACCTCAGTTGCAAGTTGCACCTAATTTTCTCTATTAGCATCTTCACTTATTTTGTGAATGTAATATACCGGGTGATTATAATTAAAGTTACGAAATCAAAAATCAATAATTTTAAAACTACTGGTCAGAATGACTTGATATTTTAGCAGAACAATCGTGAGGCAATGGAATTTTGTTTCGCGAAGGAAAAAAATAGTTCAAAAGTGTGCCGATAGATGGCGCAGTCAGAGTAATGTAAGGGGAGAAATACCAAAAATGTATTCGTTAAATACAGGAATGTTGTTAGCCAAAAGGAAAAATATGGAGTTCAGGGATTTACTAAAAATTTATTATCGAAAAGACAAGAATACGTGTTTATAGCGACAACAGCAATAATGACAAAAAATGACCAAAAAAAAAAAAATGCTTCATGGAACAAACACTTTACTGATGATTAAGGCAGATGTTGTTCGATATGCCCTCCACCTTGTTCCGCTACTAGTTGGGTGGGCAAAACGGTATGCTCCACAACAGATCGGAGGGTATCTGTACTGATGCAACAGGTGTGGTAAGTGATGCTTGCCTTCAAGTCGGCTAGATTTTGAATCCGTCCGCTGTAAACAACATTCTTCAGGTACCCCCCAAAGCCAGAAATCATACGGGTTTAAGTCGGGGGAACGTGGCGGCCACGTTGTTGGAAAAAGGTGGCTTATGATCCTATCATCTCCGAAATTAGCACTCTGTAGCTGCTTCTGTGAAGCAGCTACAGCTGCTTCACAGAAGCAGAAATGTGCGGAGGAGCGCCATCTTGCATGAATATTGTGCGATCCACACACTAACGCTGCTGAAGTACCGGAAGGACATGGTTACGCAAAAGTGCTTCATACCGCTTGCCAGTATCAGTGCAGGTAACGGGACCCACAGGTGTGATCTCCTCGAAGAAAAACGGACTGAAGATAAACGCTGCCGTTATTCCGCACCACACAGTGACCTTTTCAGACTGAAGAGGTAATGGCTGTAGCTGGGACGGATTCTCGGTCGCACATATCCTGCAATTTTGCGTATTTACAGAACCTTGCAAGTGAAAGTGGGCTTCGTCAGACCACAGAATGTTCCATGCCCATCCGTTGTCCACTTCCATCCGGGCAAGAAATTTAAGTGCAAAAGATTGACGTGTTTCCAGGTCAGCAGGTAGCAACTCTTGTACATGTTATCTCGTACGGATAACAGCGCAAGATGTTCCGTAGGACTTACGCACTGTGCTGTTCGGCATATCGAGCATTCGGCCAATTCCCCGTGCACTGCTTATTCCAGCTTCACTGTTAGTCTGTTCTTGTGATGCTATAGCCACATCTTCCACTTGCGCAGCCGAAACTGGTTTCCTTCCTCTACCCCGTTTAACGTCAAATGAACCGGTCTCTTCGAATTTAGCAATCATTTATCGCAGACCATTTGTGGTTATTGGACCCCTTTTTATGGATTTTAATATCCGAAACTTCCTAAGAGCTGTAAGTGCACAATCATCGTTCTTATAAAAAAGCTTCAAGAGCAGAGCGCGATTCTTCATAGTCCGAATCATGATGAAGCATTCAGGCAAAGAGCTGATGCTCTGCATTTTTATGGCAGATATGTCTGCGGTGCGCATGTCATGTACTAGTAAATTGTATATCTACAGACAATGTGAACCCTGACAGCGCCATCTATCGGCACATTTTGGAACTATTTTTTTCCTTCGCCAAACAAAATTGCATTGCCTCACGATTGTTCTGCTAAAATATCAAGTCATTCTGACCAGTATTTTTCAAATTATCGATTTTTGAAATCGTAACTTTAATTATAATCACCCGGTATATATTATTCATTCAATACTGTATTTTTTCTCTGTAAATTATTTTATATTAATAATAAATTTTATTAGTAAAAAAATATTTATTTATTTTCAAAAAATATGTTTGACAAGCCTTTCTAAGTATCCCCCGTTTCAATAAAATTCTGTTCAGTGATTTCCAAAATATTTTCACCTAATAAAATATTCAAAGACAGAAGGAATCCCTTTCAAGGGTCTGCACGGGCTGGAATTTCCAGTCCCGGGTCTGATCCGACCCGACCCGAGCAAAAATAAGTAAAAACAGGCCCGGCCCGTGCAAAAATCAATAACATTATCACCCCGACTCAATTTCTACAAAAATCCTGATTTTCTTAACATACAATTAAGATTCTTTTAATGAATACCGTAGGAAAATTTTACAGTATATTTTAGATTATTATATCTTTACAAGCCATAGAATACAGAATAGCAACATTAATGATCACTTAGATTCTTATACTATTACATTCAAATAAAGACATTAAGAAAATTAATGTAGTTTAGAATAAAAGAAAAAAGAGGGTTAAAATCATCATAACTTTTATTGCTGTATAATTAAAACTAGTCGGATGTGCCAATCCCAAAACTTCTTTATCTCACACAGATTTCGCATACACTAAAAAGAATCAGCACCAGTTTATATCAAGGTCTAACTGAATCTAAAGTTTTATTAAATTCTGTGCATTAGTTCTTGAGATATGACTATAGCTAAACTCGTGTGAATCCTGCAAAATGTAGCATAGCAGCGCCACTTGTTCAACAATTTACATCAAAACCTAATCAGAAACAACTTATGTCAACATCTAACTCAATCTGAAGTTTGGTGAAAATCCGTGCATTAGTTCTTGAGATATAGTTATCGTAATCAAAATGAAAAAAGTAGCATAGCAGCGCCACCTGTTGGGCAATTTACACCAAAACGTAAGCAGCATCTATTTATGTCAAGGTCTAACAGAATCTGAAATTTGATGAAATTCCGCGCATTAGTTCTTGAGATATAGCTATCGTGAAAATCGAGAAAAAAGTGGTGTAGCAGAGCCACTTGTTGGGATATCTACACCAAAACGTAATCAGCGTCTATTTATGTCAAGGTCTAACTGAACCTGAAGTTTGATAAAAATAAGTGCATTCGTTCTTGAGATAGAACTATTGCGGAAATCGCCAAAAATGCAGCATAGCAGCGCCACCTGTCGGGCGATTTTCACCAAAAACTAATCAGCACCCATTTATATCAGGGACTAACTGAATATAAAGTTTTATTAAATTTCGTGCATTAGTTCTTGAGATAGAGCGCCCACAAAATTTTTGTCACATACATACAGACAGGCAGACAGACAGAGTCACAGACAGACATTTTCTAAAAATGGTCAAATCGTGTTCAGGACCTTCTAAAACGTATAAATCCGTCGAAAACCGGAAGTCGAAAAATTTCATGAATCCAATACTTTCTTCTTGTAAAGACAGAAGAAAGTAAAAAGTAGATTTTTGAAACTGTTTCTCTAATTTATTAAAGTGTATTCCCAAAGATTTTGTTAACAGATGTTCATTATCGCTATTACTATTTTTACAAAACAAATTTCTTGCTCGACGCGTCCTGGGAACAATTACGTTCAGTTCTGCCCGGCCCGAGTATGTAGAATAAAATATAAAGCCTGATCCCGACCTGCCCGAATCTGCTGAAAAAAATTAAGCGAGGGCTCAGACACGATGCAACTGTCCATTGCCGGTATTTACGCTGGACATGTTATATGAGGGGGGTTAGAATGACAGGGGAGTAAGTCAAATATTTGAAAAATCTAGATAACCATGTTCTCACTGAACGTATATTAATTTCTGTTCAGTGTGACAGTCAAGTAAGTCATAGTTCACTCAGGGAGTCGCTAGAGAGCAAAACAAGTTGGACCACTCAATGCAACGGCAATACGACAGTTTTCACAAAATCCTTCATTTCTCAAATTACTAAATATTGACTTACTCCACTGTCATTCTAACCTCCTCATATTTCTGTATTGATCTTGTCAGGTTGGCATCGGCTCGTACACCAAATTTACACTTATTCTCGTCCCAATCACGTCTATTGAAAATTGTTCATATTTTGTCGGCTTAGTTTGATTATTTTAGATTTGTTACATCGGGCCAGTTGCCCTTATTAATTTTTTTATTGGCCTGTCTGGCTCGTTTAATTTTTTTATCAGCCAGCTCCGGCCCATTTATTATTTTTCATCGACTCGACCCGTTAAAAAATTGCCTTTATTCTGTCCCATTTGAAAATTTGCTTTCATTTTGCCTGCCCAACGAGGCCCAGATTTCTAATCCCTTTTTAACTTCAGTTATGAGCCGTAGATGTGTGCATTGTCGTTTGTCATTGATTTTCAAATATATTTATTGAACTAGAAATTGTCACGAACCTTATGTATCCTCCGTTCTTGATTTAAAACGTGAGAGTCTTTTATTTAATAAAAGTAGATTTTTAATTCATAGACATGAAGCTTTTTTAACAATATTTATTTCAAGTTTTATAACTTACCCTAAATAAGCATAGCATTATAAAACAAAACATCGTGTATTTGTATCTTCCGTATAGATGTATCCCCCGTTACAATACGATTCAGGAAATTAACCTCTAAATCTTTAGAAAATAAGGTAATAACCGAGTAATGAGAAGCATTATGATCACCCCTTATCTTAAAAGAAGTGAAAAATAAACTATGAATATAAATATAAAATATTTTGGTTTAGATTCTTCATTGAAAATTTTACTCCCAGAAAGTGAACGTTTTCCGTATAGAATGACCCACCGACACTTTATATTTAGCTTCAATTTTTTTCTGTTAATTAAAAACACTAATATTTTTCACTGTGATTAAATATAAGATATTATTGCATTAAGGTGCATTTACAATTGTAATAATATATATTTTTTCTGTAAAATATTTTTTTTTATCTTTTCGTAAAAATTGCGACAGAAGAAGCAATAACTAAGTGGAAAAAAGAGAGAGGGTGAGAAGCAATTTTTTTTTTTCAAATTTACATAGCCAAAATAACAAATAAACACCAATTTTGAATACACTTTTAATAAAGCATTTCTTTAGTGCTTAGATTGTAACAAGTGAAGCTAAATGTTCGTCGCGGATTTAGCATTTTATTACAATATATGCAATGCTTAAACTTTTATTTAGTTTTAATTTTTGAATTATCATTACACATTATTTTGTATGGTAAAGGATTTTAGAAATTGTCTTCTTTTTACTAAATTTCTTTTTTTTATCACCACACTCTTAAAGTTTGAATTTTCATTCCCTTTATATGAGGAATTCAGTATATCTCGATACCATTGGACCCGTGAAAAGCTTTTGTACTACAATTTTTGAAATTATTTGTTGGTATACTTCCTTTAAAAAAATAACTGCAGATTTTTATAAAACAATGTGTTTAGAAATATGTGCATAGAAATAGGAATGTTAACATCAGAAATAATATGTATAATAATTGCATTAAATAAATTCTTATTTCTCCAGTTTTCATTTTATAGTTTCTAAAACAAAAGTTCCCGTTAATTTGTTTTAACAACAATCGCAATAATAGGATAAATAATGTATTAGGATAAGAAATGGTACATAATTCTCTTAGCATTTCAAGTTATATTTTAACTATTTTAGGGAGGGCGGATGGGGTTCCGCCACCTTGCGTACGTCTATGCTGAAAATTACTCCAGTTTTTCTGACTTTTCATTTTCCGATGCTCAGGTTGGCAGGAATAGAGTTTTTGTAGATGATAAACACGATGTTACATTCTCCCTCATTCGGCAAGAATGTAAACCTGATCACATTTTATTTTCTAGTTTTTATGCTTCAATTTAGCAGCTAATTTTAACGCACAATATTATTCAGGAGTAAAACTGAGCCGTTTTTTCCTTAAAATTAGCTTTTCTCACTTGAAAGAACATTCCTTGTCAGCTCCTGAATGCGATGAAACGCTTTGATATTTTCACTTTTTCTATAAAATAATTGCCTTCATTCTTCTGTTCACCGTGAGCAGCATTCTTGTTATCAGAAAAAGAAGCTTGTTTAACAAATTATCCACAATCCGATCCATTCACTTAATGTGACTTTCATTTCAACCGTAAATAATAGTTTCTAAAAAATGATTGTATGTCTCCTCCATTTTACTTCCTCAATGAGAAAGTGGCTGCCGAGATTTGTTTCCGAAGTTTTCCAAGGACATCAGATGTTACGTGCTAGAGAACTAGATTTCAAGGTCAAAACCAACTGAGAGAGTAATTGCAATATTATTATAATTCTAAGGATGGTGTAGTCACGTGACTTTTGAGTGATGCCCCAGAGCATATTGTGATTACCCAGTGCTCGCGTTTAGAGTTTTTCTGGTTGTTTGTCCACGCGTTAACCATGTGGAACAGACTATCAGAAATGATAAGTTTTGGCTCATGTATGTTTCTGTTTTCTTATTTTTCTTATTCCTCATAGCTTGGAATAAATTAATATTTTCTCTGACGATAACATTTCCGTTTTACTTTCACCATTATTACGGAGCTTCTCATTGCTTTAAATCGCCGGTGTAATTTATGATAAAATCATCTTAATCATAGAAAGAAACCATTGTTGATTGTTATATTGTTATGTTGCAGATTAAAATTACAGAAGAACCCTGTTTTATACACGATTAGGACTTCCAGAGCAATCACAACCGCAGCACTATGCTTGAAATGCATGTTCGCCTTTTCCTGATTAGTAAAACCAGCCATCATTTTTGCAATCTACGGTAGAAATGAAGATGTGAGTGAAAAACCAGCGCTTTGTGTGTTTAACCCCTTCGCGACGAGCGTCCTTTACAGAATTTTTAATCTTTTACTACCGGTTTTTCAAAACAGAAATTTTCGCCTAATTGAATCGCAGAAATGCTAGGATTACATAAGGCAAACCTTACAATAAAAATTAACTGTTGGGAATAATCGAGGATTCTGAGCATCTTATGCGTCACGTATACGTGTCGATCGTCCCCAAGGGGTTAATGACAACGTCATCTAGTGGTTCGTCACTTGCGATACACTCATGCATTGTATGGCGAAAATGTCTTGTTTAGATGTGCTCTATCCCCCCTTAAAGTTTTGTTTAAGAGTTCTGATTCACCCTCAAGTTCTCAGAAGGAAATTTGGTCCAATGTAAGATACAGATCTCCTCCCCCCTCCCACTCTCTTGTCTCTTGAGCAATCCCCCTTTGCAATTTCTTTATTTTTTTATTCTAATTTTCATTCATATTAGCATCCTAGTTGGTAACACTATTCCGCATAAATAAAATCAGCAATCATTTGTTAGATAATGTGTAGAAAACACTGCAATCAGAAAGTGTCTTGTTGCGCTTCATTGCGTGAGTTACGACCATGTATTGTATGGTGTTTTGAGGCGTATTCTATCACCCCTTAGATTTTTGCCCTGGACTTCTGAATTACCTTGTGTATTGAACCCGGTCATGGAAAGGGGATATAATTTATAACAACCTCTACTAAATCAATTTCAAAGTAACTTGCATTGTTAGTTAGATAATTTTGCGAGGTGAGAAAACACCTTAATTAACAATCAAATCATTTTCTCAGCTTTCTGGATCCTGCCTACAGAAAAAAACAGCCGGCTCAATAACATCGGGTCGAGTTCGAGTAAAATCGGGACACCTGACCAAAATCGTCACAAATGTCACACTTTTCGTAAATTGGTCACACTGTGACTTCACAAAGTAGTTACAGTGTGCCAAGACGTCACAACACTATAGTAATAGCAAAACCAGCCATTGTAATATCACTGTGACGTCATAAATGGTCACAAATATCACAGACGCTATGGTGAAATAAATGCGATATCTGTTATACGTATCATTATTACTCTCAAGTGCCCGTCATTTTGTGAAGTCACCGTGACTATACTAATGCTTTGTTATGAGTCAAGATGTGACATTACAGTTATGACATCACTATATGACTTTCGTGTGACGATCATTTACAAAGTTACTATGAACTCATTATGATGCATTGTGGCGAGTCTCCAAGAAGCATAAAAATAAAGTCATCTTGTGACTTGACACGCTCATAGTAGAGTCTCCAAATGTCGGTCAGCTAAGAATTACCATATAACTTCATTGTGACGTCATTTGGTGACTCTTGACAATGCAACTATGGTGTGAAGTCCCGATATATCGTAATGAACATTTCTTCTTAAACATTGCCGTGGTATAGTAGCACATTGGATGCACCGCAATGCAGTCCGTTTCCTGAAAAATTATAAAGTAATCCACACAAGAGGCATTAGATGAAAATAAGTCTTGTAATCCATGGAATTCCTTTTTATTATTACCAGCACATCGACACAAGAAAACAAAGAGGGTGACCTTCCCTTATTCTACCAAAAATTACATGTTTATCCGACAAAAGCGAGAGAAGATCTGATCTAATTTTTCAGATTCATTATCGCCAACACATTGAACACATGAACCGTCTAACTTTTGACAGTTAGCAATAAACCAATATTGAGCATTTTTGAATAAGAAATGAAAGGATGCCATAATTTGGCGGAACATCAATTTTTGTGATTTTTAACTTACATCCGAGCGTTGTTTTGGGAAAGTTAGGCATGTGTTATTATAATCTAACGAAAAGAGTTCATAGTGCATATTTTAGCAGCAGTCAAATTATGAAAACAACGCCTGCATTTAACACAAGATACGAAGAAAGACAAAACAACATATATTACGGTCATCTGTAGTACATTAATATTCGAATTGAAACCGCATGAGAGTAACGTACATTTCATGTTACAAAGAAATATCTGGGAACATTTTTAGCTAGGAAGAAATGATTGTTTTTCGGATTAAAGAATAAAAAGATTTTGAATACAGAAATTAATTCACATAGAGAAACTTTAAGATATGAAAATTAAATTTTAGAGTAAAACACAAAATATATATGATTCTATATCGTAGCAACGATCATTGTGACTTCACAGTGGAGTCCCCAAATGACGATCACATAAGAGTCACAAAGTAAAAAAGTCATTGTATCGTCACCTGGCGACTAGTCACAAAGCAACAATCACTTTAATTTCTCAGTGGAATGAACAAATGTGATCACTTGAAAATAACAATGAGATGAATCATAGATATCACATTTTGGTTCACCATAGTGACTGTGACACTTATGGGACGTATAAATGACGTCACATCGACTAGCTGTGCTCTTAAGGTGGTACCTATTTGCTACACCTAACATTTATATCTCTTTCTTCTACTCACAATTAACTTTTCTAATTGAAAATTATTAGCATTTTGTGTTTTTTTCCTTTAGTTTATGTGACGCCAGTGTATATATTTTTCAAATAACAATTCTCACTTATATCACACTGGTATAATCTTTTTTTATACTTTACTTTATTAACATTTCGTGTATCTGTGTTATGCATAAACGTATTTTACTGTCGTTACCAAAAACGGAAAAACTTGCATGCTGCAAAAAATTAGAATTCGTCTACTGAGAGATTAAAAAAACACCCAAAACCAGTTTTGTAAAAATGTGCCATTACTTCTAACGAGCTCAAATATTTTGCAAAGTTTTTTTTTAAAGCCCTCTATTCTACAGGAGGTCATAAAATCAAGAAAATGCCCTTGAGACTGTAAAAGTGAAGCATGTTTTAAGTGGATTTTCAAACATGGGATTAGTTTTCTTTTTCTATTTGTAGCTTGTTTTCGCGGCTCTTTGAATATTATAGAGAGCACTAGAGAGCCAGTTATGATGAAAAGACACAGAGTGAAAAAGCATAAAACAGAACATAAGTAATAATCTTAGGTGGGCGGTCTTAACAGTATAAAAATCAGTTTTTGGTCAAATCAGTATATTTGCCTATTTTTTTACAGTGAAAATATTATATATATGGACGGTTAAAATAGTATAAGTCAATGTGCAAGGTAACGAACTGTTTAGTTAGTGATCATAGCAGTACAAGAAAGAAATGTTCGCTATTATATTTATTACAGTACACGCTGAACAAAACCAAACAGTAAAGATGATTACTTTATACTATCAAAACACATTTTACGGTTAAATACATTGATATTAACCAAAACAGCCTGTACTCAGTTAAACCAAAAACAGGTGTACACAGTTTTTTCACTTTTCTCTAAAACTGCAATTTCAGACTTGTACTGTTAAGACGGCCCGCACCTAAGATATACATACATAATAAGTCTATCCTTTCCAAAATAAATTTATAAAGATAAGT
Source organism: Maratus michaelseni (assembly GCA_963931845.1). Taxonomy (NCBI): domain Eukaryota; kingdom Metazoa; phylum Arthropoda; class Arachnida; order Araneae; family Salticidae; genus Maratus; species Maratus michaelseni. The sequence goes on along the minus strand of OZ007587.1, from coordinate 316,380,105 downwards.
ATTCAATCCGTTCTCTTAATTTTTAATATAAATATGAAGTAATTGTTAGGAAGTTTATTAATCATAAGATTTTTAGGTTGATTGCTTTAGAAATCGAACTATTGCAATCTTTTGACATTTTTGACATTTGACATTTTATTAAAATACATCTGACCTGTGTGCTTGGCGTCAAGCGCCCCCTTATAAGTCATCGTCAATATATACAGGGACGAGATAGCACACACAAGGAAATTTACAACACACAGAAATGCAACCGCAAGCTCCACAAAGAGTGTGCAACTTAGCCAGCGGGATTCGAACCCGCTCCTACCTACACTCGCAAGCGATTAGCGGTGTGATGCCTTGACCACTCAGCCACGGTGACTATTGCAATGACTTTGTTTCTATATCTATATATATATATCTATATATATATATATTGCAAATCTTATCATCACGATAACGTTCGAAATACTGAACCAATTTGAACGTAATTGGGACAGTGTATTAATTTTGTAAGTATCTTGGACGAATTCGTTAATCAAGTATTTTTCTAGCGCCCCTAGGCGCCAGTTTGCCTAGGCCAGTAAAACCTATTTAAAGCGAAGAGTATACAAATACATCTTTACTTTGGGTTGTCCGATTCCATGACAGTTTTGCCTAAATTTCGTTTTGTCTTTTGTACCGAACGATGAAAGAAATCTTCTTTTGGCGACCACTTCTATTCTGGCACCGAGGTATATGCACCGCTCGCTTCCTCCTTGTTTCGACCCTGGATGAGTATTTCATCTGGTATTGTCTCTTAAATATACAGTGTCTTTCTTATCGTTGTCTAATAGCTAATTCCTAAACCGTTAATTTTAGAGGTATAGATATATGTAAGTAAGCAGATAATGTATTAACACATTGTTGATTGGCTTGGCAATGTGTTCAAGTTGCGCGTTTTTTATTCAAAATATCTACCAGAATTTTTCAACAGCAAATTTCGCTTTATTTAACTACAGACATTCCGTGATTAAATAAAACAAAGATTACTAATCAAAATTTCTGGTAGATGCTTTGAATAGGAAAACGTGCTAAAATAGTGACGAGTATACTCGTCACTAGTCAATAAAGGGTTAATTTTAGAATATTCAACATTTACGTAATTTAAAATTAAAAAGTATTTATTTATATTAACCTCTCTGGTGCGAAAAAAAAAATAAGGCAGCTTTTTTTCTTCTTTCTTTTCTTTTTTTTTCTTCTTTTTATACGTACTAAGATACACTCTACTACTGTATATTTTATTACAAATTCATTTCTTTCGAAAGCCGAACAATTTTAGCTTATAAATGGAAATAATCTGTTTCTCAATCATATTATTATACGCAAAATAGAACATAATTTTTTAGATTAATACTAAACTGGATAATGTTTTTTTTCACTTCTCCTGTATCGTTGATTGGTCATTTTAGAGGCGGGTTCTCGTTCAAGTTAGAGGTGCCCTTGAGAAGGGCACTTAACATGGATGTCCAACAATCCTTGTTTTTGTGCGGTTATTTACCTTGTAACTGCGGATATAAATTGAATGCTGCTTCAAGAATGTATTATTCAACAGTCGTTGCTTTAAGTTTGTTGCGTTGACAAACGTTATCGGCTAAAAAAATCTGAAGGTTTCATTTATTTACTTATTCTTTTCCATTTAGATTTGTAGATTTCCTGAGTTTATAAACTACTTAGAATTCAGGACTTTATGTTCAAAATGTGCAGTATAAATGATTTTGCAGCTTTTTTTTTAGCACTTTCCAACCTAGTTGAAAAGTGCTTATGACTTCGGTTTGTCTGGCCGTCTGCCGTCTGGCCGTCTGGCCGTCTGCCGTCTGCCGTCTGGCCGTCTGCCGTCTGTCCGTGCTCTAACTCCCGTAAATATGCTCAGATTGCTCTGCAATTTTTATATGTTATTGTCGTTATCTATAGCATGTTCCCTATTTCAACGGAAGTGTGTAGCACTTATAGTTTTTTTACAGGGACACTCAAAAGAATTCCGTTACATTGCGGTCTATGGGGAAAAATCATTTGCGGTTTATTTAAATAATGTTTCACTATTTTAAACGCATTGAAATTTATATATATCACTAAGGTGCATTAGAAGAAGCTTAATATGGAATAGGGTGTGCATAGCACTTATAGTTACTTTACAGGGACAGTAAAAATAATTCCGTTACATTACGTCTATGGAGAAAAATCGTCTGCGGTTTATTTAAATAATGTTTCACTATTTTAAACGCATTGAAATTTATATAGATCACTAAGGTGCATTACAAGAGACTTACTACGGAATATTGTGTGTATAGCAGTCATCGTTCATTTACAGGGACACGCAAAAGAATTATCTACTGTCTGTTAACAATAATTCCTGGAAGTGCGTTTTAAGTTACTGAACGCGATTTTAATGTTAACTTGCTTTTTGTCTATTACGTGATGTGTATAAATTCTGTAGCTCCTATACAGGGCAGCACAAAAGTTCGCGAACACATTTCTGTTTATTGGCAAACTCCAGACGGAGAATTTTAAACCTTGCTACGCGTTTCCTAACTGAACTAAAATTTAGCATCCTATGTAGTATATATACAATTCTATAGATCCCATACAGGGCTGAATAACAGTATTCGGATATTTTTCAGAATATTGTATATGTTGGAAATTCCTGAAATTATGTTTTTAAATATGTTATGCGTTTTCCAAATTGTTTACTTAGAAGTTATCTTTTATCTTATTAAACGGTATGATTTGTAAAATTATTTTGGAAGCGTTGGAAAGTGCTACATAATCTATGCTTGACGCATGATTTTTCGTTCTTGTTCTTTTGATGCACAGGTTTTACGGTATCTGGTGGTACCATCTATAACTATATTATAGCAATAATTAGAAAGAATAGGTTTTATTGGTTTTATTGAGAACATACATCTGACTTGTGTGCTTGACATCAAGTGCCCGTTTATAAGTCATCGAAAGAGTAGGGAAAACGAGCATAATATTTCAGCTTAAAACTAAAATATGATCATGGAAAAAATCATTACGAATATTATGAACAGTAGAACTAAGCGTAAAACAAATCGAATTTCGATGTCCCACGGCAGCCCTATCCGATTTTAAGATTTTTTTAAGGGTTAAATGTGATGCCAAGATAAATAAAACATTCAAAACCAAAGTGGATCAAGCGTATTTTTTCGTTCGACCGATTTTGACATGAATTCTTGCTTTAGACACAATTATTTGTTCTGTGCCGTAAAGTTCCATTTACATTATGACAATATCGTCCTAGGCGTCGGCGTTCAAGGTATTAAATCATAAGACCTAACCAATCAGCGGCTGCGTAAAGAACTAATGAACACGTTTGATTGGCGGGAAACCTGTGCTTTTCAGACCTCGTAGACTTGGGGAGATATAGTTATGGCATAATGTAAATGCAGCAAAACAAAACAAGTCCTAGATTGAAAATGTGAGCAACAGTTGCTAGGGTGCTTCTGTGTGAGAGTGGCAACGTATGGGATATATAATTTCATTGATTGAGGCGATTTTCGACAAAAACAAATCTCCAAGCATCTTGGTGACCTTGTCATTATCGCCAAGCTAATGGCGAGGCCTCCGTGGCTAACTGGTTAAGACACCATTCCGCTAATCACTTGAGAGCGTAGGAGTCAGGTCGGCAGGTTCGACTGCCGTCAGCTCCATTGCACGCACTTTGTGGAGGTTCCAGTTGTATTTCTCTGGTGTTGTAAATTTCCTTGTGGCTATCTCGTCCTTGTATATCGACGATGACTTATATGTGGGCACTTGATATCGAGCACACAAGTCAGGTGTATGTTCTCAATAAAACATACCACTCGGCCACGGAGGCCCCTTTGTGTGTTTAAAGCAAATATTCACTCGTTTACAACTTCCGAAGTAACCCGCATACACTGCAAGCTTCAGTAGAAACAACAACCTTGGATGCTTAAAACAAAATTCCACTCGTTCAGAATTCACGAATTAACCTGTCGCATTACAAGCTATAGTGTATGTGTAACATAGCAAATTAGGCCATTAAAGAAACCTCTACTCTTTCAGAATTTACGAAGTAATTTGCATACATTACAAGCTACAGTGGAACATACCAAATTCGGACTTATGCAGCAAAAATCCATTCGTTCCCAACTCGTAAAGTGACCCATATAGATTACACGTTACAATAGAACCTTCTAAATTTGGGTCTTTAAAGCAAAAATCCACTTTTCACAATTTTCAGAGTAACCGTGTCGATTGCAAGTTACAGTGGAATATACCAAATTAGGGCTTTTAAAACCAAAATCCACCCGTTTCCCTCATAGATTTCAAGTTACACTGGAGTACAGCGCGTAGAATAAATAGTGTGGAAAACGGCTACAAAATAGTACTAAAAAACTGAATTCGATAAATGTACAACGATGCTGAACGATAAGAGGTCGATCGCAGCGACATCTTCTAGCTCTTTTCAATGCAACTTTTCAAATACATTCAAGAGTAGCATTTATTTGATAAATTACAAGTAATATTAATAATAATCCATTTGCAACATCATGTATGCATACAGCGGAACTAATTCATATGTGTACGTGCAATAATGATTCAGAACTTTCTTTGAATAAAAATTTCCTAAGCTGTCGGGATTTTTATTTTCACATTTTCCCAAAAACAAATCCTCCTTTTTTTTCGTTTATTTCCGTAAACGATTTATCAATGATGATATGTAGTTATCCTCTTAAAATATATTCTGCAACATATTTTATGTCATTGCTTGATTATCAACTTATAACTATTGTTTTTGCAATACAATGTTTATGTTGAAAATAGCTGGCAGATGTCGCTGCGATCGCCTTATTATCGTACAGCATCGTTGCACATTTATCGGTTACAATTTTTTAGCACTTTTTAAAGCATTACTGGGATAGTCGGTTCCACACTATGTATTCTAGGCGCTGTAACTGGAGCATACCAAATTTGGGGGTTTAAAGCACAAATCTATTTGTTGACAATTTGTAAAGTGACCCGCATAGATTACAAGTTACAGTGGAACATCCCAAGTATTTTACAACTTATATTACTCTCACTGTCTAAACGAATCCGACGATATCTCATTTGTCAAAATCGTTCCATATATTTGGTTTCCGGAGTGGAATTTATAATTACCAATATATACAAACATAATAACACGCATGAAACACAATCCTCTTTTCAGTTTCGCCATAGTCTACCAATAAAGAGACTGACAAGACAATGTATGTTATTTACTAGTAGGATATACACACATCACATGATTGAAGGGCCTTTTCTTATTAGTACTCATCCATTATTCACCATCTTTTATTTGCACAAGAGATGATGTGCTTTTCTAGATTGACTCTGATGACCCAAAAAGTTCTTAACGTTCTTCTATGAGAGGAAGATAAATTTATTTAATCAGAGAACAGTCTAATGTTTTCTTATTCACATCCTTCTTTACCCTTGTTACATTGAATATTTTTTCTTGTTTTCTTATTTCTGATTCTCCGATTCTTATAATTATTTCCATTAGTTTCGTAATCTATATGGTAAAGCAAAAACATGCCCGTAAGTAACACTGACGTCATACCAACGGTGGCAACGACCAAAATAATCTATTTCCTTTTATCGCAATTTTTTTTAACTTGTAATCATCGCACAATATCAATTTTTACACAGTCTAATTTAAAAAAAAAAAAAATGTACTTTCAAATGCAATTTCTTTCAAACCTGTATCTCAATTTACTGTTTTTTTTTTAACGGTTTTTAAAATATTTGCAAGCATCGATTTTTAAAAATCTATCTCAAAAATGAATGTGCAGCCCGATTACGAAATATTAACCCGTTTTCTCGTAAAATAACTCAGCATTTGTTTGTTCCCGTAATATTTCGTAACTAAATTGCCAAACAAAATTAAAGCCTCACACATAAATAAATCTATACTAATATTATAAAGTAGTAAAGATTGTTTTTTCTGGGTTTTTTTTGTTTGTTTGTAGGGGGTAATCTCTGGAACTACTGAAGCGATTTCAAAAGTGATGGTGGCAAATTGATGGTGACAATCCCTGCTCCAACATAGGCTTATTTTATGTCGGTGCCACTACTCCCAGGGGTGTGCAGGAGCGAAAACGTTCTAAAATATCGATTTTTTTTACATTGAAGGAACTAGAAATATGAAATTTGGATTGGTAGTTACTTATAAGATGTAAATGCTCTCTAAGAACAAATTCGAAACAAAATCGAAATTTAAAACGGTGAGATGAACGTAAAGAGTTCTAAAAACATTCTAAATTACAATTTCTATGGATTCTCTGGAACTACAGAACCCTTTTCAAAAGTTATGGTGGCAAATTGATGGTGACAGTCCCTGCTCCAACATAGGCTATATTTTATGTCGGTGCCACTACCCCCAGGGGAGTGCATGAGCGAAAAACGTTCTAAAATTTAGATTTTTTTTTTTTTATACTGAAGGTGTTAGAAACATGAAATTTGGCATGGTAGTTACTTATAAGATGTAAATGCTCTCTAAGAACAAAGTCTAAAAAAATTCGAAATTTAAAACTGTGAGATGAGCGAAAAGCGTTCTAAAAACATTCTGAATTACAATTTCTATGGAATCTCTGTAACTACCGAACCCTTTTCAAAAGTTATGGTAGCAAATTGTTGGTGACAGTCCCTGCTGTAACATAGGCTATATTTTATGTCGGTGCCACTACCACAGTGAGGTGCTTGAGCGAAACACTTTCTAAAATTTCAATTTTTTTATACTGAAGGAACTAGAAACTTGAAATTTGGCCTGGTAGTTATTTATAAAATGTAAATGCTCTCTAAGAACAAATTCTAAAAGAATTCGAAATTTAAAAGGGTGAGATGAGCGACAAGCGGTCTAAAAACATTCTAAATTACAATTTCTATGGAATCTCTGTAACTACAGAACCATTTTCAAAACTGATGGTCACAGTCCCTGTTGTAACATAGGCTATGTTTTATATCGGTGACACTACTACAGGGGGAGGCGGGGTGAAAGAGCGAAAAACGTTCTAAATTTTCGATAGTAGTGTGGCTTAATTAGTAATTTATGAATTATCTGTGGCAGTAAAATTTCCTCTAATGAAAATAGGCCAACGAATACCACTTGGCATTTTTCAAGAATTACGCGAGCAAAGCTGCGGGTTTTGCTAGCAAATAAATAAAACAAGAATATAACAGACATGTAATTGAACTACTCGCTTAAACAATCAAGATAAAAAAGGTTGCTATAAATACAGAAATTTTTCGTGATTAACTGCTGGTATGCGGCTAATACGAATGTACTAAAAATACATTTTGGTTGTTGTCTGAGAAAAACATACTAAATGTAAAAAATCTATTATAGATTCCAATTAAAATAGATTTCCATCCACGCCTTTTACACAGGAGAGAGAGGACATATATATTTTACATATTATATCGAGTATCTTTAACCCGTTTAACCCTGGTTCATATCAAAACAAAAATATACATTTAGTTGCTTATAAGATAAATTAAAAAAGTACATCGGAAAAACTTTGTCTAGTGATAAGAATTTTTTTTCCCCTTGATAAAATAGCTGCAAAAAGTAAACAAAAAAGAAGATTTGTAGATTTTAAGAGACAGATTTAGAGGAAATTTGATTATTATGGAATAGTCGGGTAATAATGGAATGTCAAGGTTTCTGTTTGGTAAATTTATATTCACTGACTACCTAGATGCTACATTATTTTGATCATGCTCTCTTGAAACCATTACATCTGGGGGGTTTTGCCGAATTTTGTTAGTTTTCTTCATTTTTAATCCGTTATTCCATATTTACCGACTATGTTACAATATCCTCTGAAGTTTTTTATTATTATCATTTGTCTGCAAGTGAGGAAATTTCGTAAAATATTTTTTGTCTGTAAAAACTATTCGCAGATAGTTGAAGTTTGTAATTGTATTCGGTTTTCGGGTTTTAAACAATATCGGGATGTTGTATTGTCCCAAATGTAAATACTATTCCATAATAACCGAAGTTCCTCTACTTATTGTTTTCAATTGCGAGAAAAATGTGCTGTAATTTATGGTATAAAAACTTCGATCATGAAAAGGAACCCATTGCTGTTGTATTGTGGAGAAGAATCTATTACTGATTCATATTAGAGATGAGTTCGGGAGCCTGCCCAACCCCAAAAATTTTGTGTCACAAGAATCCGAGCCCGATGCCGGTAGTACTCAGAAGAAAATTGTTAATAACATGTTGAAATAGTTTCAAGATTAATTCTCTCATTTGAAAAAAAAAATCTTACATAGAAATATAAGAAACTAGGGGATCAGCCCCCTATTCGCTAACCCCCGTTAATTGCCAAGCAATTCACATTAAGACCGCTACGCGATCCCAGTTCGCTTCACTTGCTCGCCCCTTTTTGTTTTTGCAGCAATTCTAGCCGGAATGAGTACTACCATAAATCATTTTAACTTATGAAATCGACAATTTTTTTACTGTAAAAAAGGTAATTGAAAACTTCGATGAAAACACAATTAAAAATGCATTTATGTTGGTTCTACCAATGGGCATAAATCATTTAAATTCTATGAAAAAAGCATCTAGGAAACAAAATCAATTTAAAACTCGTTGCACCTATAATATTGTACAGCGCGGCTTAAATTCATTTAAAAAAACACTACGGGATAGGAAGATATATATCATCATATATATATATATATATATATATATACATATATATATATATATATATATATATATATATATATATATATATATATATATATATATATATATATATATATATATATATATATATATAATGTGTAATTTGACATAGCTATTTGGGGTAATAATTTCATTGCATGTGGTCAGTTACTTCTGTTTCAATGGTTAATTTTTGCAATAAGTTTATATATATATATATATCATCAATCATTGTTTAAACTTCGTTCGACATTTTACTGTTCTAATTGATTACAGATTTTTGCAAAATAAATTATTTTTTTTAACTTCATCAAGACAGCAACAGATGGCAGCAGATGCAAGCTAGAGAGTTGATTTTTTTATTCTCTCCGATTTTCGTGTGAGTGAAATTCGTAAATAAATTCTAAATAAGACTTGAGAATTCACTTGGAATTAACGATTTTACTCATAATTAAAATGAGTAATCATCTCAAACTCTTTGGATTACGTACATGTTATTTTATTTTTAATAATTCCTAGTTTGAGTTTCACTGCTCTCACAATTGGCCGCCAAATTGGAGGCAGAGCTGATCTTATCCAATGTAGTCTGTTCATTAGTCTGAGATCTGGAAACTACGGTTGTTGCCAAACGATAAGCTCGAAATTCAGAGTGAGAGAAATATATCCACGTAATACTCCACGTAAGAGAAATATATATATAGATAGATACTCGCTGCATTATAATATTCAAAATGTAGCGCAAAGCGCGATACGAAAACTCAGTAGTTTGTAGCGAAGTAGACGCTATTTTTAACGCTACCCCAGGGTGGGGTGGGGTGCATTCTTTAAATCACGGGTTTATAACCTGCCTCTTTTGTGCGAAATGTATTCTGTGCAACAATTTGCGAATGTCAGCGACAAATTACTGTAATATAATTTATGCAGTGTATGGTTAGGCATAAAATTTTATCCACAGTTATAGCTCTTCGTTATATCGCTCGTTCAGATATAGCTTTCTTTTCATGTATCCTCAAAAAATAAATAAGCTAAGCTGTAGTTTAACCGCATTTATATGTAACTATATATAAATATCCATTGCATTACGTATTTCTTTTAATTCCGCTAAGAGAGTTTAATATGTGTATAAACTAACATTTTGGAGAACAACACACAAAACATTTTCTTGTCTTTCTTAGTTTTTTAATGCCATCGGTTATATCACATTTGATATATAATGGCAAAAGCGGTATAACGAGAGGCCACTGTATTAATAAATCCGTGTCCTCAATTTCAACTGTACATTGAATCCTTTGACAAAAACTAAAAGTAACGAAGTAGTGACTATACTTTTGAAAAGTAATTGGTAGTTGCTACTTTTTAAAACAAGTAGTTGTAATTAACTACATTTTCGAGGAATTAGTTGAAGTTGTAGCTTACTACAAAATGAAAATAGTTTTTATGACCACTGACTATAACTACATGCGTACAACTATCTCATCTAAAGTTTTCTGCAGTGAGTCATAAGAAATAAATTTTAATGATTCGTATCTTCAATAGCGCTCTGTATGCCAAATTAGACATTCATTTTTCTTTCTATAAACACATGTTTTTCCTTTTTCCTTGCAAATAACTGACATATTTACATTTCGTTTTGTCTGCAACAGATAATAAACTGTGAAAGAATGTGAGGACAAAAATGTGTTTTTGTGCCATTTTGATAGGTTCATTCAGAGACAGGGAGGAAAAACGTCAACCTTGCTCTTGAAATTTTCTTGTTGAGTATGTAATTGTAACAGGCTGCAATTTCCTACCTTATTTTTTTATTTATTTTTTATTTTTTAAACGCGTAACACTTCTGCAAAATGTCAATAAGAATTTCATCATGAATGGGCTCAAACTTACTAATTTTATGAGGAATATTTTTCACTCGATGCCCCGTATTATCTTACACTAAAAACAGAATCCCGTAAAACTGGCACAAAAACTGTAAAAACTTGGTACTTTTCCAGTATAGGGCGATCTTATATCGGATCTCTTATCGGATATATCGCCTTCACTGTAAAAAATGATTGTCAATTTCACTGCATTTATTGCAGTAGATCGCAACGTAATATTTCCATAGGTAAAAATACCGCAAATATAACAGTAGATTTAACCAGTGTTTTCGACTTCAACATCCTTTCATGCGAACAACCAATCAGATCACATCGTTCATTTTCCTGGTCGGCGCCTGCGCGCAAAGATATTTTACTAGCATGATCTGCGCAAGGAACTTCTACTTTTGAGTACGTGCTCTTTCCCGCGCCATTGCGAAAGCGAGCAAAATGGTGTGTTAACGTACGTTTACGAGCCTGCATTGTTTATATATCAGTGTTTAATTACAAATGGTTTTTTATATTTGTATTAGATAAACGTAAGCTTTTAATTCTAGTCCAATTATCTAAAATATATATATAAATTATTTAAATTCTTCTCGCCTTTCAGAATTGAAGTGTTTCTATTTTTAGTACTACAAATATACTCTCTTTATATATATGTATTTACACATAAATGAATATTTGATGTCTCAGTTTTGTCACATTAAAAAAATTTCTATTAATAAATTCTGAATTCTTATACATATCATATGCAAAGCAGTAAAGAAATGTTTTAATGTTGGATTAAAATTTTATATATAAAATAATGAATTCCAATGTTTTTCAAACAAACGATGAACTTTATGACTATTCTAATAATTATCTAAAAATGAAAGCTGATTAAAATCAGTCATTTAAAAAAAAATATGGCTTTTAAAATTACAGCAGCTATTGTGATAATTTGTACGGAAATATGACTGTTAAAATTACAGAACTTTTTGTGGTAATTTGTACGGAAAAATGGCTGTGAAATTTACTACAATGATAACCGTTGAAATGACGGAAAATATGCAATAAAATTTACATCGAATTTTACTGTGATTTTTACGTAAAAACTGCTGGCAACATTGCTGCCAGCAGTTTTTGCCGTAAATTTGACGGATTTTTTTTTACAGTGTTGGCGAGAGACGGAAATATTTCATGCATCTTTCAACCTATTCATTGTTTCACATACACAAGCAATTTTTTCAATAATTATACAATTTATTTAATATAAGGAAGCCATGTATGTTTTTTTTTTTTTTTTTTTTTGTACAAACAGAATTAATTTGTAGATAATATGTATCTAAATAAAATATTTATAGATAGATAGATAAATACTTATATAACCAAGTCCAAACGTTCATCAGGTTTGTTTCCATAGCTATATGATTTGACAACAAATATCCCCTTCTCAAACCCAAATTATGCCAAGGTTTTTTTTTTTTAAAAAAAAAAACACCTTATAAAGAAAAAGTACCAAAAAAGGGTTATTTTACAAAATAAATAAATAAATAAATAAATAAATAAAAAGGAAAATGGAAAAAAAAAAAAGAAGGAAAGAAAGAAACCACGAACTATCTACTTTTTAACAGACAAATACTGTTTTACGGGTAAAAAAAAGAACAATTTTTGCGTAAAATAAATAGTTTTTACTATTGTTTCAGATGACAGCTTTTACTGTCGTATTAGCGATTTTTTTTTCTTTTCGAGGGGGTGAATTTTGAGTTAGTTTTTACTACAACCACAAACATTAGATTAAATGACTTGTCAATTATTGAAAAAATATTGCTTAAAATTTGCACGTATTTCATTTCAAACTCTTTTATTAGCAAAAATTGATGTTAGTGATTACAACACTGAGAATAATTGAGACATTTCTAAAATGGTATTTTTAAATATTCGTATACGTAGCACAAACATTGGTCATCTTGGACATTGATGATCAGGTTCAGGTAATACTGAACAGATTAATTGTACACTGCAAAAAAAAAAAAAAAAAAGAAGATTGATTTTACAGTGTAATACTGGCATCCCAGCTGCCAGTATTATACTGTAAAATTAACAGTAATAAACAGTAAAATAAGCAGTAATATACTGCAGCGCATGAGCGGTAGTGTATTACTGCTTATTTATTTATTTATTTATTTATTGAATACATATAAAATACAATTTAATGTAACAAAGCATACATTTTAGACTACACGTGAAATACCACTGATACACTTACTGATCGATCGATGGTGCCTCTTTCTTCTAAACATTTGAATTTCAATTTTGCTTTATAATCATAAATATGAAATAAACCCGTGTGGTGACGTACCACATTATATTTTTATACTAACTTTTTTTAATAGTTATTGTTGAGCACGATATAATGCTGTATTTTATTTTTGTGGCAACATGGATTTCAGAAAACCTTTCATTTCATTTATAAACAATTATGATTTGATTTTTAATTAACTGGAATTTTTAATTAAAACCCCCGTTTTAACGAAATGGGAGTTTACTATGTCAGAAACCGGTTCAAAAACGTTTCGAATGATACCTCATTCACTGTGGTGTATTTTGAAAATGCATTGAAAAAGGGATGTTGACAACAGAAATAATATATATGATTAAAATGTTTATTGTTATTGAAATACATTGTTACACTCAGGGCTTTACAAATTTAATAAAATATAGTAGCCAGCAAAAAATTCTAGTCGTCAGTAAATATATCCCCCGCCGTCGCTTAGAATTATTAGTTACAAGCGGCTCGTCCCGGCTTTGCACGGGTAGACAATGTTTTGACTACAATGTAGGGTAGAGAAGTGTAGGTACTTTAAAAAAGTTGTTCTAAATTGGATAAAAGTGGGAGTGAGACAAAATTGCAGTACTTAGAAATTTTGAAAATTAAAAGCTTGTAAAATTGTAATAAATAAATTTTTCTGTTTATGAACATATTGAAACTAATAAATAATACACGGACCATGGAAGAACACAGCAACTATATGTGTTCATGTAGAATGTGTTTTCCTGAATTTCACGCTCCTACCTAAATCTGCTGATGAGATATGGCGAAATGACCCAAAACTTTTGAATACCCCTTTAACCACCTTCTGGGGGGAGTTTCCAAAATCGCCGAAATACGTGTTTAACCAATTTTTTAGCAGATTTGTTTTAATTAATTTCGCCCTACTACATAAAAGCTGAGATATGGCGAAATGAACTAAAAAATTCGACCCCCCCTTTAACCCCCTTCTGGGGGGAATTTCTAAAGTCGCTGAAATAGGTGTTTAATCATTTTTTAGTAGATTTGTTTTCCTGATTTTCGGCTCCTACCTATAACTGCTGCTGAGATATGGCGAAATGACCTAAAACATTCGACCACCCCCTTTTAACCCCTTTTGGGGGGGGGGTGGAGAATTTCTAAAATCGCTGAAATACATGTTTAATCACTTTTTAGTAGATTGATTTTTTTCCTGATTCTCGCGCTCCTACCTGTAACTGCTGCTGAGATATGGCGAAATGACCTAAAACATTCGACCACCCCCCTTTAACCCCCTTCTGGGGAGAATTTCTAAAATCGCTGAAATAGGTGTTTAATCATTTTTTAGTAGATTTGTTTTCCTGATTTTCGCGCTCCTACCTGTAACTGCTGCTGAAATATGGCAAAACGACCTAAAACATTCGACTTTTCCCTTTAACCTCCTTCTGGGGGGAATTTCTAAAATCGCTGAAGTAGGTGTTTAATAATTTTTTAGTAGATTTGTTTTCCTGATTCTCGCGCTTCTACCTATAACTGCTGCTGAGATATGGCTAAATGACCTAAAACATTCGACCACCCCCCTTTAACCCCCTTCTGGGAGGAATTTCTAAAATCGCTGAAATATGTGTTTAATCATTTTTTAGTAGATTTGTTTTCCTGATTTTCGCGCTCCTACCTGTAACTGCTGCTGAGATATGGCGAAATGACCTAAAACATTCGACCACTCCCCTTTTAACCCCTTCGGGAGGGGAAGAATTTCTAAAATCGCTGAAATATATGTTTAATCACTTTTTTAGTAGATTTGTTTTCCTGATTTTCGCGCTCCTACCTGTAACTGCTGCTGAGATATGGCGAAATGACCTAAAACATTCGACCACCCCCCTTTAACCCCCTTCCGGGAGGAATTTATATAATCGCTGAAATAGGTGTTTAATCATTTTTTAGTAGATTTATTTTCCTGATTTTCGCGCTCCTACCTGTAACTGCTGCTGAGATATGGCGAAATGACCTAAAACATTCGAACCCCCTTTTAACCTCCTTCGGGGGGGGGGGGGGGGAATTTTCAAAAATCCCTTCTTATTGCTTGCCTCGGCCATAACAGCAATCTACAGTCCAAATTTCGTGACCCTGACTTTAGTAGTTTCGGCTGGGCGTTGATGAGTCAGTCAGTCAGTCAGTCACCGTTTCCTCTTTATATAATAGTACAGATATTGTTTAAAATAGTAAAAAATTTAGAAAGATAATATAAACTAAGTTTTGTATTGAGAATTATTATCAGAATTAACTAACAAGTTTGAAAAATGTTGATAGCCGAATGCTTCAAATGTCCAGGGTGTTAAAAAAATATCTGATGCTGTAGCATTTTTTCGCATTGTAACCCATTTTATGTGCCACAAAGGCTGGATTAACACAGTTTCTTATTCTTTTATTGAAAGCTGTCCCTCCTCCCCTTTCCCCACATTCTAATTACATAGCATGCTAGCTAGATAGAGAAGAAAATAATGGCGTTTTCTGTTCATGAGATAGAAAATGGCTTTTAAGTTTAGTTCTTCCATTAAAAGTACGAGAGAAGAGAAATATCACTGCTTGTTGCGCACTAGTAGGGGTAGGGGAGAGAAGAAATGTCGTTTGTGCTAATTTTTTAGTTCAATTTTTATACATAAAACAAAAAAGTTATTCTCAAACAAAATAATAATAAATAAATAAAACATTACAGACAAAAAAAGAACGTCAGATTAAATATTTTGGTCGCCAGATGAAAAAATTTAGTCGCCAGTGGCGACTTGGCGACTGCATTTGTCAAGCCCTGGTACACTTTTTCGTCTAACTCAACTTGGTTTTTGTATATAAATATGGAATTTTGTAATCGATTTTTCCCTCCCTTCCTGGCAGGCTAGATTTGTACAAATTATGTACATATATGTGTTTCCTATGATAATACAATATTTTAATATTTTTAGAACTTAATAAATATTAATAAATTAATTTTAAGGTATTTTTTTCGTTAGCCGACCGCAGATGACAAATCGCCAAGTAATCTTTATGGTTACAACTATACTTATACTATGGTTACAACTATACTATAAACAATGGAGTTAATTAAGCTACAAACTATTTCCCCCAAAATACGCAACTGGTTATGAAACTGCAACAAAGAAATATTTTTAAAACTAAAAAAGTAGAAAATCTAAATAAAAGAGAAAATGTCTAATATATTAAAAAAAAAAAAAAAAAAAAAAAAAAAAAAAAACTATTTTATTTATTTTTTGGAATTTTTTTAAGGAAATTTCGGTTTCTATTATTTAAGCGTGTTTATCGATAGGTTTTAAGAACACATCTTTATTCTATTAAAAATACTATTACATACAAGATTTTTTTTTTTTTTTTTTTTTAAATAGATATACCATGTGTGTTTGTTCTAACTTCGAAAAGCATATATTTTCTCTTTATTTTTAACAAGATTCTAGTCTCTATAAAGATCCTGTACAAAAGAAACTTAATGTTCTTCTGGTATTCGTCATTTCTCGCATCTGCATGGAGAGAAACTCAAGATTTACGTAAATGAAACCCTAAAAATTCTATCAGTGTGATCCGATAAAGCACCTAAAAATAGATTAATAATCCGATTTCATGGCGCCGTGTCGCCAAAAGACACATTTTAAAAAATATTCCTGTCATTTCAAGAGAAATGCATTATTTAATAATAATTAATTATATTCGTGAGTTATTCTGAAATACGTGACATATCGTCAAGTATGACAAGTAAAATTGAGACATACTTAAAAATAATTTAGAAAGAAGAAATTATTGTGATTTTGGATAAAATAAAGAAAAAAAATATGTACGTGTATGTACGCGCCTGTATGTATGGATACTTTCATATATGTGTGGGTAAAATTGTGTATGTACCTACTATATATAGCTGCAAACGTCCCGTATTTTTGTTCAGAATTTTACCGTATTTTTTAACAAGACAAAACGTATTTAATAAAATGTCTCTTTGTGGCATTTATATATGTGGCATTTTTTAAAATTTCATTATTAAGTAAAATTTTTGGTTCAAAATATATCTTTTTGACTTGAAAAACATACGGAAGGTTGGGAACTATGATAGAGGAGACACCATACAGAAATCCCCAACTTTAAAATTCAATAATTCCTTTACAATAATGTACGATATGCAAATGAAATAAGTGCAAAAATAATCTATAAATAATGCTGGGATATATAAATATGCAAATGAAATAAGCCTGTTTATAAGGTAGTTCATAAATGTTGTATACAGTAATTTAAAAAATAGTTTACATTTTCGTTAATAGATTGTGCTGCAATGCCTCCAATTGTAAGAATGCTCAAAAGGATATGTAAAGCTGTATCAAAAGTATCTCGGTGTTTACTTTATATTCTATTTAGATATTAAACCACGAAAGAAAGATTTGTGTTTTAAAATTTTGATCTCAATTTGAGCATTCTTACAGCTTGAAACAGCGCAGTGCCATCTATTAACAAAATTGTAACTATCTTTTAAAATTACTCTGTACAAAATTTATGAGCTGACTGATAAGCATATCACTTATTTCGTCGTTATATTTATTACAATTACTGAAATGTTTAATTTTATAATTAGAGGTTACGTTGTGAAACATCCTATATATATTTTTTAATTGGGATAATGTGTATGTATATGTATGTATAGAAGTTTTTGTGTATGTAATATGTATCCTTGTGCTTTTCCTTAAATGTGAATGTGTGTTATCATATGTCCATGTGCGAACGTTGTATGTAAGTTCAAACGTTGAAAAGTTAGTTAAATCCACATTGTTACAAAACATTATTGTTGTTCGTAATGATAATACATTTCAAATTAATCAGTTAAACACTGGGTTGTGCACAATTCTTATAAGAATATTATGAGAATTGTAAAGGAAAAAACAAGTCTCGGCACCTTGGAGACAAAGAACTTAAAATACGGTACTGCCTTAAACAAAAGAAACAAACAGAAAATCAACGTTTTCCTCCTACTTGAAAACATACTTTAAGAAGGTGGATAAATAGTTGCTAGCAATTTTGCCTTGTTGAGGTTGACACCCTGGCGCCTTTTCTAAAAATCATCCACGTCATGTAAAATAATAGCAGCATCTATTATGTCTTTATTATGTCTCTTAATTGGATTATTTATATTAAGGTAAAACAAAAGTTTTATCAATTCTCGTGTTGTTGTTGTTTTTTTTTTTTTTTTTACACTGCAATCAAAAACATTTAACTTAAAACACTTTTGTTACACATTTCAATTACTGTCGATTTTAATAGCTTTAGACATAAAATCGTGTGTGTGTGTAGTGAGTGTATCTAATGTAGTGAGTGTCATCCTGTATTCTCTTGGAATGAATTTAAATACTTTCTGCACAAACTTCACAATTGTTTTCTTTAAATTGCTTTATTATAGACTGTGTTTTTAAATGTAAGGATCAATCCTGTAAAGCTCTGTTTCTCCATTCTATAAGTTTGCGTCAAACAACGACTGAATCATCCTGAATCCTTTGAAGGCTTGAATAAATCGTTTTTGTTTTTAATTTATATTATAATTGTAAAATATTTCTTTAGAGGAACACAAACCGCTTATCAAAATTTTCTGTAGAACTAAAGCTAATAGAAATATGACATTAAAAAGACATTTAATAACACTAAAAAACAACACATTAGTATCACGTAATAAAATCAATTACAGTAGATGTTTCAAGATTTATACAAGCTCCTCACCAGTACAAATGTCAATCGCAAACCAAAGCACGTTCAAAATTATGCATTTAAAATATTAAATCACCAGGAGTACATCTATGTGTCACAGTAGGACCACATATTATGGTGGAATCGTACATGCTTCATTTAGGGGAGATTTCTGTAATATTTTAAACCAACCTTCTAGAAAAATTCTACTTTTAAAATGATATTTCTAGACTATGGTTCAGACGTAATATGTTTAGTTATTTTAAATATAGAAACATAACATATTTAGTATTAAGATGAGCTTTTATTTTTGACAATGATTTTTGGAAATTTGCATTTTTAATCATTGCATGATTACATAATAAGCGAATATGTATGTTTAAAACGACATATATATATATATATATATATATGAAGCTTTGATATTGGATTTTTAACCTATGCAATTAACGTATTCATAATTAAAAAATCTGAATTTAAAAAGTCTTTTATTTGGTAAATTAAATAAATTGTATTTGATTGCAAACCAATTTTAAGATATATTATTTTTCTTACTCAAGTAAATGTATTTGCTGAAATGAAAATTTACATGGAATAAAAATTTCTATGGCTGTGTGAAACACAAGATATTAATTAAAAAAATCAGATAGTATTTTAAACTTAATTAAAAAAATTATATGAATCAGTAGGCAAACTTTTAATGACAATACACTAAAGAGAGTTAATAAATAATAAATAAAATATCATACTTAAAAAATGAACTTTCTTTTTCATGCAAATATGTTTTTGCGAGGGTAATGATATAAGTAGCTCATATGTCGGAAAGAAAAAGCTTATTTTCATTTTAATTATACAAAAATTCTGTAAATGGCAAATTTTTATTTAGAAGTCTAAATTTTTATGTTTATGTAACATTAAAGAAATAATAATTTAAATTATGGAATCGGCTGGAATCGAACGGTGGATCTCCTGTTTTGAAACTGGAAGTGTTACTTCTGCGCTACTAATGCTTGATTAGATCTCCGCAATATTTATCACTTATACTATTTTATTTTATTTTATTACTTTATTTTATACTATTACTTTATTATATACTTTATTTTATACTATTATTTTAAGTTTCGAAAACTGGGGTGTGGTCGGTACGGATCTATAAGCGCGTTTATGCTCTTCTAAGTAGATGTTGCATGATAATCAGGTTTTCACCAATATAAACATTGTCACAATCTTTACAGGGAATATGATATTTTTTATAGTTTTATAATTTTAAAAGTATAATTTTTCTAGAAGGTTGGTTTACAAGGTAATAGAAATTTCTCCTAAATGAAGCATGTGCAATTCTTCCAGAATACGTGGTTCTATTGCGACATATACACCCTGGTGATTTAATATTTTAAATAGATAAATTTTAATGTGAACAGATACATGTCTGATATCTAACGTGAACACAACAGCTTTGGCTTTCAATTGATATTTGTGTTGATGAGGAACTTGTATACAGCTTGAAACGTCTATATTCTATACTGTAAATGATTTTATTATGATATATTGATGTGTTGTTTTTAGTTTTATTAAATGTCTGATTTTAAATGTGTTTTTAATTTCTAGACCAGACATAATATGCTTAGTTATTTTAAATAGAAACATAACATATTTAGTATTAAGATGAGTTTTTATTTTTGACAATGATTTTTGGAAATTTGCATTTTTAATCATTGCATGATTACATAATAAGCGAATATGTATGTTTAAAATGACCTATTTAAATATAAACATTTGAAGTCATAGGATTTTTAACTTATGATTAACGTATCCATAACTAAAAAATCTGAAATTAAAAAGTCTTTTTATTTGCTAAATTAAATAAATTGAATTTGATTGCAAACCAATTTTAAGATATATTATCCTTCTTACTCAAGTAAATGTAGGGCAGATGTGCCAGTAATGGACCGCATTCCAGTAGTGGGCCACCTTCAATCTTTTTGGTTTATAAAAAAATTACCAATAAAAATTCAGCTTTTTTTTTATTTCATTAATATGCTTTCTTTAAATTCTAGTTTTAAATAAAATCATAATATCAATTATCTATTACTTTTTGTGGGGTGACCATTACTGGAATTTAGGGTGTTTTGATTTATTTCTGTTATTTACAATTAAATTTTGATTCACATTGGGAAATGTGACTATGAGCATGGTTAAATATTGTTGGTAGATTAATATAATATTAAGAAATGTAGAATATAACAATTATAACTATTAATTAAAAAATAATTTTTAAAGAAATTCCTTAAGGGTGTCCATTACTGGCACATCTACCCTATTTGCTGAAATGAAAATTTACATGGAATGAAAATTTCTATGGCTGTGTGCAATATAAGATATTTTTTACAGAAATCGGGAAGTACTTTAAACTTAATTAAAAAAATTCTATGAAGGAGTTGGCAAATTTTTAATGACAGTATACTAAAGAGAGTTCCATTAATGAATAAAATATCCTACTTAAAAAATAGATTTTTCTTTTTCATACAAATATCTTTTTGCGAGGTTAATGAAATAATTTTAATGGTAGCTCATTTTTAAGATCATTATTTTACTACTGAAAAAAAAATAGTATACGGAAATCCCGATTCTAAGGCCCTAGAGATGAGGCGGGCTGAGTCTGAGTCCGAGCCCGGTCCCGAAGCGGGCTCGGGCTGTATTTTTATACCAGTCTTCAAGCTCAGGATGCCTTGGGCTCAAAGAAAAATTTTATTTATTCATAAATTGGAAAAAAACAAAAACTTGCTATTTGAAAAACAAGTAGGGGAGATGGCTGGGACGTTCTCAATATTTTAGGCAATAAACTTTTTTTTTAGTTGCTTCCTATCCTCATAGATTTCACTACTATAGAGTGCTTCAGAACCAACAGCAAGACCACATGGCTGTTTTCAGTTTCCTTCAAATTATCATTTCCTGAAAACTCTGCTTAAAAGTAAATTTTTTTACATTTGAAGTTAATTAAATATCTTATGCAATATAAACAATTAAGATATGTTGTAGTTTTTTATTTTAAGGCTCAATATTGGTAATTAAAATGAATGAATATTAATCATTGTGACAAAATAATTTTTGAGACAAAATGGCTGACAATTGAATATATGCATCATGGGGATGATTGGGACATTTCAAATGGGATGAATGGAACTGTCTCATTCATCCCAAGAGGATGCTGAAAAATATATTTATTAGCTAAATAATATTATATAGTTTGATAAATTAATAATTTATGGTAATTATTCTTTTAACATTTCATCCTCATTGTAGTTATTGTCTTCAGCCATTGAATGCTTCCGTTTATGGGCCTTTTAAGGTAAAGCTGAGATGAATCCAATATGATTGGCTAACAAATAATTCTGGAGATCATATTACAATTTACGCTCTCTCAACTTTTGCCCAGGAGGAATTTTTTTTCAGCTTTTAGTCCTTAACATTGAATAAAGGGAGGAAAATATTTGTGTCCCATTCATCCCTGCTGTGGGGATGATTGGGACATAGAAGAATTGTTTTTTAATTTCATAATATATTTCTGTATAATAATAATCTTGAATAAACACTTTGCATAAGATGTAGTCAAACGCTTAATGTATGAAATGTAATATATAATACTGATGATAACTTAAATAAAATATTTAAAATAAACATTTTTGTGAAAATGTCCCATTCATCCCCCATCTCCCCTATATATAAGATTCTTAAAGCGTTTAAAGTAACCTTTAAAAATCAGCTTAAATGAAAATTGAATTATTATTGATGGGATATAAGAAGAAATATTTTATCTGATTCTGAAGCCATTCAAAGATCAGTGTTAGTAACAGTAACATAAAGAAGCCGTGAGTTATCCCTTGTCTATCCTCGCTTTCTGTTTGAAGCCCTCTTCCAGAATTACTGGAAAACAGAACTCAAGTCTTTCTTACCATAGTTGTACAATGATATTTTAAAAAGATAAGAATTGTGGCTTTTGCAGATTTCTGCTAGTGGTTGGATATAAATAACAAATTTGCTATCTTAAACAGATTTTCAGGGATATGAAAATCACGAAACGTTGTCCTGAGGGAGTATTTAAGATTAATACCTTTTCTATGTAAGAAGATATTTTTAAATAAGAAAATTAATCTTGAAACAATTTTAAAATATTACTAACCATTTTTTTACTGTGTATTTTCGGTATCGAGTTCGGACTTTGCTAACACCAATTTTTTCGTGCTCGGGGTCCGCCCAAACTCATCTCTGATGGCCAAGCACATCGTATGTCGGAAAAAAATACGTTTATTTTAATTTAATTATACACAAATTCTGTAAATGGCAAATTTTTATTAATAAGTCTAAATTTTTATGTTTATATAACATTGAAGAAATAGTAATTTGAATTACGGAATCGGTTTTAATCGAACGGTGGACCTCCCGTTTTGAAACTGTAAGTGTTACTTCTGCGTTACTAATGCTTGATTAGATCGCCGCAATATTTATCAAGTATAGTCTGTTATATATCTTTGGTGCTTTTCCCTATAGAATCGGTTTTAAGCTGTGGTTGTATATACGGTTTAAAAATGGATTAAATATCTAATTCGTCGGCCGATTTGTATACGAAAGTCTACATAGTTCTTGCAACAATGGTTTGTAACATATTTGTCATATGGGAGCCACAAATCATGATCACAGTTAATTTCCTTTCACTATGTCATTATATGTTCATAATGTACATATCCGTACTAAATACTTGCTGGTATATGTAATTTATATTTGAGATATTTTTCTAACATAATATATATATAATATATATATATATATATAAATCCCATATTTTATTAGATATTGATAACAACAATTAATCTGCCTACCCTGTTGATAATTTACCCAACCTTGATAAAAACATTTCAAGCCAGAATTTTTATTTAACATATTTATTTAACTTAGTACTCTGTGGCTTGTATTTAACTTACTTTCTGAAAACATTTTCTGGTTCGATTCGAATGAAATAAATTATAGAAACTGGTCGATTAGACCCATTCAGGGTGAGAAGGTTAAACAAAAAGAGTGATGTTAAAAAAGCTCGTAGTTTACCTTAAAAAATTTTTCTTTCTTAAAAATACATTTTTTTTTCTCTTGCACGATTTAAAGCTGTTTTGAATACTTGTTTTGTTTCATACGGAATTGTTATCACCCATAAATCTTTCGACGGTTTACTTCTGGTTTTCATAGCACGAGCATTTTACAAAAATAGTCTCCAGTCTGGGAACATGTTTTCCAATTTTATCTCTCGACCTTGCGCGGAGTGTTTACTTGCTGTTTGTTATCACCCTGTAACTACGATAACAACCACACACACCCTTCATTTGCACATAATTAAATATTTAAAAATCTAATCACATCAAACATTTTGATGTATAAGCAATGATTATAAGATTTGTTTCTTTAAAAAAGGTAGACTTATATGCTAGAATAACAGTATTTTTGTAATTATTTTTTTATCAGTGCTTGTTTTGCATTTGCAAATGTATCTCTTGATGAAAAAATAAATAAATCAATGAATGTGTATATTAGAGATCGTTTATTAAAATGCTTCCAAATAAATTATTTTAATAAAGTTACGCAGATTTCGCATTTTATTACATTTTAGATTTAATAAATCTTTTAAATGAACAGTTTTAATCTGCTTCATATTTTATCTAGAATCACTTGTGTTTTGAATATTTTTGCTAACACAATAAACATATTATACAAGTACAATGCAGAAGATTCTATAGCACTCCCTCCAAGCATAATAGTAAAATGTTTCCATTGTAAAAATATTTTTATTGGATATAAATGTTTGTGTAGAAGTATTTTTATTGGATATAAATATTTGTGTGAAGTATTTTTATTGGATATAAATGTTTGTGTAGAAGTATTTTTATTAAATATAAATGTTTGTGTAGAAGTATTTTTATTGGGTATTTGGTTTAAATATAATACATTATTCACAAAATTTGTGCAATCTGAAAGAGAGATGATTGGCATTGGTAAACTTTGATCACATTTCCATAGAAAGAATACCGTATTTTTTCGTGTATGCCGCTCGTTTATTTCCCTTAATATTTGTTTACAATATCAGGATGCGCGTTATACATGAGTACTTAGGATTTGAATAGAGTCTGTATATATGACCAGTGATCACTGTGTAAAATCGTTTGGCAGCAATTGTATAGTTAATTTTATGAAACCATGAAGCAATATATTAAGAATACGGTGTAATTTTAATATTACCTGTTAGATTTCACTAATATAAGATCTACTTTAACGGCTTTTCTTACATTTTTTATCAGAATGTGTCTCCTGAAACGGGGTAATAAAGATCAGGGCGAAAACAATACAGTACTTATATACTATCTATGTGTTTGAACCGCCTTTTTTACAATGTAATTTCGGAATTCACAGTCTACTACTAATGTAACAAATTTCGAAATCCATGTTGATTTTTTTCCACTAAACAAGACTTTTCATAAACACGTAAGATATTAAAATACAAATCCTCATACTAATATGTTTGATTACTATTATTTTACGAATCTTTAAATAGATCTGCAAAAATACTGCCAGACGCTTAAAAGGTTAACGGATGAATTTCTAAGGAAAAGTGACTGCATTTCTAATGGAAATTCACGAAAGATGCAAAATCATTACATGATTTCTCCGCTTGAACCACAAATGGTAGAATCGATGGAATTTATTCATACACATTATCATATCTGTTGAAATGAAACATAAGGCTAGTTGTCTTTTAAAAAAGTAATGAAATGTATGTAATTTTTGAAGATTTATGTGTCAATATCACGCCAGCGTCAGCGCTACTCACTGACATGTTTTTGCTTTAAAATATAAATATTTACCAAAGGTGACTCGACGACTGTTATGTTTTGAGGGTAGTGGTTAGAAAGTTGAGACAGCCGAAGACGTTTGCAAGATGTATGTCGACTTCAATCGGTCAACCGGCGACATTAAGCCCAGCAAATAAGCAGTAGTAACAGACTAATTATTATTATTTTTTTTTTTTTTGGTGGGAAGGATAAAAACGAAAGCTCGACACGTATTAAAAGATATCATATGTCATAGAAAATTGTATTGCTGAGACATTTCTGCTAACGAAAAGTACTGCATCTTATGTTACAAAGTAGTCTGCTTAGAATGGGTTTTGTAATGCATTATATGAAAAAAGTTTTGATAAAAAATGAGGTAATTTGCCTGATTTCTTAAATGAAAAATAATGCGGTGCTAAGTCTTCCTCCAGCATTTTACGGTAAATTCAGATTATAAAAGACTCGGCGAAGAAGCGAATACCGTTTTTATTTATTATTTTATGAAATGTATTTTATTCGTAGATTAAATAGCATTTTCCTAATCTTCTTTAACTTGTATACACGTTAAAATATCATACAGATATCTCAAAAAACGATAACACAAACATCCGATTTGATTTCTCAAATAGAGCACCAACAAAAAATTTTAAGAGCTCAGTACTAGTGCTATATTACTTATGAATTTTGAAGGAGAAAGGTAAAAAGCAGAATAGGGATTCACAGAGAACATTTTGAAAAAAAATAATAATAACTGGGTCATTCTACAAATAAAAGAAGAAAAGAAAACGTTATTTTGGGGTGCATGGTAGCTAATTTTTGACAGAATATATTTTTAAAGTGTTTCGTAGGCTTTACATTGGAGAAAACAATAAAAAATATATATTTGATAAAGATTAATGATTTGTGAAGGTTTTTAACTTTATTATTAATATTATTGTTTTTTTTTTTTAAATGAATGGAAGTATACTCGTAACTCTCCGTTACATGTTGCAGCTAATTTCCTCTACTAGCATCGTCATTTATTTTGTGAATGTTATACATTCAATAATGTATTTCGTTTCTCTCAAAATTATTTTTATACGTTAATTAAAAAAATAATTAAAAGAAAAATTATGTTTGAACTACTGTTACAAGCCTTTCTTGTATCATTCGTTACAATAAAATCCTGTAGACTAATTTCCAAAATATAGTAGCATTCGTCACCTAATAAACATATTCAGAGGCTTCATTCACCTCTTTTTAATTTCAATTGTTAGCTATGAATGTGCACATTTTCATTTGTTGTTAATTTTAAAATATCCTCAATGAATTAGAAATGGACATCAGAC
The DNA here is from genome assembly GCA_963931845.1 of Maratus michaelseni. NCBI lineage: Eukaryota > Metazoa > Arthropoda > Arachnida > Araneae > Salticidae > Maratus > Maratus michaelseni. The sequence goes on along the minus strand of OZ007587.1, from coordinate 316,353,328 downwards.
TTTGTGTATCCACCGTTCTTGATAAAAAAAATAAGCATATTTTAATAAATAAATAAATATGCTTTTAATTCATATACATAAAGATTTTTTTTTTCGATATTTGCTTCAAGTTTCATATTTTACAAAAATAAACAGGGAATTATAAAACACACCATTGTGTATTTGCCTCCTCCGTAGATGCGGCCTCCGTTACAATATTAATTAAGGAAATTACCCACTAAATATTTAGAAAATAAATTAAGCATCAAGTAATGAGCAGACTATGCGTCCACTTACAAAAATCTTAAAGAGATGAAATATGAACTATGAATATTAATGTAACATTTTTTGGTTGAAATTTTTGCACAGAAAGTAACGTTTTCCGTAGAACAGTCCAATTGAATATTTTCGAGTAAAAACAGAAAGACAGTTATCGGCAATCTTACGAAACGGAGAAATTGAACTGCAGACACAAAAAACTGCATAAGAGACGACAGGAGGTAAAATAAATCCATATTTTGTTTTATATTTTTACTTAGGAATAGTAAGAAAAATAAACTGTAAAAAGGTAGCATAAACTATTAGATTAAAATATTAAATTTTGATACGCATTTATGATTGAACAAAAGATCTTCAATCGAGCTACCTAACTGTGCCTTTTAGGCGATTAGTGATGCCAGACTGCTCACATCTTGGCGTTATGCAGATTCAATTAACGTTGGAGTTGTATCTTAGTTGCTTCTTATATTTTTTATCATATATATATATATATTTGTAAAATTTCACCATTGACGGGGAATATGATCAGCAAACAGCTACGCGATTCTTTTGTTTTCTCTTTTAAAATATATACCTAATACTGCAATCAGTCAATTTTTTAATTATTTATCAATGGCAGTGCATTTTCTTTCTAGTGGTTGAGGATGCTAAGAAGATTCTCGCGTGAGAACTAAAATGCCCTCTGGCCGTCCCTGGTGCTGTCTAAAAATTGGAAAGTAATGAGTTCTAATCCTGGTTCGGACTTAGATTTATTGATTTTTAATCGTGCAGTGATATCTGAACTGCCAGTCGTATCAATGAATTTGCATAGCATAATAATAGTGAAGTTAACACTTTATGTTGTGAAAATATTTCAACTTACTTCTTCGCATTACTGAAATGCGAAGGAGTAATATTACTGAAATGCTATATTTGATTTATATGAAATTTGAAATTTCATGCTTTCTAGTAGAATACCTGCTAATCGAAATTGTCTAAATGATACAACTATTTATTATCCATCGTATAAAGCGAATGCGGAATCGAGTTCCCCTGGTCATTAAAATACCATGAATACATTCCAAATATTTACAAATTAAATCCATACTGCATTGGATTAATACTAATTGCCTTCTATATTTCTAAAAGGAACACAATACTCAGCTATTATATCGCACATTATTATAATTTCATGTGTTTTTTAATTAAAATCTGTTTTTGTTCTAATGCCAACTTGTTAAATAAGATTACTGAGAGATGAAAAATATTATTTAAATTCTTCATTATTAATAATAGGAAAAAAAACTATTTAAGGGGATAAGAATAAGTATTTTTTCCACTTGAAGATGTCATATCTATATTGAGTGTTTACGAGCGTGTCTGTATTATTTCGCTTCTATTTACATATTAACAACTATACGTCAAGGTTTACTGCATCTGAAATAAGATAAATAAGTATGTATTATTCCGTGCAAGGCGAGTGACATTCAGAAGTGTTATTGGAAAACAGAAAAAGATGTTTTCCTTTTCTCATTAAATATGTTGTCGAGATTCAAATAGTACATATTCTTGGGGCTTCATGTTCATACTGGCTGCTACATAATGTTCCTATTATAATGTTCAAAAGTGTAAATATATATATTTTTTAAATTGCATATATCGCATTTGACTGTTTATAATGTATCACAAATCAGATTGTTCTTTCTTTCTATCTTTCTTTCTTTCTTTCTTTTTTGATAAATTGTTGGGGATATAAAGTTTCTAAAATATTAATAAATTTCAGTTTGCCTGGGAGTTGTAACGTAATGTTCCTATTATAATGCTCAAAAGTGTAAATATTTTTTTAAACATTGCATATATCGCAATTTGCTGTTTATAATGTATCCAAAATCAGACTTTTTCTTCTTTTTCTTTTTTCTTTCTTTTTTGATAAATTGTTGGGGATATAAAGTTTGTAAAATATTAATAAATTTCAATTCGCCTGGTAGTGGTAACATAATGTTCCTATTATAATGTTCAAAAGTGTAAATATTTCTTTAAACATTGCATATATCGCAATTTACTATTTATAATGTATCACAAATAATTTTTTTTCTTTTTCTTTCTTTCTTTCTTTTTTGACAAATTGTTGGGGATATGAAGTTTGTAAAATATTAATAGATTTCAATTTGCCTGGGAGTGGTAACACAATGTTCCTATTATAATGTTCAAAAGTGTAAATATTTTTTTAAACATTGCATATATCGCAATTTACTGTTTATAATGGATCACAAATCAGATTTTTTTTCTTTTTTTTTCTTTTTTTCTTTTTTGATAAATTGTTGGGGATATACAGTTTGTAAAATATTAATAAATTTCAATTTGCCTGGGAGTGGTACAATGTTTCTGAAATACATTGTTCTAAATAATAGAAAATTTCCATAATAATTCAAATTAGTTCATAATATTGTACAATATTTATTATTAGAATAAATCGGCATCCCTTAGTTGGTTGTTATTCCGCTGATAGATTAAATACGAGAGCACATTCTGGAATAGAAACTTCAGCTATGTAATATTTTATGATTATTGCTTCCTTATCCTTAGTGAATTCTGCAGTTAATTGGTGTTTCCAAAACTTCTGCGACCGTGATGTCGATGTTAATGGTTCCTATCAAACTTGCTGCCAAATACAACTTACTTTATTCTAGTTCTAATAATTTTACCCAGCATCTACTCTGGGTGCAAATTTGTCTCTCTGATAAGATATCATTGATTGCTGAAAACGCTCATGCCAAATGGCTTATTCTTTGTATCGGTTCTATAAGCTCTTTATTTAATTACTTGCTTTATGGAAAATAATGATGGTTAAGAGTGTGACATCAATTATAAAAAAAAAAAAAAAAAAAAACGATTTTTTGTTTTCCTATATTTTTAGAGATATATACAACTCTGAACTAAAAAAGACAAACCACATGAAAACACTAAAATTAGAACTCGGTCAATTTGAAATTAATAATGTGTGCTTTAATACGGACTTCAATTAAATGTTAACTTCGCATGCGGTTTTCTCAAAGCCGTGTGCATAAATTGCATTGACCATCAACATGTTTCCCGTATTTTTAAATCCCCTTTCTAATCTTCATTTTCTTGCGGATTCTAAATGTCAGGCATAATACTCCAGATAAATATATAATATAAAGTTCAACTAACTATTAAAAAGTACATGAAATAAAATTAAAAATATTTTCTCACTGTAAAAGTTTGAAGAAAGAAAATAACACCAGAAAGACAATGATTACAACTATCTGGTATAGGAAATGAAATAATCTTTGTTTACCTCAAAATGCTTCACTATTGACATGCAGTTAAAAAATGCAATGATCTTCAATCTATAGCTTGACAGATAAATTCCGCAAACACTCCATTAAAGAAAATCATTTTTCTACTGATTATTTATTTTGCATAGGTATGTATAAAATTATTATACCTGCAACCTCTATGTACATTTTTGTCAATTAAACGATGTACAAGGTGACCATAATTAAACTGACGGCACGCAGAGTGTTCTGTAGCGCGATCTAATTGCGAGAATGGCGCCAAATTTTGTAGGAAGATTAAACAAGACGGGAGACGAAGGATTCCGCGAAAAAAAAATTAGTTCCAAAAGTCACTGCCAGGGGAATATGTGGCGCTGTGTATTCGAAAAAGAGAGTTTTAAAAAATGAAGAATCAATACTGAAATAAAATTTCCGTTTATTTAACGAATTTAGCAATTTAATCCAAGCTCAAAATGGTAACAGTTTATAAAAAGCTAAAAATTTACATAAACACTGCTAAAGTTTCTCTATCTGCAATTTCACTTACAGAGCCCCAAAGAAAGATACAGCAGAAGAAAAAGTTCCTTATTCAAATTTCACGTTACATCTTTTGGCCCAGTGCCAGCTTGTTCGGCTTTAAAAGGTAATGTGCTACTGTTAGAAGCAATTTCATTGAAATTTGTCTTTCATAATGTCTCCTTCTTTAGTCGAGCGAGCTCTACTAGTCAAATTCTTTTACCTCAACCAGTGCAATGCTCCAGCCGCTCTTCTTGCTTTTAGAAACAACAAAAAAATGCTTAAAGGTAACGGTCCTTTGTCAGTTAATGGTTTAAAATCAATGGTTGAGAAGTTTGAGAAAACAGGTACTCTAAATGTTCAGTCAGATAGAGGACGAAAACCCGTATCACAGAATACAATCGAAGAAGTGGCAACGGCGATTGTCGACAGAGCACCAGACAATATTGCTACCACTTCCAGCGCTCGTGGGATAACTCGGAATCTGGATATGCCTAAGACTCCTATAATAGGAGCTGACGCATATCCATTTTGTTTCGGATTATTCGTGCTCAGTTCAGCATCAATCTACCGCAGCCGGAGTTGGGGTTGCCTAAGACTCGGTTCTGATTGGCTGAACCGGTTCTGATTAGCTTGGTTTTTCGACTGAACTTCAATTTGAGCCCCAAATCTGCGAGGATGCGTCAGCCTGTATTATAGGAGCTCTAGATATACCTTATTGTACGGTATGGAAAATCCTACGAAAGAATATCCTCTTCTTGTGGTATTGTTGACTGGGTGAAAACGTATTTTTGGTTGAGTTCAAGCTATCTTGGAAAATCGTTGAAAAGGCCGTATTTGTAAATATGAAATGCGTTGTTTAGGCAACACCGCAGCGTTCTCCTCCTGCAAAATGTTACGCTGGGACACATTGAAGACGAGAAATAATCCATGGAAAAAGTTATTTATTCCTTAGAGATATGAAATACTTGAGAGGTGGCCCCCGTCTTTAGCAACGCTTAAGTTGTTTTCAGCACGAGAGTCAGATATGATCTGCTGAAATTTTGGAGTACATTTTGCGTGCCAACACTTTGTTTTTGGCATGAATATACATGTGTATCGAACAGTCTTCGCCAGAAAGAATTTACAGCGGTTAGGCTTCTGGCATATTAATTTAGAGGGGGGGAAAGAATGAAAGGTTTGCAATGCAAGGCGCCTTATGGCCATTTTCGTAAATTAGAAAAGCAACCCAATGAATGTTTTGTGAGAATAGGGCATCTGTGGTTTTTCTGGACATGAATCATTTGCGAGCTAAATAGAATTTTGACCGTTGTGACTTACTTAAAGACTGCATTTACATGAAACAAGGAAGTTACTGTTAAGCATAGACAAAAGAGGCACATGTAAAATGATTTTATATTGCCAGAATGGAGTTGGATGATGCTTGTCCCTGGAAAATCTTATAGGGAGACGAGGCCCACTTTTACCTGAATGGAACTGTAAATACCCAGAACTGCCGGATTTGGGATAACAAGTCACCAAAAGCATTCAAGGAAATTCCTTTGCATTCACCAAATATAACTGTTTGGTGTGGTTTCAGAGCAGATATGATCATAGGTCCATTCTTCTATGAGAACATTACTCCGACAGGACCTGTAACTTGTTCTGTTACCGGAGACAAATATCGCCAAATGCTAAACAACTTTGTTATTCCGGCACTTCAGCAAAGACAGTGCCTGGAGAAAATCATTTTCATACAAGATGGAGCCCCTCCACATATTGCTTTGCGGGTACAGCAGCTGCTACGACAGAAATTCACAACAAAAAGAGTCATTAGCCGCTGTTTTCCAACTGCATGGCCACCTCGGTCCCCTGATATTACACCCTGCGACTTTTGGCTATGGGGTTACCTAAAGTCCAAGGTCTATCACGGAGGTGTCCAGGACCTGGCTACGTTGAAGGATAACATATCGCGAACTGTACGGGAGATTCCTGCAGACATGTTATTCTCTGCTGTTGTAAATGCTGTGCACAGAATGCAATATGTGGTTCACAAAAACCGCGGCCACATCGAGCCTGAGTTGGATGTGCTAAATAAACGGTAATTTTATTTCAGTATTGATTTTTCTTTTTTGAAACACTCTTTTTCGAATACACAGTGCCACATATTCCCCTGGCGGTGACTTTTGGAACTAATCTTTTTTTTTCGCGGAATCCTTCGTCCCCCGTCTTGTTTAATCTTCCTACAAAATTTGGCGCCATTCTCGCAATTAGATCGCGCTACAGAACACTCTGAGTACCGTCAGTTTAATTATGGCCACCTTGTTCATTGTATTTGTTATTTGTTGTTATTAGAATGTGTTTTTGAATATATTTATTTTGATTTAAATATATAACGTCTGTCACTAAAATATATTTTTTATAAAAATTTATAAAATTAGGTATAGGTTTACATTTAATGTATTTACTTTAATGACAAAAAAAAAATTAGTTTTTGTGGCTGTATGTCTGCGCGGTATACTTGTATTTTACTTACCCATCATACGTAGTATAGGGTAAATCTTGTAATCGTTTTGAAAATCGAAAAAAAAAAAAATTAACGGATTTACACGTTTTAGACACTGGAGATTCCGAAAAACGTATTTTTAGAAAAAAAAAAATGTCGTCCGTCTGTCTGTGTGTGTGTCTGTAAAGGTTCTATCTCCGAACAAATTGAGATAGAGACTTGAAATTTGGTATGTACTTAGTATGTAATAATGAGAAGAAGCTTATTGAATTTCAGTAACCTCGATTATTCGGAACTATTTTTTTTCGAACTCTCGAAATATTCGTTCTGATAAAAGGTACATAAAAATTTTCGAAATTGTTTATTTTAAGGAGTGAACATAAAAGACAATAAACAAACATAAATGTTGCATAAAGAATGAAGTCAATCGGATAATGAGTTGCCGGGATATTTGTAATCATATTTTCCACCCTTTTCGATTTTTCATGACCGTGTATTTCATTCAAATTTCAATTCAAAGATATATTTTAATTGGAAATGAGACGCTTAATCCGACGCAGTAAACTGTTAGTTAATATGATTATCATTTTTGGAGTTATAAGGATGTTTCTTTTATACAATCTAGTAATAGAGCATTTAAAGTTTATGGCGTCATCAAGTCACGATTTTATTCGAATTGCAATGCATTTTATAAATAGTTTACACATATTTTATTTTCATAGTTTATACTATGCATATCCATGATGGGTAAGTATTACGGTGGCCCCAAACGACTAGATTTATTATTATTATTATTATTGCATGGTGAATATTTTCGCTTTTTTCAATAAAGTTTTTATTCATTGAAAATAAAATTAATAATGGCACATAATAATCAACCCATAAAGGTTTAATTTTGACGAGCTGATTTTAATCGAACAAATTTGAAGAAAACTGTGACACATGACGTATAAGTTAAAAACCTTGAAAATTCAGTATCATAAAATTAATGACTCCCTTAAGCTTTCAAATTAAATAAAATATCTGTATGATCCTTTTTATTATTATTATTTATTCTCCTCACCTTATATATTTTATTTTGTTGTTTTCCTTTCCTTCACTGCTATTGTTTAATATTATTTGTCAATGCTCCTGATTTGTGGAAAAATATCTTTATGCTCTAACTATTTGTCTTTTGAATTTATAGTGAATGAAAAAGCTGTTTTAAATAAGTTTTTAAATGTGATGTAAGTAAATTGTAATTTAAAACATATTTCAACTTTTAAGCAGCTTTACTATTTTTAGCTATATTAATACCCCCTTCCCCCTCCTTTACACTATCTCATACCAATACAAAAGTTTTAAAAGGCTAAATACTACACTAGTATAAGGTTTGTGAGCCAAAGGTTAGTCAGCGCTCCTAAGGTAGCCCACCTCTCAAAAGTAGAATTATTTAAATTTTTACTCACAAAATGATACTACTGCATTATCAATCATGTATCTGCAGTGCACATGGCTGAATTTAAAGAGATCACATTGAGCACATGCGCGGCAGCGTATTACTGCCTATTTTACTGTTTATTACTGTTAATTTTACGGTATAATACTGGCAGCTGGGGTGCCAGTATTATACTGTAAAATCAATACTTTTTTTTTTTTTTTTTTTTTTTGCAGTGTATTACGGGAGTATTCTATAATAACCGAAGTTCCTCTGTTAGTTTCCTTACCCATCTAACTAATTCTTGATTGCTCATCAATGCTCAACATGCAGACAGAAGTGGAGGGTAATTAAGATCGGAAGAAGGGCTTAGGTTGCACTAGGTGCTCAGGACATAGCTAATCAATGACATTAATAGTTTTTTTCTCATTTCTCGAAATTTTAAATTTGTAACAGGTCCTTCTCCCAGACACCCATTTATTTAAATTTTATAGACAATTGTTGAATTTCATTTATTATAATGTTGCTAAAAAAGATCGAAGGAAGAATCATTATTTAAACAAAATATTTTAATTTTTACTGTATTGCAACTAACTTGATAATTCCTCAAAATAACATGTCTTAAATTTCAATAGTGAGTATTGGTTGGTATGCAAATATTGTTAATAGTTATAAAAAATTATAAAAATTAAACTTTTTATTTTTTTATTAATATTTTCTATATTTTAGTATTTAAAATATTTTAATTTTGCAGTTTTATAGTCATTTGGTCTATCATTAATTCCATTGTTTTTGTAACTCGTACACAGTTGTAACCATAAAAAATATTTTTCGATTCCTGTGACCAGCTAACAGAAAAATGCTTTACAATTAATTTATTAATTTATAATGTTGTATTGTCATCAGAACGCGCCTGTGTACATAATTTTTATAATTCTAGCCTATCAGGAAGTGAGCGAAAAATCGATTCCAAAATTTCATCTTTACATACAGAAATCTAGTTAAGTTAAATAAAGAAGTTTGTATATATATATTACTGGGAATATCATTTTATAGCATAACGAAAAATATTTTGTATGGTGTATATATATATATATATATATATATATATATGATGGGATGCCTTTAAATATTCATAGAGCATTAAATATTCATTTTTCTTGGTACCAAGACATCCTTGCGTAATCCATCCAAAGGATTCTAAAATGAATGCATAAATTTGGCTGAATATTGATTTTCAAGTTCCTTGAGATTCCTAGATAAAGATATCTGCTTTCATTTAGTTCAATATAGTATAATGTAATATAAGTTTAAGGAATTCTGGTTGCAGTTTTTGAAATATGTTTGAATTCGACCGGATTTTCCGTAAAACTTGCTACTTTTATTGAGAAAAACATTATTTGATTCTTCGAAATCTGAAAAAGAATGAATATCTGGAAGTTTTGTGCATTCGGGAATCAAAATGATTTCGTGAAAATGTCAGAAAACAGTATATATGAGATTATGATGTTGTGACATAGCTGCGATGATGTCACTTCGTGTATATGTTATGCGCAGTGATATTGCATGATATGAGTATACAGGGTTGCAGAGACGTGATCATTTTGTCCGTTTTTAATCTGATGTGTAACACCTAAAAATAAATAAATAAATAAATTGCAAATAGATAATTCATGCTGTGTGAGCAAGGAGTTCGTAGCAGAAACAACTTCAAGAACCATATATTTTCTTCTACAACTAATTAAATGAAATTTGTCCTGATACAAAATAAAAATAATATCAAGAATATGACAGAATAAAATATGAAATGAATTATATATATATACATATCAAAAACTACTTCTTTTCAAAAGAATATAAATCAATTAAAAATATGCATAAATGGAAATTACGCTAATTGAATAATTTATGAGATTCATATTTTTGATGACAAATGCAACGTGATGCAACGCAACAAATGCAGTGTGCCATATTTGTCACATATGTAACAATCACGTTCTTGAAATTCTGCGACATTATAGTGACGTCACACATTGTGACTATGGCAATCATGATTTTTTGTGCCATTATAGCAACAGCAACATCTTTGTTCAAGTGCTTACTGTACGAGGCGTTTAGAAATGAAAACTTTAAAACATTCCCCTATTTCGGTAAATGGATGTCTTGTAATTATTCGTAAAAATATAATTTATGACTTTAGAACATTTCTTAAATATTTTCTTTTTATTATGCCACTGAATATGAGTGGAGGCTGTCTCATTACCTCTCTAAAACAAAACCTCGAAATGAACCCTACCCATTACCGCACAATGGGCGGGTAGATGTACTTCCTCAAGTATCTCCAGAAAACATTGTTGCCAGAGTATCGATCTTTTGGGAAATACGGCTTGCTCCTTCTCTCTCTTTACTAGAACTTAGCAGCTAGAAAGCTCGGCTCATAAGCAACCAACCAGAATCCGCTAACGGTAAAGTTTCGCCAATGTAAGATATATAGAAGAAAAGGCGTCTGTAGTAAAGTAATTTGGAAAATTTGGTAATTCTTTGCAAATTTGTTTTCAAAAATCAATTTAACAAATTACAATTTTTATGCCATAAGTATATAGACACTTTTATTTCTTACAAATGATTTTGAAAATTAATTAAAGAAATTTATTTTACTCTAATAGATTTAAAGGGGGAAAAAAAAAGCAAAATTTATTTTTACGATTGATTTAAAATAATTAAACTCTAAAAAAAAAAAAAAAAAAAAAAAAAATCATCAAAGGAACTTTTTCCCCTGAAACCCCCATGGGAGTCAATTTTTAGTTAAGTTTTTCTTATGTTCAAGTATTTAATATCTATCTAAAACTGGGGTTCAGTTCAGCAGGGGGGGGGGGGGGGGGGCTGTGCTCTGCCTCCCTAATAAGAAAGAAATTCCTGTTTCATTTCTCCTTTTGAAAAATACTCATTGTACCTCAATTTATTTTTAGTATTTAATATTTTTTAGTTGTTAAATCTCTTTATTGCTTTGAGTATTGATATATTTAAAAAATATATCTTACAAAAGGGCGCAACGGCGACTGGGACTGAAAATATTGGTTGCCAGGAGACAAAGAGGGTTCACTCGCATCTACAGTGCTATTATAATTTTTTTTTTTTTTATAGCGAATGAAGTAATTTCCCCAAAAATACATGAATAGAAACCAAAGATGGAATTATTTATATCCATTTATATTAGTTTATATCCATGCATCCTTATGTATCATACTTTTACAAAAGTTGTTAAGTTGTATTTTTAAGATCATAGGACTTTTAAAATGTCGAAAAGTGAAAAATAAATGACCATTTTTGTCATTTATATCTTAAATAGTATACTTTACAAAAATACACTTTTTGAAGGTGGTAATAGATATAAGTTTCTTCTTTCATTTCATATTTTTTTCGGATCATAATGGGGAAAATTAATTGTTATAGGGGTTTTAAACTTGTCGAGAAAGAAACTGGAAACTGCGCGTACGATTACAAAAGAATTAATGTATGTAGAACAAAATTGTTGGTATATACTTGAGAGTCTTGTGTTTACACACACTGAACCTTAAAAAAGTGTTTATTTATAGCATTTTTATGTTTTAGAAACAAAACAGTATCTTGCTTATATACAACTTTCAAAAGTTTAGTAATATAACCCCAAGAAAAAATATGTGTTCAACAGCAACAACAACAGAAAAAGAGATGAAAATTTAGGTTAACGTTATAGAGCCTATACCATACGCTATGTATTCTGAAAATTTCGTGAAAAAATATCGAAATGTTTTTTAACTACCTTGCGCTCAATGTCTCAAAACCACATTTTGAGAAAAATGACTTTAAAGTTCTCTCTTTGAAAATATTCCACATTTAAGAACTATTAAGAATGTCATTCATTTTGTTTTAAAGGTTTTATAAATGATTACTCTTTAATATACATACTTTTCAAAGGTTGAATGTTTTGAAGGTTTAAAAGTCGTATGACCCCCTAACCCTTTCAGGGCAAAGTACTTATATTCCTAAAATGCTGAAATGATTAAATTATACCAGAATTTACAAACAAATTTATTTGAAAAATGTAAAAGCTTTTCTTGACGTACGTAATAAAAGGAAAATTTGCATTCCAAAATTCTGGTGCCAAACGGGGCATTTAGGGATTAAAAGTAAATGGTCCAAATATGAACCACCGTCCTTCAAGGGGTTAACCTCCTTCTCGCACACGCTCAAAGCCTAAATGCCCATATTATGTAATGTCTGAAAGCCCACATTATCTAATGTCTGAGAGCCCACTTGCCAACGGGCAAGCTGTCAACTTGGCCAGTCCGCCACTGCACGTGGGATAAATTCTTAGGTCGCGCTCAGCTCAGAAATCAACAGCACGAAGCATATTTTGGCGCGTTGGCGAAGCTTGTCCACGTGTTTTCTGTGATTGGTGGCTTACAATCCGAGTTCCTAGCTACTAACGTCTAATCTCTCTTTCTCTCTCTACTCCGTGATCTCTCTCCCATTAGCGTTTGGGGATGGATACTTGAATAAAAGGAAACATCATGTCTTAAACATTCCTTGCATTTCTTCAGTTGTGAATAGGGGTTGTGAAATTTTTATCGATGGCGATTTATCCGTGACATGTTGTGTCTCTAATTGTGATATAGACGTGATATTTCGCCTAAGGTTGGAATTGGCAGGATTTCAAATTAACACGATCGATATACTCGGGATGGTTTTCTGCAAGGATGCATCTGCTCTTTTGGGATTTTGATTTAATTTATAGCGTGGCACTTTTACTTATCTTTAATTTTGATCTTAAGAGGATGCGATGTAACTTTTAAGAGGAAAAGCTGGAATATTTAATCAGTGAAATGTCAAAAAAAAATTACCCTTGAAAGTTATTTCTGATGGGCTAGCAAATGCGGATTCGTGCGTCAGAGATTAATTGATAGAGTAGTGCATGGATAGAAGCTAAATATTTTAGATTTAATTTATATTTTATGCTACATTTTTATCTTATTTTATTGAATTATGTGGAATCTTATGCTCAAAGAAGTAAAATATAATTTTTTTTGAATAGAAAGCGATAGAATGCCAGAAAAGGTGAAAACCTTTTATTATACGAAATACCTTTTTTTATTCCTTCTTTGATCTTTCGATTCAATTTTTATTAAAATTTTCACTGAAACATAATTAATCATTATTCATACTTTTAATCACTTTTTAATTTATGAATTATGTTCTAATTGAAAAAAAAAAAGCGTTACCAAACTCCTGAATCCTCCCACTTTTTTAAAATTTTAGTTAAGCCTAATTGCGAATATCATGCAAAATTGTAATTTTTTTTTCTTTTTAAGTCAGCAATGTTTTAATACCATCTATTAATTTTTAATTAATGTTTCCTCAGTAAAAAAATATATGATGAAAAAAGGAGTTATAATTACAGTACCCCCCTTTTTAACGATTTTGAATATAGTTAAAAAGTGTTTATGACTTCGGTTTGCCTGGCCGTCTGTCCCTGCTCTAACTCACATAAATGTACTCGGATTGACATGCAATTGATATATGTTATTAAGGATTACTATGGAATGTTCTCTATTGAAAATGAACTGGGTAGCGTTTATAGTTCGTTTACATGGACACTCAAAATAATTCCGTTACATTATGACTATGGGGGGAAAAACATTTGCAATGTATTTTAACGATGTTACACTGTTTCAGACATATTATACATTAAAGTACACTATAAGATGCTTACTCTAGAATATGGTATGCTTAGCATTTATCGTTCATTTACAGGGATACACAAAAGAATTCGCTTTGAGAACTGTCTAAAAACAATAATTGCTGGAAGTACGTTTTCAATTGTGGTATGCGTTTTTAAGCTTAGTTAAAATTTTGAACATTATTTAGTGTGTAAAAATTCTGAAAAATCATATACGGGACTGCATAAAAGAATTGTAGTAAATTTCCGTTTATTGACAGAAATTGCTGAAGGTAATTTTTCAATTGTGTTAAGCGTTTTCTTACTGAAATGAAATTAAGCATACTACATATGTTATGTATATAAAAATCTATATATCATATGCAAGCCTGCACAAAATAATTCGGATATCCTTTCAATTATAGATTTTTGAAATTGGGTTTTCAAATGAGTTATGCCAGTTAAATTTTCCAAATTGTTTGTTCACTTCGATATCATCCTTCCCCTTATCAAATAACGGTGAAGTTTCGTTACAGTATTCTGAATGTGTTGGAAAGTGTTTTATAATCTAGGTTTGAGGTATGCTTTTTCTTTCTCGTTGTTTCCTTATAAAGAGCATAAGGAAAGAAAATCCCCATTTCCTTACTAATTCTAATGGCTAATGGCTCTCTCTGATCTTGTACTGAATTACTACATTTACTTGATTTTGATCATTAATCATAAAATAGATTAAATGCAAGCAATATTTTCTTCTTAAATATAAATGATATTTTTACATCAACTGCTCATTTGGATATTTACGTTTCCCGAGTAAAACGAAATGTGACCAAAGCAATTCTCTGTGATCCCATCTTCCTTTAATTTCCTTCAGGAAAAAACATGGCAAGAAAAAAAAAATCGTTTACTTACAGATTATAATTGTATTTCAAACTTTATTGATTAATCACGTTTACTCGCCCTTGATCATTCATCTTTAAAAGCAGTGGAGGTAAATAAAGCGTGCAAGGAAAATCAATAGTCCTAGTCTGAGTATGTGAGCGCGTGTTCAACCTTTGTGAGAAATTTCCCACATTCATAAAGCGAATCTATGATAAAATTAAAAGTAATTAGTCGCAATGATTTAAAAAAAAAAAAAAAAGATATAGTTTGCGTAATACTCTATAGGTCTGAAGGATGGAAAGGAACTCTGATCATGGAAAAGAAGTGAAAAATTTAAAAAAGATTTAAAAAAGAAAGAAAGAAAGAAAGAAAGAAATTGACACACCGAAAGGGGAGCGGGGAGAGAGGAGGGCAAAATACTTTTTTTTTTAAATTAAAATTAAAATGTATTTATCAGTTTTAGCTACTCTGGCTCGTAATCAGAATCTGCAAATAATACAATTTTCTTAAATATTTCTTTCAAAATATTTTCGTAAAAACGCATGTTTTCAATCACCTTGATTTTTTTTTGTCATATTTTTTTTTTTTTTACTTAAAAAAAAAAAAAAAAAAAAAAAAGTCGCCAGTGGCAGTTACGTATACTGCTATAAGTGAGATGCCTTCAGAGTTGGCAGGTATTTACTACTGGCAGGTGGCTTTTACTGGTATTTACCATGTTTTTTTTCATGGTATTTACCATGTTTTTTTCATGGTATTTACCATTTTTCGGAAAACTTTCACTTTTTGTTTTCACTATTTCTGTCGTTTCTATAGAAGTGTATTTAATATATATTTTTTTTTCACATAAAAAAGTATAATTTAGGAAACAGTACTCTATAAATGAACTCAAAAGTTATTATTAATTTTAATAGCATATAAAATTTTATATTTAATAGCATATATATGCTCATTTTAATGGGTTAATGTTATAATTATTTTTCGAAAGGTATTATCTCATGTTGTGGTATATTCATGAAATATAAGTAGTGGTGATAAAAAATAACAATAAGTACACTTTTGCTATAATTAACAGAAACTTGATCATTAATATTTTGCTATTTAAGGGGGTATAGGACAGCCTGGCAAAATACAGTGCTCTATTTTTTATAACATCTAAATTCCATTAAACAAATTATATTTCTAAAGAACATTTGTCTTTAAAAATACATTCACAAATCAAATTAAATCGTTTAATTCTAATTCAACTTAATGATAATCTACAAACTTTTAGAAACTTTAAAATACTTCACTTGCAAAAATGTGAAACAAAATTGGGAAAGTTCACAGAATGTAGTAGTTAAAATAAGAATTTATTACAGACAGACTGTTGTGTTTATATTATCTTAACATTACTATATAATAAAATACAGCTTTGTAACTCTTTCACACGAAGCTTATTTTTAAATCCACTATGAATGAATATATATGTTAAGGTCAATATGATTAATCCGGTCATTATTAATAATAACCGGTTATTATTAATAATGACCGGATTAATCATATTGACCGTAACGTATATATTAGTAGCAAAGACAGTTTTCAATGTTTTTATAAGTAAAAACATTTTTTTCCTATGTTTTGATAAAGATTTTTTTCTAATAAAACCCATCAATTATATACACTTAGCTGGAGAAAAGTATCCTATATGTATCTCTTTGCCTATTGTTATTGGTAATGTAATATATCGATTAATAGCACCTAATAATTATTATTATATTAATTTTTAAATTAATAATATATTTTAATTATTTTAATGTAGAAATCGTACATGTGTGAATTATAAAAAATATGCTGATATTTATTGATAAATATATAGACGCTAATAGTAGTATATTTACCGTGTTTTTACATCTTCCCCAGGTTTTTACCGATAAAAACCAGGTTTTTTCCACGTCGTCTTGGTAAAAACTAGATTTTTCCGCTAAAAACACAACTTTGCAGAGGACTTTTGATGGGCAAGTGACTCGGATAGTGTTGCCAGATGTCCCCAGTTTTCAGAGGTTCCAAGACCTCGGAACCGCTGCTGAGCGGGACGGGACGCCATAAGTACCGTTTCATGACGCGCAAATTCTTTTAAATTTCTTTTAGTACCATTCTGTACGTTTGTCAACATTGAGTGGCACTTAGTACAGTAAAACCCGTAAAAACATAACATTCCTAAAACAGAAAATTTGTATGATTCCGCCGAAAGGAATACTGTACACATCTACCTGCTAAGACGGAAAACTGTCTAAGACAGAATATTTTTCCGGTTTCCAGCTATTCTATTTTTGCATAATTTACTGTAATTTGTTTTATAAAATCTGTAAAAACAGAACCTGTTTATAACGGAATACTATCTTAAACGTAAAAATTTCATAGATCGTATACGAAAATTTTTTTATACAATTACAATTGTTCAATCGGAAACTTCTCCAAAACGGAATTTTGTTTCGATTCTTGACGATTCCGCTTTTAAAGATTCTACTGAACAAATGTATTCATTTAATACAGAAAAACCTACTAAGACGAAAAATCACGTGACAGGAGAAATATTCCGTTTTAGACAGGTGTTCGTCTTAACAGGTAAAATTGTAGGTTATACCTTCCGTAGGGACTATGAATTTTTTGCTTTTCAGACAGGATTCCACTATAGACAGGTTCCGTTTTTATAGGATGTATGTATTTTTAAGTCCCGATATAGAAACCAATGTTCCGCTGTTTTGTGACAGTAGACCTGGGACCCGAATTATTGTTCTCGTACGAGTAAAAATCCAGAAAACCTTGCACAGTCATCCCGCAATGGGATCGAACCCACGAACATTACAACGAGAAAAAATAGGTTTAAAAGATAGCTGTATGCGAGATTTATTACTATTACTTGTGTTTTTTACGTTAATTTTTAACACGCCATTTAATAAAACTATGTTTCAAGATGTTACATATAGTAAAGAAAAAATCTAAAATTTGTTTAATATGAGCTCATCTAATATAATATTACATTTGTGTGTCCAATTTTTACATTAAAAAAAATAATTATCCTTATGCGTTCTTCGAAATAAGCGAATTTTCATCCATATTCCTGTTATTATATTTTATTTTCATAACTCTTTCGTTTTCTTTCTTTCTGTTTTTTTTCTTATTATTTTGTATGGTTTATGTATTTGAAATAAATACATAGACCTTTGAAAAAATTTAAGCGGTATTTTGATGTAGAGAAGAAATTAGATTACATTTTTTTCTCAGATTTTTCTCTGAAGCGGGCAGTTTTAAGAGACTTTAGATATTTCATCAAGATAAAGTTAAGCCGTTTTCATTTTGGAAAATATTTTTTTTTAAATATATAATTCAAAACTCATTTAAATACGCAGCAAAACCATAGGACAAAAAAAAAAAAAAAAAAAAAAAAGCTTTTCAAAAGATTAACCCGTTTTCTGCAGGCCAAAATACTAGCAACTACAGGAGCAGCAGCGGAAGTAGAATTCTAACTCCTGCTTTTCTAGCAGTTGTACATTTTGCATGGAGAACTCACAGTGTTTCGAAATACGCATTCTTCTCTCATTAAATTGTGGTCTGTTCTATTTCTTTTTAGTTTGTCTTGTCTTTAAAATAAATTTTTTCATCAAGCTGGTATGTTTTTAAGGTTGAACTGAATTATTCAAATATTTAAAGGTAGTTATTTTTTTAATTATTATTATTAATATTATTATTATTTTCATCATCATTAGTGAGAGTAGATAATGGTTTGAGTGGACAAAATAGCATTACCTTGAATCATCCGTAAAATATTGGATTGAATCGCATTCGTTGAATACCGCCATGTGCTATCGGTATATGTACGTTAAATCCGTGGAACTACATTCCTTTATCTGAAAATTTCGTAGATGAATGAAGAAATATGCACAAAGTAGGGATTTATTTCTTATTTCGGGTGATCGTGAAAAAAAAAAAAAAAACACAGTGTTCTGAATTGTAAACAGTATTGGTCAACGTACTTGGTGAAAGGAGTTTAAAATAGTTAAAAATATATGATAATATGTGAGACAATATATCCACTATAGATGAAAAAAAGAAAGTTTTTCGAGGTTCTGGTTAATTTTGATCGAAGGTTTCGTTAATCAAAAATAAAGGTATCCAGACTGTTGTGCAACATATCACATATGAAAAAAGGGAAAAAATTGTTTGAATCAATCATGTTTCTAATATAATACTGAATTTTACTATACGTTCTACAATTTCTTACAATGCACTCCAAACGCAAGTTGTTCAACTGTGTAGCCAGAAACGGATAAAGTCAATGTTTACATTCAATTAGAATACCTTGAGAGAATTCTTTTGACGAGGAAAATAGAAACAAATAATTTTTCAATACGAATTCCTAGATTTGCGCCAAGATCGAGGTCAGAGAGTGAGAGAGCTTTCCAGCAGAGCGCTAAGCAGCCACTTAGCGGATGAAATCCAACCACTGCGCATGTGTAAATGTCGGCTGTTTCGGTAGGTGTGTCCGTGAAGAAACGTAGAGCTTTCTATCCCACGTGCATCCGCTGAGATCACACAGCATCAGTGAAACCGCTTCTTACTGCTTTAAAGGGTCTCCTGCAGCACAGTACTTGCACTTAGGGGCTTTTAATTAAATGCTAAATGCATAGAAGCTATTGCATGAGATTGAAAGTTCTATGCTGGAATCCATCTGTATTCAAAACTTAAGAAGAAGCACTTTAAATATATCGAATACAAAAATTTATTTCAGAGAGTGGCAATGCTCGATTGTTAGCGAGATGTAAACACCGAACTGGGGATGTTTGTTTGTGTTTATTTTTAGTTTGTTTTGTTTGAACTTCACCGTTTGAGACTGTTGTATAAAAAATTGGTTGTCAGTTCCTGGAAACAAATTTATTGCCAGAATAGTATCTCGAATAAAATTTAAAGTGGCGACTCTAGCTGAAATCTCGCGCGAGACATTTTGGTAAGTAAGCTTTTTAAAATTTAGTACTTTTATATTCTCTTTTGCCAGATACTGTTAGATTATTTTTCTGCATTTGTTTCGATATTAATAACATTTTCAAGCCATTTTTAATGCTAAAACAATGATTATAAATTTATTTATGAAATTATTTTATTTTATTTATGAAATAAATAATTTATCTAAAATAAATAATGCTTATTATATATTTTAGAACCCATTGTTTACATTTTTTTTTTATTTTGTTACTGGAAATATTCCACTAGCTTATTAAATACTGGTTTGCTTGCTTATTGTTAACCGGCAATTATGTACTATTACATTCATTGCTTCATGAAAACTCGGGTTTTGGCATTAATTATATTAATTATTGATTTGAATATTTATATATACGTAGGGATTTAATCCCAGGTTCCTGGTTACAGAATATAGATGAAAACCATCACTAAAAAGACCAAAAAGCATTTTTATATGAAAAATACCAATTATGTATTCATATAAAGTTTTGAAATTTATTAGAAGCTATATTTTCGTATTAGCATCATGCCAAGAGTTAATATCCGTAGAGATTGCCAAAGATTTCGCTATTTACAGCTGCCTTTTTTATTCTGATAATATGAGTGGTTTAAATGCTTAGTTCGATTACATGTCTATTAAATTTGCGTTTTAATTTATATTATTTTGTTTATTTATTGATGACGTTTTAAATTCACTATGGAATATTAGCCGGAAATAATCCCTGAACTATTTATATTGTTTTAAGTGCAAATGGGTTAATCTTTCGTAACTGGGCTGCACGCGATAAAGATAATTTAAAAAAAAATCATGCTTGAAAAATATTTTAAAATTACAAAAAAATCCGTAAATGAAAACAAATTGTACTTGAAAGATTTTTTTTTCTGTTCGACGGCGTAAAAATTTAAATTGTGCCATGTTTAAAAGTTAAAAAAATTGCAGTAAAACGAAAATATATTGGTCATTTTATATCAGTGAACATTCCAGTATTTTACTGTCCTCTAAAAAAAAACCCAAAGTGAAATGTTTCCTAAAAAAAAAAAAAAAAAAAAAAAAAAAAAACACTAGTACTTTATCAAATATTTCACTAAAGTCAGTTTTTTTTTTTTTTTTTTTTTTTGTTCTTTTTTTATATACCATTTAGAATAATAAAAATAGTTAAAGATACCTAAGGAGTGCTTTTTAAAATAATTTAAACTAACAATTTCAGAATTCTGGCAAAACATGAGTTTCATTTTTACAGATTTTCTTGTTATAATAGAATTTTAGAATGATCTACATAAATTTTTAATTGATTTTATGCTAAACCATTAATATGTAATAAAATTCTCCATTTTCAGCTGATTATGTTAGTTGTGGGTTTTTTTCAGGTAAAATGGGTTATTTTTTGGAAAAGTGTTTTTTTTTTTTTTCAAATTCTTGCTTAATTGGCTGCCACTTTGCAATAAAGTGATGAAATGAAAAATGCTCATCTTAGTCAGAACAAGCTGTAAAAATTTAGTAATGTTTATTTATTTTATTTTATTTTATTTTATTTTATTTTTATTTATTTATTTATTTATTTTTAAAAATTTTTATTTTATTTTATTTTTTTTTATTTTTTTTTTGCATTCTTTATTAGATTATATATAGAG
This sequence comes from Maratus michaelseni, assembly GCA_963931845.1. Classification (NCBI taxonomy): domain Eukaryota; kingdom Metazoa; phylum Arthropoda; class Arachnida; order Araneae; family Salticidae; genus Maratus; species Maratus michaelseni. The sequence continues at coordinate 316,332,167 of OZ007587.1, read as the reverse complement.
AAAAATTCAAAAAGTGTTTTTTTTTTTTTCAGAGCACAGCACAATATATCAAAGATATTATTGCAAATTGTTTTGAGTATTTTAAAGAAAAAATAAGCCATAGTTTTTAAAATTTATATGCTGATTTTTTATTTCTTTCCTTTCATTTTAATTCCGAAACCTGATTCTTAAATCTTTTGGTACCTTGGGTTGTAATCAATATTAAAGAAAAATCTTATTATTCATGGACTAATAGCATATATTTTCAATTTGTATTCCTAATAATAAATAAGTTAAGAGATTCTGACGTAATAACAACAACTATATAATAATTTAATAACATTAATATAACACCAATTAATTATTTATTTCTTAAATGCCGTTTTCTAAATATCAGATTATTTATTGGAACGATCCAAATATCGTTTTATAATGGTGAAATAACGTTTAATTCGGTTACATGATTTCATTATTATTATTTCATTTGCTTATTTGATTATTAAAAGCTAAATACTTATCAGTATTTATCTTTTTTATTGCTCGTCTTTTTTTCCCCCTTTCTTAAATACATTTTATTTTTGTTGTTGTACGCTGTAGGTGCTAAACATAATCGCCAAAGGCGCACCTGATTATCAGTGCGCCTTGGTGTTATTTATATTTATCATATTTTAATATATATTATACATTATACCGCCAGCTTAGCTTTTGATTAAAAAAATGTGTCACAAAATATCATTCTATTCGGTGTTTATCGATTTTAGCTAACATAATTTTGTCGCCTTGTTAATTTTTTTACTGATGCAGAAATTAATGATAATGCATCTATTTATTCTAAGGAAGAGTATAAGAATATTTCAGAATGCAAGTCGGTTCCTAAAGACAAAGAAACGCCATATACTGCACATGAATCATAAAGGATATAAGGGTATCAAGGGTATAAAGGATTAAGGATGATAAAATTCGCAAAAGATGATCGTAAAAAAGAATAATAATAATAATAATAATAATAATAGCGTTTTGATAGACTAGATTTAGTGAAAAGCTGTATAATGAATACCATTTTTAAATAAAATATCGTAAGTAAAATATTTTTTTTAAATTTTAAATTAAAAATTTAATTTAATTAAGACTGTTGTTTTATTTTTATTTGTACGTGTATACAATTTTAACAGCTTGATGTATTGTTTGTATATATATAAATACCTTAATATAGATAACACAAAATTATAAAATCATAAATCTAAATAATCGCCAGCCGCATGATTTTATTTTATCTATAGATACGTGTAATTTACATATTTTTAATGTAAAGTAGGAATTCCTTACTATTGTTAAACATATTTTATCACTTAAAAAGATAAATCAATAAATTAATTGTATTTCAGCAGAAAAAAAAGAAGAAAAAAAACCTTTTATTTTATCTTAGATTGGAGATATTTTAAATGCTGATTCAAATAGATCTATGCAATCGGTCTTTTATTTAATAAACCTCAGGAATGCAGCAAAGAAGTTCTCTAAATTGATATCAGTAAATGGAATTTTAAAGAAATTTGCGGAACATCTTACCAAAAGATCCATTAAATAAAGAAAGTCATATACCATACGCGTATTATGCAGAGGCTTGCATGTAAAAGTGATCTATACTAATAAAATAAAGTTTCGCTCTGTGTGTCTGTGTGTGTGTGTCTGTTGGCGATGGCTAGGAAAATCTAGCCCACATAGAAGTCTGAAAATTTAGGTATGGATAGTCCAAGGTCTGACCATGTGCACCTGAGTCTCAAAATTTTAATATTTTGATAATTACTCAAAATATTAATTAGAATATCATTAAACATGTGTCGAAATTAAACATCGAAAATGCCATTTTTTAAATCAAAATGGCTAAAGAAAAGAACTGCTGTTGTGGGTTTGCAAACGGAAATGAACGAATTCGAAATTATTTTACTAATTAGCGAATTTTAAGAAAACTAACTAAGATATCAATTTGAAAAATTCTGAGCATATGTAAAAAAAAAAAAAAAAAAAAAAAAAAATCTGCATCCGACTATGCGATTTTGGAAAAATTCGGCCGGTAATTTTTCTTAATTTACGCAAAAAACTGCCAAAAATCTGCCGGCGCCAGTGAAAAAAATTCGGGAAAGTTTCAGACAGGGATCTGCTTTCATTAAAAACTGAACTACAAAGAGATCTGTTTCTCTGGCCAATCCCTCCATTTAGTTTGCGAAAATGAAAGGAAATAATTGCCAATTCTTACTAATGAACAAAAATTTAGATAACTGATTAAGATATAGATCTGAAATTGAGGATGGGAAGTGTTGTCATCTGCCGGCTATTTTAGCGTAGCGTCTTCCTTATGTTCTAATTATCAGAAAAATTTAATTCTTTTTTTTTTTTTAATGATCGCGTTAATGTAGGTGAAGGTGGTTTTCTTGAACAAATTATTCGTTATATTTGCGGGTATAGGGAGGGAGAGGGTTAATGCCTTGCTCTGAGATTGTTATTATCTTGGTCCCGGGCAACGCCGGGCGGGTGGCTAGTTTAAAAATAAAGCCAACAAAATAGCATATGCTGAAAGATAGCATTATGAAGGTCAGATGAAAAATGTTGTATGTAGTACTATTATAATATTAGTAAATTCACTTACAATTTAAGCATGAAGTGTAATATATATTTTATATTTTAACATAAGACGTTGTAATGTTTGCTTTATGCTTATGCAATATACAAAAAAAAAAAAAAAAATCATTTACAGAACATTTTTAAATGTACTCATATAAATGTATTTTGTCAACTTAAAAATTGAGTACCTGTTTTATTTTCTAATAATTAATGTACTGAAATAAAATTCTGTTGCATTCTCCATTAAATATAGTTAAAAACACATTTATTTATTTATTTATTTATTCGGCCAACTACGTATTTGGCTGAATATCTATTTGGATTCGGTCAGACTGAATACCGAATAGTGGCCGACTATTCTTTATACTAACATACAATATTAAAAACAATGAAAAAAAAAATGTATGGGTCTTTATCGGAACTATTCCCTTTTATGCACCCATTCTTTGGACTAGTTCAAATGAACTAGCTAGTTCATTATTTTAATAACTATGGTCATTTTCATAGAATAAGACAGCTATTGCTATTTTAAACTTACATTTCTTCAAAACAATGTATAAAATGCATGAAATAGCAAATAGTTAGCAATACTGTTTAACAATTCTGTTAATTATTATTATTAATTATAATACAAAAAGTTGAAAAAAAAGATGATGATGAGCGGCGTCTGTGCATTGAGATATTGTGCTGATAAAGCCTGGTAGCTTTATTTACAAGTTTTTTGTTTAAAATAATATCTAATAGAAATACACATTTTTAATAACGTACAAAGTGACACGGGAAAAATTATTAATCAAAAGATATAAATTAACTCTGATAGTTGTATTTTTTTTTTTTTTTTTTTTTTACTTGGTTTTTTAGCCAAGTAAAAAAAAAAAATAATAATAATAATAATAATAATAATTCCTATGAGATTAAAAAAAATGTAATTAATATAATTTTAGCTTCCTTTTATTGAAGTGAAAGATATTCATTCTGCAATGTTTAACTCTTTATACCTCAACATCTCCAGTTTGAGAAGCTGTTTATTTAAATCTGAGAAACATAATTTAATTTATTACAAAAGAAAAAAAAAAGAAAGAGAGAGAGAGAGAGAGCAAAATGAATAAATATTTATTTTATTTATTTACCAGCCAAAATGCAACCTATGCCAATATTTAAGTATTTACTAAAATTAGACATTTCCCAATAGTATTTTGCATTTTCTGGCACACAGACAATACACACACGCGCGCACGAAGAAAAAAAAAATACCCTTTACAAATAGAATTTTAATTACCAAAGGTTCATTTCACCTAAACTAAACCTAAAGCTAATTACAAAAAGTTCAGCCCACCTAAACACAAAGCTATGATTTCAACGACTAAGAATTAAATAAAACTTAACAAATCAACCTAGTAGGGCGTTTTCGAACTTCATTTCAGGCAGTGCTGAAAAATTTCTCATGTTAATTAAAAACTGTCTGCCGTGCTTAAATGTCTCAAGTGAGGAAAAGTTATAAAAAAAATATAACTTTCGGAAAACTTTATCGAAAGAAGCTGAAAAGTAAGCTAAAATTTATATATATATCAACTTATCAAAGGTCAAAAGTTAATCGCGAAATTAATCTCTTAACTTCGAAATTTACCAAATCCTTTTATATAAAAATCAATGTTAGCTACATTATTGAGATTTTCGTTGTTGCAGTCAGATACTAAATGATTTATATCTGGTCCATATTTTATTACTTTATTACGTACTGCGAAGTTTTTTTTTTTTTGTAATTATTATCAATTATTGTACTTTTAAAATACCCTTTGTAATATTCATTTAATAGGTACATTAATGATATTTTCGTTGTTGCAGTCAAATACTAAATGATGTATATCTGGTCCATATTGTATTACTTTATTACATACTGAGAAGGATTTTTTTTATTATCAGCTATTGTACTTTTAAAATATCCTTTCTAATATTCATAAAAAAAAGACCATACACGCATATGTAAAAGAGGAAATCAAAAATGTCTACTCCAATAATTTTAATTAATAAAAAATTTTGTAAATTGAAAATTGTTTCTGATAGTATTTCTTCATTAAATTTTTTATAGAAACTACAATAATCCTTTTTTCACATTATTCTTTATGTATAGCATATTATTACAGATACTTATGGTAACAAAAATGAATTTTAAGTAAGAATGTAATTTATAAATTATTTCCGTGCCAGCAGAATTTTCAAACGTGCCACTTCTGGCATACATGTCTTGGGTTCACCATTTTTGAAAATATGTGACGCCATTGGTTAAGAATCCTGTTAATTTGGATTCGTTGTGTAAAGTGGCTCTTAAACATTTGATTTTGAAACTAAATAGATTAGTGTGTCTATCACATATCATGCAGTCAACTATAGATAAATAAATAAATAAATATGACAGAGTGTGAGAAACAGAGACACATTTTAATTGCCAAATTATGTCAGAGGGACGTAAAAAGTACCACTTGACTTGAAAATGTGTCTTCCATATTTTTTTTCTGAATAAAATGAATTCTTGGCCCTCTTTAAAGGGGAGCGATTTACGGCCGATTTCAGTAACGGCCGAGAAAGCTCTTGTTTGTTTCTCCCGATTCACTCTGATAATCACAATAGTGCATTTAAACGACACAATCCATTTATTTAAATGTGTTTGGAGATAAAAATAAATAACTTAGCTCTTAATTTAACAAAGGTAAATTGTTTCCACTAGTTTGTTAATATTAGAGTAAATTATCCAAGAAATAAAAACATATTTTTGCGTATGCAACCTTTATGATTCAATTTATTCTACGTAATCAAAAATAGTCTGTCAAATATTGACATTTAGAAATCATTACATCGGAACTTTTTTCAGCGTGAGCTTCAACCAAGGAGGTGTATTTAAGCTCCTTGGATTTAGGTGCACAATAATTGCCCACTATTAATAAAAATTGGATTTAAAGAAAACAATACATTTTCCAATAATCATTCTTTAAAGATGGATGTTAAAACAAACGGGATTAAAAGTAAAATGGTTTATCGAAAAAATCGCAATTTTTTTAATGTAAAACATTCATTTAAATTTTAAAAACTAATATATTTTTTATAAGTTCGACAAAGTGGCGACAATTTCATTTCACCAAATTCGAAATTATTATCCAATTCTTAACAGAATAATATATTTTTGTGAAATAATGTTTTGCATCAAAAATCACATAATTTCAAAACGCAATTTTAGTAAATTCTGTTTAAATTACACTGTAAATATAATTTCTGAGTTAAATTTAGTATTTAGTAATATTAATGTTTTTATTTTTCAATGAGTACAGTAGTATTGGATTTCTTTAAATGCTTTCATTTTCTAAATAGATAATGTGCATATGACGTTACGCAGTCAAGTAAAGGCGTTTTTCTCAACTAATTGTAGGCGAAAAGTAACAATTCTTGCAGAGTTAGTAATTCATAATGTATTATTTCCTACGCATAATACAATGTACTTTAACTACTTAAAAATTACTAAAAACTTAACGAAACTTCAAGCAATTCAGCTCAACGTTTTGCCTACGTTAATTTGACAAACTTGCACATTATCTATAAATATAAATGATATTTCTACATGATTCATGAAGGGAAAGAATTTTTTTAAAACTTGGTAAGTATCGGTTCATAGGAAAATCTATCCCCGATGAAAGTGTCGTCATATTTTAAATCATGTGCCGGTTTTCATTCAGAAAATATTAGTGTTTTATAGCAATTACACAAAGTAGCGTAATTTTCAAAGAATGTATTGGTCACTAAAGCATAAGTTTAACATTATTTTACCTTACAATCTTCCAGAATATTAAATTTTGATAAAATTTCATAAATATATTAAAGTCTATATAAAAGTTGATAGCATATGCAATTTTCATTGGTGAATGGAATTTGCATTTGACATCGTCCACGTGAAATTTAAAGAAGAGTCGACGCCACCAATTAAGCAAGAAAATCCTCCCTCCTATTTTTTAAAGGCACCATGATTATGGAAAAGAGCAAGAAAAAAGCTAATTGAAAAATCCAGGTATTATTAGTTATCGTTCTCTGATACTTATATAATTCTCTGTAATTTTAAAATATCTAAATCTATAGTTAAAAATATCTCTGCAGGGTAGTATTTGCCCCTCATTGGAATACATTCCTGTAAAATTTTGAAACTCCCATAATCCTAAACTACAACACAACAATCAATATGAAAATTCTCCATAATTGGGGTGCTTTTTTCAGAATGTTTTCGCCATTCAAATAAATAAGCAACTCTATTACTTAACAAATAAGCATTTAGACTTTGAAAGTTTTTGAAGCGTGATAAACATTTTGATTTTATTGGTAGATCTACAGCTGTTAAAAGTGTGGCACTGTGAAATAAAAATACCATAAATATATGAGGGTTAAAGGTATTTTTTTACTTATTTTATTTATTTTTAAAATTTATGCTTCACCACGTTTTAGTTTCTTTTTTAAATATCATTATAACTTTAAATATCGTAAAATAATATCATACCATAAACTGTTTTGGAAACGAAACATAATTTAATTTGATTTTTAGATTATTCTAATCAAATAAAAATCATATCTAAAGTTACATGTTAATTAACAAATTTCCTCAAAAATATTTACTAATACAATAAAACATTATTTTCTTTGCTACGAAAAGTTAAATTAAATCAATTTCTATGAACGGAATAAATGTAAAATAGAATGGATAGAAATGCTAAAATAGAATAACAAAGAAAAAAATGTGTTCCACACTTAATCTTAATGAAAGACTATGAAATTTCAAGCTCATGAAAGAAATTTAAATGATCATATATATATATAAACAAAAATACGCAAATTGTGATTATCAGAAGTATTATCTACTATAAAATATGATAAAGAGTTTGTTAATTGTACATGTTGCTTAATTATAATGCATTAATTTTCTTAAAATGTTACATGAACGAAATCACGGGTAATAGCTAGTTTTCAAATAAATTGCTACTGAAGGCCGACAAATTTTTGGGATTAATAAATCTGTGGGTTTGGGGCAAGTGCCCTGTGTGCCCGACCAGTTGTAAGGGCACTGCCCATATTGCATAAAACGATAGACCGAATTAGAAAGAGGAAATTTTCATCATCGTTTCTGGTAATAATATCGCTGATATTCAGTTAGTATAAAATTTGTAAACTTTTCAGATAAAGTACCACACATAAAAAAGACACATTTTATTCAATACATTTTCTGATTCGAAATTGTTTATTTGAGTTGAAAAAAACTGGAAGGTTGACTGTTATGCAAAATGATGCTTAATAATTTTCGTAATAACTTTGGTTCTGGTTGAAGTTGTTATATAAGCTATGTTTTAAAATACTTTAAAGAATTATTTTACAACAGAAAATTAAAATTAAAAATTCGAATATTTTATTCAAAAATTCATAAAAAGATTGGAAAAAAAATTTAAATCAATTTGCATAATATTTTCTCTTTTAACTACTTTCTTACCCTTTACTTTTTTTTAGTAATTACTTTGTTCTTTGCTTATACACGATAACATTTACAAATGCATTCCGGTTCGTGCCTTTTTGTAAATAAAGTTGAAAAGTGCACAATCAACATTATTTCTTAGTTTTCTTTTAATATAAGGAAATTTTACTAGTTACTTAAGCACACTTTGCCATATATTTTTACTTTCTTCTATCTTTACAAGAAGAAAGTATTGGTTTCATGAAAAATTTTGACTTCCGGTTTATACGTTTTAGATTTTAGAAGGTCCTGAACACGATTTGACTGTTTTTAGAAAATGTCTGTCTGTGTGTCCGTGTGTGTCTGTCTCTCTGTATGTGACAAAACTTTTGTGGCCGCTCTATTTCAAGAACTAATGCACGGGATTTACTAAAACTTTAGATTCAGTTAGTCCTTGCTATAAGTTAGTGCTGATTAGTTTTTGGTGCAAATCGCCCCACAGGTGACGCTGCTATGCTACATTTTTCACGATTCCCTCAATTGATCTATCTAAAGAGCTAAACCACAAAATTTAAGAAAATTTTAGATTCAGTTAGACCTTGACATAAGTTGTTACTGATTAGGTTCTGGTGTAAATTTCCCAACAGGTGGTGCTGAAATGCTGCATTTTTTTATTTTAAAATGCACAATTAAAAAATTAAGGTTTTTGAAGTATTAACAAGTATATGATAGAAGAAAGTTTTGGGATTGGCACATCCGACTAGTTTAAAGGTTATAGGAATGTGTTCTATGATAAATACTTCTAAAATGGACTGATACTTTTCATGATAAATTCATTGATAACCTATATGAAATGATACAATTGACAAATGCTATGGTAAATATACAGTGCATTCCTGTGATAAATGTATTTTTTACGCTGTGTGCATTTTTCCCATTTTTTTTTTTGTTTACCTCTTTTATATACTTTTAATTACTACAGCTTACCTAAAAGTGTGTGTTGTAGTGTGCATTAAATAATGCCTGATATTGATTTTGCATTTAATTATCGTTTAAAAAAATTTAATTAATTTTTTTAAATGATAATTATATAAACCACTAACATAGTTCAAAAGTATTTATGAATTCGGTTTGTCTATCTGCCGTCTGCCCGGGCTCTTTTTGTAAATATAATCGGATTGCCATGTAATTTTTAGGTAGATTTCGTAAGAAATACTACCTATTACATTCTCCCCTATGTTGGAATTTCTGAAAATTTTTTTGCAGATCTACGCCGATCATGACTCTCGGAACCCAAAACCACCCCCAGTTTAAAACTTTACCTTTCTATCTATCTATATCACTTTTTTATGGACACGATAACTTCAATAATGCTGCACAAATCTCTTCCAAACTGATACATAAAATCAAGGAGCATAAAATCTCGGTCAAGTTTGTTAATGGGCAAAATCGCACCAAGGGGTGGGGGCTTTTTCTGAAAACAGAAAAAAAAACCCATTACTTCTTAATTTAAATACGTATCGAATCCGTTTAAAGTTATTATTACTTCTAGGAAAATTTATGTATGACAGATTTTTGATATTTTTAAAAGTGGCCTCAGGAGGGGGGGGGGGGGATAGGGGTTTAAGAAGAAAAAATTCATAACTTCGTCATTTCTCAAAATATCAAATCCGCTTAAATTTATTATAAATTTTCTTAATATTATCTACAACTTTTATATTGACAAGTTTTTTATAGAACCAACACTAATAGCAAAAAAAAAAAAAAAAAAAAAAAAAAAATATATATATATATCGAAGTGAGCGGTCCCAACTGCCGCATCATGGCAAAAAGTTCATTTCTTCTACAAGTCCCAATAAATAGGCGCCCCACGGTCTGCGTCTTTGAAATCTACCTGTGCCTGTAGGCCGAGCCGTCAGGGATTTTTTTTTTTTTTTTTTTGTTATTGGTGTTTGCTTTTGAATACTAGGTATTGAAAATGAAGTGTGTAGCGTTTATAGTTCGTTTACGGGGACGCATAAAATAATTCCATTATATTATGATCTATAGGGGAAAATCGTTTGCGGTTCATTTTAATGATGTTATTATACTTCAAACATAATGAAATTAAAAAGAATCACTGTGGTGTAAAACAATATGTTTCTGTAGATTATGGAGTGCGTAGCGTTTATCGTTCATTTACAGAGACATCAAAAGAATTCGCTTACAGGACTGATTTTGATCCATAGTTGTTGGAACTGCGTTTTCCGCAGTGGTATGCGTTTTTAAACTTATCTAATTTTTAGTGTATTACGTGGAGTGCATAAATTTTATAGATCATACATAGAGGGCTGCACTAAAGAATTTGGACACATTACCGGATATGGACAGCAATTGCTGAAAACGGATTTTTATTGAATTATGTGTTTTTTAAATTGCTTGTTTAGACAGGTCATTTCATTGTCTGAAGAAGATTAAATTGCTTAATTATAGTCTGTTAGTGCTGGAAAGTGTTTCATAATCTATGTCCTATGCATGATTTTTCGTTCTTATTTTTTACTGTTTAGCAATCTAAATTCTATTTTTTTGTCTGTTTTCTATTTTTAATTTTTGTTTGCTTCTGTGTTAATATAATGCATACACAGATCGTTTTGATGATTACCTAACGATGAACGATGATTACATAACAATGATGATATACATTTTTAAGCTGATTACATCAACAGCAATAATAACGTAATAAACAATACCGTAGGAATTCTTATTTATAATCCCACAGTTACTTACTTGTGGCTTATAATTATGAAATGATTATAGTTCTTCAATCTAAGTTTTCAACAGGTTTTATTACTTACTTAACCAAATAATTCGATGATGACACTACTCAACAATATAATATATTTGTATACAACAGTAATTCATCTAGAATTAATTAAATATGTAATTTTAATTTAATTTATTTTTAATTAATTAAATATCTAATATTAATTACACTGCTCAAAACAATTAAAGGATATTGCAGTTTTAGGTGGATTTTGTATCTGGGAAACTTTTTAGCTGATTGATACATGGTCGACAGACATAGTAGGTTATATGAGAATAAATTACACATGTTTGGCAGAAAAAAATGCATTTTATTGCGCATTTGTGTACAAAAGGAAAAAAACACAATTTGTGCATATGAGAAAAAAAGAATAAGAAAAGGTGTTTTCTTCAAAGAAAATCATTTTCAGTAGGGGGTATGGTTTCCACGGGTGGCCAGCAACGTTGAACACCTTTGAGGCATGGACTCAATGAGGCTATTAATGACGAGTTGGGGTATTCTGCCCCACTCTTCCAGAAGAGCTCTTTCCAGTTCTTGGAGAGTTTGTGGGGGTTGTTGGCGGCCAGAAACTCGTCTTCCTAGAGCGTCCCAAACGTGCTCGATTGGATTCATGTCTGGAGAACACGCTGGCCATTCCATTCAAACGATTCCTTCCTAGAAAAGGAAATCCTCCACCAGGTTTGCACGATGTGGCCTGCAGTTATCGTCCATTAAAATGAAGTTATCTCCGATTGCTGCAGCGTAAGGGACTACAATAGGTCTGAGGATCTCATCCCTATATCGGCGACCAGTCAGAGCTCCATCTCGAATGATGTAGAGGTCAGTGCGCCCGTCAATGGAGATGCCACCATACACCAACACTCCTCCACTGCCAAATCTGACACTGTTGTGCACGAACGCAGGATTATTCCTACTGCCACGGTCCTCCAGATGAAAATACGCCTATTATCCGGATGCACAGAAAAACGGGACTCGTCAGAAAACAGAATATTGCTCCATTAATTTCTCCTCCAGTTGACATGCTCGGTTGCCCACTCCCTGCGGTCGCGACGATGCCTTGATGTTAATCTAACACATACCATCGGTCGGCGAGCATACAGACCTACAGCATGGAGCCGGTTTCGGACAGTCTGAGTTGAAATCGTGGTGCCTGTAGACGAGCGAAGGTGTTGTTGGAGAAGAGTAGCGTTCATGTTTCGGTGTCTCCAAGCTGTTAACGCTAAATACCGATCTTCATTGGGCGTTGTTGCCCGTCTACTACCTTGCCCTGGTCTTTGGCTTGCACATCCACTCTCCAAAAAACGGTTCCAGATCTTGGAAATGACACTTTGTGACACTCCAATGGCTTGCGCTACTTCGGCTTGAGTTTGGCCCCCTTCTAACCTTCCAACAATTTTCCAAGCTTCTGAATCTGTCAAATGACTTTGCTGAGACATCGTACTCATCGAAACAAAGCAATCACTGAATGCTGATCATCCTTGTCTTCATTCTCTTTTATCCAGTTGAAAGTCAAATTTCATTCGCTGCCGCTGAAGCGACGTTTTTGACGTCGAACTCAAAATTTGCATACTCGACAGTTTGAAAACCAGAAAAATTTGCTTTTGTGATTCTCTTCTTCTATTTTCGGCAAAAAAATTTCGTTTAGATCTTTATTTTATATAAAACTTCAAATATCCTTTAATTGTTTTGAGCAGTGTAAATATCCCTAATCCTTTATTAAACATATATATCGGATTATCAACCACCATACTTGGGTACAAAAACTGTGGAACAAAAACTATTTCTCGCTCTCTTTTTATCTATCACGAGTCTTGTAATAATCTTGTGATATCACGTATCTATTAATTAAATCATTGAGTTAGTGTTATTGTAAATATTGATGCATAGATGGGTATTATTTAATTTTTTATCTCACAATACTAATATTATTACAATACTAGTAAGTACTCGCCATTGTAAAATAACAAAATAATGATACAAATTATAATGATGATGGAGATTCCATTTAAAAAAATCCTAAGTAATCGCAATCGTGTCTTTTTTCATCATTAAATGTTATTACTTTTTACCGTAAAATACTTTTTTTTTCTTTTTCCCCATTTTTTGTATTTGAACAAAGTCCTTTTTATGCTTCACTTTGCTCAGCTACCATCTGCTCTTCATCTTATCGCATTAAATTTTTCTATCACGTTTTAACAGTTTCATTAAAGATATCACCCAAGAGATACCTGCAGTATTATATCCGTGTTAATTTTATCACCGAAATGAATTTTTCTCGTCTGAGGTTTATTTAAATTTGGTTGGGTCTTTTTAAATGTATGTAAATTTAAGAACTCGGTATAGGGCTTTATTCATTTTTATTTCTTCGGGTATTCGTTTAAATTTTTTACAACCTTTTAACAGTGATGTTTTGTTGAAATTCGTTTTTAAGGCAGGCATTAAAAAACTTACTTTTAAAGGTAATTACCGTAATTATGATTAAAATGACGATTTAATAGAAAAATTACAAAATTTTTTAACTTCATTCTTTTTTGGAATATTTTTCAAAAATGTAAATTTGTATTTGTATGCAGCGTTGCCAACCCGCTACTTAAAAAATAAATTTTTATAAATAAATAAATAAATAAATAAATAAAATAAATATCAGATTGCTTGAATGTCATCACTTTTTGAAACAGTTTTATTCATCTTGTTTGCACGTGATTTAATCTATTATTAAATAAGGAGAATATTACTATTGAAACAAGTTGGAAATTGTACGTCAAACGTTACAAACGAGGTGCGTTCGTACGCACGTTTTAGAATTAAATTCATGATATCCCGTGCGTAGAACGGGTTAAACAGCTAGTTAAGTATATATTTTATGACACTGTTCATACAAATATCTTAACTAGTTATATAAATATTCAGATATATCAGCTAGTTATATACAGTGTCTCACAAAAGTGATGGGACACTTGTGCTTTATAAAAAGAAACTGCAATAAAATAAATAAACAAACATGTGCAAAAATTTTTTGGGTGTGTTTCATATTTAAAGTTAGTAACAATTATTACATAACATACATTTTGTCAAAATATTAAAATATTAATTTAGTAAAAATACAATTGTTCAGAACGGAGCAAAAAATGGCTCACATAAGTGATGGGACACTTACTTTTCCATCAAATATTTATCCAAAAATTTTACTTTTTAAAAGGTTTTAATATTTTGTTGGATTTCCTTTTACTTTTAAAACATGATTTAATCTTTTTGGGATGGATTCGACTAATTTTTTTGTGATTTCTGGAGTGATTTTACTCCATTCTTCTTGAAGCACCGATTTTAGTTGTTGTTTTGAAGAAATGGTGTGTTTGCGAATTCTTGATTCCAATTCTTGCCAAATATTCTCTATGGGATTTAAGTCTGGAGATTGTGGTGGTGTTTTTATTATTTCAGGACAGTTATATAGCAGCCAGAGTCTAACGTTCAGAGCAGTGTGCTTGGGGTCATTGTCCTGGTAGAATTTAAAATCGTTATGAAGGTTCAATTTTCGTGCTGAAGATTTCAAATTTTGCTTTAAAATATCAATATACTTGTACTGATCCATTATACTGTCAATAAAAACAAAATTACCAACTCCAGCGGACGACATACACCCCCATACCATAACTCCTCCTCCACCATGTTTTACTGTTGGTACCAAGTTCTGTTTGCGAAGTTCTTCCCTGGGTTTTCTCCACGCCAAGATTCTACCGTCAGAACCAAATATATTAAATTTACTCTCATCAGCAAATATAACTTTATTCCAGTAATCAGAATTCTTATTTATGTTGGATTTTGCGAAAGCTAGTCTGAGTTTTCTATTCTTTTCACTTACGAAGAATTTTTTCCTGGCTACTCTACCGTGATATCCAGCAGATCGAATTACCCTTCTAATAGTTTCAGGATTAACAATTATTCCATATAATGCTTGTAAATCAGCAGCAACTTTTGAAGCACTAATTCTTGGATTTTTTTTAATATTTCGAACGATAATTCGCTTTATTCCATTGGATAGCTTTGATGGTCAGCCAGGTCTTCTTTTATCCTGAATCATATGATTCTTTTTATATCGTTTAATGATATTGAAAACTGTTGAACGACTCAAGTTAACTGTTTCAGCAGTTTTTCTAATAGATTTTCCACGTTCAATATGCAAATTAATAACTAATTTTCGAATTTCAGGCGAAGTTTCTTTTCGTTTAGCATTCATGACTACACAGAGCTAAAAAACACAAAAATTCCAAAACAAACTGGAGAGAAATACTGCAGACGATTTTATAAATTATTGCCAATTGCTTTTAAGTAAAAATAAAACCCCAAAAAATATTTTTATTGCTTATTTCAGGCGATTTTTGTTGCATATATAATGGTGTCCCATCACTTATGTGAGCTATTTTTTGCTCCGTTCTAAACATTTGTATTTTTATTAAATTAATATTTTAATATTTTGACAAAATGTATGTTATGTAATAATCTTTACTAAATTTAAGTATGAAACACACCCACAAAAAAAATGTGTACATGTTTTTTTAATTTATTTGATTAGTTTCCTTTTGTAAAGCACAAGTGTCCCATCACTTATGTGAGACACTGTAAATATTCAGATCTTCATGATTTTTAATTCTGTGAAATGAATTACAGTGTCTCACAAAAGTGATGGGACACTTGTGCTTTATAAAAAGAAACTGCAATAAAATAAATAAACAAACGTGTGCAAAAATTTTTTGGGTGTGTTTCATATTTAAAGTTAGTAACAATTATTACATAACATACATTTTGTCAAAATATTAAAATATTAATTTAGTAAAAATACAATTGTTCAGAACGGAGCAAAAAATGGCTCACATAAGTGATGGGACACTTACTTTTCCATCAAATATTTATCCAAAAATTTTACTTTTTAAAAGGTTTTAATATTTTGTTGGATTTACTTTTACTTTTAAAACATGATTTAATCTTTTTGGGATGGATTCGACTAATTTTTTTGTGATTTCTGGAGTGATTTTACCCCATTCTTCTTGAAGCACCGATTTTAGTTGTTGTTTTGAAGAAATGGTGTGTTTGCGAATTCTTGATTCCAATTCTTGCCAAATATTCTCTATGGGATTTAAGTCTGGAGATTGTGGTGGTGTTTTTATTATTTCAGGACAGTTATATAGCAGCCAGAGTCTAACGTTCAGAGCAGTGTGCTTGGGGTCATTGTCCTGGTAGAATTTAAAATCGTTATGAAGGTTCAATTTTCGTGCTGAAGATTTCAAATTTTGCTTTAAAATATCAATATACTTGTACTGATCCATTATACTGTCAATAAAAACAAGATTACCAACTCCAGCGGACGACATACACCCCCATACCATAACTCCTCCTCCACCATGTTTTACTGTTGGTACCAAGTTCTGTTTGCGAAATTCTTCCCTGGGTTTTCTCCACACCAAGATTCTACCGTCAAAACCAAATATATTAAATTTACTCTCATCAGCAAATATAACTTTATTCCAGTAATCAGAATTCTTATTTATGTTGGATTTTGCGAAAGCTAGTCTGAGTTTTCTATTCTTTTCACTTACGAAGAATTTTTTCCTGGCTACTCTACCGTGATATCCAGCAGATCGAATTACCCTTCTAATAGTCTCAGGATTAACAATTATTCCATATAATGCTTGTAAATCAGCAGCAACTTTTGAAGCACTAATTCTTGGATTTTTTTTAATATTTCGAACGATAATTCGCTTTATTCCATTGGATAGCTTTGATGGTCGGCCAGGTCTTCTTTTATCCTGAATCATATGATTCTTTTTATATCGTTTAATGATATTGAAAACTGTTGAACGACTCAAGTTAACTGTTTCAACAGTTTTTCTAATAGATTTTCCACGTTCAATATGCAAATTAATAACTAATTTTCGAATTTCAGGCGAAGTTTCTTTTCGTTTAGCATTCATGGCTACACAGAGCTAAAAAACACAAAAATTCCAAAACAAACTGGAGAGAAATACTGCAGACGATTTTATAAGTTATTGCCAATTGCTTTTAAGTAAAAATAAAACCCCAAAAAATATTTTTATTGCTTATTTCAGACGATTTTTGTTGCATATATAATGGTGTCCCATCACTTATGTGAGCTATTTTTTGCTCCGTTCTAAACATTTGTATTTTTATTAAATTAATATTTTAATATTTTGACAAAATGTATGTTATGCAATAATCTTTACTAAATTTAAGTATGAAACACACCCACAAAAAAATGTGTACATGTTTTTTTAATTTATTTGATTAGTTTCCTTTTGTAAAGCACAAGTGTCCCATCACTTATGTGAGACACTGTATATCGTCTGCAGATTAATTTCTGTCATAAAATAAAGTATCTCGGTCGCTTGACGATTAAACTTCGGAAACTCCTATAACAAAAAAGCACCGATTTAAAAAAAAAATTCAAATTTCTTAATAAATATTTTTATTAATATCTCCTAAAGTTTTGATTCGATTTTAATAAAATTTGAAATGTCTCGACAAAATTCTGCAAAGATAATATATTTTAAATTGCAAACCATTTGGTTGGGTAGTTTTTGCGTTGTTATATGCGGACAGACAGACAGACGGACGGATCAAACGACGACTATAGGTGCTACGTATTTATATAATTACGAACGCACCTAAAAAGTGGTGACAATAAAACAATCTGAATAATGAAAGAAAGAGAGCGAACTGGCGCTGTTTCTATGGTATTTAAATCGTAACAAATTATTATTTATTTATTTATTTATTTATTTATTTATTTATTTTTGCGTTGCTTTATTTTTCTAATGTTTTAGTACTTATAAATTAATGATACATGAATAATTGACCCATCAAAAAAACAAAGCCAAGAAAAACATAAATAACAGAAATGAATTTAGCGAAATGGATAAGCATCTGTCGTACATAAATATCCTTCCACGTTGCATATAAAGAAAATTGAAATCGACAGATACAGGGATCAGCAAAAGACCACAGACGAGAGACGATAAAACCAGAAGACATTCTATAACTGATGCACGATTTTCTTTCAGTTTACGTCTTTTTTTTAACTTTCATTTTTATCTTTTCAGTTTACGTCTTTTTTTAACTTTCAGTTTTATCTTTACACTTTTAAGAGTATACAGTACTTATTATTTTTTTTGTAATTTATTATCAAATTTTTAAAATTTATTTTTCGTTATTACAGTAGAAACCGGATATAGGATACCGGTTCAATCGAAGTATACAATAAATCGAACTTTTAGCTGTTTTATAAGTCGTTTTCACTGTAATAAATGCTGGAAATAAATGAAATTATCGCATAATTTTTCAAAAATGAAATTTTAAAATGACACTTCTGTTTTATATTTTGTTTTTTTTTGCTTTGTTTCTAATTTAACGTGTGGACAATGGAGTGAAAAAAATTTTACCCAAACTTTTCAAAGTTACAACTTTGTTTTTTTTTTTTTTTTTTTTTTTTTTTTTGTTTTTTTTTTGGCATTGATATATCAGTTTAAATATGAGAAATATTGAGAAGGAAAAGAAAACATTCTCAGATAAATTGGATTAAAGTTTTAAGTAACCGTAGATAATACACAGATATTACAAAAAAAAAAAAACAAAAAAAAAAACATGTATTTTGATTTAATCATTGTACTTACATGCGTTTTGCGTCATGTTATTCTTAAAACCTCAAGGGTATCCCTTAAGCCCAAAAAGTAAAAATGTGATAGTTTTCAGATTTTTGTGCTCCGGACCATTTTTAAACACTAACTTTGAACCTGCTTAAAAAAAAAAAAAGTAATAATTTACCGATTTTTTTTTAAAGTTTATTTATTTTATTTAAACCTTTATGCATAAATAAATGGAAATAATTTCCCGATTGCAATAGAAATTAACGGCTTTTGGATTTGAGAATAGGCTCTGGCATTTGCTTGAAATTAAATTCGAATATGATGAAATCATATGTTTTTTTTTTTTTTTTTTTTTTTTTTTTTTGGTAATACAAAAAGAATTAACTGTATTTATATGATTCCAGTTTGAACAGAATGAATTACCCGCATAGTTGCGAATTCAATAATTAGAAGCTTGTAAAATCATTCGTGAACACTCGTGTATATTATAACAGACTCTCGTAAAAACTGGCATGAAGTAATGACGAAACCTGCAAGGTCGAATTTTTCTCATACCAACTGACACATATGTGTATTCTCTTTGCAATATCTTGACATGAGAAACTCTACTGGTTACACAAACGTTTAAGCAAATAAGAGAATTGATTTAACTCAAACGCTAATTTACAGGTTTAATATATTTAAAACTCTAAAATAAATAAATAAATACAGTAGTTTCTTTTCAGGACCTAGTATTGGGTTTTGTTGCCCAGCAGTTATTATGATCTATACAGACCCGTACCAGTACCTTCAGTTTCAAGTAATCCCTGAATTACTGCTAATATCTTAACCAGGTCTAGAACTGTGTATATCTCGATAGTATCTGCGTGTATATATTATAGATACTGCGTGTGCTGCAAAATAGGAACAAGTAGGAAATTGTACGTTAAACGTGACAAATGAGGTGCGTTCGTTCTGTGCTATAACTAGTTTTACAATGTAAAAAATCATCGTTATTATTTCAGTGAAATAAATTATATCGTCTGCTATGAACGCAATGAGGGTGCCTTTTAGGTAGATTTAGTAAGAAATACTACCTGTTACATTCTCACCTAAGTTGAAATTTTTGCAGATCTACGCCGACTATGACTCCCACAACCCAAAACCACCCCCAATTCAAAACTTTATATATCTATCTATCTATCTATCTATGTCACTTTTTTATAGACACGATAACTGGAAAATTTCTGCATAAATCTCTTCCAAACTGATACATAAAATCAAGGGGCATAAAATCTCGGTCAAGTTCGTTAATGGGCAAAATCGAACCAAGGAGGGGGGATGGGGGGGGACTTTTTGTGAAAACAGGAAAAAACCCATAATTCCTTAATTATGATACGTATCGAATCCGTTTAAAGTCACTAATACTTCTAGGAACTAGTCGTTGGGGGCCACCGTAATACTTACCCATCATGGATACGCATAATGTAAAATATTAAAATAAAAATGTGTAAACTACTTATAAAATGCATTGCAATTCAAATAAAATCGTGGCTTGATGACGTCATAAACTTTAAAGGCTCGATTACTGAATTGCTTGAAAGAGGTTTTTCCTTATAACTCCAAAAATAATAATCCTATTAACTAGCGGTTTATTGCATCTGATTAAGCGTCAAATTTCCAATTAAAATATATATTTGAAGTGAAATTTGGATGAAATACAGGGTTATGAAAAATCGAAGAGTGTGGAAAATAGGATTCGAAATATCTCGGCAACTCATTATCCGATCGACTTCCTGCTTAATGCAAAATTTATGTTTTTTTATTGTCTTTTATATTCATTTCTAAAAATAAACAATTTCGAAAATTTTTATATACCTTTTATCAGAACGAATATTTCAAGAGTCCGAAAAAAATAGTTCCGGTTAATCGAGGTTATTGAAATGAAATAGGCTTCTTCCCATTATTACATACTAAGTACATACCAAATTGCAAGTCTCTATCTCAATTTTTTCGGGAGATAGAGCGTTTACAGACACACAGACGGACGGCAATTTTTTTTTTCTAAAAATATGTTTTTTGGAATCTCCAGTGTCTGAAACGTGTAAATCCGTCAAAAAATTTTTCGATTTTCAAAACGATTACAAGACTTAATATTACCTCTTAATATTATCTAAAGCTTTTAAATTGACAAGTTTTTTATAGAACCAACACTTTTAGCAAAAAAAAAAAAAAAAAAAAAAAAAATTCCTGCTGGCTCCGCCTGCAAACAAGTTAGGTTTCGAAGTGAGCGGTTCCCATATGCCGTATCATGGCAAAAACGTCATTTCTTCCGCAATTCCCAACAAACAGGGGCCCCACGGTGTGTATCTTCGAAATCTACCTGTGCCTGTAGGCCGAGCCGTCAGGGATTTTTTTCTTATTACGTATGCCATGTTTACAAATGCGATTTTTTTTTCGACACCAGACAGCGCTGTAAATTCACCATGGAGATCTTGATTTGCGAATGATTACATCCATGGTTAATATTTCTATGACTCACGGTGAATGAATATTTTGTTTATTTATTTTAATGGATTGAGATATTCGGCTGTTAACCTAATTTCCACTAAAGTTATCTCAGAATCTATACATTTTTTAATGTACCTCATCTCTCAAGCAAACAAACTTTTTGAACGATCTTTCTAAAAATGTAACTTTTATACAATTTTATTCGGAAAAATAATTTTGAATAAAAATGACCTCTTAGCATATGGAAAAAGTTGTAGTTAGCCAGTATTTGTTTTTTTCAGTCACATGACTTGCGCTTTTATTATATAGATTACGTATCATAGGATTTAATAGAATAAAGAAAACTTTTATTAATATCTTTTTAAGTTTGAATTCGATTTTCATAAAATTTGAAATGACAAAATTCTGCAACGATTATATATATTAAAATTCAAACCATTCGGTTGGGTAGTTTTTGCGCTGTTATATGCGGACAGACGGACGGACGGACTAGACGACGACTGTAGGTGCTACCTATTTATATAATTGCGAACGCACCTAAAAACAAGTGGGTAAGTGTGATCGAAGATAGCTCAAAGGGTTTCATTTAAGATTCCTTCCAAAACACTTTATCCTTTCTTTAATAAATTCAAAAAAAAAAAAAAAAAGTCATGTTTTTTATAAAGTAAAAATTTACCGGTCTTTTTTTTCGTTTTTTCGAATATCTAAACCAGCCCGTTAGAGGTCAAACCCCGCTATTATATTCTGTCATAATAATATCCGTCATGAGGACTAAATGCGATATTTAAAAAAATAATTTGAAAATTAAACAAATTGTACACCTTCAAAATGTTAAAATATGCGATTATTTCCATAATCGGATTTTTATCACGATTCAATATGTTTCTCAAACTCATATAATTACTATTCTCTATTACTCGATATTGATACTCGCTTTGTATTATTCTCACACATCTGAAAAATTCGTTAAACTTCCAATATGACGTCTGATTTTCTTTTTAATTCTCTAATGACGTGATATTAATCTGCTTTGTGTACATACACATACTCATACTCCTTGTATTATTGAGAAATCTTAGACATTTTCCGTTTTATTACCAATATGAAATCAATCAATTTTATTTCATATTTATCTTTTTTTCAATTGGTGAAGCTTTTTATTTCATTTTCATTTTTCACGTGGAAATCGTCTGATAGAAAATTAATTATTGTGGAAAGAATTTCATGGTGGATTTTTAATTTTTAGCATCTGCTATAACGAAAAATGTTTAAATTTAATAGAAAAAGGCTGTTAGAATTTTGTTTTTTATCTCTCTTTATTAAAATAATACGAATTTTTCAAATTTTAATATTTTCAGCTCTTTATAGCTGATATTCAGAATTATACACAAAGTTTCAACTCTGTAAGTGGTATAGTTTTTGAGAATGCTCTGTGACAGACAGACAACGAAGCGGGAGTAATAGGGTTTCGTGAGATGAACGAACTCCTAAAAAATGGAAAAAGGAAAAAAAAATAACATTTCAAATGTTTTTTGCACAAATAGATCCGATTATACACTTTCAATGTGCCACCGCATTTATTTTCAAATCAATTTTTGATTCAAAAACATCAAATTAAATTTCTTGGGTAAGTGTCCCAATTTGCGCAGAATGTCCCGATATTTATGGGTTGGAAGGTACGTCCCAAGGAACCATTGTGCGGGATGCCAAACGTCCCTATTTTTCAGTGCTATAACATCTTTTAAATTTTCTCAAGCAGCATGCCATTTATTATTCTCTGTTGAGTTTTAAAATATTGAAAATTTTAAGAGAAATTAATGAAAACCTTTAATTTTTAAAGACTTGTTCGCCATTAGTTCATATATATTATTTCTCTTGTCAACATCCCTTTTTGATATGCATTTACAAAAATGCACAACAGTGAATGAGGTATCATTCGAAAGGTTTTTGAACCGGCTTCTGACACAGTACACTCGCATTTCGTTAAAACATGTTTTTTGATTAAAAAATGCAATTCATTAAAAAATAAATCAACCTTATTTTCATGAATGAAGTGAAAGGTTTTTCTCAAATCAATGTTGCTACAAACCGCATTTTATCGTGCTCAACAATGATAATAAAAAAAATAATATTGCAAAAAAATATAAAGTGGGATCGCACGGGTTTATTTTAAAATTTTTGGTTAAAAAGCGAAATTGAAGTGTTTAGAAGAAAAAGACACCAACGATTGATCGAAGCACTGGTATTTTACGTGTAGTCTAAAAAGTATGCTTTATTGTATTAGATTAAATTGCATTTTATATGTATTCAATTTATTTTTCTCTGTCCCGTGATTTTACTGAAGCGAAGGACGTCATCCTCTAATGGAGTTAAAATAGGATTGTTATTTTTTTTTTTCCTCGCGCGTGCATTTGCTATTTTCGACCAGTTTTTAACTTTGATCGAATAACTAAGATGATATTCTGGCTTAACTAATGTTGTTTGCAGATATTTTTATCCTTAATTTTTGTTTATATAAGTTTGAACCTACATCTAATATATATATATATATATATATTGCTGAAAAATATTAAACTGCAGTTCGAAATCTTCACACGGGTCCATTGGTTTAGTATTTTTTTTAATGTTAAATTGTCTCTTATTTTTAAAAAAGCATTCTATTTTACGTTTTTTTCCCCCTACAAAGTGGCATAAAATCCCCAGTTTTCAAAAAAGTATGTAAAATTGTAAAATTTTAAAATTATTTTCACAGTTTAAAATTCAAATAAAAATGATAAGTTCATTTATTGTAATGCTGAATGAGATAACCAGCCATTCAAATGTTTTAGTTTCAATTTCTGCTGTGTGGTTGCTACCATAGGGTTATATTCTTATATCTTTGTTGAATAAGTATCATTTATAAGAAAAAAAAATCCCTGACGGCTCGGCCTACAAGCACAGGTAGATTTCGAAGATGCAGACCGTGGGGCGCTTGTTTTTTATTGCAGAAGAAATTACCTTTTTGCCATGATGCGGCAGTTAGGACCGCCCACTTTGAAATCTACCTGTGTTTGTAAGCAGAACTGGCAAGGATTTATTATTATTATTATTATTATTTATTTTATTTTATTTATTTATTAATTTTGCTGTAAGAGTTGGTTCTATAAAACACTTGTTAATAATTGTAGATAATATTATGACGATTTATAATAATTTTAAGCGGATTTGATATCGACAAAGACACAGTGATATTTGACAAAGTTATGAATTTTTTTCTTTTTAAATCCCTATCCCCTCCCCCCCCCCCCCACACACACACACATACACCTTGAGGCCATTTTTAATTATATCAAAAATCTGTCATACATAAATTTTCGGCACTTTTCCTAGAAGTAATAATAACTTTAAATGGATTCGATATGTATCATAATTAAGAAGTTATGAGTTTTTTTTCTGTTTTCACAAACCCCCCCCCCCCTTCCCCCTGGCTCGATTTCGCCCTTTAACGAACTTGACCGAGACTTTATACCCCTTGATTTTATGTATCAGTTTGGAAAAGATTTGTGCAGAATTATGAGAGTTATCGTGTCCATAAAAAAGCGATTATATATACATATACATATATATATACTGGGGGCAGTTTTGGGTTCTAGGAGTCATGATCGGCGTAGATCTGCAAAAATTTTTCAGAAACTCCAACATGGGGAGAATGTAATAGGTAGTATTTCTTACGAAATCTACCTAAAATGGCTGCAAATTAGGAATTATTATGTTGGTATAACACAGAGGAAATTCAATGTTAGATGTAAGGAGCATATTGCAGATATTAAGTATGGGAGAGGGAATACTGCCTTATCAAGATTAAATACTAGCGAGAGCATCGACATCCTATTTAATGAAGCTAAATTGATTTATAGTTCCAGTTTTTATTTTCAACTTTTTGTGATGAAATTTATTTAAGAAGCTGCTCGAAAGCATGTAATGATACGTTGTCATTTAATATTCTGAAGATTTGGGTTGAGTGGTTGAATAATAGTGGGATGCGGTCTGTAGATGGATCTAAGAGCGGTGTTGAAATTAAAAGTATAGAGGGCGTTGTTCCTTCTTTCACATAGTGACTGTTCAGGTTCAGACTCTCTGGTTTTTAATTAATTTAACCTCTCGTTTTTTATGTACATTGTATTTGTGGTTTGTGTATATTCTGATGACGATTTGATGAACAAATCGAAACATGTAAATTTTAAATTTTAACATTTTTAATGTTTATGTTGACGTCTTTTAAGCAAAATAAAAAGTGTTTTAGTGTATATTTAAAAGCTCAAATGACTGATAAAAAATATTTGTCAGTAATTTCAAAGAACATCTATATTTTACAAACTCCTTATTGTATTCTTTAGAGATTGATTAATTCACATAAATTTAATATGGTGGAAGATAAACTGAGTTTACAGTTCCATGTGTCCCGATTAAGAAGCAGTCGTCCTGCTTTTTATCTCCTCCTTGTCCCAATTTTTGTCCTACTGTGACCTGGTAACACTACTCCCCACATATGATCAGATTCAGATACAAAAATATTTGTCAGTAATTTGAAAGAACATTTATATTTAACAAACTCCTTACTGTATTCTTTAGAGATTGTTTAATTCACATAAATTAAATATGACAGAAGATAACCGAGTTGTAGTGGCATATGTCTCGATTGAGAAGAGGTCGTCCCGTTTGTTTCTCCTGCCTGCCCCGCTTTTTGTCGTACTGGGACCTGGTAACACTACTCCCCACATATGATCAGATTCACCATTTATTAGGAACTCGACTCGGATATTAACCAACAGTCTAGTAGTATACAGAGCAAGAAAAAAAATCTCATCCTCAATTGAAAACAAGACTCTCATTTTTTATAGTTACTCAGTGATGACTGAATATAACCCTTTTGGTTCCGACTAGCAATTACTAGAGCCCGGTTTCACGTTATCTGTAAACTAGACACCCTCTTTTATTTATTTTACCAATTAATAACGAATGCGAACGGCATTTCGTGAAAATTTCGTAAAACATACTTCGACAATATTAATAAGAGTGCAAGGCATTATTGCGCTCAATGTTGGCTTGCGCTGGATAAAATTCACAATTTCACATATAGAAATAATTTTACAAATTTCGGGCAAAGTCTTTGAGTTCAAACAAGTGCAGATCTTAAAGAACGAAAAACACTCGAATTTATCTATAACTCTTATTGTTATCGTATAATCAGTTACATGAAGATTCAAAATAATGCTTTTAAGATCTTTGATCTTTATCGCTTTAAATTTAGTTGCAAACATTAAAAAAAAAAAAAAAAAAAATCTATATTTTAGTTGTTATAGTTTTATTTTAGAATTTTGGGTTCAACCCAACGGTCTTATTGTCACAGGAAATACAGTTTACTATCAAAGCCTTTAATCATTTTAGAAGCTATTGTGAAGTAGTAAGCGGATAATTATATCTAATTTAAATTGACGACGGCAGTTCTGACTAAGTAAGCCACTTAAAGATATTTACTACTAATGAGTTTATTGATTATGTCAATAAAGTTTTCAAATATTGGGAATATATTCCATTTTCCGGCTGAATTTCTACTTTGTTTCATGAATGTATAATGTATTTTCACGTAGCGTAATAGTTTTCAAAATCTGTTATAATGTCCACACTTTCGGAAACAAAAATGCTTCTTGATACATTTTTTTCTTCTCTTTTTTAGAAGTTGCCACTACATATTTTAAAAGTGGGAAACGAGTGAAATAAATGCATTAGTTAATTTAGATCTGTTTTTGCCTTACTGCAGCATTTAAATTTTTCTTAAATTATTATTCGGCGAAATCAGCTTTGTACTTAAACGGTTTAAATCCGCGTTTTAAAATAATATGTATATATAATATATATTATGTAGCCAAAAGTCACCGGACACTTTCGATTTTAGACGTTTCGTTGAAGATCTAGAGAAATACTTGACGAATTTGTCTGGAACTTCAGGAATATTAAGAACATATTTCTGAAAGAAGGTTTGATCACGCGAGGGCAGTTACGAGATCAAGAACAAGTTGAATAAAAAAATAATATTTGCGATCACCCTGTGAAATAAAATGCTCGAAATGATCTGTAGCTGTAAGAACATGACTATGTGGATATTGTACAACACTTGTGTTCATTTGTGTAAGAATGGCACGTAATATTTATAGAGATATAAAGGTTTCTTTAAAAAATTCAACAAATTTCTGCATGTTTTTTTGTTTACAGCATGCCGGGTTACCTTCATGTTATAAATGCTTTCTACTGTAATTGTATAAAAATAACATAATTTGTAAAATGTAATTTTCAGTTAATTTACATTGTAAATAATATTTCTTGTTTCTTGCTTATTTAAGAAATTTAATAAAGTTAATGTTATAAATCTTAAGTAAATTAGAACCCTTCCCACCTTGAAAATCGATAGATCTCATGCAATGCAAATGCAACACTGCAAAAAAAAGTGTTGATTTTACAGTATAATACTGGCACCTTAGCTGCCAGTATTATACCGTAAAATTAACAGTAATAAACAGTAAAATAATCAGTAATACGCTGCCGTGCATGGGGTGCCAGTATTATACTGTAAAATCAACATTTTTTTTTTTTTTTTTTTTTTTTTTTTTTTTTGCTGTGAAGTATTTGTGCAAAATCCTCTCGAACAATCAAATTTTATTGCAAGTATTGGCATCTTCCTCTTATAAATACATTCTACTACAATTTCATAAAAATCATGTAATTTTCAAAATGTAATTTTCAGTTAATCAATATACATAATAAATACGATTTCTTGTTTCTTGCTTATGTAAGAAATTTAATAAAATTAATGTTTCAAATTTTACTAATTGTAGAAGTAAATTAGACCCCCTCCCTACTTGCCTCGAAAACCGAAAGATCACATGCAATGCAAATGCAGCAAATCGGGTTGTTACGGCAGTTAGTATTTATTAAATTTAGAATGTATGGGGACACAAACAAACCGAAGCACTTTTTAATTTGACTGAAAAATAAATGTTAAAATGAAGGAAAAATGATTATATAAATCGAGTTTTAAGTGTGTGTGAATAAAGAGTTATTAAAGAAAATAGCTAGTCGCTGAAATCTTTTCCCTTTAATTTATGTGTTACGCTCTAATTTTTGAACAACTGCATCAAAAGGAATGCATTTTTTATCCTTCAATTTGTCATATTTCTCATTCCGAACCTAAACGAATTTTTCCCAAATGGGCAGTTTGGTGAAATTGCATGTCGGTAAAAGTGCCATTACGAGTGGATAGAAAAGAAAAACAAAAATTCTTCCAAGCGGTTACATTTTTATCCCCCGGGCTAGTTTTAACGATTGAGAAATTGGATTTTCGTATAAATGCGATCATTTTTAAAAATTTGAATTAAAAACAGCAAAAACTATGAATTACATTTCAACATTATTCATTATGTTGGACGTAATCATTAAACTTAATGTAGTTTCAATTATTTTTGCTTGTGCTAAAATTATCCATTAAATTTCTTTCAAAATCTGTCATCTCTCGATTTAATTTTCATTTATTAATTTAATTTAATAATTTAAGCTTTATAGTTAAATTAATTTAATTTGTAATTATTTAATTAAATTTTTGTTTTGTTTTAATTTTTCTCTTCCTTTCGTTCTCTTTTTTACTCTACTCCTCCCCCCTCCCCCTCCCTTAAATCAGCTACGATCCCCCTGTATATGTAATTTATTGGAAGTGAATTCTCTAACTGGAAATATTTTGACTAATACAAGCCCATTTGTGTATTAGAATTTGTCTGAATAAGGCGGATTTTTCCTGTATATTCAAAATATAATATTAACATTTCCAATTTTTCTTCAATCTTTGATTCGTAAAATTGACTCGATTTATTAGTAATTCGTGTCAGCAGAGACCACTTACTACACATGTTCGTTATTTTTGAAAAAAAAAATATATATATATTCTGTAGAAAAAAAAAAAAAACATAAGTAGTTAGTTATAAGATAACGTAAGACGTAAGACTGATATTGGATTATAAAAAAAAATCTTCGTAAACACACATTCACACACATACAAAAAAAAAAGGAAAAGGAAAAAAAATTATTCTTTTCTTTTATGTTGTATGTTACACCAGTTTTTTTTTTAAACATTTTATTAAATATTGAAAATATTTTAATTAAATATGGGATTGTTTAAATTTATCTGAGGATAATTCTTTATATTTATTGCTTCTGTAGACATGTATGTGATTTTTTTAGTAATCTCATCATCAACCAGAAATCACTGAGTTCGAGGTTTATGATCTTGGAGGTCATTTATGTGCATTATGCTTACTCAGTTAGATGATCGGCTCTATCCTGTATAAAAACGATATGGCAGGGTTCATCACATCCCGAAAAGTTAAGAAAGACAGCAGTACACAATGAAGTCAGCATAGCATGTACCTGTTCAATGCAAGTTTGCAGACCCGTGCCACAATGCTTCTCAAAAATGAAACGTTTTATCATAAAAAGAGTAAATCTATACAATACAATGTCGCTAAAATACATGGCCATTGTAAAAGGTTGAACGGATTTGAAAGAATCATAACTCTAAAAGTAATTGAGTAAACGCAATTATTTTCTTTCCAAAGTACTCGACAATTATCCCACATTTGTTAGATGTAGCTGTTTTAAAGTTGTGACATTTAGACTATGCGTAGAACCGATAATCTGAAAATGCAAATCGTACCACACATTCGGATTTCTCGCTTTTTGCGCAGGCTATTCGTGTACATAGTGGATCCTTTCTTATTAAATCGACGATCCTGAAGAATTTTCTAATTCCACATTTTCCCCATACCTCCAATAGTTTTAGACTTATACGCTTTTTACCCCGGAATCATCGACGAAAATTGCGAATGTGTGGTGCGATTTGCATTTTCAGATCACCGATTCTGCATATCGTCTGCATGTAACGACTTTTCTAAAAAAATCTTGGATAATTGCCAAGTACTTTGGAAAGAAAATAATTGCGTTTACTCAATTACTTTTAGAGTTATGATTCTTTGAAATCTGTCCAACCTTTTTGAATGACCCCGTATTAAATAGCTGAGTCTTACATTGTACGTCTTCAAAAAGATCCACATGCAAATGCTTCTAACTTATTGCTAGATCTTATTCGGATACCTCCGTAATGTTGAATCAGCAAGGATCACCCAAATGTCTTAGACTGCTGGCTATTCGTGATGTTTCATCTATGTTATTAAAATGTTTCTATACCGTTACAGCCACCGTATCAGAGATAGATAGTTGTTCACATCGTGGAAACGTGTTGATTTACTTTTTGTTTAAAACGTTTTCACTAACCACCACAATTCAAATGGCAAGAAAGAACAATCCTCTTCCACTTTTAATCTGTTTCATCGACTAAAACTGCTCGACTGTCGAAGATTCGTAATTACTAGTATCATACAACTTAACCAGTAAAGTTTTGTTTTGCCACGATAATTTGATGACGACAAGTTTGAAACAATGACCGGATCTAACGGTGGAGCAAAAGGGTAATCAGCCCTACATGGACGATGACAAAGAGTCTCCAGATTAACCTATCTAAACCAGTTTTAATGCATTTTATCCTCTCAAGTGTTTAAAATAGATACAACCGTTTTTCTTATGTTTCATTATATAAAAATTCTAAAATATCTCCTGTAATCAACATAAAAGCTTTTTAAAAGATTTATAATATTAAAGAAAATTCTAAAATTTTTTATAAAACACTTTTTCAACTTTTTCGGTTATAAAATGAATCAAAATTAACAACTATGAATGAGTATGACGGCCAGAAATTATCTCCTAAAAGTGTAAAAATCCAGATTTCAGCCAGCTATCCATAGCTACTGAATCAATGTTTCTTTAATAAATTTCCATCCAACTTTCTTAAACAACTTTAGAAATTAAGAAACAGGCAGTTTTATAGGCGGTAAATCTCTTTCAAATTCATGTTGCAATAATTCTGGACACAGTAGTTACATTGCCCCCAGAACTGGTATAGACGATAATAATAAGTCTTTACAATATTTTTCACATAAGAATGGAGAAAGAATAGTTAAATTTAAGGGTTTTATTTTTCTCTTTTTGAAATATTCGAAACATCCTCTAGCTTTACTGAAGCACAATCTAAAACAATTATGGCAGAAAAGCTAAAACAGCTTGTGTTTATTGGAATGTTTGATCTAATTGTTTGTTCTATTCAGTGTAAAAGTAAAGTTTCAATCACACGTATTTTCATCCGATCTGAAATATATGCTATTGTCACTGGCTTGGTTCCAGCCTCACTTTTGCGTTACTTTGTGGACCTTTTTGAAGACGTACAGGTACAATGTTATTTTGAAAATTAAACAGAATTCGCAAAATAAGAAACATGCAGCACATTTGGGAAATAACCGAGGCTAAGTATTTAAAAATGTAATGTAAAGCCCGATAACTGAGAACAAATATTGTTAGTAGAGGTGTACCGAGTACTAGGTATATACTCTGTATTTGGCCAAATTTTGACTATGTACTCGATCAATACCGGGTAGTTGTAAAAATGTACTTAAAAAAAAAAGGCATCGTTAAAGAAAAAATAAAATAAAATAAAAATACCCAAAATATTTTTTTGTAAAAAATGATTCAAATAATATAATATAGGCAATAATTCCTAAAAATTATTACTGGACATGTAAAACTGTTTCTACACAAAAGTTATATGTATATAAAAAGGTAGTGTAGAATTAATATTTAACAAAATTTTAATGATTAGTTTAATATAAACAATTCATTATTTTTGAAGCAGCAGGAAAAAGTTGGGCGATTTTGGATAAAGAATAATTCACAGAAATAGAAAATACCAATAAAGGCTTCTAAAAAGTAATTAAATTTATTAAATTTGAAATTATTGATGCAAAAATATCGAGCATTCTACATTTTCAGCAAATGAAGTTTTTTTTTTTTTTTTTTTTTTTTTTAATTGGTGTATGTACACATATATCTTGATTCTGCAACGTTCAACTGCAAAGTTCTGCAACATTTCGCAAAAGAATACATTTTGTTCATCTAATATCATTTTAAAAATGCATTTTAATTGTTTTTTAATATTGTTCTTTTTTCCATAACTTTTCAAATAATGCTAATTGTTTAAAACATTGAAAAGTTCTGAACTATATGTAAAATATTGTTAAAACAATGCGCATGATTTATTAAGTTTAGAATTAAAGAGAATTTTAAAAATATAGTTGAATGCTCAAAATGTATGTTTTCAATCTGTGCGGAACTTTTACATCTAACTGTGTGTCTATTTATGCAACTGCGTTTGTAAGATTTTTCTTATCTTCTGGGTGTAACTTTTAAGATAGTTTCTATGTGTGCACTATTTTTTTTCTTCCTTACACACTACAACTTGGTATTCGGTACTCGGCATTCGGTATTCGGCCGACTAGTAAATGACCGAGTACTTGGTACTGTACAATGTTATTTGAAGATTTGAGGGTTTGTACAATTTCTGTATGTAGATTACTCTCTACACAAAATTTACGTATAGCATCAATAGTAGACGTTATTATTGATCGATTCGTACCATTTTTATTCGATTCGTCACATTTTTATACAATAAATTGTGGCAGAGTTAGTATGAGGTGTTCTTTTCTTTTTCTGTCGATTACAGTTGTAAAATTACCTTAACCCTTAACTGGCGTTCTGAATTTTTTGTGCGCAACTGGCGTCATGGTGCCATTCCTAACCCAGCTGGCAATATGAATAACTTATTTAAAAAATAAAAGTTAATAAAATAATAGTTTTATAAAAACAAAGTTTTTTTTTTCTTTTTTTGCATGATTGCATTTGTTAGTTGAATAAATCGGTAAGTACATCACTTATTCAATTTATTATTTTTACCTGAATCTTACTGATTGATGAAAAAATTACAGGAGTAGAAAAATACGTGAGGACTCAGGAGTTGATCCAGGAAAAAAATTGGAGCCTATTTAGGGCCCCCCTTCGCTAAAATCCATTTAACAAAACAATCCCCTTCAAAAAATTCATTTTAGCAAAACACGTCCCTTCACAAAATTCCACTTAATAAAATAGGCCCCTTCACAACATTTCATTCCATGAAAACATACTTTTCATTAATTATTTTTATTTTGTTATGTTTTAAAATGTCTAATTTGCAAATAAAACAAGTTCACCGGAAAGGAAAACTTTAGCAGAAGGACTTTAAGAAGAAAATGTTATTAACTGCTTCGTTTGAATTTGAGTGGCTAAATTTCATCTTTCGTTACAAAATGTTATTTGTCAAAAAAATATGATAAATTTCACAAAAATAACTTATTTTTCACAAAATGGGACCCAAGAAAAACGAAAAAAAACCCTGCATCGACCCTTGGGACTAAATGGCACCACAGCGCCAATTACGGGTTAAAGAAAATTTAGTGATTTATATAGAAGGTTGTCAACAATTTTTTTTTCCTTCGAAACGTTTTCGCGTAGCTATATTTCCTGGAAGATTATAGAAAATAGGATGATGAAAATTGCGCGTAATATTCCATTAATCCGTAAGTTTTTTTTTTTGTTTTTTTTTTTGTTTTTTTTTTTTCCTTCTGGCAGTGTCTCAATTTTTTCTGACATTTCCTGGAGTGCATTATTCTTAAAAATCATCAAAAAATTATCAGTCCATTATCTTTAACCTTCGCGAATGACAGATTACTAATCTAAGTAAAAAAAAGGAAAAGAAAAGAGAAAAGAAAACGGTAAAAAGATTTATATTTATATGAAATGTTCACGGTAATAAAATATTAGAAATATATAACTGCAAGTGAAGATTAAGGATTTAAGAAGGTTTACGATATTTGTTACCCAAAAAATTAAACAGAAAATTAAAAGAATACTCGCCGTGAGGTATTTAGGTTACTTTTTGATATTTTTATACTTGTAAAAAAAAAAATGCTTAGTAGTTTGGTTAATATTTTGTTTATCTACTGATATACCCTTTATAAAAAATACACCTGCTATAGCCTGATAAAAAAAAAAAAAAACTGATTAAATGATTAAATACAATAGAACTTAGGTTTTCGAACGTCCCAGGTGTCGAACATTACGGTTCTCGAACAAGAAATTCGAGCAAAGTATAATTTAGTTTTGGAACAGAAATTCGATTCTCAAGCATTGAGAGTGGAGCCGTTAAATCAACAGACTGAAAAAAAACGTTATGAAAAGCGACCAAATGGATTTTTGTTGTTGTTGAACCAGGCCCGTAGCTAGACCTTACTTCTAGGTGGGGCAAATATTTTTTCAGGGGGGGGGGGGGGGGCAGATTATTTCTTAATTTTTTTCACGTCTCTTATACCTTGAAAAATATGTACTGTACTTTTAATGTAATTTTTTTCTCATTTAAAACGTAAGATCTCTCCAAAGCCAGAATGAAATTTTTAATGTTTGTTCCAAGACACAATAAAAATATATCAAAGATACATAAATAAAATATTTACATTTACATAACGTAAATAAGTTGTTTCCTTTTAATTAAGTAATTTAAATTTATGTAGGTTTTATGTTCGTTTATATTAATAGATGCATTCAAGTACAATTAATTAACCCTTTAGCGGGCGATGGTCACAAAAAAGGACACCTAATTTTAATTCCAAAACTGACAAACGGCACCAAGAATATTTAATTATTTTTTTCCTTTTATAAAGTATTGGAAATTTAGCAAGTTTTTATTTTGTAATAAATTCTTTTGTAAATTCTGATGTCAGTCCATTATTTCATCATTTTAAAAACAGAATTACTCCGCGCCGGAAAGGGCTAAATGATGTTTTGTTATATTTACATCACGCAATAAAGATATGAGAAAGAAAAAACAGAATGAATAAAATGAATAGAACAAGTAACGAGGATGTCTTTACCGATAGTGAAAAAATATTTTTTAAAATTTTCATTTCATCGATGTTTTTCCAATACATTTTCATTGATTAAAGTCGATACATATGTAATTAACTCGAATCTGTTTTTCTTTCCACTTTGCCATGGCTTGGATGTGAGCTTCTGATTTTTCGTGTTTTGGAAAACCGCGGCCATTGTCTAAAGCATTTTTACAAGTTTTAAAACCATGTTCGGTGTATGCGGCTTCTCCGAACCGGTTAAAATGTCTACAAGCATAACAGAATGCTGCGTCCTTTGCCACAGAATATTCCAGCCATTCAAATTGCTTATACCATGCAGCTCGAAAAGAACGCGTTGATTTTTTCGTGGGAATTCCTTCAAAATAATTTGTTGAACTGGCTCGTCTCTTTTAGGCAAATCGAGATCGAGAATAATCTGGTTTACTTGTAGTAGGTCCAGTTAATGATAATGAATTTTTATCATTACTATTTGCACAATATTCAGGAGCAGGACTCTCTATTTTCTGTTCTAGTCGACGCTTCTTATACATAAATGAACGGATATCCATATTTTCAAATATAACTTGTATTCACAGATAAAGTAATCCGTTCCATTCACAGATACATACTTATCCAAATATAATATATACAGCTTTTAAAACGAGAACCTTTTTTTTTCACTGTCACCAAAAACTGGTTAGCATCTGGAAACCACAACGGTTAAACAAAACTGTAATAAGGCAGAATGCATTATTTTCACAAGCGGATTTTCAAGAGTCACTAAATCTATGCCTCGAAATCGTTGAACGGGGCACAAAAACATCCGGGTGGTCTTGCACAAACACAGGCCCGCTGTCGGCACAATCACAGGAGCGACAAATTGCACCTATATCGTCCCATTGTAAAATTGTCAAA
The DNA here is from genome assembly GCA_963931845.1 of Maratus michaelseni. Taxonomy (NCBI): domain Eukaryota; kingdom Metazoa; phylum Arthropoda; class Arachnida; order Araneae; family Salticidae; genus Maratus; species Maratus michaelseni. The sequence continues at coordinate 316,296,323 of OZ007587.1, read as the reverse complement.
ATCTTTCTTTCAGAAAATAGTTCATACTACTTCTCTATTTATATTTCAGAGGACGGGTAACACAATTTCACACCACAGGTGGTCCAGTGATGTGTCAGAAAGTCAAAGTCCAAAATCACTTAAGTACTAAAGGGTGCTGAGCAATTCGGCTGCTTTGATGGCGCTTGTTTGTGACAGGCGATTTAATAGTAGTCTTGAAGTCAAGTTAAAAACTTTTCGTGCAATCCTAACTATAAGCATTACAAATGAAACAAAATGAAGATATAATAATAATAAAAGGAACTTGTAAGAGGCAGAAAATTCAAAATTGCAAACGGACGCTCCGGTTTTTCAAACAGAGTTTTCATCTTAAAATTCTCACGCTTCTGTTGTTATGTGTTATTCTGTGTCGAGTTCTGACAAAGCCGTAAATTATGGAAAAAAATAGCATAAAAACAGTATATTTTCATATTTCTTTTTAATGGATTTTTATGAGAGATTATTAAGATTAATACAGAATTAATGTAAATATTGTTAACACTGTATGGTAAATTACACTGCATCAACACTTGCTACAATAACACGGAATCATTTATGTTTAAAATATTAAACATAGATTATTCAAGATCTAATTAGCACAACCCAGTGCTGTCTCTGTTTCAGACAAAACAATCCCAGTTTAGGTGCGTTCGTAATTATATAAATGCGTAGCACCTATAGTCGTCGTCTGGTCCGTCCGCAAGAAACAAAAACTACCCAACAGAATGGTTTAAAATTTAATATATAGAATCGTTATAAAATTTTGTCGAGTCATTTCAAATTTTGTGAAAATCGAATCACAAATTAAAAAGATATTAAAAAAAGTTTTCTTTATTCTATTAAATCCTATCATACGTAATCTGTATAATAAAAGCGCAAGTCATGTGACTGAGGAAAAAGAATACGGGCTAACCTGCTAACCACTTCTTTTTTCATATGCCAAGCGGTCATTTTTATTCAACATTATTTCTTCGAATAAAATTGCATAAAAGTTACATTTTTAGAAAGATCATTCAAAAAAAGTGTTTGCTCGAGAGATGAGTTACATTAAAAAATGTATAGATTCTGAGATAACATCAGTAGAAATTAGGTTAATAGCCGAATATCTCAATCCATTAAAGTAAATAAACACAAAAGATTCGTTCATCATGAGTCATAGAAATATTAAACCATGGAGGTAATCATTCATAAAGCAATATCTCATGTTGAATTTTGCAGCAGTCGGGTGTCGAAAAAAATTCGCATCTGTAAACGTGGCATCACTAATAAGGAAAAAAAAAGCACGCTCATTTCGCTCGTAACAGACGATATAATTCATTTCACAGAAATAATAAAGATAATTTTTTTACATTGTAAAACTAGTTATAGTACGGTCGCACCTCATTTGTCACGTTTAACGTAATTTCCAACTTGTTTGTTTGTTCCTTGCTACATTAAAAATAATAATAAACACTATTTATGCAGAATGTTTAGTGTCGAAGAGTCTGTGCAAATATAAAATATTTTTTAATTTATTTATTTCACTGTCCATTTCCTATAAAGCATCGCTATTTCTCCAATCGCCGTATATTTTTTGAAAAGAGCTATGCATATTGTTTATGCTTAAGACTGTTGTGACATTAAGGTCACATTTACCCGTAATTAAATACCATATCAGATATCCTCCATGAGGTTCCAAAAAAAATATTATATGTATATTAATTGTGTGTATGTATATATATATATATATATATATATATATATACAATTTTTTCCGGCTGAACAACTTGCTATATTCGCACTGTCATTTTTATACATAAAAGCATGAAATTTACAAGTTTTAACTACTAAAGTGATTTAGAATCGAATAACGTTTTTCACTTTTCTATAGATTTTGAGTTGTAATCGATTTCTCCCTTATGAACTTTATCAGACTGTCATGTCCAGAAAATTGGTTTATATTGTTAACTTTGACGGTTATTTTCTGAAAACTGATTTGCTTTTATAAAAAAAATGGAAAATACTATTTAATTTCTTTTTTTTTAATAAGAGGACCTGAAAAATTTTTGAATTTAAGAATAGTGAATGACTTTGTGAATGTGTCAGAAGATAACTAATTTGGATTTCTAAAATCGTAAGTAGCCCGGCATATTTTATTCTTTAAATTTGAAAAAATGATTGGTTTATTTCAGAGGCGCCAACTTTTAAAAATTTCAGGGGGGGGGGGGGCGTTGGGGAAGAGTAGATTGAACAGATAAAGGGACAGACCTTCTATTAATTTTTATTTCCAGAGGGGGGGGGGCGATGCCCCTGTGAAAATTTCCAGAGAATTTTTATGGCCTTGTAGTCGGCGCCTATGATGGATTTAATTTATCTTGTTCATTATTATAAATATTTTCAAGCCGTAAGCAAATGTATGAACTTTTCTAAGCTACTTTTATGATATTATTTCGATATCTGAAAATAAATTCCTTCAAAGAATATATTTTACGCGAAATAAAACATTTTATAAAATCTAAGTATACTTAACAACTTAACAATATCATATCGTTACATTTTTCTTTTTGTTCCTTGATTTATTATTGATTGATATTATTTTGTTCCTTGAAGATTTTGTACTTTAAGATGAAAAGTTATTTATGTTATGTTACATGAAAGTTATTTAAAGTGAAATACATTCAAACGTGTAACGCGGTAATATAATTTCCTCTACTAACCACTACTTGTAAAACCCGTGGGAAAAAAAAAATATATATATATATATATATAAACTTAAGACACATGTATATTCAAAACAATTCACAGATAATTCTGTAAATTTCTTATTTATAAATTAAATTTATATCATTTAATTAAAACAAATTTTATATTCTATTGGTTAAAGATGATATTTTCATTGTAATTCCATTTCTTCTTTATGCGGAAAAACTCCTCCCATAATTTTTTTTATTGTGACATAGGTTTCACAAATTTTTATCATTCACTAATATGTAAGGAAAGATCAGAAGAATGAAAGACATTAGTCCCCTCTTCCCAAAGCAAACAAGTAAACATAACAATCTGTTTCATGGAATTGGAACCAGTTCCATGAAAGAAGCTGCAAACTTGTCATGTACGACAAATTCAAAAACATTATTGTAGGCTGTTTCGCTTTATTTTCAGATTCAGAAGCCTTTGGTTTCAACCCCGCTTTCTTAAGATAAATTTCACATGGTGACAATCCTACAAAGAAAGTAAGCTTTATGGATATCAGTCAATACAGAATTGTTGCTGGGTCGGTACGGGCAGGAATATCCTGCGGTACGGTGTAATTTTTACAAAGCAACAAAGCGGGGAATGTCCTAAGGGACAATCTTCGACAGTCTGTTGTATGTTAAAGAAATAGAGAAAAAAGAAGGTTTTGTTTTGTTTCCAGTTTAAAAACGAAATTGGGAGGAGGAAGGGGGGGGGGGGAGTCCTCTTTGCTTAGATCTGGCAAGAAGATGGAAAAAATTGGGAATTTAAAGTGAAATAGTGGCTGATAAAGTGATCGGAATGCCCAGTCTCACACTAGATTAGACAAAAAATTATAAAAAAAATAATAGAAATTTAATGTTGTTTTAATCGGGATGTAAAGTTTCACGCTAGGTCGGGCAAAATCTTTTGCAGGTCGGGCTTTGCCCGACCTGGCACCCACCTAGCTACGGGCCTGTGTTGAACACAAAGTGTGCTAACATGAGGTACAGTGATCTCAGCTTTAAATAAATTTATGTATTTTGAGATTCCTGTACAACGAGGTTGCTGAATCTGCAGATTTTTATCTAATTTTCTACTTTGTTTTCTTTTTTTATTTTAAAAGAAATAGAAATCCTCTTGGTTATCCTGAATCTCAAGTTATTTAAAGTTTTTCTATTAAAGGTATAATGAGGTTTTTGGTTTTTGGTTTTGGTTTTGTTAAAATGTTACAAATTTCTCATGTAATGTATAATGCTGTAATGCATTTTTATCTTTTACTATATTGTAGTACTATTACAGTGTATTGTTTATAACGGGTAAACTCAGGCAGTAACATAGGAGGTGGAAACAAATTAATCGTATTTTCCTTATTTCTTATGATAACATTTGATTAGGTTCTCGAACAAGTGTTTGTAGCGAATTGTGTTTGAGAACCGAGGTACCACTGTACTTCTGAAAGTACTATTGTACTTCTTAAACAAAGTATAAAAAGAAATAAACTAAAAATTAAGTGCTATTTTGAAACACAAAGGAAAATTGAAATGCAGTGTAGTGATTGTAATTGGTACTCCTCTGATGAATTGCTGTTTGACTATCCTGGGGTCTATGCTGTATGAGTTTTATAGATTCATACCAGGACAAAATTTTTATTTTAGAAAATTCAGTAATAAGATAAATTATTATTGATGGAAAGCCATAAAGTATATCGCTTTCCTTCTGTTATATTGTATTCTCATTGTATGTCTTTCCATAAACCAGTTTTTACAATGTAAAATCATCCTTTTCTATTCCTAGAGTTAAATATTAGGGATTTAAATATTTGTATTTGAAGCAGTTACCGTTGAAGCAACTTTTTTTTACGATATTTAGATAAGCTGATTGATGAATTGCCATTTTGTAAAATATTGAGGTAATGAAATTTCATTTGTCCTATGTAAAGTAGAAATGGCTGAGAAAACTTCACAAGGGCGATTGAAATCAATGATTTCTTTGCTTTATTTATTTATTTAAATCAGTTGAAAGGAGTTCCATTAGATTTCCGAAGTAGCAATTTAGTATGTTTGAATTTTTTTCCCCCTGGTTAATGACATCAGTGTGTTCTAAAAATGACTCCCAAACTTTAAAATCCAGCTTTTCATCAACTACAATAAATATAAAGATAAAATAAACCACATGTTCATAAGAAAGCTCATAATTTTGTGCACAGTAATTTTAAAATGTTTCAAATTGTAGTCCATAGATGACGCTGCACTGTCTCAACCGGTAAGATTGCCTTGACTATGGATACCACTAATTTAGGAAAGTATTATTCCCCTTTAAAAAAGAAGAAGAAGAAGGAAGTTAAGGAAAAATAGGCGAACAGCTGAATTACTGGTATTCAACTTCAAGGTACTGTAAGCGTAGATACGCTTAAAATATTGATCTACGACAGCCGCCATTTTTGAGTCAGCGCTTAAGTCAAGGGGCTGTGTTTAAAACTTCCAAAACGAAAACTTTTTTTTTCTATGTTATAAATAAGCGGAATGAAAAGTAAAAACTGAGTGACCTTTGACTCCTCTGTCTTTATACGTTAGGTTGACCTAACACATTAAGTCAGCGTAGGGCCATCTATAGACAAGAATTTGAACCAATTTAAAAAGTACTGTATATAAAATTTACGAGCTACTTTATAACATGTCACTTAATCCACCTTCATATTTATAGAGAAGAGTCGTATACAGTGAGATATTGAAACACAGACGCTTTTTAAACGAAAAGTTTGTGTCTGTATACACTAGATTGTAAACGGGAATGTTGTATCATTTGGAAGTTACGAAAAGAACGTAATTTTTTTAACCTAATTACTACTCATCAAACTCTGTTAGAGATCATATAACTTCAGTCTAATTGCATATGGCATTTCAGCTCGAATATCCTACATATGTATCACAATTTCTCTTATTGCCAAGTTATTTAACTCTGAAAAATGCGAATTAAAAATTACGTAACTTAAAAAAAAAAAATGTGGTATAGAGTGAGACGAGGAAATCTGGTGCACAGTGAAACAGTGTATAACTGTGCGGTTACAATTATACATATTTCATAATAAATAATATGCATTATACGTTACTTTAGTCTGCTTTTATATTTTGAGATACGGGTGTCCATAAATATGAGATACGTTTCTCATTTTACCACCCCATAGCAACTATGCTACAAACTCTAGTCCCTCGATTTATCAGTTTTTGGACCTTTTTAAAGTGATTATTTTTCCTGTTCCTATTCATGTGTAAATTCGGTATACAAGGTGTTCACAGAAAATCGATTTATAATTATAACGATGTCTAAAATTTCTTCAGTCGATTATATCTAGCTCTTTATTATCTTTTAAAAAATCTCTTTCTCTCTGTGCTACTTTTTCCTAGTCAATGAATTACTGAATTTTAGCATTCGGGTGTTCTTTTTGCGAACAATGTATCCAAGAGGTCAATGTGTCTAAACTTTTGCATGCTTATGCATTTATTACACCAAATTATTACTTATTATTACATTAAAGTCTCGATATTTTTCCTGCAATTTTTTTAAAAATTATTGCTATATCATATTATGCAGTGCATAGTTTAAAAATTCATTTAAAATTGAAAAAGATCCACATTATATCCAATCACTTTATCTACAATTCGATGCACATAATTAAAATGATTCACTTAATTAAAAGAAAATAAGAAATGAGAAAAACATTTATAAATCGTTAAATTGTTCTCAATTGGAAACAAGATTAGCTTGAAATGAGTGTAAAAGAAGATTGCATTTATGTTGCTTTTTAATGTACCATAGACTACATATGTACCCATAACTTTGAAGATTTTTTTTTTGTTTTTGTTAAAAAAAACTTTTTATTTAATTTAAATTTTTTTCAACTTAAGAGATGTGCTTAAATTTGAAAATAAATCTTTTAAAATGTCTTATACTTTGTTCATTATTTAATCTACTCATATATCATTTTTTAATCCAGTGTAGACCGTAAGTAGCCAATATCCTCAATTGGGGACACCATCAAAATTACATATAGAAAATCCTTTTCTCTCTCTCTATTTTAACGATTAATATCTTTAAACTAAAGCATTGGAGGATGAAATAGGCAAATAAATAAATAAAAGTAAATAAAACGTACCTAGATCTTAAATTTGCAAAGTGTTTATATTAATCCAAGTACCGTGTTAATCAAGGTTAAATAGATATCAGAAATCAGAATATCAATTGGTATAATTTGAACTAATGCATCTTAACATAAAATCATGCTCTTTTTAAGTTCACCTCTTATTGCTGTAGGCTCTTCATTAAAAACTTGAATTACTAAATCTCAGTCATTAAACTTTTTTAATCTATTGTCTCTGGAGAGAAGACAAAAAATATTTACGGCGGACTCCACTTAAAAGTTAATTGCGATCTTAAGTGTATTCATATGGTGATCTAAAAGAACCGCTTCATTGTGAGTCGAAGAGCGATGCAGAATTAACAAAAATGTGAATTGCTAATTTTCTTTCTTTTTTTCTCCCCCTCTCTCTCTCTCTCTTTTTTTCTTTTCGGAAGTTACAAAAAGAATGTTGCGCCATTATCCTTTTAAGCCGCCGAGATGTTATTATTCTTATCGGTTATGGGCATTTTCTTATCTGGTTCATGTCTCCTACTAACTTATATTTAGCCTTGAGTAACAGTATGAAAATATCTGTATAGATAAGATTGCATCTTTATGTACGGAATTGATTGATGTCTTTTAACTCGAAGTTTAATAAATGTCTTTTTTTCGGATTCCATGCGGTATACTGTTCAGTAGTTCTTGTCTTTTATAATATGTGTCAATTAGATTGAAAGATTTTTTTTTTCGATTTATGGGGGAAAATAACATGTGATTTTATTTAAAATGTGATTACGTGAAATATGAAGTGGTTTAAAAATTTATTGTTATCTTGCCAGCTGCCAGTTTTCAGGTAATAAGCTTTATAAATTTTATTTGTCTTTTATTGTTGTTATTATTATTTGTACTGAAAAATATTTTCCAGTGAATGTTGGCGAATGTTCATATAATATGCTTGTTTCCGACTTTTTAATTTTTTTGAGTCTCGCAATAATGAATAATTTCCATCAAAGACGAGTTAAATTCATCATTTGTTCAGATCATGAAACTTTAAATGTTCTTTTAAAATTCATATTAAGAGAAGATTCATTTAGCTTTTTTTACCTTGAAGATAAATTTTCGAAGATCTAAGTAAGCGAAAATTAGAAAATGCAATATCTGGTGAATATTAGGATGGGATAGTATACACCAACGAAGTAAAACACTAGCGTTGCTGTAACCGGAATATGAATATACATAACATTTTTCTTTATATCCAGTTCTGGATTAGTGTTAGCCTCTATTTCATATATATGTTATGGTCAGTAGGATTAATCCAGTCATTATTAATAATAACCGGTTATTATTAATAATGACCGGATTAATCATATTGACCATCACATATATACATAGTAAAGAGCAAAAGTTGTATACATTTTATGACTGATTGTTTTTCATGACAAGAGCACATAATGAACGATTATTTCCTATTCCTAGCAGACACAGAGCATGACTGTCTTCGCATGGAAACAGTTAGCAATTCGTTGCTTAGCATGAATCTTAAATATATATATATTGCGGTCAATATGATTAATCCGGTCATTATTAATGATAACCGGTTATTATTAATAATGACCGGATTAATCATATTGACTGTAACATATATACAACTAATAGTGTTTTATTTTGCTTATCTCATGCAAAAATGCAATGCAAATTTCAACAAAAAATACATTTTTTTAACCCTTTCTTATTTATTCAGAAATTCAGTAAAACCTGTAAAACAGCTTTTCTAGCAAGAAGAATTACAAAGTGAAGCAACTGACTTCTGAAAATAATTTGCAATTGGTTTTTCATTTGTTTGCAGTCACTTGGGTATGTTTAGACATATTCTAGTGCAGGAATGGCAAACATTTTCCCATCTGCGTGCCAATTAATATATATATATATAATATGTGTGTGTGTGTGTGTGTGTGTGTGTGTGTGTGTGTGTGTGTGTGTGTGTGTGTGTGTGTGTGTGTGTGTGTGTAACCATGATGTGCCAATTAAAAGTTTAGTGGATCAAATAATAATGAATTAAAAGTATTCTGAATTTTGTTTTTAGAATTAAAAAAAAATGTCAAAAATTTATACCGCATTAACATTTACTTATTTTTAAAAGAATGAAAGCTAAACTGAAGTCATTTTACAAGAGGTTTCCATTTGATTTTTTCATGTTTATCTATTTCCGAAAATAATGATACGCAGGGGAAAAAATGTCAAAATGGCAAGCGCCATCAGTTTCCTTAAACAGCTCTTCCTGTCTGAATAATGCCTGGTAATCTTTCTTTTCCGATAACCTCGAAATCCTCTTTTAATTTAAAAAACATTTTCAACCAATATTGAACGAAATTGGGCATTATTAAATTACGTCGTATATCAATCAAAGACAAACTTAGCTATCTTAGATAGCTAGTCTCTGCGTATTTTGTGCAATTTTACTACATTTTGGTTTAAAATTCTTAATCATTGCCGTGCTTTTTTATATTCTGCTGTGTTCCAACTATGGCATCGAAAGGGTTGTTTTAACTTAAACAATAATTTATTGAATATAATTACTTATAATCCTATATACTACACAAAATGTCAACAACGATAATTTTAATTTGGAACTAATGTCAACATCTCTATGTCCATTTAAAATTAAAGTAAGTAAAACACAGATTGTTAGCATTTTCTTTCCATGCTGTCAGATTTGTTTTCTTAAATGTACATTCAGCGAAAATCAAATTATGAAATTAATTCAGTCGTTCTATGTACTTTAAATAAAAATAACTTTTGTATAATATTCTGTTAATTTCTATCTGCTGAAGCAGTAATTTGTGATCCTTTATACGGCTAACATTCATTTATGCATGTTTAAATTATAGTAACTTATTAATAGTTAGCATTGTAAGGAAATATAAATTGAATTCAATAAATTGTTATTGAAACTGAAGTGATAAATTAAATCACACGCATCTCAAAAGCAACACACTCATTAAAATTTTCAAACCTAACAGAAATATAGGTTTGTCATAAAGTCTTTCCCTTATTGCAATAATTTATTGCAGAAATATAATTAGGCATATGCTTGTTTAAATATATTGTAAAGACATTTATGAAGTTTTTAATACAAGTAATTACGTCAGTAAATTTCGATGTGAGCACCTTTGGTAGCTCGAAGAATGTCAGGGTGGTATTCCATTTCTCGCCACGTATTGCCCACCATTTGGGCTGTCACACTAGACACAGCATCTATTATCTTGACCTTGAATGTTTCAATATCTTTTACTAGTGTTGCAAACACTCTGTCCTTTGTGTACCCACAAAAGAAAAAATCTAGAGCAGTTTGTCCATTTCGTCCATCCATCTTTCAGGAAATTTGTCATCAAGGAACTCACGAACGACGGTGCAGACTGGACTAAAAAAACTTAAGAAGATGACTTTTCCATAATAAAAATTTTACAGTATTATATTCAATGATTATTTCGTAATAATTTTTTGTTATCAGGGAAAGACTTTATGACCACCCTGTATGTCTTTTTCGCCAACTGTATTTAAAAAATCTTGCAGTTATCTTTTTTTGCTGTGCATTATTATTTTTAAGAAGAAGTAAATAATAAACTGCGTTTATAACTTGAACATTTGTCTTTAGCCAATTGAAATTTATTTTCATTTTCTGCTGTTAAAAAAATCTATAAAAGTTGAAAACCCTTTTCAAGACACGGAATTTTAATTCTCATAAATATAGCGAGCAAAAACATTACAATTACAATATCAAATATATTTTAATATCTGCTTTGATATTTATTGAATTGTGATTTCGAATAACACGTCGGTTCGATGTCAGAGATAACTTTTTATTTCTAAAATGTTCTGTCATGTGTAATTTGCGTTTGAAGAAATGTAAAGTATCATGCATACACTGAAAAAAAAAATTGTTGATTTTACGGTAGCAAAATTAACAGTAATAAACAGTAAAATAAGTAGTAATACACTGCCACGCAATGTGCGATAGCGTATTACTGCTTATTTTACTGTTTATTACCTACTGTTAATTTTACGGTATAATACTGGCAGCTGGGGTGCCATTATTATACCGCAAAATCAACATTTTTTTTTTTATTGCAGTGTAATGTCGTATTGTTTTAATACTGGTCTATGTTGCTGCTATATAAAAACTGCAAAAACGATGAAAATGAAATAAAAGGTTTATTGCTAAGAATGTAGTATATCTTTGTTCATTCGGTGTAAAATGTTACCCAAAATGGTCAAGATATTTTTGAAAAGTAAACTAGAATTGATATTCTATTCACAAATTTGTATTTTAAATTCTCACGCGAGTGGTCCGAAAGCCTTAATATCATTTCCTGAAAATAGACGATTGAACGGATAGAAATATAGAACATTTACTGGTATTGAATTTGGAAATACCGAGAAATTCCCTTCGAATTTCAAATATATTTTAGCTATTCCTACATCTAAGAATTTTCTAAAGGCTTTTATATCACATATTTTTTTCTTTTCGTTTTTTTGATGGACTCCTGTCAAATTCCCCTGCGTGAAATTGCTTTACGATAAAAAGAAAAAGAGAGAGAGAGAGAGAGAAAACTGCATGATAGAACCTTCCTACTTTTTAGATATAGTAATAGACAATGTATCATTTGGGAAATGAAATATATTTGTTTTTCGAAAAATTTATTAATATTCATTATTTCTGTTTTTTAAGCCTTTAGAGTATGTTAATGTTGACAGTGTACAGTTGAATTGTTTTAATGAAATGCGCTTTCTTGTCGTGTAACTTTCCAGCATGCTTGCACTGTCCTGACAAACCAGTCTGGTGTTTTAAATCAAAACTCCACAATTAATTCCGAATAGTGATATTTGTCTTATTTAACCAGTCATTAAATGAGATAACTATTAATATTCAGAAATAGTGATACATTTCTGAATTAAAACAAACTCCGCCCTATTGACATCACTGTGACAAAAGTATATACAGTATAGCTGGCAAAAGTTTTGAGACGATGTGTTTTTCTGTAAGCAAAATTTCTTAATGATGTAAATTAGTAATTTGTACCCCTTTTAAGGATCAACAAAATGCAACATTAGAACAATTAATTGAGACATATGCATAAATGTAAAATAATTCGGAAATTCGTAAAATTACTTAAGCAAAAGTTTTGAGACGATTCAGTTTTTCTGAACTTTTAGTGAAATTATCGTCTCAAAACTTTTGCCAGCTACTGTACATATATTTCGCGTACTGACATTGCTTTGTGTGTGTGTGTGTGTGTGTGTGGAGGGCGGTGGAAGTGGGGGTGGAGAAGGGCCTACGAGAGCCATTTAATTTGTTTCAATGATCCAGTTACCGTATAAAAATTTAAAATGTGTAAAATTTTAAAAATTAATTGCAGGACTTTTTCGTTAACTTAACCTTCATTTTTTACCTTATTTTGAAGACTTTTGGATATATATATATATATTAATTTTCATCCAATGCTATTTTTATTCAGCGTATATTCACTTTTTACCCTAATAGATGGCAGCACCATGGTTTCTGTTGCTTTACAATAATATTCATATTATTCTAAAACCTATTCTGGCAACATGGTAAATCATTTTCTAAAACTAAATTTGACAACATGTAATGATTTTTTGCAATTCATTCCCTCTGTTTGGTTGTGTTCATGTGTGGTTCATGTGGTGCACAGGTATATTTTTTAATCCAAATGGATTATGTACTTTATGACTCTATTTCAAGTTTTATCTGTTTATTATAGGTATGGTTTCTTTCCTTTTTAATATTGTATTTATTTTTTATTTTTTCACAGGTTTGATTTATTGTTTATGAGTAGGTAGTCCCAAAATCATATTCTTTAGCAATGTTATGGCTAATATGATGATGAAACCACTCATTTTATTTGTGGTATTTAGGCATTTGAGACTTGATAATTCTGTCTAAATTCCACAAATTTCATTTCATTCATTCAATTTCATTTATTCAATTTTTAATTTAATTTCTTCTTCTTTTAAATAAGTTTTTGGTATCTATATTCAGTGTGTTGGGGAATACTTTCATTGTCAACTAATTATTACATACTTAATCATTATTTCTTAGTTTAAGTTGGAGTTTTGGTAATGTTTTATTTATGGTTATATATATATATATATATATATATATATATATCACATACATATATAGTATTATACCACATGTGTAATACTTACACATGTGGTAAGGGAAAGAGGACAAAAAAGCAGAGAAAACAAAGTTTATATGATTTATTAAAATGAAAGTTTATATTATTCAAATTGTAATATCACAAATAAGTGTACAGTCGTGGAGGGAAAAAAAGCCGCACCCCATGCTATTTTATCACTAAATTGTCGCAGAGAGATGCAAGAGGTATCGTCCTCTTTGAATTGTTTCTACTCTCCGAATATGAATGCAATTTTTGAAATAGGTGTCTTCTACATGATTAAAATTGCATCAACTATCATTTGGTAACGCCCACTTTTGACACTTTATTCGAGTGCTTTGCATCTTTATTGTCCGGAAAAAGGTATACTTTATGTACTTTTTTAAAAATCTTCATAGAGTTATAAAAAAAAATGTGCTGGGATTTTATTCAAAAATTTCGAAAAATAAAATTCATATCTTACAAATAAAAGAACTGGGAACAGTCAGGTTTTTTATTTTTTTTTCGGGGCTGCTTTGATTCAAAGAATTTAAATAAAGTGTCGAAAGTGGGTGTTGCCGTTTGAAAAATAAAAATTGGTACAATTTTTAATATACAGACGACCCATATTTCAATTATTATTCGGAAGGTAGACACAATTTCCAATTGAATAGTGCATCTCGCATATCTCTCTGCGACAATTTTAAATAAAATTGCATCGGGTGGTATGTTTTTTTTATTTTTCGGCACGACTGTACATTACAAATTTAAATTGATAAATATTAATATTATGCTATTTTATAAATATTCTTTTATGTATGTATTATTATTTTTTTATGTAGACATTGACATATTCTTTTATAGATCATAGTGGTTATTAAATAATATTTTCATACATTTTGTGTTTGCTTAAAATTATAGATAGAACATAATTTTTCGAACAAAAATATAGAAAAAAATTAATGCTTAGAAGATAGAATAATTTTTGTTTAATTTATTCATTTACAATATTGAAAAAAATTTTAAAAAAAGAAAGAAATCATTGTTCGCGGCTGTTGTTCTCTTTTCTGATTTTCTTTGATTAATTACATGTTGCCGGAAGATATTTCGACATATCAACGTGTTAGCTTTCATTTAAATTAAACTTTGTTGCAATGAATCTCGTCAAAACATGGAAGATGCACTGCTTTATCAAATTATAGTCTGGGATGTTTCCGTTGGGAAAAACAAGAGCTGAATAACAATAGTTTGATTCTTTATGTGCATTTTTAAGTGACCGGCTTATTTTTCAGATCACATACACGCTCAAACGCACTTCTGCCTCAATTCTAATCAATCAAATTTGTTTATTGGAGTTGTTTGCCCCAAAGAATACTTGTCGAATTTTAATGAGCGAGGAAAATAAGAAAGAAGCCTATCGCATTTGATTCCTAAATGTTTACCGAAATTAATATTTTTCCGTGTCATCTGCTTAGTAATTCGATTTAAAAGAGAGTAAATCCTCTCTATCGTTAATTGCAAACTCAATTTATTTATTTATTTACTTTCTTCTATCTGTAAAAGACAAAAGTATTGGTTTCACGAAAATCTTCGACTTTCGGGTTTCGACGGATTTATACGTATTAGAAGGTTCTGAACAAGATTTGACTGTTTTTAGAAAATATCTCTCCGTGAGTCTGTCTGTCTGTGACAAAAATTTTGTGAGCTCTCTATTTCAAGAACTAATGCGTGGGACTTAATAAAACTTTAGATTCAGTTAGACCTTGAAATAAATGAGTTCTGATTAGTTTTTGGTGCAAATCTACCAAAAGGTAGCGCTGCTATGTTGCATTATTCACGATTTTCAACATAGCTATATCTCAAGAACTAATGCACGGATTTTCATCAAACTACAGATTCAGTTAGACGTTGACATAAAGTGTAGCTCATTAGATTTTGGTGTAAATCTCCCAACAGGTGGCGCTGCTATGTTGCATTTTTCAGGATTTACACGATTTTAGCGATAGTCATTTATCAAGAACTAATGCACGGAATTTAATAAAACTTAGATTCAGTTAGACCTTGATAAAAATTGGTGCTGATTAGTTTTTGGTGTAAATCTTCCAACAGGTAGCGCTGCTATGTCACATTATTCACGAGTTTCAAGATAGCTAAGCTATATCTCAAGAACTCATGCACGGATTTTCATCAAACTTCAGATTCAGTTAGACGTTGACATAAAGTATAGCTCATTAGGTTTTGGTGTAAATCTCCCAACAGGTAGCGCTGCTATGTTTCATTTTTCAGGATTTACATGATTTTAGCGATAGTCATATATCAAGAACTAATGCACGTAATTTAATAAAACTTTAGCTTTAGTTAGACCTGGATATAAATTGGTGCTGATTCGATTTTGGTGTAAATCGCCCGACAGGTGGCGCTGCTATGCTACATTTTTCACTTTTTCCGCAATATCTCTATCTCAAGAACTAATGCATGTCATTTTCATCAAATTTCAGATTTAGTTAGACGTTGACACGAGTTGGTGCTGATTATTTTCTCGTATAAATCAACTAACAGGTTTCGCTGCTACGCTGCATTTTGGGAGTCTAAAAAGCATTAAAAATAATAATAATAATAATAAAATAAAAAAAATACGCTTTTTGAAATATTAACATGTATGAGATAGAAGAAAGTTTTGGAATTGGCACATCCAACTAGTTTAATTTTGAATTTCTTCTGTATACATTGGAAGAAAATATTGGAATCTTAAAAATTTTTAACTTCCTTTTTTTTGATGGATTTAGCCATTTTGGGATGTCCTCGTTACGATTTGACAATTTTGTAAAATGTCTGTCTGTCTCTCTGTCGTATGTATCTATATGATACAAATTTTGTGAGCGCTCTATTTCATGAATTAATGCGCGGTATTTCATCAATTTGCCTATTCAGTTAGACCTTGACATGACACCTTGGTGTTGATTAATTTTGGGTGCATATCGCCCTACAGATGACGCTGCTATGCTATGTTTTTCACGACTTCCGTGATAACTATATCTCGGCATCTATGAAATTTAATTTCATAAATTTAATATGTAAGATGTTTATTAAAAATTATCTTTTTTTCAATTTTTTCTTTATTCACTTAACAGAAGATGTTATTGTTCTTTTTTTGCGATGGGCGTTGTAGGTGTATCTTAGTTTCTATTAGTTAGAAATGCACCAAATTTTATATTTAAAATTATTAATTAAAATACAGATATGTTGGTCTAATTTTGGATTTGAACCCAACAGCTCTGTTGAACTGTTCAATTTTTATTTCCTAATCATTGTATCTCCGAGTTAATTTTAAAGAAAAGCACTATATATTGTTATTGTAGTGGTATAACAGCACTATTTAAACTAATATGCTAGAATGATATAGAAGAAAATTTGGGGATGCCCTTAGAATGTTATCTTATTTATGCGCTCATTATTTTGACACTTAACTTTTTTTTTTCTTTCTTAAATGTTACTTGTATTACGTTTATTTGTATGCTACCTCATACTTTTACATCTGGTTAACAACAGGTTCCAGATGAAATGCATTGAACATTCATGAAATATTTTATTTCTCTCTTATTACTGAGTATTAAAAGTATCCTATGTAAAATTATTAATGGTAAGATGTCATCAGTCTTTTTTTTGTCATTTAAAAATATATATGTTCAAATCTGCTTAAAGTAACAACATAGAATCGACTTTATTGGTAGCTAAAAGTAGTAAAATATTCTTTCTTTAGAATTTTACATCAGATTGAGAAGGGATAATTTAAAACTGAAAGTGGATTAATTATTAAAAACATTAATTAAAATGCAATTATCGATTAGAAACTGTTAAAGAAATCGCAAGAAATATAATGCAAATTAGAGAAAATATGCAATGAAGTTGTTCATATTCAAATTGTCATGTAAGCATTACTTAAATATGTTAGCAATACAAATCTACGTTGATCATTAGAGTATTTTTAAACGTTACTTTGATTACTGGCGACCTTTACACGCCAAATTCTTAACCAGCTAGACCTCCTCGCAAAAAATTAAAATAAAATAAAACCGTATACAGCTCAAGGTATGCACGTGCATATTTAAATGAAGAATTATAAAATATTTAAACCAGAATCCTATATAGAATCTCCAGATTTGTATATATACTAATACATAGTATATGCTAAAATTGAGTTCAGTCAGGAAACATTGAATACAGTTAACAATTCCCCTTCAGCAATTTCCGTCAATAAACGGAAGTGTACTCGAATTCCTCTATGTACCCTGCATATGATATATATAGAGTTTATACACACACGAAGTAATATTTAAAAAATCAGTTTAATTTAAAAACACATACCACAACTAAAAATGTACTTCCAGGAATTATCGCTCATAAACAGTACTGTAACCGAATTCTTTTGTGTATCCCTGTAAATAAACGATAACCATATTCTAAAGTAAGTATCTGGTAGTGCACCTCAATGAAGTTTAACAATTTCAATATGTCTAAAATAGTGTAACATCATAAAAATACACTGAAAACAATTTTGCACCTTAAACCATAATGTAACGGAATTCTTTTGAGTGGCCCTGTAAACCAATTATAAGTGCTATACACTTCATTTTAAATAGCGAACACGCCATAAAAAAAACCTCAATAAGATACTATACATGGCAATCCGAGTATATTTACGCGAGTTTGAGCAGAGCTAGGCAGACAGACAGACAAACAAGTCAGGAACACCCACTCTTCAGCTACTTATGTTGGAAAGTGTTAAACAGAAGCGAAATTTTTTATATAGTTTATATTGGCACAACCAACTTTTATTTCACATTAACGTACGCTGCTAAGAATAAGAATTTGTGTAAATTCTCAACTCACGTACGTGTACGAAAGACAGCTATTAAAAATTAATTTAAGGAGAATAAAAAAAAAAAAAAAAAAAAAAAACCTCGCATTTTCTGTATTAAAATGAACATTTTGGTCTTTATTTATTTTAGTATATAGAATTTTTAAACTACATATGTATGTGCACACGCTTGGATACAGCAATAAAAATTAAAGTACATAGGTTAGTCCGTCCCGTAAATGAACACAAGCACATTTTTAAACAAGAACGAAAAATCATGCGTCAAGCATAAATTATGTAACACTTTCCAAAGCTTCCAAAATAATTTTACAAATCATTACCATTTAATAAGCTGAAAGATAACATCTAAGTAAATAATTTGGAAAACGCATAACATATTTAAAAACATAATTTCAGGAATTTCCAACATGTACAATATTCGGAAAAATATCCGAATAGTTTTATTCAGCCCTGTATATGATCTATAGATTTGTATATATACTACATAGGATGCTAAATTTTAGTTTAGTTAGGAAACGCGTAGCACAGTTTAAAATTCTCCTTCTGGAGTTTCTTTCAATAAACGGAAATGTGTTCGCGAACTTTTGTGCTGCTTTGTATATGAAATACAGAATTTATACACACCAAGTAATAGACAAAAAGTGAGTTAAATTTAAAATCGCGTTCAGCAACTTAAAACGCACTTCCAGGAATTATTGTTAACAGACAGGTTTTGTGTGTCCCTGTAAATGAACGATGACTGCTATACACACAATATTCTGTAGTAAGCCTCTTGTAATGCACCTTAGTGCTATATATAAATTTCAATGCGTTTAAAATAGTGAAACATTATTTAATTAAACCGCAAACGATTTTTCTCCATAGACGTAATGTAACGGAATTCTTTTGACTGTCTCTGTAAAGTAACTATAAGTGCTATGCACACCCTATTCCATATTAAGCTTCTTGTAATGCACCTTAGTGATATATATAAATTACAATGTGTTTGAAATTGTGTAACATCATTAAAATAAACCGCAAATTATTTTTCACCATTAACCGTAATGTAACGGAATACTTTTGAGTGTCCTGTAAAAAAAATATAAGTGCTACACACTTCAGTTGAAATAGGGAACATGCTATAGATAACGACAATAACATATAAAAATTGCAGGACAATCCGAGCATATTTACGGGAGTTAGAGCACGAACAGACGGCAGACAAACCGAAGTCATAAACACTTTTCAACTAGGTTGGAAAGTGTTAAAAAAGGATTGATAATAATTCAATAAACAATACCTTTTGGTGTCTGACAGTGCAAATGCATGTGTTGGTATACAATTGATTTAAAAATAATAAAAGGAAATTTATATTTCATTTGTTTGGGATGTTAGGGGTGTCTTAATAAAAAGCTATACAAAAACCAAGTAAATGAACAGTTCTTACCAATGAATGAACGCAAAATTTTCCAGTGAGTGAACAGGCAGCAATCTATAAACACTTAAATTTCATACTATGTTATTTATTTTACAACTTGTACAAATAACTTATAAAAACGTTTTTACTGAATTACGGGTTTTTTAAACCCAGCATGATAATTAACTAGAGGAGAGTTTTGCAAACCTTATTCTATTAAAATATTTACTAACTGTTCGTTCACTTGGGGCTGTTCACTTACTGGTCGCTTACTGGTTCACTTACTAACTCTAAATGTATTAAGAAAATTTCAAACTTCTGCAGTTAATTAATTTAAAATGTAGGAGATTTTTGGTTTTTTGTTTTCATTTAGAGATAAGTATCCGATCCCCCCCCCCCCCTCTCTTTTTTTGTAAGAAATATAATTTGGTATCGATAACATTATTTTATTTCCTTTTTGCATCCATGAAAGTTACCCTTACAGAAAATGTTTTTTTCTGAACATATATCTTTTAAAACGGGATACAGCTGGTTACAGTTCTATGTCTTCCGTACATCTCGTCATATCTCTTATCGTTTTACCGATTATAGACTGAAAGCTCATAGTTCTCCCAAAATCTCAAAGATAATTTTAGCACAAAAAAACCCTGCATAATTTGTGGATTATATCGAAAACATCTAATTGTAAGGAAAGATTTGTCGGTCATGTTTTACGTTTTACAACTTTTAAGCTCTTTGTTATCTATTTTCTTTTTCAATCTTTGTTTCGAACCCAACTTGATACTTTTTGTTCGAATAAATAATCTACGCAAATATTTAAGATGATGACTGTAATGATGGAATAATGACTGCTGGCTCATCAAATTCATATATATCTTTTATATTGGATATCATATAAAAGATAGAGCAAATATTTTTTAAAAGATTATTGGCAAAATTAAATATTCTAGTACAGTGATAAAATAGCCTTAAAACATTCGCGTGGTGATAGCTTTCTGAAAATACGCAACTTGAAATGATATAACTTTAGATTTCTATAAATGTTTAGATAGATTTCAGGAAGTTGCTTGCGAATCGAAATATTTTATCTAATACTATGTATTTTTAATTAGTACTTATTTTTTATATTGTATTCAGTGTTACGTTCAAGATACAACAGTGGTCGAAAACCACAATGTTTCATAATAAAGCTGTGATTTATTACACAAGCCTACAAAATAATACACAAAATAATTTATTTCTGTTTTTTAATTTATTTCTGTGTGATTTATATTTTAATTATTTTATGAAGAAATTTCTCGTTCGAATTGGGATATTTTCGTTTGGTGCCGGTCAAATGACCGGTTCGTAGTATATTTAGTGTTAACCGGACTTCTACAGACTGCAGCCTCGTCGACAGTCGTGTTATGAAATTCGTTTTATGTGTCTAAAGCGTACATAAAAATTCCGCAATGATAACTTGAATTATCTATACTAATTGTATCATATATGTAACATTTGATATTATTTCCATAATTATTTTTATTTCTTGCATATCAGAAACAGCGAACTTTTTCAGTGACAGATATATATTACAACGAGCAAAGCATTTAAAAACGATGTACAAACTACCTGAGAAAAGCTTTTTAATCTTCCTACAAAATCTTTTTCTTCCGCGTTTCCTTTCATAGTTTTCGATCTTTTGAAGGTTAGCGTAACTTTCTTTACCGTCCACTTAATGAACTTCAAGATTATGCGATAACGCTTTCCTTGAAGATCACTCAACTGCATCCAAGTTTTCGCCTTCATTTCATTCACTGAACTTCTCTCTATCCCTGAATATCTATTTCGTGAACCATAATGTTTCATAATTTTCTCTCCGTTAAGAAAGCTGTGGAATATTTTTCTTTTCTTTAACTGTCTACTGTAACTGCATAACATATCGGAAAAATCCTCGAAAAGTATTGGTATTTTAATTTCGTGTTTGAATTTCGAGTACTGTTTCTTCAGTTGCACACACGTATATATACTCTTTTTTTCTCTCTGTAAACCAGGGAGTATACCTGTACATATATGCTTTCATACTTTAATTCAATGTGGTCCATCTGAATCAATATTTTCTTACAGAAATTTGTATTACAAACATGCGCAGTAGTAAACGGATGAAATGTTTGTGATTCTAATAATCTACACAATTAAATATAGGTAAGGAAAGATTTGCTTATCTTTTCTTTCATCTCTGGAACGGACAGAATTTCACAAATAATCCACTAATTTGATGCTGCTTCCAACCTAGCACACACACGCACAGCACTACCTGGCTATTTTAAAGAAGTAAAAATATTAATTAAAATGTTAATCCCGTTTTGTGTTGTGTGAATGCATTCCCCTTTTTTATTGAGGGACTCCAGTTAAGTATAACTTGGACTGTAACTTTAATTATCTTGAGTATATGTAATTGTAGATACAAGAGTTAAACATCTTGAGCGGGCTTAAGAACGACCTGCTTATAAGAGAATATAACTATATTTTAGAAAACCGGTAAAAGGAATGATTTAAAAATGAGCCGTACACATGTATGAAAGCCGCAGACAAGTGCGAGAAACACGAACGCAGCAAAACTGCTTACAAAGGTCAGGAGAGAAAATGAAAAAGAGTCAATAGTTTTTATCTATCAAAAAAGTGAAAGTTCCCTTCGTAGCAGGGTTTAAACTGTTCAACAATTTTCGCCTTATTTAATCTCATAATTTCTTCAAATATATCTGGTCAAAATTTTTGTAAGAAATTACTGGTTCCACGGGCCGCAGACGCAGTTAGACCGCACTACTTTACAACAGGATGAATAACTTGTATGTTGTGGCCATCACAAAACGTTCTTCTATAATCCATTGATTTAAATAGCATACTCACGCAGCAGCAATTAGGGATATGAAGTGTAATGCCTTTCTTCGAATTTAGTCTAGAGTTACAGTGATCAGTGAGTAATAAAAAAAAAAAAAATCAAGCTCGCTAAATTGCGTCAATTGGACAAGATTAGGAATCTTACCCCAAGCATAGGATACAAGCGCCCCCTTTTGGTTGATTTAAGTCAAAATTGAATCAGCATCTATGAATAATAATAATGAATATGAAGTCAAGGTTTAACAGAATCTGAAGTTTGATGAAATTTCGGGAATTTTTCATGATCGCAGAATCAGATTTCAGAAATCGTGGAAAACACAGAATAGTAGATGCACCTGTGGTGTGATGTACACCAAAACCTTATCAGCATCTATTTATGTCAAGATCTAAGATAATGTGGAAGTTTAATGAAATTCCGTACATCAGTTCTTGAGCTATAGCTATTTTGGAAATCGTGAAAAATGCAGCATAGCAACGACATCTGTTGGGCGACATATACCAAAACCTAATCATCATCAATTTATGTCAAGGTCTAGATGTGTCTGTAGTCTTTCTAAATGTCATGCAGTAATTCGTGAGTTAGATCGCCTACAAAATTTGTGTTACATACAGATAGATTCATGGAAAATAGTCAAATCGTGTTCAGGACTTTCTAAAACGTATAAATCCGTCGAAAACCTGAGGTCGAAAATTTTCCCGAATCCAGTACTTTCTTCTTGTATATATAGAAGAAAGTAAAAATATATTTTAGGATAACATAACGACAAGTTAAACCACTAAAAAAAGTAAAACAATGTGATCTTTTGGAAATAAGTTGATATATTATGCATTTATATTGTAAAATTAAATTAAAAAATTTCCCATAAGAAAATAAATATAACTACACTCCCACGGTTCTATTTGAACAAAAAATAAAAACGTATTTCTAAAAAACTTAAATTAAAATTCCACCCATGTAAAGAAATATGATACTTTTCAACTTAAAAAAATAAATAAATAGACAAAAAAAATAAGAGGGTTCTTATCTTTTAAAATTGAAACTAACATAGGTACTTAAAATTCTTAAAGTTGAACGAATTATTTTATCTGTTTGTTTGAAATTTTCAAAAAGGTAATTGAAGAGTATAAAAATAATAATTTTGTGTGCATCCGTTTTGACATATTTTATAAAGCTGTTTTAGCGTAATTTACTTTACCGTCCACTTGACCTTTTAGATATCTATAGATTATGAGATAACGCTTTGTTTGAAGACCATTCAACTGCATTAAAGTTTTCACTTTCATCCCATTCACCAAACGTCTTTCTCTCTCTATTTTCTTTCATGAGCGATAATGTTTTATAATTTTCTCTCCGTTTAGAAAGCTGTGGAGTATTTTCTTTTCCTTTAACTCTCTATATTGTATCTGCAAAACATATCGGAAAAATCCTGGAAAAGTATTGGCATTTTAACTTTATGTTTGGATTTCGACTACCAGTTTCTTTAAGTTAATTCGACTCATGTAAAGAAATACGATACTTTTTCAACCATAAAAAAGGTAATTGGGAAAAAAGATTTTTTTTTTCTTTTATTGAAAATAATGTTCTTTTTCACGTGCTCAAAAATTTTTAGAGTTGTTTAAAAGTTTACAAGGGAAAAAAAAATCTTGCGTCAAGCATAGATTAGGAAAGATCTTCCAACAATTCCTGAATACTGTAACGCAACTTCACCGTTTACAAAGATGAAAGAAGATATCTAAGTAAACAAATTCGAAAAGATTTAACACATTTGAAATTCAGATTTCAGGAACTATCATTCATAGCCGGAAAAGTACTCGGAATTCTTTTGTGCATCTCTGCACATGATCTATAGTGCACAGTGTTTTAGTAGATCTGTATATATGCTAAAATTTAGCTTATGTACAAAACGAATATCAGAGTCGAAAATTCACCATCAGCAATTTCCGCCAATGCACTCGAATAATTTTGTACAGCCCTGTATATTGTCTGTAGATTTTTATACACGCCTCATATTAAACACGAATTTTCATTATGTTTATGTTCTAGTGTAACATCATTAAAACATGCAAACATTTTCCGCCGTAGATCATTATGTAACCGAATTCATTTGTGTGACCCTGTAAATGAATGATAAATGTTTTGCACTTCATATACTACAGAAACAATGTTTTAGTACACCTCAGAAATTCATATCAATTTAATTCCTTTTGAAATAGCGTGACATCATTAAAATACACCTCAAACTCTTTTCCCCATAGACCATAATGCAACGTGATTTATTTGTGTGTGTCCCTATAAACGAACTGTAAATGCTATACATCCCATTTTCAATATCCAACTATGTTGGAAAGTGTTAAAAACTGTAATAGAAGAGGATAACAAAACTAATTTACTATGATTTTTTTTTTTACATTTTATAAACATACGTAAATTTATTTTCCCTGTTATTTCTTAATCTTGTAACTTTAAAAAGTGATGTATGTGTAATTTATTGCTATTTTTATTAGAAATTTATTTCCAAACGATTGTTTTTGACAGTTATTTCAAACTTCCTTTCAGTTTCATAAAATTAAAAAAGAAAATGTCATTAGTAATTAGTACTGTTAAAAATAATCGTATGTTAGTAATGATGCATTTCAATTAATAATTGGAGCTGAATTTAAACCATTTTCTTAGCAATGCCTATTTTTAGAATTGACTTTTTAAATTAAAATTTCGCATAGTAATAATAATAGGCTAAGTTTGTGGTCATTATCATTTTAACATGCAGCATTTATATAATCATTAAACTGGTTATCTGTTTAAGATTTAGTTTCCTTCTTAGTTTATTCGATTATCTTTTTAATTTTATTTGCTTAGTGAACCCTATCTGATTCATTTTCTCAAATTAAAAATGGGAATGATGAATTAATATTAAATGTTAGAAACGCTAAATACAGTGAACAAGCACGCGTGATAAAAATCACATCTGCTATCGAAGTATACATTTTTTATAAATCAAAATGTTTCTAGTTTCCTTATGTTTTTAAAAGAACTGCACCAGTTCGCATCGAAGTTACATAACTGGCTATTTTATACTTTATTCAGTTTTGGTGGTTTCCCAACTTTTGATATATTTTCTTCAAAGAAATTCTTGACTAGATTCTTTTAAAAGTTCTTTAAGATTATTTGATTCGACTTACTTAAAATAATAGTCATCATCATCAGTTAATAAAAAACCATACTGTAATATATTTTTGGAAGAGATGATTATTAAGTTTTAACACGGAATAGAATTTCGTAATACTGTGAATTACTACTTAAATTATGCAACACAAATGCATTTTATAATGTAGCTCTGTTTCTCACCAAAAGTTTTTCCAAACTAGGTAGATTGGCGTCAAAAATCTTCACCACTCATGCCCCTGCTTTGAGCTTTGAAGTTGCATTTCTCTGCAAAGCTTGGAGTCATTAAAGTTTGCCTGTAAAACTCCTTTCACGGCACAAATACTCTGAATGCTGGGAAAACAATTTTTTCATGGCTTTGCATTTCTGACGTTCGCAAATCAAAATATTATAAGAAAAATTTAAATAAACTGGTGAGGATGTACTAATAAAATTTATGCAGCCAAACTCCGCTATAACGAACCTGGATTATAACGGATCCCTGGATATAAGGAACGAAAGATTTGCTCCTTCCAATTTGCTACACATATCTTACACATTGGATATAACAAACCCCTGTATATATTGAACCAAATTTTAAGTCCGTGAAGATTCGTTATAGGGGGATATGGTATTTTAAAACAAATAAACTACTTCTAAACCATTTAGTTATAATTTTTTAGTTTGATATTCAAATTTGTTTTAAATTAGTTCGGTCTCCCGATTAAATTTTTTAAAATGTTTTTCCTTGGGATAATGCTAGTTTATACAATACTTCTTCAATAAAAATACAATTAAATATGTATGTATGAGTGTGCGTGTATAGAATGCATGTGTATATATAAATGTATAAGTGAACATTTGTAAATTCATTATAAAACGAATGGAACGAATCTGTTTCGTTTATGTTAAAACGATATAAATGTAATGTGGATAAAGGAGATTCTTCACTGCCCACCCCCTCTTCTCCCCGCCCGATTGCGAAATCCTATGTTAACTCATGGGGAAATTTAATTAGGTGGTTACTAATTAACTTATATAAATTCTCAAAATCGGTTTTCATCACCAGAAAGTAGATAAAGTCTAACTTAATGCGGTTATTAAAATTATCTCAAGTATTTTTTTTAAAAATATGATAAAATCTGAAAAATTTCCACAAGTAGAAATTTTTAAGTTAACATGATTTTTTAAAATACGTAAAATTTAAAAAGAGATTTTAAAAAAAAAGTTCTAAGTTAGCATTACGTAGACGTCTATATGTATATATATATATTTTTTTTTAATGGAAATCGTTTTTCGATAATTATATTAAATAATAGGTTATCGTCTAATTAATTTTTTCGTATAGTTTTACATGGGATCTCCATTTCGCTATTGGAGAGGAGAAAGTCTGTGTCGGCAAAGTCTCACCTTAATTCTTGTAAGAGGAAGAATAATAGCAGCAGCAACAACCTATCATATCAGATATTATCTCTGTACTGTGAGAAAATTGTTTTTGATCTTAGAAAATATTTACTCTCTCCAAGAATGAGTCTTGTCTTTACTGTCTTCAAAATGTTACTGTTAAATTGCCTTAATTTTTATTCCCTCCTGGATGAAATACACTGGCAGGAAAAATTAATACTCGATTACTATCCTTGTATTTGTAAGACACACAGTGACTTTTTTCTGACTGCAAAGGCATCTTTGGAGTTCGAGAACGCTTCCCTCACCTATCTTCCTAATCCATAGCTGGTTGAACCAACACATCTTACAAGATGCAACACATCCTACAATCCTTGTAGGATGTGTTGGCTGAACACCAGTCTAGCATTGTGTATAATAGCATGTATCTCACAGATACAACGCTAGCACGAATATATTTTTTTTTTAGACTAGTAATCGAGTGTTAAAAGAATAACTATAAAAAGGTACTTTATGTTAATTCTATTAAGTGAAGTCCAGTGAAAGGTAGTAGGCTCAAGGTCAACAATATCACTTAGCCCAATGGTATTCTCTTTCGCTACACCGAAATATGCAAATACGATAAAACTTTTCGCCTGTGGAAAAACGCAAAATGTCATTTGAGAAGGCATTTAACGGATCTGGAGAAATGGCGTTTAAATGTGAGACTAGAAGAAGGATAGTAAGCTTGTAAAGCTGAAAAGCTTGGATTTCGGTCAGGGATGTTCACACACCTTATACATTTTTTTCTATGTATTTCTTTAAAAGTAGTAAAAAGTAGCACACACTTTTTCCTATTCCATTTCATGTCACCATTTCTTATATTCTTAGTTAAATTTATATTTTGCACAAAAGGCATATTCTGCATTTTGAAGATATGTCAGATATGACAAAGTAAAGTTCTCTTGCAAATTCCATATTTTTACCTGCAAAATCCTCCAAGTTACATGATATTTTATAGTTGTTCCTTTCATTTTCCCCTCCGGTGTATATATATTTTATGGATCTAGCGCCGCCATTTATTATTGATGGTTGAGAGACTCCGCTATAAACGACCGCCACGCAGTGAAGCACGTGTAAGATTATACTTTAGTTAACTGAGTTACACTTATCTAGAATTGCAAAACAATGTCACGAGGTGAAGTTTTGGTGGCTTCATACCAGAATCTTTGTTGTTTTGTGTAATAGTTTGATACACGTGGTAAATTCTAATAGGAAAGAGGGTTTTATTCGTAATCTGCTAATTTGGAATTCGAGAACAAAATCGATTTATTAGTTGACAGCAAAATATTCGATGATGAGTTATTTATTTCTTCGACAGTCTTGAATTAAAATTTATAATAACTAAATTAGGTTTTCGGCCAAGAACAAGTTTAATATTTGGTTTAAAAAAAAAAAAAAGAATAGTTAAAAATAGATTAAACAATCAAAACATGGTAAATACAATACAGAGACTTAAAACGTGTCCAATTATCAGAAGGGTATATATAAAAAAATGCCTATATAAAACTATGGGGAAAATTTAGAAGCTTCATAAAATCAAAATAAGAACTGTTTGCTTGCTTTATAAATATATTACTAAAGCTTTCCATATCTCCTATTTTCAGCTTAGAAGTGTCGCATTAAAATAATAATGATAATAATAATAATAAAAGTTAAAATAATTACTCGGAATAACTCGAATTTCGAATGGGGTCTTTTAAATTGTATGATAAGTTACAATAAATACATAAATTGCAAATTTCAAAATTTTATGTTCTAATAAATTAAGAGCATTGTTGTGTTGCATGCACTTTATTGGTAGTTTTTTGTTTGATGTAATTTATAAAGTATTAAGGATTTTTTTGGGTACGTGGCAGACAGATTTCGGTCATCTGACCCATTTTCGAGGAATAATTTATGTTTTTCTTTTGTCCGGTTTTAGAAGAAATCGATTAGTTCGAGTTCAGTGAACTTATCAGATCGCATGCGATTAATCGATAAAAATTATTTTTGATTACGACTGGTATATTAACATCCATGTCCTGATAACGTGAACTATTAGAATGGTTAATATTTAAATAAATGATTTTCAATCTGTTAGGCGTGGTCTCTATAGAAAGCGAGTACGCGTATTCCCAATTTTTAGTTTATTTTGATTAAAAAACCGATATTATACAAGAAATGGTAATACTTCGTGTACCCGTCATGATTTTTTTTAAATTCTATTAATTATACAAATAAAAATAGTTTAAAAAAAAACGCTCTTTTATAAGCATTCAGTTTTATCTTTAAATCACAATTCATGTGATTCGATTATTGAAAATTCCCTGCTATTTTTACTCTTGGATGAAAGCGCGAGCAAATGAATTTATTAAAAACATACTATTTTTGCCCTGTTTCTCTTTTATGATATGGCAATTAAAAAGAAAGAAATAAACATCATTTAAACTTTCTTTTTAGGATTTCTAAATTTATTTCTCAACGCATAATCGTAATTTAATTAATATTAGACTATTAATTGATTAAAAAGTTTTTATCTTTTTTAAATATTACACTCTTTATTTTTTCATTCGTATTTTATTTTATACTTTTTGACGTTTAAAATGATTCATTGACGCAGTTTCACAGTCATTCGGCGTATTTTAGCGAGCCCGGTTTGGCGCATCATTAAATCCATTCTTGTTGTCACTCGTATACAATTGTAACTCTCAAGAATGTTTGACTTATCACCTGTGGCGGGCTAACGGGAAAATGCCTTAAAATAAATGTTTTAATTTAAAATTAAGTTATAAATATATTAAAATCTTGTATTGCCATTGGAGACACACCTATGTGCATATATATATATATATATATATTAAATAATTCTATAGCCTATCAGGAAGTGAGTTAAAAATCGATTATAAAATTCCATCTTTACATACAAAAATCAACTTGAGTTAAATAAAAGACAGTAAAAATGAATACGATTTGTAATATTTTACTAAGTTTAATTGTAAAGCATGACATTAAAGAAGGTATAAATAACAGAGTTCTTATCTTTGAATCTTTTTTTCGAATAAATATCCGATATATATATTATAGATATTAACAGTGTAAAACGTTTTAACCCTGTCATTCAAGGCAAACTCGGAGGTTGTATCGTAGAACAACCCTCGGCGAAATGCGCAAACCTTATTTTTACTTTTTTATTATACATATAAAACTCATATGAAGTTCAATCAGAAAATGTTTTCTTATTTTCTGCTGTGTGTTGATAATAATTTTCTAACGCACGAAACCTCATTTGAAGTTCGACTTGCAATTTTGTTAGGAAATGTAAGATTTTGAAAAATACCGAATTATTCGTTCTTAATAATTCATTTTAAATCTATTTTAAGTGACAATTTTTTCATCCTGTTAAAACTAGTGGAATGTGCCAATCCCAAAACTTGCTTCTATCTGCTACATGTTAATATTAAAAAAAAAAAAAAAAAAAACGTAGCATAGCAGCGCTACCTATGTTACATAATTTACACGAAAACCTAATCAGCACTACTTTATGTCAAGGTCTAACAGAATATGAATTTTGGTGAAATTCCGTGCATTAGTTCTTGAGATAGAGCTATTGCGGAAATTGTGAAAAATGCAGTGTAGCAGTGCCACCTGTTGGGCGATTTCCGCCAAAAACGAATCAGCACCAATTTACATCAAGGTCTAACTCAATCTTTAGTTTTATTAAATTCCGTGCATTAGTTCTTGAGATATGACTATCGGTAAAATCTTGTAAATCCTGAAAAATGCAGCATAGCAGCGCCACCTGTTGACATATTTACTCCAAAATCTAATAAGCAACACCTTATGTCAACTTCTTACTGAATCTCACGTTTGATGAAAATCCGTGATGATTTTGAGTGATGTCCTTGAGATATAGCTATTGTGGAAATCGTGAAAAATTCAGCATAGCAGCGCCTCCTGTTGAGCGATTTACACCAAAAACTAATCAGCACCAATTCATATCAAGGTCTAACTGAATCTGAAGTACACTATATGGTCAATGATGACCGGTCACTTGCGATTTTAGACGTTTTGTTCAATATCTAGAAAAATACATCAGGAACTATCCTGAAACACCAGGCATTTAAACAGCGTAGTCGATGTCATATATTTCGGAAAAGATTTTTTCAATTGAAAAAAAACGAATATCTTTTGGATAACCCTGTAAAAACTAATATCGCAAAAGCGTTGAAACGGTAGCACATTCTTAGGAGGCTTCTTTTAATAAATTATGTTCATTTTTATGAGGATAGCACGTATACTCGTGGAGAAATTAAGGTTTTTATAAAAACAATCCCAAACTTCACCAAGTGTTTTGCTTATAATTTTCAGAGTTCTTAATATAAAAGAATGTTCTTTTCAGGAATGATGACAAACAACATTATATGTAATACCCTGCAATCAGAATTAAAAAATAATAAATATTGGATGAAAAATGAGCAGGTTCACTAAATAT
Organism: Maratus michaelseni; assembly: GCA_963931845.1. Classification (NCBI taxonomy): domain Eukaryota; kingdom Metazoa; phylum Arthropoda; class Arachnida; order Araneae; family Salticidae; genus Maratus; species Maratus michaelseni. The sequence continues at coordinate 316,265,098 of OZ007587.1, read as the reverse complement.
TGTTTCACCACGCATGCGCGAATGCAATCAAAATATACTGCGCATAATATATTAGCTAAATGTATAGAGCAACTTTTGTGAAAGTTTCAAACACATAGCTTGAAAATTCTGATAGAGATAGTCGATAGAATAAGCTTGAAATTCGCTGTTCCCAAAAGGAAGCAAAAAGATGAGTGGCGATGGCCAAATATACAATGAGAGGCACTTCATTCTTATTATGTCAACTTTCATAAGCTAGTATATTTGGATACAACCCCTCATCTTTTTGCTTCCTTTTGGGAACAGCGAATTTCGAGCATATTCTATCGACGATTACTATCAGAATTTTCAAGCTATGTTTTTGAGACTTTCACAAAAGTTGCTCTATATACTTAGCTAATACATTATGCACCGTATATTTTGATTGAATTCGTGCATGCGCAGTGAAACAATATTTAGTGAACCTGCTCATTTTTCATACAATATTTATTATTTTATAATTTTGATTACAGGGTATTGTATATAATGTTGTGTGTCATCGTTCCTGAAAAGAATATTCTTTTATATTAATAACTCTGAAAATTGTAAGCAAAACACTTGGTGAAATTTGGGATTGTATTTATAAAAACATTAATTTCTCCATGAGTATACGTGCCATCCTCGTAAAAATTAACATAGTTTATTAAAAGAAGCCTCCTAAGCATGTGCGACCGTTTCAACACTTTTGCGATATGTGTTTTTACAGGGTTATCCAAAAGATATTCACTTTTCTTCAATTTGCTGACGGCCCCTTATGTTGGATTTCAAAATGTGTCGGAGACTTTTGACTCACTCTGTATTTTATCAAAAGTAAATTCTGTATTGCCTTTTTTTCTCAAGGAAAGCGTAAAAAATCTATCAAATCTATATCTATCTCTATCAATCAAATTCGGAACTATATTTTATTTGTTTAAACAAAAGTTTTCATCATAAGAAGCATTTTAGTTCAAACCGCACTGTTACGCGTCAATTAGGATTTTATATTGAATTTTAAAGCTAACCAGAAAGTTTTAGTTCACCCTGCATTTTATCAGATGTAAATTCTATATCTTTAGTAGCTTGAATGTATCATTTTTAACCAACTAGTGGAAATATTGTAATTTATACGTGCTATAATATGTCCGTAATGCTAGAAAGAGTATTAATCTATGTGTAACATAATTTTCATTCTCGTTTTGATTTTTTCCCCCCTTTCTTTCTTGCGTAAGCTTTCCTCCTGGTAACTCTAGTCACAAAGATAAAGCGATTGAGTATTAGTCAGTATTTGTTCTTGACAGAAGAGCGTTGGTTTCATTCATGCATTTCTAAGATATTCTTCGGGAGTACTTCGTCTCGATGCTGTCATATTAATGTAATCCCGAAGCCTCAAACCGCTCTCGGTGCCCTTCCCTTTTATCCCACCTGTTGTTCCCTTTCCTGCAATGTGAAGTCAAAGTCAAGGCCAGAGATGATGCTGGCAATGCAGAAACTGAAGGCCAGCCCAATAAAACCTGTACAAGTTTTTACTTCTTTTTCCGGAAACATCGGGCCGTGTTCAAACAATGAGGAATGAAATAGATGCCCTTGTTATGACAAAGGATGATGGTTTTTTTTTTTTTTTTTTTGTAATATTTCGGTTTGACTTTCAGCTATTTTTATTCTTTGTGGTTGAACCACTTTCATTGGGCAATTTAGAACTGGTATTATTTCACAGGGAAGTGTGGTTTTCTTTTCTGTGAATTTGTAAAAAATGTATAATGGACTTTACTCGTTGTACTTTGTAAAGTACTCAAGAGTTATATTACTAATCTTTAATTAGTGATAACTTAATATACAGCGTGCTCGAGAAAGATCTGTATTATTCTAAAGACTAATAACAAAAACAGCTTACGGCAAAAGAATAAAAAAATCGAACAGTTTTAAATAGTACTTTTAATGTACCTACGTGACACGTGAGCTCCGTTAGTAGCACGTAGAATATTGAGTCTATAGTTGATTTCCCTGTAAGGATTTTTTAATATTCATGCTAGGATTGCGAATTGTATCGTCAGTGAAGTTTCCGATTCCCCCTTTCTAATGTTAAACTTATGGGCGTAGGATTCATTCGTGTATTTAAAATATCTCCTCGGGAAATTAATATTTTTAACTTCTGTTTACTGTGTACTGTTCTCAAAGCATGTCTCTTTTTTTTTCTTCGTTATCAAATATTTCTAAAATGTGTGCTTAATTTATAATTTTATGTGTTAAAATCTTAGCGAAACTGAATAAGATTTTAACACGTCACATAAAATTAAGTATATATTTCAGAAAAGTTCTGACAAAACTAAGAAAAAAAAGAGATATCCTTTAGGAAAGTACACAGAAAACTATTAATTTGATTATCTTAAAAATATTAATTTCCTGGGGAGATATTTTAAATATGCGAATGCATCCTACGACCATAGGTTTAACATTAGCGAGGGGAATCGGGAAGTTCACTGACGAACAGTCTTAACCTTAACATTACAGACATTGCTTATAGAACACCTGTTTCTGATATTGTTGTTTTAAAGGAAATGATTAGTGATGGGCATAACAATTATTTTGATTGTTCGAATGAATCATTCGGGCATGTGCAGAAGCATATCTGTCAAACTTCAACTTTTTTTATTCGATTACTACCAGAAATTTTGGAAGGGGTTAAAAAAAATCTGATTTTATCAAAAACTTTTTTTTTCAAAATTTCTGGTAGTAATTGTATATATATATATATATATATATATATATATATATATATTTTTTTTTTTTTTTTTTTTTTTTTTTTTTGAAGTTTGACAGATATGCTTCTGAGCATATCCGAATGATTCATTCGAATAATCAAAATAATCGTTATGCCCATCACTAGAAATGATACAATTCTCAATCCTCACTATATTACACCGCGACTATTAAAAAACACTTGGCGGGAAAACGGCTATAGACTCATTTTTTGTGATATTAGCTCACGCAGCTACATTGAAGGTATTGTAAAAAACTGTTAGATTTCATCATTCTTTTCCCGCATACTGCATTTCATTTGACCTGTTTGTATTTTAGTTATTAATCTTTAGACTAATATAAATCTTTCTGGGACATACTGCACTCGTATTTACTTTGTAGGATGATAAAATTAGGTGGGAGTTTTGAGGCTAGGTAGCAGAGCAGGAATGCAGGGGTGGGCAGTGCATTCCCTCCCCAAATCATTTTGAAATGTGAGAATTTAAAAAAAAGGACTGAGATATTGAAAATATTAAAATCTGTTTACGGTTGTGGTTGTACTATATTTTACATGGTTGCAATTTCATTGTATGTAAATTTGTTAATGGTTTTCATTCTATTTCATTATAAACCGTATATTCTATATGAACCGTTTCATTCATTATAAACCGTAATTTTTATTTTAGTTTGACTCTTTTCATTCATTAATAGTGCTTACCATAACCACTGGATGTCTTCATTTATCTGTTCCCTCCCCGTTTTCTAAGAATTGAAGACTAAAAGAATTTTCGACCCGTATTTATTTATTTCTTAATTATTGGCTTTCAGTAATACAATAAATAGTATCATTACTTTTGGATATTATTTGCAAAACATGTTGAGTGTATGAAACCTGTTGTTAGTATGAATCCTGTTTAAACGATATACAACAGTGTATAAAAATGTATTATTTTACATATGATTTCACACACACACACATATATATATACTATATATAAATATGTATTCTGTTTGACAAAATTTATATTTTATAAGTTGATACATTGGGAGATTCTATATAGAATTTTGTAATGGCGACTGTCCCTTAAACCACTGTTGATAGAAACATACTTCCAAATACAAAAAGTGTACAAACCAAGTATAGCTTTTAGATATGGCATTTGTTTTACAAGAGCTGTAAGTATTCTACTTGTAATAAAATCCGAAGGCAAGAAAGTGTCTGTAACCATTCCGGGCACGACCACTCTGGTCTGCGAATCGACCGTAGTTAAGCGCCATGTTAGGCTTAATGAAAAACCTATGTTAACATATGACAGCTAAATGATAATATCTTCTACTTGAAATCATGTCTGTTGAGGATATTTTCCTATAAAACATGTATATCATATCCTATTATAATGTTTTAAGTTCTTAATTGCAAATCCAGATTAAACATCGGAATCCCAGATATAAACAAATGAACACTGTTGCCTTCCACATATACGCTTCTTTTTTTTTTTTTTTTTAATATTCTGGTGCCATCTCCCGGCAGATAATACAAACAAATTTTGAAATTTTTGTTTTCATCATAAATAATCGTAAATAAAATGATTTTTTCTCATGAAACGTAATTAAAATACAAAGAATAAATAGTACCGAGTAATTTCCATTTAAGTTTGCTTACATAATCAAAAAATGAGCTATATGTTGTGAGTCAAGCTCTTTAGAAACTCATTGATAACACTTTTTTACAAAAAATTTCGCACATAGTTTATTTTTTAATATTTAATTTGAATGTTTTGTCCAATCGTTGAACTATTTTAAAAATTTAATATTGAGTAAAAAAAAAATCCTCATCATTTGTATTTGTAGAAATCATTTGTCATTTTTAAAATGCACTTTTCTACAATACATACCTTTTAACAATAAAATCTTCATGCTGTTTGTTTGTATGAAGTCTTATGAAAATGCAGCACAGATCAACTGTCATTTTTGACGGCGGTTATATACTAGTCTATACATTAAAATACAAAATTATTATTTTTTTCTTTCCCCCATTTTTTCTATTACTTATATTTAGAAAAAAAATATATATATAACTTTAAATGTGTGTAACACATTTAGAAAAATGTTGCCCTGCATCTCTTTTAGACCAAGACGGGCATCGTTTTAGGACCAAAACTTACTCAGTTGTGATACTTTCAATTATATGGATTTTTACTATTTTCCGGCACTAAAAATGCGTCTTTCCGTTTTTAGTGCCAAAAAACTGAAAAATCATAAAATACATGCCATATTTAAAAGCTATACTTTGTATACTTTTTGTAGTTTGAAGTATGTTTCTATTATCAGTAATTGTAAAGATAACCTACATTACATAGCTATTTTGAATCACCCTGTATAAAATATATATTATACGGAATGTACGTACTATGTATTTCAGTATTTTCTATAGTTCTTATTAAAAAAATGTAATATATTATTAAATTGCATTTAAAACAAGATAAATCGATAAATTGAGAAGTCTCGTATTTTTAACGAATTCTCTTTAATTAGTTCTTTAATATCTTTTTGATATGACAAAGTTTTACATATTATAATTCCCTTGTGTGTTTCAAAAACTAGCATCAAATAACTAAATAAGAAAGAAAAATAACGCAAAATGTGTTTCATTTGTAGTGGGCTGAATTATAAAACCCAATTAAAAAGAGATTTAAAAGAAAAAAATCGCATTACTGCGGAAAGAAATCATTAGCCTAACCATACTAATGAAAAAAAAAAATACAGAAATGATTAAAAAATTTAAAGATTGTCATAGGCTAATTAAGAAAGTAAACTTTAATTTCAAAACGAAATAGTTCTGGAAATCGAGATTTAAAAGTAGTTTACAAAATTTAGGCTTTTAGATAAAAGATTCATTTTTCCTAGGTAAAATTCATTTTATATAGCAGCATTATTATGTCTGAGTTATGTCACTGTATCATTACTAGAAAAATTATATCCTTTTTAATTGGAAACAAGTAATTTTCATGTGAAAAAAAATATAAAACCGACTTAAAGGGATTGTTTCTTACTTTATATCACTGATATGTACTTCTAACATGACAGTTTATGGTATTTTAATAAGAGCGGTTTGGCACAACAAAGTGATTTTGTGGCAGTCCTTTATTGTTATTCACATTTATTTTAAATATCATTTTCGCCAATATTGCTTATATTTTTACACGCGAAAGTAATCGTTAGATAAATTTTTTCACGTTTCCCTGTAAAAATAATGTATACGATACAACTATTTTTAAAACACATTGAGTATTGTGTACTTAATGACATATTGGGATTTCGTAACGGTTGGTCAATTTTTACTATGGTTTGAGCCTATAAAAGACAAGAAAACAGATAGAAATACAAACATACAAATTTTGGATACGGGCAAAATTTATAATGGGACCACCGGTAGAACGAGCCCTTTCCAACAAATAAAAAATATATATGTGCTTAAAACCGCCTGGGCGTAGTGAAAACTTATATGGTGATCGTAATCGATTCGTAGTAATATATATGCACTGAGTGAGTGGTAAAATTTTTTAAAAAACCCTGCTACACAATACTAACATTGTGATGAACTTCGTTGTTGTGTTATTGTGTTAAATGGTGTTGTAGAGCGTATGGATATGCTTTAGGATTGTCCTGAGTTGTAGTGCGCTTCAATTTCTTGAGCTCTTCCGTTGCTGCATATACAATGTTTCAATTACCTATCGCAGCTTTCGTTCACAGATGACTTCCGCCCACCATTCTACTTTTTGTGCGAAGTCTAGACTAGGGTGTACCAGAAAAACTGAAAATATTATAGCGGTTTCAGAGAAACTGGAACAGGCATTTCTATAGTGCCCCACCATAGAGTATTCAGGGTCACTCAAATTGTATGTTTTCCCCATAAACAAGAGAATTGCTACATTCACTGGTGTTTCTCATTTTTTATCAGCAAATGTGATTTATTATGTCCATATTCGTGCTGTGCTGCATGGATATGTTGAAATTGGATTGAGGTATGTTCATAATATTTTGGCCACTCAGTGTATTATATGAATTGCGTTAATTCCCTTTTTCATTTGAATTTATTTTGCCTATTTTGACTATCTTCAATTTTGCATTCTATAAAAGGCAATGTTTATGTATATATAATGTACGACGGTACACACTCTCATAATATTTAATTATATAGAAAAACATATTAATTTATTATTATTGCAAATACAATATAATTATTAAAAAAGAAGTAATCAAAATTATAATTTATAAGATTGAATATTTTCCACAAAAAATTATCCCTGATAGTAGCAAGAATGCAGTTAATTTTGCGCCATAAGCACGGCATAAGTGCATCCTTTTGACGTGGACCCTGACTATTAAAAACTTTTATAGTTATAGTCATAATCGGATTTAAATGACAATTTTTACGAAATCAGCCAATTTTAACTTTCTTTAAATCGCCAAATTTGACAATATTTTGCCATAAATCACCAATCTTGGCCACAATTTGGAGCAGGAACACACTCGTGCGTTTGTGAATGTATGTCAATACGTAAGTATTACTGAACATATATAAAATCTGCGAAAACAGACTAGTTTTAGGTGACATCACGGGTTTGTTGCATAAAGATGCGAATCGTCGCGAGTGAGCTGTATTCACTGCCTTGGTAAGAAAATGTGCGATGCGCCTATAGAAGTTTTCACTTCAAAAAAGAATTGTGAAATTGCAGCAAAAGTAATTAATACTAGCCGCAAATCCACATAAATTTGTTTTGGAAGAATTAAATTACTTCAAATTACTTCAAATATAAATTATAGTTCATTGTTCTGTCTCTGCTGTTTTCTTTTACTTTGGCGAAAAACATAATTATAAATTGAATGCATAATAATATGGTAATTGAATACGATGTAATGGTATTAAAATATATGCTTACATATTATTTTTTTTCTCTATTAATATTTTAGTCTTCATTACCATGTTTAAAAGATATATTTTTCCCTGTACAATGTGTAATCAATAAGTACAACAGCTTTTATTATTCCTAGTTAAAAACACTCTTTGAATAAGGTTCATTGACTTGTTTATTTTTTTGCCGGTTCAGACTTTTGATATCTTTGTCATGAATTATAAATTGCTTTATGCACGATTCGTGTTTTTATTTTGTAAAATTCGCATTTTTATACATCACATTTCAACAAGGTAAAGAATAGTAACCGGGATGAAAATGTATATCTCGTGTTATTCGATGCAATTCTTCATTCATTTTCTGAGTGCAAATATTGGTAAGATTTTGCTTTAGAGACAAGTCTTAAAAACTTGTTTTGTTAGCTTTCCGTTTTTTCTGACAGGATTAGGTAACTTTAAATTTACTAAAAGATATTTTTATTTATTCAGGTTAAAATTTAGTTAGTTTTTAATATTTTAAACAAAACAGCATTTAAAGTTATTTAAAATTTTGCAATAGAACATGCTATGAAAAAAAGGAATTCAGCTATTACTATATATGTCATAAGCAATGGTCATTTTTAATCAAAACGTTTTTTCTAGCTATTGCGCGCACGATTTCACGAAAATGACTACACTGTTAAAAATTTGCAACAAACTGTCCAGTCATTCGACTGTTTTTTGAAAAAATGGTTACATAACCGTAATTTAACTCTATTCTGACCATAATATGGGCAGTAATATGGTCAGAATAGAGTTAAATTACAGTTATGTAATCGTTTTCTATAAAAACGGTCGAATGACTAGACAGTTTGCTGCAAATTTTTAACAACGCTATAAAAAAAAGTCAAATGTTTCTTAATCTACGAAAATATAACAATGAATTAAAATATACTATAACATCTTCCGAGTTACCCGAGGTTCCGAAAAGTGTTCTTTATCTTTAGAACCCCAGAAACCAATATATTTTCGAAATTTACAAAAGTATTAAAAAAAAAAAAAAAAAAAAGAGTTTTGCTGCCGCTGATTTACGGAAGCGTTTCCGAGTTGTTTTATAGTGCATTAATCAGTTTTCTCAAACCGGAATATCGGTGTTCAGGACAATGTCAATCCTCAGTTAAACATTTTCAACTGCGTAACTGAATTTATACACGCATAAGTAACAAAATAATATTAATTTTCATGTTATCGTTAATGCTGTTAATTTATCATGTTTGTCTAAAACATGTTTGTTGAGCATGAAAATGTTTACTTGAGAATTGATAGCATCCTAAAACCTGGTATTCCGATTTGAGAAAACTGCTTAATACACCAAAACAAAAATTTCGGAAACGCTTTCAAAAATCAGTGGCACCAAAAGAAACTGAATATAAATGCATCTTTAAATCTCATTAATATATTGGATTATGAGGTTTCTAGAGATAAAGAACGCCTTTCAGTAACATGGGTAAGTCGGAAGAGGTATATTTACGGTCGTGTTTATATTATATTTGTCTAGATTAAGAAACATTTGTCGTTTTTCATAGTGTAGACAGATTTTTTATGAAATTTTAACATCTTGCTTATTAAATAACTGTACAGTGAATGACCTGCAATTTAGATCCTTCAGTTAATATCCTTAAACCATGTTTACTTATATTTTTTAAAGGTTTTTAAATTTTTGTTTTTGAGAAATGTTTACTTTTTATTACCAGAATTACAAATTTTGTTTCGATAGTAGGCTATTTTAATTAGACTATTTCTCTTAGTATTAAAAAAGTTGCCAGTGTGGCTGCATTATAAAAGAGTTATCATGCCGGCGGCGCATCAATTCTTAGCAAATATATATCAATTTATGACTTAAAGTTAATAAAAAATATAATATATTTAATTTCTTAAAATCGAAATTAAAAATAAAAGGTTGAATAGATATCCTTTTAAAGTTTTGTACAGGTGGGTCTAATATTTTTTTAAGATTGCAAGGTTTAAAAATTTTATCAACTTTTGCCATTTTAAAGGTACCTGACATCTTAAAAGAACTAAATTAATTTTTGGTTTGTTAATAGCATTTTTTCATATTTCTTTCTCCTTGCGCTGATAAATGTGTATGTCCGTATGCGTTTTCGGCATGCGCACTTTCCAATAAATTGCTGCAAACTCTGGTTCTGATGCTGTTCTATATAATGTTAGTGTCTTAGAATAACATACAGATATCATTTATCCTAGATCTACATTCACCGAAATATGTGCAAGTTTTGGGCCATTCGCAGATAATGGTAAATTTTCAATTAAAAAAAAATAAATTTTTGTGTTTTAATTCCGGATTTTAACTCAAATTACTCCATATAATAAAATAATGCCAATGTTTGCTAAGAAACAGGAATGGATTTTACAAAATGTCTAAAATTTTTATTACCATGTCCCTGAAACCACAAATACAAAACGTCGGTTAAACTATAATAGTTGAAAGCTTATGGTATATTTAGTCTAAAAGCAAGCCCAATTTATTTATTTATTTATTTTTTAATTATTAATTTATTTAATTTTTAATAATTTATTTAGCAAAATTAAATTATTATAAATGTATTTCAGTAATAATGAACTTGGTAATGATAATAAATACACTGGCTAAAATTTTGGAACAAGAGGAACAAAATGAAGTGGTACTTACATAATTAATCAAATATAGACATTACTGCTTGTAAGAACTTGTGGAATTGTACAATATGAGAACGTTATTATATAAAAGTCCTATTTAATGGAGAGCTGAATGAAAAACTACTGCATACTATCGTAATGACAATTACCTCTTTGGTCTCAAGGGCCAAATCTAAAAAAAAAAAAAAAAAAAAAAAAAAAAGAATGAAAGAAAAGAAAGTAGAGAAATAAAATGTATCCAGATAATCATTGAATTTGTTCTAAAGCTTTCTAATTTTTATAAATAAAGGTTTCAGTTAATAAATTTGAAGTTTGGGACGAATCATGGTAATAACATTCACAAATTACATTTTTTTTTCAAATATTGAATTTTTTTAAATATTGAAACTATAATTTTTCTTCATATTTAAACTAGTACACAGTATAGTGCTTGAAAAAAAACGTTGACGAAAAAAAATAAACATTCAGTGTTGACTTGCTCAATTCATGTTTTTGCCAGATATAAAATTTACTATTACCTTCTATTATCCTTATATTTATTATTTTCTCTAAATCTTAGATCTGTATTACATTTTACTTCGATGATAAATTTGGCCAATTTGGCGATAAATTGCTGTGGCCAACATTTTTGTTATCCTGTAAAACTGTTTTTTCTGTTTGTTTACCGTAGCTGCTGAGAAAATTATCTTTTTATAATAACGTACGAACTAAAATAAATAAAATAAATGGTGGGTTATTTATTCGTTTTGATTTGTCATTGTACATGTACATCAAGACACGAGTAGACAGAATGTTTTGGCAACTATTTCTTCATTGTTTAGTAAATTTATTTGTCTAGTTTTTATCATGAATTCTTTCTAGAGTTCGTAATAATGTTTAAACTTTTATATATATATATATATATATATATATATATATATGGAAGAATATAAATAAACCCTTTTTAAAATGCAAAATTAAAATTTAAAATCCCAAAACATTTTTTCTAACTTATAAATCTTTTGCTTAAATCTAATCTGCCCCTGCGATCTTTGTTTCTCAGCCTCACAAATATTACTTTCATCTATCAATTTATTTCTAGTGGTCTTCTTGTGGTAGTGCACACACACACATATATATATATATATATATATGTGTGTTATTTATTATGTCTGATTTGTCATTATGCATCAGCAGAAGACTAGACGATTAAAATGTTTTGACATTTATTTATTAGCTGTTTAAGATACTTATTTGTCTAACGTTTGTGGTGGGCTCCTTTCTCGAAACTCTGTTTTCATTGTGGTACGATATCTATAAACCTTATAAAATCTATGGTAGTATCTTGAAGGGGTTTGTGAATGATTCCTTGTGAGTAAAAAATACGTTAGTTTTATCTTTCATTTCATTAAAAGCGTACGACCATAAGACCCAACACATTTGTTAAAATATTATATCTGTGTATTTTCATCTTCAATATTTATTAATAATTTCGCAGATTCTGAAAGACATTCAAGTGAATCAAGTGATAAAATATCATACACTGATCATAAAATTTATTGTATATCTATTTTTTTCATTAGTCAAGTCACTATTTATCTTCTTTTTTAAAATATTAACACATACACATTTTCACTTTTTATGCATTATTCACATAATATTGATATTATTACGTTCATGTTTTTCATATACCCCCTGACTATGTTACCCAATAAAAAGATAAAATAAATTTCTCACTTATCCAATTACTGAAACTGTTATGGAGAGTTGTCGTCTAACAATTTAAACAAATGCTTAAATTCACACCTCATTTTATCTCAATTTTTTTTTCCTTTATGTAAAACACTTCCCTCACTTACTAATCTTATCACTGTATTTGTTTCCGGTTAATTTTACACCATGAATATTCAATAAAAAGTATACATCTCAGAAACTATGTTTGGCGTACTCTTCTTCTTCAGTTATAAATGCATAAACTTGTATTCACACAGTGTATGCCAATGCATCATCAATCCTAGCACCAACAAAGTCACAATCAAATATAATGAAAGGGTGTATAGATGTGCACTCGGCTCATGCATGTTAATACTTAACTCATTAACCACCAAAACTATAATTTTGGGATCTTCAACTTTTTTGCTGAAAGTCTGACACCACAAATACCGAAAGGTAATCTTCGCTTAATTTAATCTGAAAGTTTCTGTCATTAAGTAAGGCATTATTTTTTAAATTCTAAAATAGTGGTAGCTTGGTAGTTAATTTAAGCATACGTATTTAATTTGACTGTTGCGTCAACATTACACCAGCGGATAATAGATTAAACCTGTCATCCAAGTATTCATTTTTTTTTTAAATGAAAAGCATATTTTGCATTTAAGATAGATTTAAAATAGATTATTAAGAACAAATAATGTTGAAGTTTTGAAAACGTTACATTTATTACTAAATTACAAAAAGACGCTTACATAACACTGAAAAGCACTAAAAAATATACTAGTAAGAGTTAATAAATTATTTTCTTTTTTGTGATAATTTAAACTTTGAATACTTTAATACTAAATAAAAAGTTAAAAAAAAAAAAAAATGGTCAGTTAAAAAAAAAAAAAAAAAAATTAGATCTAAGAGTCGAAATATTTTGAGAAAATCTTTTGTCATGCAGATCAGAATAAAAAACTATCAAAGGTGGATTTTCCTTCGAAAAGGAAAAGGCTCTGCTATCTATAGTTGTACACTGTAAAAAATAATTCCGTGAAATAACGGAAAATACACTGGCAGCAAAGGTTATTGCAAAGGTTATTAAGCAGGCTATTCTCCGTTTTTTCACAAAACTTCCGTTTTGGTATTCCATCGGTTCCAAGATGTAAAATTTCCGCTAGTCAAGAAGGGAAATTTCTATTTTTACAAATAAATATGAGCAATTGTGCAATATTTAAAAGAAATATTTATAATAGTTATATATACTGATGCACATTTATACGGAACAGACATTTGTATTGTATATTATCACACCCATTTTTTTTTTTTTTTTGCCTTGCTTTCCTCCGGATTCGAACCTCGTACTCGCCATTAGAAGATGAATGCTTTGTTTCCTACACCCACCACATGGCCACATCCAACGATTTGGCTATAGGCCAAAACATCAATTACGAAAATTTAACTGGATATTTCCCGTTATGAACGGATAACACATACGTTATGTATTATTTCATTTTTATATTTCCTTATAGATTGTTTTAGGTAGCTTTCAATACAAAAAAGTATAAAGCTACCTATTGCAGCCGTTCGGAGGAAAGCAGTTCCGGAAAATTTCGATATATTTTCACCGATCATGACCCCCAGACCCTAAAACCACCCTCCGTTCAAATGTTGATTTATATATATAGATATATCGATATATATATATATATATATATATATATATATATATATCTGACCTATGTCATACGATAGCGCTCGTATTTATAAATCGATTTTGATGAAACTAATTGTGTGTATTAAGGTCACCAATGTCACGACCGAGTTCGTTGGCCTTGTTCGAGAAGCTTGGTCCGCCATTTTGTTTCAAGATGGCGGCCATTTAAAAATTTAAAACTAAAATAAATATACAAAAAAAATTAAAAATTCAATTTTATTTTTTAATTACGTGTTAGGCCTTGATACAAGGATTCCAGAGCATTTTTTGGTTTACCTCTATCTTAAAAAATGGCTGAGATAGAGCAGTTTGAAATTCTAGGGTGGCTGACATTTTGAAACAAAACATCACATTAACGCGATTTCTCGCAAATTATTTTCTTTCATTGTTGTAATAATTTTCCCAATTATACGCATAAAACTATATATTCATATCCGTTAGCGCCAAAATTGGCGACAAAATTAGCAAAATTGTGACATTTGGCGAAATATCGCCAAATTTGGCGACCAAAATAAGTTTTTATAAATGAAGCCAATTTGGCTATTGCTCAATAATTTGGCGAAATTCTTATTCAAATTCACTATTAACGAATCTTTTGTAAATGTTTCTTTGCATTTTAACTTGCTGTTTTCGTGTAACATTAGCTAAAATTTTAAAACGAAGATACAGGAAAGCTACCTTTTCCTCCCGGTACAGGCCGGAAGGACTTTTTTATATATCATGCAATATGTTATTGTTGATATTTTTTTAACTAGCTTCAAAATCAGAGATACAGCTTGGTGGTTAACAATTTATTTATTCTCTTATCCTAATCGCTATTAGAGGATGAATTCTTTGTTTCCAACACAACATGGCCACATCCAATGATTTGGTTATAGGCCAAAACATGAATTACGAAAATTTAACTGGATATTTTCCGTTATGGACGGATAATACATACGTTAGGTATTATTTAATCTTTATAGTTCCTTATAGATTATTTTTTTTATATCATCTAATATGTTATTGTTGATATTTTGTTAATGATCTTCAAAATCAGACATATATCTGGTGGTTAACAGTTTATTTAATCTCTTATATTTCTAATGTAACTTTGGTTTTAATTTTGTTTTTTCTTCCTCGCAGGGATGTTTCGAACGGCACGATGAAGGAACTGAAAATGTTCCCCCAGATCACGGAGGAGCCGGAGGAGAGTCTCGTGAATCTGGAGGAAGAGCCGAGGAGCCCTTACTCTTCCACTCCTCCACTCAACCCGTCCTGTTCCTCCTCCGAGTCGCCGCCCGACGCTCCCAGCTCGCCAAATCACGAAGTAAGGCCTTCTTCCTCTAAAAAAAGAAAATTTCGTCTGAAAGCTTTCTCACATTTTTAATGCCATGCATGCATCAGGGAAGAAAATGTTTTGCGGATCCGTGATTTTCCGCTTTCGTTACTTATTTCAGATTCTCGATTTTCACCGTTTTTGGCGTTCTCCTTGCTGTTCTCGTATTTTACTCTGCATATTTATTTATTTTTTTCTTTTCGTCCTAGATGCATAAAAATATTAGTAATAAAGAGTGTATATCGCTTTCAGACATGTAGTTGAGTAGCTAGGGCTATAGGGTGGATACATTTTCGCTGAAAAATTTTACTTAGCGTTATGGGGGATTTACAGTGTTTTGTTGTGCATGTATTAAATTTTTTTTTCTGTGTAAACCGTCTAAAGATATATGAACAAAAATGAATGCATAAAACATTTCTTTCCCATTCTAAATGTTTTATTTGTAAGATCGGGTGTCATTGCTATAAGAAATGAAAACTTTTCACTAAAACGTGCAATTTATACACTGAAAAAACAAAAATTGTTGATTTTACAGTATAACACTGGCACTCCAGCTGCCAGTATTATACCGTAAAATTAACAGTAATAAACAGTAAAATAAGCAGTAATACGCTGCCGCGCAAACATTTTTTTCTTTTTTTGCAGTGTATATTTATGTCTGAAATTACCTTTGAAAGCTTTCTTATATTTTTTTAGCGCCATGCATACAGTTAGTTTTTCCAGATGTTTTGTTTTACGTGGGATGTCCTAATTTTCAGAGATTCAAAGGCCTGTTCCGCGGAACGATTGCTCGAGACGCCAATAGTCCCTCTTTGTTTCATAATGCATATTATTTTTACATTTTCATTTGGGATATGCTATTCATTTGTCCGCGAAAAATACTTAAAATACTTATAAAAATCTGTGAAAAATAACTTAGAATTTTTAGTTTATAAAGACTTTAGTATTTGCATATTTTAGTATTTTTTTTTTCTTTGGAAGATTTTTCATCGTACACATTGTTGTGTTTAATTTATTTCATTTACATCGGATGGGGACGCGAAATTTTCTGTTACAGTTATTTCAAGCCTTCATTCCTTACATTTTCGGGTATTCTTATTCAGATTTCGAACAATCGAAAAGCGTTTGTTTATTTTCCTTGTACATCTATATAGTCTACTGCTACCCAAGATCATATTTTCAGACTGTCAGGTTTCGAAAATATGTTCAAAGCAGCAACTGCAGTAAATATAATATGAGCAATGTGAAATTTTATCGGAAATTGGAAACAAAAAATCAGTTGAATTCGATTCATTACAGTGTTGTAAATTAGTATGACAGGCACTAATGTGATATGTTATTAAATATAATATTAATTAAATTTCTTCCGTGAAAATTATTTAGATATTGTTAATTCTTCTAAGGACATTCAGCATTTTGCTTACTTGATAAAGTGCAGCTAAGAGGTTGTTTAATTTATATAAATTTAATACAATGAAAGAAAACTGTTTTATGATTTTTTGTCGCGTTTAACCAGACCCGGGGTCGGGTTGGTGGTAATATTTTTCGTTGCGGGTCGGATTCGGTTCTTGTTGACTTTAAGTATTTCGAGTTCGGGTTGGAATTTGGCTCTTGTGGATTGAGTTCGGGTTGATCCGATTTTTCAGAAAAATCTAGAATATTTTTTAAGATGAAAAAAAAAAACTATATTTGAATATTAATGAGTATATATATATATATATATATGTGTTCATTTTTCAACATAAAATATAAAATGTATGCTACAGATATAATTGTAGACTATTTTCCATAATTGTATTAAAATTCGGGTTCCGGGTTGACTTTAAATAGAATTTTCGGGTTCGGGTCAGGTATAACCTGACCAGCGCAGAATTTAGAAGCAGCTGTCTAATTTATTCCACAGCTTTGTCTCGTAAAACTGCACTTAGCAGCACTAATCACAGATGAAAATGTTTGGTGTGCATCAGTTATTCTCCTCTTTCGTGCTTAATTCAGATCTTTGATTTCCCTCAGTTTTACTATTTTCTTTACTATTGTCGCATTTTATTTTTTATTTCTTCATAGTACTAGATATAGTAAAGTTTTGTCATTCGGATATCTGCTTTTAATTTTTTTAAACCTAGGACTAACCCCCATCCCCCTTATAAAACGGAAAAGGATTAATTAAAATAAAAAAATAATAATTAAAAAATATATAACATTAAAATGTTTTGATGTGCTGAGTGCTTTTTTTTGTGTCAAATAGTAATAACAGAGATGATTTCTTTAAATGACAGTTACTCTAATACTTTCTACTAAGCGTAAATAGGTGATTCATCTCAAAAGGTAAACAACATGGTGTGTGTCTATCAAGTTTTCTTCTAATCTGACACCTGTATTAAATGTCATGGTGTGTTAACCTAATTCAATAAATTATACCTTCTTACTCTAGAAAGATTTTAAAGAATTTGGAAACCTGCGAAATGATTTCTTCAGCCAACGCGAATTTTTGATTGGAAGCTTTCCAAACTTTTTAGTTCAACGAACCGCAAACTATATTGATTCTTTACGTAAGTAGGGGAGATAACCTTCTTCTATTTGTTTTTACTCAACTCTGGTTACTTTTAAATTTATCTGATCTAAAATTGATTCCTGTCATTTTTTTTTTCTTTATAATGGATGTCTCCGAAAACAGGAAGTGAATCGTTAGAACTGCTGAGTGGTCTTTTATTTGTTCTTGTATTTGGTTATCAAACAGTTTGTTCTATTTGAAATGTTAGGACTTTTTCTATGTCAACAATTAGTTTAAGTATACGAATCTTTCTAAAAATGTGCTTAACTTTTATTTGTATTTTACATAGTTATGAAAATACTTCGAAAACTTTCCTACCTGACGTTATCGAAGTTTAAAAGAATTTTGATAAATTTTGGAAAAAGAAATTCTGAAAAATCAGTTTTTGTAATTTAATTTTAAAGCTTTAAAAAAGTATGTATTCTTTAATTTATCATTAGTGTCATGGTTAGTAATTCCCTGCAATTTTTCAGTCATTTCTTTATTAAAGTTTATCGCATACAGGGAGCTACCATGCACGTTCAACATCATTCACAGGGTCAATGTTATGACTCCTTTTGCTTAGTGAGCCTAAAATTCTTTTATGGATTTATCGAAATTAAGATACAAAAGTACAAGATTTTTTTTTTAAAACATCAATATTCAAATAAAAATTCGAATTCAAAATTTAAGCCAAAATTTACTTTTTGTCAATTATTATTATTTTAAATTAATTAATTATTTAATTAATTTTTAACTTACAGCATGCGAACTTAGATAAACCGCTTAGACATAGTTCCTCTATCTATGGTTAGAATGCAAAAATGTGTGTAAGAAGTGAATTTTTAGGAGAAATATCTTAATTTTAAACAATTTAAAAATTCGATTTATTTCAAGGATTTTCATGACCGATGGTGATTTTGTTTAAATTTAGTTTTTGTTCTTTGTAAAATTTAGGCTTTTAAATTTACCGAAAATGTTTTTGTTGTGAACATTTATTATTAAAGTATTCCAAAGAGTTATTAAAGGGTTATTATTAAAATTAAGGTTTATTATTCTAAAGCAGGGGTTCCCAAACTATGGTACTCGTACCAGTACTGGTACGCAAAGCTCTGGCTACTGGTACGCAAAGTGCGATGCTGGTTCATAAAATGAAATACCAGCATAATATTATAAAATCAAAAACGGCATGAATCACTTTGGAAAATTTCAAAAGAAAATTAGATACTGTAAACGCTTTTGTTGTTGTTGTCACTAGAAATGTGTGTTATAGCAAACTCTCTGAAATCAGCATACGCTGCTTATGATACAACCAGTTTTCCAGAATTAAACACATGTAACTATTACAATTGTATGAAAAAAAATAATTTGTAAATAAAGACTTAATTTAAAAATGAATCAATGAAATAATTTTCATTAGCAGAAAAACTGTTATAAACATGTTTTTTAAATTGTATTATCTGAAGCTGAAGGTAAAGTCTGAATCCGTGAAAGTAGGAGGATCTTGTTCGAATAGGAGGAGTTAAAACAAAAAATTTTCCAAAGTAAATTTATAACTTTTATTTTTGCATTAGTTATTTCAGTGTCGAAGTTTTGAAACATAATTCATTATTTATTTAAGTCTGTCAATTAAATTTTTTCTTTTATTCTGTACCAAATGTGTTAGTTTCTTTCTATTTCATGGAAATTAGTTTTTAATACAGCAAAGTTATTTAAAATGGTGATTGGACAAAATATGGGAAGTTCCTCTTTCACAGTTTTTTTTTTAATATTAGCATTAAGCTTGATACCTGGTGGTACGCGGAAGTATGGACTTCGATTTAGTGGTACGTCGGTCTAAAAGTTTGAGAACCCCTATTCTAAAGGATTAATATTAAAGCATTCCATTTTTTATTGTTTTCATAGGTTATAACAGTGCCAGTTTAGAAGACTGTGAAACATATGAATAATTGAGAAATTCTTTGAAACATATATGAATAATTGAGAAATTATTTAGTACTACATTAAATTGATAGAATGTGTAACACCTTTTATTTTTTTCAGTAAAATGTATAATCTAAAAAATCTTTTTTTTTTTCTTTTTTTTTTTCTGTTACATAAAAACGAACTGGATGTCACATTTCTGCTTTTCTTATATCGTTTATACACAAACCAAATACATAATACAATTAAAATTTGATTAAAAAAATCATTCCTGTCTATTAATATTCGTCCCATATAAAATTTTATTATTTAAAAATTACACGCGCTGAAATCAGAATTTACTGTTTGTCAGTTAAATTTTTTTGAAGGATACTAATAGTATTCTGAAAAGTCAGCCTTCTTTCAGGTAGTACAAAGAGGAAAATGTTTCGCCTACCTTGAATTTCCATTCAACGGCTGTTATCGCTTAAAAATTACATAACACCTATGTCAAGATTGTTGAGCTTTTCAACTGTTAATTCTAAAAAAAAAAAAAAGTTTAAAGGCGAGTTATATTTAATACCAGTTGTTCTGATTAACTTTCATTTTCCTCCGGGCATTAACACGTATTTCTATCTTTAATCTCTTCTCTCTTTTCTTTCGTAATTTCTGCTCTTCAGTAAACTTTGTAGTAATAATAAACAAAAAAGACAAAGCCCTCTCTGTACTTTTGTCGCAGGATTATCGCTGAGAAACATTTTCTATGTATCAAATTTAAAATGCTTCAATCGCAAGTTTTCATAACTGATTTCGCGTCTAATCGCAAATTACTTCGCAGATTTCTCTCATTTATAAATAACTAGTGACATTGAAGTGTAATAACAATAATCGGTCAAATACGAGCGCTCAAAGGGTTCGGTATAGTAAATGTATTAATTACGATTTATTAATACTTATTATACTTCTACTAATACTTATTTATTAATACTTATTATAATTGCATATTACTATTTATTATACCTCTACTACCCCTAATTTTTTCAATGGATTCGGAAATAGGAGGGGGGGGGGGACATATTTTTCCAGTGTACTTTCGACGATATCTCTGAATATATAATACCTAAAATTATATATATATATATATATATATATATATATAGTCTTTTCCAAATTTATTTTTAATCCCACATTAATGCTAGCTTCTGCCAAATCTTTTAGCATATTTTGCAATTCTTCAGGGCTATTACTGAAAATTAAAATGTCATCAGCAAACCGGAGATGGCTTAAATATTCCCCATTTATTCTAATCCCTTTGTTTTCCCAATCCAGCTTCTTGAAAATACTCTCTAAGACAGCAGTAAAAAGCTTAGGCGAAATGGTGTCTCCTTGTCTTACTCCTCTTTCAAGCTTGATCTTCGCTTTTCCTTTGTCCAAACGGATGGTGGCTGTTGCTTTCTTGTAGATCTTCTTTATGATATTGATATAAGGTTTGTCTATACCAATGTTCTCCAGAGAAGTAATTACTGCAGATGTGTAGACCGAATCAAATGCTTTTTCATAATCAATAAAGGCAAGACAGAGAGGTAAATTATATTCTTTATGTTTTCCTATAACTTCCCTTACTGTTTGAATATGATCCATTGTGCTAAATCCACTTCGAAATCCTGCTTGTTCTCTAGGTTGAGCTGAGTCCATTCATTTGCATCAAAAAAGAAAATCGTCTACAACAACACTGAGATTAAAGATGTTGAAAGTTATGTGTACCTTGGACAAGAAATATCTTCAGACAACAGTATCATGAATGAAATCAATAGAAGAATAAGAAATGGATGGAGTGCTTTTGGGAAGAACAATATTATTCTGAAAAGTAACATGCCTCTTTGTTTGAAAAGAAAGGTGTTTAACCAATGTGTTTTGCCTGCACTAACTTATGGAGCAGAAACTTGGACACTAACAAAACGGATGGTACAAAGATTACAAACAACACAGCGAAGTATGGAAAGATGTATGCTAGGCATAACCAGAAGAGACCGAAAGAGAATAACGTGGATAAGAAGTCAGACGAAAGTTTTTGACATTATCGAGAGAATTAAATGGCTAAAATGGAAATGGGCTGGGCACATTGCAAGAAGACAAGACAATAGATGGAGCACAAACACCCTACAGTGGTATCCCAGAGATGTAAAACGATCAAGAAGACGACCTCAAGTAAGATGGAGTGACGAAATTGTTAGGATAGTGATTTCTGATGTAAACATTTCATCTATTATTGTGAGCCTGAATATTCATCCATCCGACTTCAAGCTGGTGAAACGAAACACGTGTGTGCTGACAAAGTACTTTTCTGTTTTCTGTGAGATTCTCATTAAAGAACTTACACGTGTAACCTCAAGGGTTCAAGGCTAAATGACGTAAACTTGACTGTGTTTTTTCTCTCATCCAAGAACTAATACTTCAGTCTCTGAGTAACTTTTATTTAATGCAGACCTGCTGAACACTTCTCTTAAAATTAAATGTGTTAACCTTTTATAGTGTGATGTAAATTTTATAATGTAAAATTAATCTTTCTTTTTCTTCAACAGTAATTAAATAATTAACTTAGAAATTATACAATGAAGCCATACTTTATTTTAACAAGATTGTGTTTGTTAATATCTACTTCAAATGTGCATTATCGCTGGATTAATTCGCAAGTTGGATAATTACTCACTACACCTTCGCGGATTCAAAAGGTAGGACAAACTTTCTCTACCTTTCTTTTATTATCATGAAGTCTTAAAGTGAATTTTAAGAATAAAATTAGAAGAAGAATTTATTTACCGTAGTTCTAAAAATTATCAGATTATGAGACTGAGGATTGAACACGGTAAAACCGCTCTCTAATAAGAAAAATAAAAAAAACTATATTTTAAACAATAGAAACTATAAAAGTATTATTAAAATTAATAAAAATACAACATCATGGCTTCAAATATGAAAGAAATGTGTAGCATAGAAAAACTGAACTCCAATAATTATGCGATTTGGAAGTTCAAGGTAGAGATGCTGTTAATGAAAGAGGATTTAATCAACCAGATAACTGATGATCCGCCAAACCCCTTAACAGGCGAATGGACGAAGAAAGACAATAAAGCCAGGGCTATTATAAATTTAAGCTTAGAAGACTCACAGCTGATTTACATAAAAAACGAAACATCAGCTAAAGCTACATGGCTAGCATTAAAAACAATACATGAGCGCGCGAATTTATCTAGTAAATTATATTTGCTAAGAAAACTATATAGTATAAAACTAGTTGAAAATGGTAATATGAACGACCATATTGTTAAAATATTAGAAACCGCTGATAGGTTAAAAGCAATAGGAGAAGAGATTAAGGACTCTCATCTATCTGCACTTTTGTTGTGCTCCCTTCCACCTAGCTATGATACTCTGATCACGGCATTAGAGGCCCGATCAGAGACCGAATTAAATCCGGAATTTATAAAAGGAAAACTAACAGATGAATTTCAAAGGAGACAAGAAAGCTCCAATTCATCGCATGAAAATGTATACAAAACATTTAATAAACAAAAACAAAACACTAGGGCATATCCAAAAAGAGAACAAAACCTTTTTTGCACGAATTGCAAAAGAAAAAACCATGTGCGACAAAATTGTTGGTTTCTTAAGAATAAAAATTCTAAGAACCAAACAAATGAAAAATACAGACAAAATTCGTCTTTATGCTTTGAAGCAAGTAATTTTACTCCGAAAACTAAAGCAGAAAAAAACACACAAATTCAAGAGAGTAAAAGCGAAGAAAATCAAAACGAAAAAACATTGTCTCAAAGGCAATTATCATTAATCGCACATAATGAGTCTAAATCTACTTGGATTGTTGATTCTGGAAGCAGTTCACATATTTGTAATGACATAAATGTATTTGTTGACATTGACAATAACAACAAAAATACTGTCACGATAGCAAACGGAACAACACTAAAATCGCACGGGACAGGTACAATAAAATTACGGACACAATCAAATGACATAACTTTAAAGGACGTTTTATATGTCCCTGATATTCAATCAAATTTAATGTCGGTTACGAAAGCCACAAAGTATGGTTATGAATTCATGTTTGAAAATAACACCTGTAACTTATCCTATAATGGAAAAACTCTCTTAGAAGGAAAAAAGAGAGAAAATTTATATGAAATTGACCTATATAAACCTAAGCAAGAAATCTATGTCAATTTTGCTGAACAATGCAAGAATAAAAACTGCATTGAGCTTTGGCATAAGAGATTAGGTCATAGAAATGTTAATTCAATTAAACAACTCTTATCCAACAATTTAGCAACAGGTCTAGAAATTCAAAATTGCAAACATGACATAGTTTGTGAGAGTTGTATAAAGGGAAAACTAACAAATGCACCGTATCCAAAACAGAGTGAGAACAGAGCTAAGAAGGCGATCGATCTGGTGCATACGGATGTATGTGGTCCGATGCAAACAGAAAGCATAGGAGGGAAGAAATATTTTCTCACATTCACAGATGATTTTAGTAGATTCACAATGATATTTCTTTTATCGAATAAAAGTGAGGTAGTTACCAAAGTGAAAGAATATGTAGCCATAACGAAAAATAAATTCGGTCGCACAGTTAAAGAAATCCGATCAGACAATGGGGGTGAATACACTAGCGAAGAATTAGAAAAATTCTTAAAATATGAAGGTATTCATCACCAGTTCACTATTCCGCATTGTGCACCTCAGAACGGTGTTTCGGAAAGAAAGAATAGGACTTTAGTCGAAATGACAAGGTGCCTATTATCGGAAGCGCAGCTGCCAAATAAATTTTGGGCCGAAGCTTTAAATACAGCTGTGTATCTTATAAACAGATTACCAACAAAATCACACAATTCAACTCCATACCAGCTATGGACAAACAAAAAACCGGATTTATCAAACATAAAAATATTTGGCTGCAAAGCTTATGCTTATCTCGATAAATCCCAAAGAGGAAAACTCGATGATAAAGCAATAAAAGGAACATTTATCGGTTATGATAATAGATCAAAAGGATATAGGATCTACATTGGCAATAATAAAGTAATAAGGGCAAGAACTGTTAAATTTATAGAAAACTCTAATTCAAATGAAAACGAAAAAAAATCCATTGATATGAGAGAAGAATTAGAAGTTCAGAAACAACCTGAAAAAGCAGGGGGAGATTCCTCAAAATTCTTTATAGACATGCAGGAAGATAAACAAACAGACAATGAGGAAAATTTAAACGAAAACGAACCTAGAAGATCTCAACGATCAAATAGGGGAGTTCCACCCGATAGATTCTCTTATATTACTAAAATACAAAAAGAAAATATTGAACCAACAGAGTGGAAAGATATAGCGAAAATCGAAAACCCATATGATAGAAACAAATGGTACGAAGCAACTAATGAAGAAATTAATTCATTAAGAAAAAACAAAACATGGGAACTAATTGATCCACCACCTGGAATAAAAGTAATTGGAAATAAATGGGTATTCACAAAAAAATATAATGAAAATAATGAAATAGAAAAATATAAGGCACGTCTTGTAGCCAAAGGTTTTTCTCAAAAATACGGAAGCGATTATTTTGAAACCTTCGCTCCAGTAGTAACGTATACAACTATAAGAGCGTTTCTAGCATGTGCAGCGTATAAAAATTTAGATGTTAATCATATAGATATTAAGACTGCATTCCTCCACGGAAATTTAGAAGAGGAAGTTTATATGTCACAACCAGAAGGGCATGTAATACCGGGAGAGGAAAATAAAATTTGCAAACTAAAAAAATCAATTTACGGATTGAAGCAATCCGCACGAGCATGGAACATTAAATTAGAAGAAAGTTTAACTAAACTTGGTTTTGTGCAAAGCACCTCCGATCCATGTCTCTTCACACGAAAATTAAAGGAAAGTACAACATACATCATTATATATGTTGATGATTTATTAATTTCAGGGGAAACTAAAGAAATAAATGAAATAATAGAACAACTAAAAAAGGAATATGAAGTCAAAAATTTAGGACTTGTAAATTATTATCTGGGGATAAACATAAAAAGAAGTAAAGAAGGAAATTTCGCACTTGATCAAAGAAACAAAATAAAAGAACTGATCGAAAAATTCGATTTAAAGGAAGCGAAACCCTGTGATACTCCGATGGAACCCGGATACTTAAACATAATTGATGGGGAAAATTTACTTTCTAATAACAGTAAATATAGGCAAGCTATCGGAACATTGTTATATATAGCTACAATAACCAGACCAGACATAGCCGCCGCTGTGAACATTTTGAGTCGTAGAAACGAAAAACCCAGAGAAAAGGATTGGAACGCAGTAAAGCGGG
Organism: Maratus michaelseni; assembly: GCA_963931845.1. NCBI lineage: Eukaryota > Metazoa > Arthropoda > Arachnida > Araneae > Salticidae > Maratus > Maratus michaelseni. Next base: position 316,239,245 of record OZ007587.1, on the reverse strand, counting down.
TTATTAGATATTTAAAAACAACACAAGAACTAAAACTAATTATTAGTAAAGAAAATGAGCCAATACTAACAACATATGCTGACTCCGATTGGGCAGGGGATAAAAATGACCGTAAATCAACAACGGGAATTTTATGTAAATTAGGAAATACACCAATTTCCTGGTCAACTAAGAAACAAAATTCAGTTGCCTTATCATCCGCTGAGGCTGAATACATCTCAGCAGCAACTTCAGCACAAGAGACAGTTTGGATTATCAATCTTCTAAAGGACCTTGATCTACAACAAAATTTGCCCATAACTTTATTCGAAGATAATCAAGCTTGTATAAACATGGTTAAAAATTATAAACATCATTCGAAAACAAAACATATCGATATAAAATACAACAGTATAAAAGATCTTAAGGAAAAGGGAATAATTGAATTACAATATTGCCCAACCAAAACTATGACAGCTGACATTCTAACGAAACCCCTTCCCAAACCTGACTTTACAAAACACAGAACAGGTTTAAATCTCAAGAACATTTATACTTCAGAAATCAAGCAGGGGTGTTAGGATAGTGATTTCTGATGTAAACATTTCATCTATTATTGTGAGCCTGAATATTCATCCATCCGACTTCAAGCTGGTGAAACGAAACACGTGTGTGCTGACAAAGTACTTTTCTGTTTTCTGTGAGATTCTCATTAAAGAACTTACACGTGTAACCTCAAGGGTTCAAGGCTAAATGACGTAAACTTGACTGTGTTTTTTCTCTCATCCAAGAACTAATACTTCAGTCTCTGAGTAACTTTTATTTAATGCAGACCTGCTGAACACTTCTCTTAAAATTAAATGTGTTAACCTTTTATAGTGTGATGTAAATTTTATAATGTAAAATTAATCTTTCTTTTTCTTCAACAGTAATTAAATAATTAACTTAGAAATTATACAATGAAGCCATACTTTATTTTAACAAGATTGTGTTTGTTAATATCTACTTCAAATGTGCATTATCGCTGGATTAATTCGCAAGTTGGATAATTACTCACTACACCTTCGCGGATTCAAAAGGTAGGACAAACTTTCTCTACCTTTCTTTTATTATCATGAAGTCTTAAAGTGAATTTTAAGAATAAAATTAGAAGAAGAATTTATTTACCGTAGTTCTAAAAATTATGGCGAAATGGTGTCTCCTTGTCTTACTCCTCTTTCAAGCTTGATCTTCGCTTTTCCTTTGTCCAAACGGATGGTGGCTGTTGCTTTCTTGTAGATCTTCTTTATGATATTGATATAAGGTTTGTCTATACCAATGTTCTCCAGAGAAGTAATTACTGCAGATGTGTAGACCGAATCAAATGCTTTTTCATAATCAATAAAGGCAAGACAGAGAGGTAAATTATATTCTTTATGTTTTCCTATAACTTCCCTTACTGTTTGAATATGATCCATTGTGCTAAATCCACTTCGAAATCCTGCTTGTTCTCTAGGTTGAGCTGAGTCCATTCATTTGCATCAAAAAAGAAAATCGTCTACAACAACACTGAGATTAAAGATGTTGAAAGTTATGTGTACCTTGGACAAGAAATATCTTCAGACAACAGTATCATGAATGAAATCAATAGAAGAATAAGAAATGGATGGAGTGCTTTTGGGAAGAACAATATTATTCTGAAAAGTAACATGCCTCTTTGTTTGAAAAGAAAGGTGTTTAACCAATGTGTTTTGCCTGCACTAACTTATGGAGCAGAAACTTGGACACTAACAAAACGGATGGTACAAAGATTACAAACAACACAGCGAAGTATGGAAAGATGTATGCTAGGCATAACCAGAAGAGACCGAAAGAGAATAACGTGGATAAGAAGTCAGACGAAAGTTTTTGACATTATCGAGAGAATTAAATGGCTAAAATGGAAATGGGCTGGGCACATTGCAAGAAGACAAGACAATAGATGGAGCACAAACACCCTACAGTGGTATCCCAGAGATGTAAAACGATCAAGAAGACGACCTCAAGTAAGATGGAGTGACGAAATCAGAAAAGTGGCCGGTGTTAATTGGATGACTAAAGCACTAGACAGGCAACAATGGAAAAATCTGGGGGAGACCTACATCCAGCAGTGGATTGAAAACGGTTGATGATGATGATGATGATGATATATATATAATTATAATATCTATGAATTTCAAAAACATATCAAGTTCTAATATCATTCTACTAAAATCTACTAAGAGATAATTAATGATATTGTGTAATCAGAATACCAAATAGCTAATAATTAACTTGTGCAATCATAAAATTACCATAGCATGTGCTTCAATGGTAATTAGCCAAATTTACTCATACCTGAAGAACATTTAAAAAGAAAGAGAGAGAAAGGGGGAAAAAATTATAAATTGGAGTTGCTATTATGTAAACACAAATGGATTAATAAATTAATTATGAACATTATTCAGTGGAAAAACTGGACCACAAGAGAACCAATCAAGAATTGGATATGAAAAAACATATGTGGATGTACTCGTCAGCTTGGCTGCACCCACATGTGTTTTAAAAATAATTCAGTATTTCATAATTCTACTGGCATGATGCTAAGTACAGTAGAATCAGCCAAGTATACTGAATTATTACCAGACAACAATTGGAAAAATTTAAAATTGGAAATATGTAAAATGTAAATAAAAAACCATCAAGAAATATATAATATATCACTTACAACGATTATCCTAAAATCTTTATAAATCACCACACTATATAACCACCAGGTATCATTTTTGAAATAATATTGGAATTTTGAACCCTTAAATTGTAGAAAAAATGTTTTACTCACAAGAATGATACAGTATCCTCAAAATATAGCAACTTCTTCATAATGATCAATTCCACATGGCACGTATCAAACATGTTGACATTCGAGTCGAGTTGAGAGAAATGATTTGAAAGACAAGTTGAGAGCTCATTTTTTTAAAAACACAACTCGATCAATGACACCCCAACACAATATAATTCAAAAACACACAAAACTATTCTGTTGATAATACTCTTATAACAAAATTATATCCGTGAATATATAATTACTCCATCTAATTTTAATTCCTGAAAGTAAAATTAATATACAAGCAATAGCTCCCTCTATAGTTAAATTCAAAATAATATCTATAATATCATCAACTAACTAAAACGTAAAGTGTCGCCATCTATTGGTATTATAATTATTCATAATTAATATTTAGTTACATATCCATATTATTATTAACATAATCACTTCATTAAATTTAATCAATATATAAATTTTAATAAACAATACTTCCTTGTAGTTTTAATATTAAATTCGAATAAAATCCTACAATATGAATAAATATACACAGAATTTATTCATCCTGCACAGCATTTCAGATATTCTTAACAAAAGTATATTTTGTAAAAGAGATATTATTTTAAAACAAAGTGCTTTGCTGCCAGCTGTGTTAAACCACTGATAATTATTATAAACTTATAATTAAATTATTAATTTTTTATTGTTACTTCTACTTAAATATATTTTAGACTTGTTATTAAATAATTAATGTATTGTTTATACTTATACTTAATTATATTTTAGATTTCAGAGATTAATTTAATATCAAATTAAATAATTATTATTATCACTACTGTGCTTCAATCAAATTTATGCTATGCAGTAATTAAAATTACTTATTATATTTAATTTCATAGATAAAAATAAAAAAACTATATATATATTTATACACTTTGCAAATAGATATGTTTGTGAGTTATAATAACCAATGTTATCCATTTATAATTTTAAATGTATGAAAACTGCTCATCAATAACACCCTAAACATATGTGATCATATATTTGAGTTCGATGTTACAAGATCTTTCGAACGATACCCTACACGATATATAAAAAGAAAGTTTTTTTTAAGTAACTTAATTAACATCTCTGCTAATTACCGACAATTTCTTTCGAAAATCAAACCTGTGACTTCTTTCTGTGGGGCCACTTGAAAGACCAGATGTACCGCCACAGTCCAGAAACAATTGAACAACTGAAGCAGTACATCTCTTCTGCATGTGAAGCCATCCCGCCTGACACGTTTACAAAGGTTTCTGGTAATTTCGTTCAGAGACTACGCCATATTATTGCTGCGCATGGTGGATATGTGGAAAATATCGTGGTTTAGATTTTTACAGACTGCAGCGCCATCTGTTGTTGAAAATTGTAACTAATTTCGAACGTTTGTCTGCCTGAAAATTTACTGTTGTCCCAAGCATATTGCAATAAACGGCGTATTTCTATCGCTGCCCGTTTAGTTTTTATTGATTTTTCAAATATACCGGTCATTTTTGAAACACCCTGTATCTCGAGCGCCCTTTAACTCCCCCGCTGACCGTCTGAAAAGTAAAGTTTGTGTGTTTTCATAATTTTAGTTTCAGTAGATTCGGAAATAGATGGGGAGGGGGACATATTTGTCCAGTGCATTTTCGACGATATCTCTGAAAATATAATACACCTAAAATTAAAAGAAATATATTTGTGAGTTCGATATTACGAGATCTTTTTTACGGTACCTCACATGATACACGAAAAGAAAACTTTTTGTAAGCAACTTTATTAGCCCCCTTAATTTTCCCTAAACATATTTGTGACTTTTTAACTTTATAACTTTCCAAAATTTGAACTTTCCACGTCCCATAATTTACGAGAAAAAGGGTGGTGAGAGACGGACGGTCAGACACAGGAGTGATCTTATAATGGTTCCGTTTTTACTTTTTAAGTACGGAACCCTAAAAATGATAGATATAAAAATTATTATTATTATTACCGTTATTATTGCATAGAAATTCATGAAAACCAGGTAAACAAATTTAAAAATTTCGAAAATAAAAGTTACAAAATTTATTTCCAGCATAAACATTATACAAGATTTGTTTAAAGGCCGAAAAGCTTAAAAAAAATTCATGTGATATTTAAAAAATAAATAAAGGTTAAATTTTTCTCTATTGAAACAAAAAGAATTTTATCGTTGAAAACAACTCAATGTGACATAAACAATGCATTACCTTTAGTTGATGCTTTAAAACGAATATATTTGGGGATAAAAACCGCAGTAAATCACAAATGATACGAGTTATAATTTTTCCAACTGGCTGAAAAAGTGTCCAGGCTGGGATTCGAACCCGCGACCTTGGTTTAATCTACCGATGCTCTTCCAACTAAGTAATTTCCCTGATAAAAAAAAAAAAAAAATAATAAAAATAAAAACCGGTGGACACATTTCACTCACACAACATTTTGGCAATGACAGCTGGTCTGTTATCTGAATCAGTTTAATAGAATAAACCGCAAGTAAAAAGGAACAGTAAACATTGGATATGTAATTACATTAAATTATTTTAACACAATCATACTGATTGATTGGTAAAGAAGTCACACGGAATTTTTCCAACTGTGTGAAAAAATGTCTAGGCCAGGATTTGAATCCGGGACCTTGACTCAAGCTGCTAACGCTCTTCCAACTTAGCTATCTTGGACAAACCCGGGGGACACAACTCAGACAACCTTTTATAGAAATGCTACGTTTGTTATCTAATAAACCGCAGGTTAGGGAACTGCAGTAAACGTTTGATACGCAGTTACGCTTAATTATTTTAACACAATAATACTGATAGCTAAAAAAATAACACGAGCTGTAATTTTTCCATCTAAATGAAAAAGTGTCTAGGCCGGAATTCGAACCCAGGGCCTTATGTCTCAAGCTGACAACACTCTTCCAACTAAGCTATCCTGGACACGTCCCGGGGACACAACTCACTCAGACCACCTATTGGTAGTGCCACCTGGTCTGTTATCTGAAACAGTTCAACAGGATAAACCTTAGATAAAGGAACTGCAATAAACGTTGGATACGTAATTACACTTAATTATTTTAACACAATCCTAATAATTGGTAAGGAAATTAAAACAATTGAAATTTTTCAACAGAGCCAAAAAGGATTTGGCCACTTAGTTGACCAATTTATCATATGCGTGTTTCAAGGTTTTTTAAAAGAGTCTTAAAAGAGCTCTAACATGAGTACGTAACATAACATGAAATATTAATAACATAAAATATTTTTTTCTGTTTGGATTTTGCGCTCCAAATTGTTTTTTTTTTCCTTTTTTATTATTTTTTATTATGACACCTTGAAATAAGGTGAACTTTAAATTATTAATGCTGATCCTAATAATATGTATTTTTGCTTAACCTTGTTTTTTAAACATCACATATCTCACATTAATTTTAGTTCATACATTTATAACCCCAGATTCTTCACTCACAATTAAAATCAATTTCTTTTAATTGAAAAGTAAGACAGACAGCTTCACAATTAATGATTTAGAAAATAAGAATTCACAGCAAAAACTTTCGCTTTCATCCGAGCATTAACACCACTTATTTTCGTATTTTATTTTTTTTCTTCATCATTTTATTCATGTGAGAAGAACAAGTCCTATCTCACATCTTTTGTGAAAAGATTGCAGCAAAGATAAATTCTTAATGCATCAAGTACGATCTGACTTCAGATATGCTTACGCTCCGAATTTCTATAAATAATTTCTCCCGCTTTTTTACGTGTCACGACATACCTCTGAATTTCTTTTATAAGACAGGTGGATATGTCCCGAGAAATATTTTTAGAATTGTCAGGTTATCGCTGAAGTATTTCTCGGAATGCTTATCCTTCATGGTCATTTTTTTCAGCAGCATTGTACAAATTATGACTAAAAGTTTATATTAATAAGATGACAAGAGAGTTATATTGAAATTAGACATTTAATGTTTTTTGAAGGAATGAACTATTACATAAAGCCTTTTTTTTTCTTCTTTCTTCCTTTTCTTTTTTTTTTCTCTCCTCCCCCTTCTCTTTATCTCTTTTATACGTGTATGTGTTATCATATGTGGTAGTACCTCTTTTTTTGTTTCTGCCGGACTGAAAAAAAAAAAAAAGTGAGAAAATTTAATATAGATTAATAGTTTGCAATAGTTTGAGGTGAAAAATATGTAGTAGCATCGTAAAAAAACGGAGTTCTGTTGCTCTATTATTGTTATTATTATTATTATTATTATTACCGTATTTATGCAGAATTTCCAACTGTATACGTATTTCACGCGCATTTTAAACTAAATTTGGCAGAAAAAGAACATTTAGCACTATTTTTTTTCAATAATAATAATAAAATAAATTATAAAAATTAAAAATTCATAATTAATTTAGCATGACATTTACTAATATTCAGAAATATTTATGTGATTACACATTCTTTAATTACTGACAACAGCTGATCTGGCTTATTTTATGTTTTATTATTTGTCAGTATTGTTCTTTTTCCTGTATTAACAAGAAAATTTTATTTGTGTACTACTCAGATTGATTATATTTATAATATGACTGTGTGCGCGTGCATATTTGAAGTCAAAACGTGAACAATCCTTCCCATAAATTATTTAGGCTTGTACTCTCCCGCGACTGAAATTGATTATTTACATTGTTGCAAAAGCAACGTCGTTAATATTCAATAAAGAGATTTGATTTTACAAAGGAAATAGCTAATTTTACGCTGATAAAAGAAAAAAAAAATCGAAGTATGTAAAGAATTAAAAAAGAAAAGAATGCTATTGATTTTTTTCTCTCTAAATTGGTAGATTAGGAAAATAGTAAAGAATTTCCTATTATTAATGTTAAAAATATTCGCTTAAAAGAAAGAAAATTAAAGGAAAAAATGTAGAATGTTGTAATTCATTTTCTTAATTGAAATATTTATTCTCTGCGTAGTCCCTATTTACACTGTTTCAAATGCAATGTCTTTGTTCAATTTAAAAAAAAAGTTTTTAACAAATTGGAAACTGTAACGTTAAACGTGACAAATGGGGTGCGTTCTTTTTATAACTAGTTTCACAATGGAAAAACATTCATTCTTTCAGTGAAATGAATTATATCGTCTGCTATGAGAGAAATGAGCATGACTTTTTTTTTCTTCCCCCTTATTACGTATGCCACGTTCACAAATGCGAATTTTTTTTTCTACACGAGACAGCGCTGCAAAAATCACCACGTCGATCTTGCTTTGCGAATGATTACCTCTATGGTTTAATAATTTTATAACTCATAACGAACGAATCTCATGTGTTTATTTACTCTAATTGATTGAGATATTCGGCTGTTAACCTAATTTCCACTGTAGTTACCACAGAATCTGTACATTTTTTAATTTAACGTATCTCTCAAGTAAACTGTTTTTTTGAACGACCTTTCTAAAAATGTAACTTTTACGCAGTTTTATTGAAAAATTAATTTTGAATAAAAATGGCCACCTGGAATGTGAAAAAAGAGTTGGTTTGCCCGTATTTCTTTCCTCAGTCACATGACTTGCGCTTTTCTTATAATATAGATTACGTACGATAGGATTTAATAGAATAAAGAAAACTTTTATTAATATCTTTTTAAGTTTTGATTCGATTTTCATAAAATTTAAAATGACGCGACAAAATTCTGCAACGATAATATATATTAAATTCCAAACCATTCGGTTGGGTAGTTTATGCGGACGGACCAGGCGACGATTATAGGTGCTACGTATTTGTATAGTTTACGAACGCACCTACAAACGAAAAAAAATAATTTAAGCCATTGGATAAACACTGGAAAGATTACGTCTTAAATTTATTTCCGTAATTTTAATAAATTTCCCGTGAGGTCACATTAGTAAATTTGATTACAATATTGTTTGGTGTTAGATTGTATTGCATTTTGTGGGAGCTACGTTTTTCAAACTGTATAAATTTGGATTTAAGTAGAGAGACTACAAAGATTTCTGTAGAAAATAAGTTCTTATTTTCCTTCATAATTTTTACTAAAACTTTTTACTGTTTTAACTACTCGATTTTGTTTCTATATGTCAGTTTCTTTCTTACTCGGGTCATTTAGGTTAGAACTTCATAGTGTATTTAACACGCATAATGACATTTCGGATGTTCATTTTAGGTAGATTTCGCAAGAAATATTACCTATTACATTCTCCCCTATGTTGGAATTTCTGGAAAATTTTTCCAGATCTACGCCGATCATGACACCCAGAACCTAAAACCCAGTTAAAAACTTCTTTATCTATCTATCTATTTTTATCTATCTTATTTATCTATCTATCTGTATCACTTTTTTATGGACACGATAACTTCAATAATTCTGAACACATCTCTTCCAAACTGATACATAAAAACAAGGGGCATAAAATGTCGCTCAAGTTCGTTAATGGGCAAAATCAAACCAGGAGGGGAGGGGGAGGGGAGGAGGGGCTTTTTGTGAAAACAGAAAAAAACATACCTTCTTAATTATGATACGTATCGAATCCGTTTATAATTATTATTACTTCTAGGAAAAGGGCCGAAAATTTATGTATGACAGACTTTTTATATTAAAAATGGCCTCAGGGAAGGGGGGGGGGGGGTCATACATAACTTTTCGGCCCTTTTCCTAGAAGTAATAATAACTTTAAACGGATTCGATACGTAACTTAATTAAGAAGTTATGGGTTTTTTTCTGTTTTCACAAAAAGCCCCCCCCCCCCCCGGTTCGACTTTGCCCATTAACGAACTTGACCGAGATTTTATGCCCCTTGATTTTATGTATCAGTTTGAAAGAGATTTGAGAAGAATTAGTCGAGTTGTCGTGTCCATAAAAAAATGACATAGATAGATAGATAGATAGATAGATAAAGTTTTGAACTGAGGGTGGTTTTGGGTTCTGGGAGTCATGATCGGCGTAGATCTGCAAAAATTTTTCAAAAATTCCAATTTAGGGGAGAATGTAATTGGTAGTCTTTCTTACGAAATCTACCTAAAACAAAGAGTCAAGTAAAACCAATAAATGATAAGTCATTCATCCGGTTCCGGTTCCAATGAACAACGCTTTAACCCAGCAGTCGTCAGTCTTTCGGACTTCCATTGAATTCATAATTTCAAATCCCGCGGCCACTAATGCGAATTTTTAAAAACAAAATTACACTTGTACAATAATGACCAGGTGAACTTTCATTTTATCAAGGGGTCATAAATACTTTTAAACATTCAAAAACTTCGATTTTTTTCAACAAAATATATATTTAATGATATTTTTTTCTGAACATTATAAAACAGACCGCATTAAAAAAATTCCTATAATTTCTTGAGTTATAGTCTAAAACCTACGAAGCCCAAAATGTAAACAAGTTTAAAAGTAAAACTTTGAAGTTAGTTTTCTCAAAATGAGGTTTTTGGGCATAACGCGCAGGATATCTCAAAAACTGTCAGACATATTTTCATGAAAATTTCAGAGAGATATATTTTATATTAGTCTGCATAAAGTAATCCTAAATTTTCAGCTTTATTGTTCAAAAAAATATTGTTTTTGGTGATTATACTGTTAAAAATTTTAAATTTGATATAATCTAAATGCCACTTTGTATTAAAAATATGGTTTATGTATCAGAACGCAAATTTTTCCATATTCACTCTCAATTCCTCCGAATGATTTGAAAAGTCAATGCCGAAAACCGTATATTTCCCTATTTTCCCCATTTATCTCTCCCTCTTACTTGCGTTTCCACGATCTCACCAAAAAGGTTAAAAATATAACAATGCTTTAAATACAAAGTTATTTAGGTTCAGGGTAATTATTGCAATCAAAATTATAATTAAGCACCAAAATATTTGTTCTAAATGTAAAATTTCTTTTGTAATACTGCGCGTAAGCTCTCCATGTGAATTTTCTGCTCGACAAATGTCTGACAGTGTGAAGCCCACTATAAATATTAATTCTGCATATTGAATTTTATCAAATTTGTGAAATGAAAGATCATACTTTAGTCTTTTATCCCTCCAAAAATTATGTTTTTAAATCATATACATTTTAAGATGTAAAATGTTAAAAATGGTCTTTTTTTCCCATTTATTCCAATTTAAAAGTCCTATGAAGGAAATGCGTCTATTTAATATATCAAAATTGTACATGCTTATTTAATTATGACATTATTAAAACATAAATGATTAAAATATCATTAAAGATTGTTCAATTTCAGCAAAATAAGTTAATTTAATTATTGCAAAATAATTTAAGCTTATTTAAGAGTCACACATATTTAGTAAGATATTTGTTTGCAGTCGAAAGCAACTGTCCTTTTCGGATATAATGTGTATAACAACAACTTATGGCAATTTGTCCCTTTGAATTAAAATATAATTTATATAGTTTTAACTTCTTTGTAATTAAATAACAAAAATCATCTTATCTATTAACATAATTATCAGTACCTGGTATAAATTAAAATTTAAGGAATAAATATCTAATACTTCATTATAAGAATTTGTTAGAATACCATTTTTGTTTTATTATTAATAAAAAATAAAACACTCCAGATTTTTCTGTGGACCACCGGTTGGCCACTGCTGCTATAATCAATGAGCCCTCCCTCCAGAACCTGTTTGAAATGAGGGTCACGCACTCTCTTAATGCAGTTAAAGCCATTGACAGGTGTGGTTTTGTGTGGTAATTCATGTGAAATTCTTCAAGTTCAGCTTGAAAGTTCAGTAAGTGCCGTGTACTTCTTCCATTTACGAGAATATTTATGAGAGAACTACAACTTTCATTACTATTTTCATCTTATTTAATTTCATACACCAATAAACTTGGCCACTTTGCAAATTTTATACTTTCCCAACGATTTCTCAAGGTAGCATTTCAAAAACGTGATGCATGATAGAGAGAAACTTACTTTATTTCCAGATTCTGCATCGACAAAAACATACAACTGAATTATTGCAGTTTCTGTTCCGAAAATTATATGTTTTAAGTTATAGACAAATGTAATTAGTGCTAAAAACTCTGACTTATGCCATAATCTATTCACAGTTAACTATTTTTAGTTGTTGTTTATCTTTCAGTGAATAATAATATTTTAAAGTTTTTCATTGGAAAAATTCGCTTAGAATGAAAATGAAGTGGTTTTATTTATTTATTTATTTATTTATTTTTAAATTAAAATGAGTGGAAAATTTACTAAACTTCTTTTACTCTTAAAATAAACGAATATTTTATGTAAGGAACATAAAATTTCTAATCAGCTTTATATTCTGATTGCTATGAAATATCCTTTATCCATCTTCATTAATCCGGAAAAATCATTTGGGAACGGGCATTGACCGTGACACTGAATTTGCATATTCGTTATCTGAATATTCGGATCGATATAGTTAGAAAACCGTTTCTCCTTCAGACTATTAATACGTAATCAGCTGCTTCAGTTGCAGAATTGCAGTTTAATATCAAAGAAGGAGATTTTTCTTAATTAGTTTCTTTGCTGGCTAAAATGTCACGATCTGCAATTTTCGTTTTCCTTTTTAACGAATAATAATCTTTGATTAGTCCGAGCTTTTATGCATTTGTATGGCGAAACATTGTTGTTAAGGCGATATAAATCAAAGCGAATTTTATAAATATTTTTAAAGTTTGAGTCCCCGAAGCCTAGACGGCAAATGATCTATAAATAAATACAGTAAACTTGTGTATAAGATTTGTAAATTTATTAAATCACATATATGTAGGTTACCACTATTTATAAAGAAGAGCTTAAAGCAGCTATGTATATTATGAAGTACAAATGTGTCCGGCAGTAACACTAGTTCACCAGATGTCAGAGCTGCATTGATTATCTAATATGCATGATCACATTTAAGACAATTGCTATTTAAATCAGTGAACCCGTGCGATGCGAGGCTTTCGCAGTGCAATCTTTGAATTTTTTTCCCGATAATTTTTCCATTAATTTTTAATTAACATCAGGTTATTATTATTATTATTATTTTAAATCAAACAACATTTTTTAACGAAATTTGAGTATACTATGTCAAAAAACTGTTGAAAAACGTATCGTATGATACCTTCATTCATCGTTGTGCATTTTGTATGTGTATAGAAAAGTTGGAAGTTGACATCGGAAATAAAATATATATCAGTGGACCCGTGCGACAGTTTCACACTTAAGTCTGATATTTTTTAGATGCAGGTTTAAACTTTTAAAGAAACATCAAGGATAAAAATATCTGCAAACAACATTATTCAACCCAGACTATCTTGTTCATTTATTCTATCAAAGTTACAGCAAAAAATGATCGAAGATAGCCAGAAGCCGGTTCAAAAACCTTTCGAATGATACCTCATTCATCGTTCAGTGCTTTGTAAAAGCCTAGAAAAGGGATGTTGACAACAGAAATAATATATATGATTGTTAATTTAACTGAAATTTCCAAAACAACAGTCTTTTAAAACCTTTTGAAAGGGGCTCTTTCAGGAATACATGTTAAAGTTTGTCAGATGCTGTCCCAACCCCCGTGTAAGAGGTAACGAAAATTCAGTATGCAATATCAGATGTAGGCAAAAAATCCTATCCAATGATATCTCATTCATCGTTGCACGCTACATATTAGTTGAGAAAAAGGGATGTTGACAACAGAAATAAATGATTACATTTAAGGAGCATTATGTTTAAAGAACTTTTGTATTCATCTATTTTAGTGGTACTTTTATATCTTATTGAAATGAACTTTAGAAATGAAGGAAGCTGAAGTTTCGTTATTGAATGTGTGCTAAAAAAATTGAGAATTGTGTCATAATCTATTCACAATTATTAATATCACATTTCTTGTTATTGTGTATCTTTCAATGAATAATATTATTTTAGCGTTTTTTGTAGCAGAATTTATTAGAAATAATGTAGGTTTAATTTATTTTATTTATTTACCTTATTTCGATTGAAACGACATAAACTTACTAAGCTTTCTTTATTTTTGGCATTTAAAATGAAATATTTAATGGACATAAAATTTTCTAATCAACCTTTTATTCTTATTGAGATGAAATATTTTTTATTCATTTTCATTAATCCGACAAAATCATCTAGGAAACGGGCATTGACCGTGACACTGAATTTGAATACGTAGATTCGTTTTCTGCTGAACTACTGCACTCTTGCAAATCAGCGGTCGGATCGATATAGTTAGGAGATGCAATTCCTCCTACAAACTATTAATGCGTAATCAGCTGCTGCAGTTGCAGAATAGCAGTTTAATTTCAAAAAGGAAAATCGTTCTTAATTTGTTTCTGTGCTGGCCAAAATTGTACGATCTGCAATTCTCGTTTTCCTCTTCACTGAATAAACGGCTTTGATTGCTCCGGGCCTTTTATAAGCATTTGTATAGTGAAACAATGAATTGTTGTTAAGATGGTATAAATTAAAGTAAATCGAATAAACAGTTTTAAAGTTTGAGACCCCGAAGCCAAACGATAAATGATATAAATATAAATTAGTTTCATAAAAACAGCTATAAAATTCTGAATTATAGATTTATTAAATTCCATATAATCATTTGTATTAAAATATGTTTCGGTCATCCATAGCTGCTTAGCTCTTCCAATTTTCGTTTGATCTTCTGATTTTCTTCGAAGAAGGTTTTATTTGTTTATTTTCTTTTCTTCTTCTTTCTTTACTTTCTTCTATCTTTACAAGAATAAAGCATGAGATACTTGAAAATTTTCGACTTCCTGTTTTCGACAGATTTATAAGTTTTAGAAGGTTCTGAACACGACTTGACTGTTTTTAGAAAATGTCTCACCGTGAGTCTGTCTGCCTGTATGTATGTGACACAAATTTTTAAAGCGCTCTATCTCAAGAATTAATGCTCAGAATTTAATAAAACTTCAGATTAAGTTAGACCTTGAGATAAATTTCAAGAACTAATGCACAGAATTTCACCAAACTTCCTATTCTGTTAGACCTTGACATGAATAGCTCCTTGTTAGGCTTGGATGTGTACCGTCCAACAGGTGTCGTTGCTATGCTCTGTTTTCACGATTTCCGCGATATCTATATCTGAAGAAACAATAGAGTGTCTTTTAATTTTGGTTTCAAACGATTTAATTTATATAGAAGAAAGTTTTGTGATGGCTACAACATGCTAGTTTTTTTTACCCCCTCCCCCCAAAAAATAAAATAAAATAAAAAATGTTGTTCCACAAATATGTGGAGAAACAGAATAAAGAACTTAGTGTTTTTATTTGGCTGTCTTTGCTATCTATTGTATTTAACGGCACACAAAGAAACTTCTCTCATGGATGATTTTTCTGTTGATCAAGCAGATATATATATATATATATATATATATATATATAACCATAAATGAAACATTATCATAACACCAACTTAAACAATGAAATAATAATTAAGTATGAAATAATTAGTTGACAATGAAAGATTCCCCAACACACTTAATATGGAAACAAAAACATATTAAAAGAATAAGAAATTAAATAAAAATGGAATTAAATGAATGAAATGAAATGAAATTTGTGGAATTTAGACAGAATTATCAAGTCCCAAATGCCTAAATACCACAAATAAAATGAAATGAGATGTTTCATCATCATATTAGCCATACATTGCTAAAAAATATTATTTTGGGACTACATCTCATAAACATTGAAGCAAACCAGTGATAAAATGAAAAATAAAATACAATATTAAAAAGGAGAGAAGCCTTACATATAATTTACAAAGAAAACAATTTATAGAGTCAGTAAGTATAAAATCCATAAAGATTAAAATAGATTAAAATAGATACCGTTCACCTCAAGAACCAGCATGAAACTCAACCATGACTTGGGAATGAATTGCAAAAAAAAAAAAAAAAAAAAAAAAAAAAATCATTACATGTTGCCAATTTTAGAATATATATATATATATATATATATATAATTGTTATTATTTATAATTTTATGCTAGCGAGGAAGTAAAAATAAAAATACCTCAGGTATTAGATGGTGTAAAAAATTCCGAAACATGCCTCAACTCGATGTCCTTCTTATAGATGATGCTTGCATATGCAAAGGATTTTAGAGTGGGCGATATTTGTAATATTTTTCCTTAGTGAAATAATAGAAGATTTACCACTAAACATAAAGTAATATAAAATGCCAAAATTGTTCAAGAATTCATCAGATATAACAATTCCAGCTATAGTCTAAATCGCGAAGAATATAGTGGTGCCACATTTTTTAAAAGGAAAGCCGTTGATTTCAGATATTGAACAAGTGGGTAAGTGTGATCGAAGATCGCTCAAAGGGTTTCGTTTAATATTCCTTTCAAAACACTTCATCCTTTCTTTAATAAATTCAAACAAATTTCATTTAGTAAAAAAAAAGTCATGTTTTTTATAAAGTAAAAATTTACCGGTCTATTTTTTCGTTTTTTCGAATATCTAAACCAGCCGGATAGCGGGCCAAGCCCGCTATTATATTCTGTTATACTAATATCCGTAATACGGACTAAATGCAATATTTAAAAAAAAATAATTTCAAAATTAAACAGATTGTACACCTTCAAAATATTAAAATATGCGAATATTTCCATAATCGGATTTTTATCACGATTCAATATGTTTTTCAAACCTCAAACTCATATATTTACTATTCTCTATTATTTATATTGATACTCGCTTTGTATTATTCTCAAACATTTGAAAAATTAGTTAAACTTCCCATATGACGTCAGATTTTCGTTATAATTCTCTAATGACGTGATATTAATCTGCTTTGTGTACTTACACATACTCCTTGTATTATTGAGAAATCTTAGACATTTTCTGTTTTATTACGACTATGACGTCAATCAATTTTATTTCATATTAATCTTTTTTTTCATTTCACGTGGAAATCGTCTGATAGAAAATTAATTATTGTAGAAAGAATTTCTTCGTGGATTTTTAATTTTTGGCATCGGCTATAACGAAAAATGTTTAAATTTAATAGGAAAAGGCTGTTAGAATTTTGGTTTTTTTATCTCTATTTATTAAAATAATACGAATTTCTCAAATTTTAATATTTTCAGCTCTTCACAGCTGATATTCTGATTTATACACAAAGTTTCAACTCTGTAAGTTACATAGTTTTCGAGAATGGCTCTGTGACAGACAGACGACGGAGCGGGAGCAATAGGGTTTCGTGAGATGAACGAAACCCTAAAAAATGCTTTCACACTAAAAACAATAAAGCATCCAGTAATTTTCTGAAAGTAAATTAAAATATTTTATATTCTGCCTTTGGAATTAAATTATGCTTAGTATGCTTTCATTTTGTTTAACAGCAGTGAACAGTAAACAACTTTTTCTTTTCAGTCTATCCCCCAATTAGATTTAATTTGATTATGAATTAATGTCGCCTATAATCTTCCGCAATTTTAGTTTTTGTAAATCTTTTGCAATTCTGGAAATAGATGTTTTCAGATATAGTTACCTCTTTTTACTGTGAAAAACATAAAACATCTATTCTAATACAATGCTGGGTCTCCTAGACATCCTTCACATTTATTACAACACGTGAAACAATGAGGAAAAACGTCCTTTTGCTTTTCTTTCTTTATTTTTGTACTATTTAATTTTTAAAAATCATACCTATTTCCAGTTAAATTATTGCATTATAATAGTTAATTGCATTGTCCTATTGTTTAAAAAATTAGTAATAAATAAACAATAGATTACTGTCAATTAAAATGACATCTGCACTAATGATATAAAAATAAACTTTTGTTTGTTTGTTTGTACAAGATAATCTCTGAAACTCGGAAACCTATTTCAAAAGTAATTGTGGCAAATTAATGGCGACTATCCTACTTACACAAAGGTTTAAAAATAAAATTGGCACCTCTGCATTCAAGCAAGTGTAGGAACAAAAAATGCTCTAAAATTACGATTTCTTTGAAATAGTTAGGGCTATAAACTTGAAAATTGAATTGATGATCACGTTTAAGACATGAATGCTCGCTAAGAACATTTTTAAAAATTCACAAATTAAAAGGATGAAATAACGAAATACGCTCTAAAATTTCTCTCCTATTACTGAACCGATTTCAAAAAATTTTCGTGTTGGATAGATAAAAGGATGATGGAGTTAACTAAAATAAACATTTTATCTGTTTTTCGTTAAGGAGGGGCTGCAAATGGATTGAAATGGCTTTTTTTTTCTTTTAATCAGAAGTATTTTTATTAGTAGAATCACCGTAATTTTCATTTCATGTTAATGAGCGTACAAAGAGCATTTTAACAAAGTTTTCAGCAAGTGTGTTCCATTTCCACATGCGCAAAGCCACGGCTCTTGCTAGTTTTTAATAATTAACTTTTGAAATGAAAAAAAAAATATTTAATATCACAGAAATTAACTATTTTCTGACTGTGTTTTAACACAAGACAGCTGATGTATATCAATTAAAAGTTTCTTCTGTTTCCGTGTGCTATTGAATTATGTACACCTTAATATGTAATTTAATACCATGTAATAAAAGTTAATAATTTAATACCATATAATAAAAGTTAATGAAGCAAGAACATATTTAAATTTATTTTGATCACGTTTTAAAATTTTTGCTGCATTAAACCTATTTTTCTTACTGCAGTAGCTGCAACCGGAAGATGATGAAATATCGCTCCAATATTTGGAACTCCGGTTCCAAATATTGGAATCAGGTCCAAACGTTGGAACGAGATTTCACTGCTTTTCACTGCGAGATTTCACTGATATCAGGCTGCAGTTACTGTAGCTACAAAAGTTGATTCAACCAAGGACAAAATTTTTAACAGTGTATAAAGATTATCAATGAAGATAACTGCTAATAACTCAAATTTTTATGTTGATTTGATGTTTTCCTCTGGAAAGACCTTTCTCTTGCATATTAATGTTCTATTCATCTACTATGAAAATACACTTAAATCGTAGTGTGATAAACATCTCTCACTGTTTCCTCATATGAATACTTTTTTCCCCCTTTAGATTATAAATTATATGCACCGTCTTATTCATATTATGTTTTCATTTTTATTCTGATGAAACAAATCCAAATGATTTTTTTTTTCAAATGATTTCGCACTGGTCCACTGGTATATTTAAATTTTGTAAAATTTGTCCACAAAGGATAGGATTAACTTCTGTAGGTTTCAGAACAATGTCATGATTTCCGAGGACATTCTTATTAAAGGTGCTCCCATGCTGAATTAAACGTACAAAAATGCAAATTCATCCTACTTAATTTCATCACAAAGTTTAAAGTTGCAATTTTAAATGTATGATAGTTCTGTTAATAAATAAAATCTTAATAGGACATGGCTAAAAATTTTAGCGGCACATTATAGAAACTCTTACGCTACACCGGTTGAAAACCCCTATGCTAGTCTATGCACTTCTCTTACTATTTTTAGAATATAATACATTGAAATTCATGATAATTCTATAAATTTACACTTCCGAAATAATAGAGCCGACGTTGCTGTGGGAAATGTTACTTAAACTTTTAAAATAACTTCAGGCAGAAATTACTTTTTAAGTTACAACAGACAACTTTATTTTAACGAGCATAGCAAAGTAAGTTCTGTTTCTGAAAGCCATTCTTTTAGGAAATTGTCACAATAGCTCTTTTCAATTGAAATTCAGTTTAAAACGACCTCTTAATTGTTGCATGTGCCAAAAAGTTTCTATCAACTTTTCCTATCTTCGATTTTGCGATTTTTAAATAAAAGAAACAAAAAATACTTCTTCTTAAACACTTAGATTATTTCATTGAGTTTAGAGTTTACTGAAAAATTGACAGTTTCAATTTTTATTGCATTTTGCAGTGCCACATGTTAATGATAGCTAAAGAAAACTACGTTCAATATTCCAGCAGTGCGGGGAAATCATTGTTATTCAGATTTCAAAGATAAGATTGTAAATAAAATTGACAAAAGGTTAATAAAGTTTTTCAGTAAAAGTTACTCGGATATCGAGGTATTAATATTACTCGATCTTAAACTCTTTTCATCGTCAAAAGTGTTTTTAACTTGAACTTGCTTTAAAATCTACAACAATTGTCAGCTCTTCAAATATTCCTGGCAAAGTTATACGAAAACATTCGTCGTGGAAAATGTTATTTAACTTTTAAAATAACTTGAAGTAGTAATTATGTGTGGTAGTTACAACAAACATCTTTATTCTAAAGACTGGAACGCAACGTACGAAGATCTATTGCAGAAAATCACTCTTGTTGAAAACTCTTTTAAACAAAGGTTTTCTTTCAATGGAATAGCAGGTTAAACGACCTCACAATCGCTGCACGTGCCAAGTTGTTTCTTTTATTATTTCCCACCTTCTCATTTACTATATTCTTCTGTGAAAGAAAAGTAACAGGAATTAATTGCACGTTATACAGGTATTCGTCTTACTCAAAGTATTTTATTGAAATTGAAACACAACGACCTTCGTAACGTTTCCCGCTTGTTGATAATAGGATAGGTAAAGAAATCATCTTGTGTTTCACTTCACCATTGTGCAAAAGTCACTGCTGTGTTCAAAAGATGGGATTGTGAATATAGCTAATGAAAAGTAAATAATCTTAGTCAGTAAAAAATTATTAATTATTAGGTATAGAATCCAGGAGCGTTCACAGAAATTATGAGGTCCATTACAGTTTATACATTTAGGGTCCCTTACATTTCCCAAGGCTCAAGAAATGTTCGTTCAAGAATATATATATATATATATATATATATATTATAATATGTTATAAAACGTCTCTATCTAATACGTTTCATTTAAATAATGTTTGTAAAAGAAGGGCCAAAGAACAAGCCATAAATTTACCGAAATTGAATACGTCATTATTCATTTTAATTGCACTGAAACTTTAAATACACTTTTCAAAACCTTCCTAGGTTCCTCGATTGAGCCTCTTCCAGTTCTGGGCACTATACAATTGTCCCATTCGTACACCCCTCCTCGTGGCTTTCCTGGTCGAATCGTCAAAATAAAAGATACTTTTTATTTTTCCTTTAACAAATTAAAAGTGTTTTGTTTATGCGTTTTTGACATTGTAACTTTCTTAATAAGTACACTTTCATAAATTTCAATGTGTTTCTGCTATACTTTTAAGAATCTAGTTTGGTAAAAAATGAACAGCTTGTAAATGATAGCTGTAGAAGCCATCGCTTGTTTCACCATTGTGCAAAATTCATCACGGTTCAATATATATATATATATATATATATATATATATATATATATATAACTGTGGATGCAGATATTGAAACATAAAAATAATGTTAGATGCTTAAACACGATTTCTATTCTTTTCGTGACGGTGGATAAATGTTCTGTTTAATCATACGTTTTCACGTTATTACTTTACTGTAAATCATTGATGCAAAATTTGTTGATTTTGAAATATTAATAGTGTTATTCAAATTTATTTCAAAAAATTACCTACTATAGACCGAATTCTTTTACACGATTCTGTACAAAAAAAAAAAAATTGTAAATGTATTTTTTATTAGAAAATATGCTGTAGCTGACTGTAATAACATATTTAAATTTTGCGTCCTTCCGCCTTTCTAAAAAATCCTGATTTAAAATGTCCCAAATATGTATATACAAAATCGCTATGAAAATCGTTCGATGTTTAGTTTATGATTTTATCTGTATAAGAATTTTTTTTAACTTAAAAAAAAAGTAGAATTAAATGAGATAATTTGGAAAAAAAGAATATTAGTCTTTCTTTTTATTTGAGTACTATGTTGACAAATTAATGTAATCTATGTTTTTTTATTTTTATTATTAAAACAAAAAATTCATAAGCAATATATATATATATATATATATATATATTAACCCTTTGGCTTTAGTGTATTATTTACGCTTCCAAAACATTTTCTTTTTTAACATAATTTAAGTGAGTTGCTGATCCTTTGTTTCAGTGCTACGAAATAAAACGTAACAAATGTAAATTATGGTTGTTACGTAACTTGTAGCTAAAGAGGAAACATTTGACTTGATTTAGTTACAGCTCGTAACGTTTATAGTATGAATGATCTAAAAATTTCTTTTGGACCTTCTTTAAATTCTGTTCCATGAGTTAAGAAAATATATGTTGAGGTGTGTAACCCTGAAAATAACAATTCTCTCAATATATTTTAAACAAGAAACTTTTCCTTTTTCGCGTTTTGTGATGTGCACGTGTCGACAATTAACAAAGATGCATACTTGCAGTTTTTATACTCCTACGCTTACACGTGCTGTGATCGCATATACTCTGTTGTTCCGAGTTTAGACTTTGAACTTTTTCGATGTTTCTCACTCAGTTCATGTTTAACTGTCTTTGATGTAACACCTATTAAAATGCTCACCGAGAAGATATTTTATTTCTCTTGGTTTACATATTGTAATGTTAATTTAATCAAGATATAAAATTCTAGTTTTTCCAAGCAGACTCGCTGGAATATTCTAACAAGGAATTTACACTAAAATACATATTTATACAATATTAATAATATTATTTTTATTTCTTCAAGTAGTAACGTTCCATGTTTTACGTGCCTTCGATAAATAATCTTCTAAAATCTATCTTGAATATACGGTGAATGAAGGTCGCGCATCCGTTGAACGAATACCGAAGAATCGGGATTATGATGGGTCTCTGCGCTACTAAAACAGGTAAGATATTATTTTCCTGTCTCATTTTATTAAATATGAAGATAGAAAAGAGATAAATATTTGAACGCACTCACATTATAGTAAGGTATTATATATATTTATAATAGATTATGAGACTGATGTGTGCTAAAATCTTTACTTGAGTGCGAATAGAAGAATTTAACAAACATTATGCTGATATAAATATTTTGCTACACTTATATAAATAAAGGAATGAAGTAGCAATAGCAATATTTTGAATAACAGAAATAAAGTAATACCACTGAATTATTATTTCATCGAATTGTCAAACATTTATATTATATTATATAAGATTTTGTGTTATCTATATAATAATAAAAATGAGTATTCTAAAGGATACTGTCATAGAAAAATTAAATTCGAATAACTATGATATTTGGAAATTTCGTGTAGAAATGTACTTGCAGAAAGAAGATCTTTACGATGTAATAATAAACGATCCCCCAAATCCCATCACTCCCGAGTATACAACAAAAAATAGAAAAGCTAGAGCAATTATAAACTTGCTAATAGATGACGACCAAATTATACACACTAAAAACCTAGAAACTGCTAGGGAGGTGTGGAATGCGCTTAAGAATGTGCATGAAAGATCGAATTTAAGCAGTAAATTATTCCTATTAAGGAAATTATATTCTAGCAGGTTAGCCGAAAATGGCAACATGACTGAACACTTAACCAAAATTTATCAGTTACGCGACAAATTAACTGCTATTGGTGAAACTATTAATGATCAACACCTGGCGGCTTTACTATTATGCTCTTTACCTGCTAGTTATGACACGTTGATATGTGCTCTTGAGGCACGAAATGACGATGAACTGACCCCAAATTTTATTCGGGGAAAGTTAATGGATGAATACGATAAACGACAAAATAATGTCGAAAATACGAACAGTCACTCTGCTTTAAAAGTCAAATTCCCAATGCAAAAAACAAATAAATTTTGTCGTTACTGTAAGAAAAATTCCCATAATATTGAAGAATGTTGGAAATTAAAAAATAAAACCTATGAGAAACCGAAAATGAAAAATTACGGGAATAAACATTATGGTATGCCTAATAAGTCAGCCGTATGCTTTCAAGACAATGTAGGCGCGAATAATTCTAAAACCAAAAACTTTGATAGGGAAAAGCATGCTGATAAAAATTTAACATTTTTTATAGGTAACGGTTCGAAAGACCTCTGGGTTATTGATTCAGGGTCTTCGGCCCATATTTGTAATGACAAAAGTAAATTTCATGATTTTAATTATGATACATCTAATGTAACTATCGCGAATGGTCAAGAATTAAATTCTGACGGCTACGGATCTGTAAAATTAAATACTGTTATGTCAGACAATACGAGAAAAACCATAACACTAAAAAATGTTTTATATGTACCGGAGGTAGAAACAAACTTAATTTCTATAAAACAAGCTACCGAAAATGGTTGCGTAGCTACATTCGAAAATAATATGTGCAAAATAACTCACGAAGGCGTAACATACCTTGAAGGATTTGTAAACAATAATTTGTATGAAAGTAAAGTTAAACCTGATTCAATTCAAAATGTAAATATGATTAATCACTGTGAAAAGAAAAATTGTTTACATAAGTGGCACGTAAGGTTAGGTCATAGAAATGTTAACCACATAAAAGAATTAGTTGATAAAAACATGGCATCAGGGATTCAAATTGATAAATGTAAACACAGCATTGAATGTGAAGTTTGCCTTGCGTCAAAACTTACTGATAATCCGTACCCCAAAACCGCTAGTTTTAGAGCTACGAGGGCAATTGAGCTGGTTCATAGTGACCTGTGCGGGCCCATGCAAACTGCAACGGTTGGGGGGAAATACTATTTTCTAACTTTCATTGACGATTTCAGTCGCTTTACTATTGTATATTTATTAAAAAATAAATATGAAGTTTTCTCAAAATTTAAGGAATACGTAGCGATGACTGCAAACAAATTCGGCAGAAAGGTGCAGGCAATTCGGTCCGATAACGGGGGGGAGTACACAGGGAAGGAATTCGAAGAATATTTGAAAAATGAGGGAATTGATCATCAATTTACCGTACCATACTCCTCACCGCAAAATGGAGTCGCAGAGCGTAAAAACCGCAGTTTAGTGGAGATGGGACGCTGTCTTCTTAAGGAAAGCGGTTTACCTAATTCGTTCTGGGGGGAAGCCATTTGCACAGCGACGTACATTCAAAACAGGCTCCCAACTTCATCATGCGATCGGACTCCATATGAAAAATGGACTGGTCGTAAACCAGATCTATCTAACATTAAAACTTTTGGTTGCCGCGCTTATGCATATATTCAAAAAACCCATAGGGGAAAATTGGACGATACCGCACGACCGGGTATTTTTGTCGGCTACGACAATAGAAGTAAAGGTTATAGGATTTGTACAGATGGAAGGAAAATTGTTATAAGTCGAACAGTAAAATTTTTAGAGGATAAGGATAATGACTTAGTCAAAAATAATGAATCAAATGAAAATAAAGAAATGCAAAGCGAGAATAATCCGCAACCAAAATTACAACTAATTAATGAGGAAAATAATAGCACCAAAATTGAAATGCAAGATCAGGATGCGAACACAAACTTGACAGGCACCCCACAGGATTTACCACGTAGGTCGAACAGATCTAACAGAGGGGTTCCTCCTGATAGATTCGCATTTTTAATAAATGACGTCAGGATAAATGAGCCCAAATGCTGGGATGACATAATAAAAATGCAAAATCCCCTGGAAAAGGAAAAATGGATAAATGCTACGTTAGACGAAATAAATTCGCTTAAAGAAAACTGTACTTGGGAATTAGTTGAGGCCCCCACCAGGGACAAAAGTAATTGGAAGCAAATGGGCGTTTAAATCGAAATACAATAGTCAGGGTCAAATAGAAAAGTACAAGGCGAGGTTAGTGGCTAAGGGATTCTCCCAGAAATATGGAATTGACTACGACGAGACTTTCGCCCCCGTTGCGTCTCATACTACGATAAGAAGCTTTTTGGCAATGGCATTGCATAAAAACTTAAAACTTAGGCACATCGACATTAAGACGGCTTTCTTACATGGGGAATTGCAAGAGGAAGTATATATGCGTCAACCCGAAGGGTATGTAGCTCTCGGAGAGGAACACAAAGTTTGTAAACTGAAAAAGGCACTCTATGGTTTGAAACAAGCCGCGAGAGCTTGGAATTTAAAGATACACGATTCGTTATCAAAATTAGATTTTCACCAAAGCTCGATAGACAAATGCTTGTATAAACGAACCACAAATAACAAAACGATTTATGTAATTGTTTATGTTGATGATCTCCTCATTGCCGGAGAAAGTCAAAACATTGATAAACTTATATGTCAATTAAAGAAAGAATACCCTGTCACGGATTTAGGTGATGCTAAATATTATCTAGGCATAAACATTAATCGCCCTAACCAAAACACTATGACTCTAGATCAAATAAACAAAATTCATGAATTAATAATCAAATATGGTTTGGAAAATTCAAAACCAACAGATACACCCATGGAACCCGGATTTGTTAAATTAACCGATGATGAAAATCTCTTACCGGATAATGTAAATTATAGACAGGCGGTCGGCGCACTACTTTATATCTCGACCGTATCCAGACCGGATATTAGTGCAGCCGTTACTATCCTGTGTCGGAGAAATGAAAATCCCAGAGCAAAAGACTGGGAAGCTGTTAAAAGAACCATTAGATATTTAAAAACAACTATCGATTTAAAGTTAACATATACTAATTTTGATGAACCTGTCTTGAGGGCATACGCAGACTCTGATTGGGCAAACGACCCACTTGATAGGAAATCTACGTCAGGAAATGTGTTTCTACTTGGCTCCAATCCGATACTATGGTCATCTAAACGTCAAAAGTGTTTAGCTATGTCTTCAGCTGAATCAGAATTCATATCTGCCGCGAGTGCAGCGCAAGAAATAACATGGCTAATAAATCTACTAAACGAACTGGACATGCCGCAGCAGTGCCCAATAACATTAATGGATGACAATCAGTCTGCAATAAAACTTGCAGAATCAGACAAATTTCATCATAAAACGAAGCACATAGACTTGCGCTATCATCTCCTAAAACAATTAGCGAATGAAAATATAATAAGACTCCACTACGTCAACACTGACTTGATGACAGCCGATCTACTTACGAAACCCCTGCCAAAGCCTAAGTTTACTTTTCATCGAAAGACAATCTTGAATCTGTGAATTGTTGATTCAGGGATTAAGGTGGGGTGTTGAGGTGTGTAACCCTGAAAATAACAATTCTCTCAATATATTTTAAACAAGAAACTTTTCCTTTTTCGCGTTTTGTGATGTGCACGTGTCGACAATTAACAAAGATGCATACTTGCAGTTTTTATACTCCTACGCTTACACGTGCTGTGATCGCATATACTCTGTTGTTCCGAGTTTAGACTTTGAACTTTTTCGATGTTTCTCACTCAGTTCATGTTTAACTGTCTTTGATGTAACACCTATTAAAATGCTCACCGAGAAGATATTTTATTTCTCTTGGTTTACATATTGTAATGTTAATTTAATCAAGATATAAAATTCTAGTTTTTCCAAGCAGACTCGCTGGAATATTCTAACAAGGAATTTACACTAAAATACATATTTATACAATATTAATAATATTATTTTTATTTCTTCAAGTAGTAACGTTCCATGTTTTACGTGCCTTCGATAAATAATCTTCTAAAATCTATCTTGAATATACGGTGAATGAAGGTCGCGCATCCGTTGAACGAATACCGAAGAATCGGGATTATGATGGGTCTCTGCGCTACTAAAACAGGTAAGATATTATTTTCCTGTCTAATTTTATTAAATATGAAGATAGAAAAGAGATAAATATTTGAACGCACTCACATTATAGTAAGGTATTATATATATTTATAATAATATATGTTCCATGAAAATATATATATACTTTCGCAATAAAAACAAAGTTTGAATACATAAATTTGAGTTTATTGCGGCACATGTTTTCTGGAAAAAAAATCGGAAATGGGCGGCGAATATTTTATAAATGAAATATAGGTTGCGAATTGCCATCTTTTGTAATTTGTTTCTTTAAGGTTGGTCTACTTTTTTTATTCCCCTCCTCGAACCCAACAACGTAAATCTTTGTGATCCATTGACAAAATAAATTTTCATATCTATTTAATTGAAATGTTGCGTAAGAATAAAATAGCATTTTTATTTTTCTATAAATTCTGGCTGTTCCGTTTATTTTTACCAATAAACGAAAACTGGAAACATACTTGAATTCTTTTGTACAGCCCTGTATGTTACATACAGATTTTTATACACGCTACATATTAAGCTAAAATTTAATTCAGTCTAAATAACTAACTGAAATCAAACTTCCAGAAATTATCAATCCATAAGCGGCCATGTATCCAGTTCTTTTCGTGGCCTTGTATATGATTTTATTTATATTCTATACAAACATCTCTTAGTATACTAAATATAGTTCAACTTAAAAACGCTTAACTCAATTAAAAGCCACCTCTGAGCAAGTCACGTTCATACTCAGTAATGCTTACGAATTCTTTTGCGTATCCCTGTATATGATCTTAATAGCCTTTATACACACCGTAGTCGTAGTATGCAAACTCGCATACCATAACTGAAAACGCTCTTCCAGCAATTATCGCTAATAGACAGTACTTCTGATAGAGTACTGCATCCGATCTTTTGTGTGTCATTATAAATGAACGATAAATGCTATGCATATCATATTCTACAGTAAATATATTGTAGTAAACCTCAATAATGTATATCAATTTCATTATATTTGAAATAGTGTAACATAATTAAAATTGTACGAACAAATAATATTAACAACATAACGTAATTCTTTCGTTTGGCTCTGTAAATGAATAATGAATGCTTTGCACCTCATATTCTAAAGAATGTATGTTTTAGTGCACTTCATAAATGCATATAAATTTCATCATGTTTAAAATGGTGTGACATTATTAAAATGTACTTGAAAAGATTTTTTCCCATTGACCGCATATGTAACGGAATACCTTTGACTGTCCCTGTTTCCATAACGATCGTGCTATAGTAAATGTCAATAACATTTTAAAATTACAAGGCAATCCTAGTGTATTTACGAGAGTTAGAGAACGGACAGACGGACAGAAAAAATCCGAAGACATAAACACTTTTCAACTATGTTGGAAAGTGTTAAAAACTGAAAAATGCACTTTGAAAATTCAGATGCACGTTATGCACCGGAGCGTGTTATAGGCATAGATGTATTCATGAACATAGATCTAAAGAAGGACTTCTAACGAAATAGCCTTTCCAAGAAGAAAATCATTCCTGGAAACAATAGGTGGCGCATGTGTAGGACAGCATCTCCATACATCACCAGTTCGGTTGCTTCTTCAAACCGTCTGTCGTCTGGTGGGTATCTGAAATACAGTTTCGGTTTGATGTTGTAGGTGGCGCTGCCTTAACAGGGATTCTCGCCGGCTGCGCAGAACCGTGTGCTGAGCTGTGCAGCTGTCATTTCGTTCCAAAGTCACCACACCACAGTAACACTATTTCGTTAGAAGTCCTTCTTTAGTTCTATGTTCATGGATGTATTATACGTTGGAATATACTGTATGTACTTTTGTCTTAAAAGTTCCAAGGTTCAACGACGGCGAGTCTATAATCATACTACAGAAATGGTCGTCCACCATGTGCCCGCGAGCACACTTGCACCCCACCGACCCCTTTTCTGCTAGAATAACAGAAATAACCAAAGGTTGCCAAATCAATAGACATGTGAAATGCATTAAATAACATTTATTGAAGATTTTTTAGGGACCGTCACTTCTCGACGAAGAATGTAATGACATTTTATTCGCGTATGTGGCATTTAATTGATGTAACACATTGACAGTTTCATGTAAGAGAAAATTAATGCATGTATGTATATACGTAGTTTTAAAATAGCATTACACTGTAAAAAAAATCCGTGAAAATACAAGAAATTTTACGGAGAAGTTTCATTTTTCCAAAACAACAGTACAATTTCCGTAAATGACATCAGTTCCGTAAAGGAGATTTCAAATCCGTAAATATGCAGAAAGTTTTCCGTAAATTCAATGGATTTTTCCGTATTTTTTTCAAAATAGTATACAATGTCCGCATTTCTTCGAAAACAGTGCCATTTCCGTAAATGACGTTCAGAGGTTTGCATGGAGATATCGCCTTGTTTGAAATGCAAATTAAGATTGTTGTATTCACTAGAGTTCTAGGATCCAGGCCTGGACCGATCCTACCCGTGGGCCTATTTTCTGTCATTAGACTCAGGCCAATCCTGGAGCTCATTCTAACCGGGCCCGTGTCTGTACGGTAATTTTTTGTGGAAATAATAGTGATATATTTTATTTTTTAATGACATCTTTAGAAATTTATTTTATTTATATAAATTACAGAAAAATATTAAAATCTACTTTTTTTTTTTTTTCCTTTATAGTGCTTCAAATTATGAATTTTTTCACTGACTTTTTAAAATTTTATTTTAATTTTATTAACGTGAGGCAATATTACATTATTAAAGGTTTGTCTTATAAATTTGTGAATTAAACTAAAATTTATTATTTTATAAATTATAATTTTACAAAGTTTATATTTTTTCTTTAAATTTATAAAAACAATTAATAATTTTTTCTTTACTTTTATAAAAATGAAGTTTATAATTTTATAAAGTTTATAATATTTTTAGTTACTTTATAATTATATAAATTAAACTAAATTAATTTAGACTAAATTAATAAGTCCAAATTTAAACATACCTATCCCAAGGTCATTAATTACAAAATTTTCTGTAAAAATCTATTTTTTTGTTTTAATATTTTTAATATTGCATAAAATAATATTTTTGCAAATTATCGGTATGCAGGTATTAAATTAAACAGATTTGTCTTATAAATTTGTGAATTAAACTACTTTATAAATTATAATTTTACGAGAAGTTCATAATTTTTTCTATAAATTTATAAAAAATAATTAATAACTTTTTGTTTACTTTTATAAAAATAAAGTTTATAATTTTATAAAGTTTATAATTTATTTCGTTAGTTTTTAGTTTTATAAATTAAACAAAATTAATTTAAACAAAATAATTATGTCCAAATTTAAACTTACCTTATCCTAAGGTCATTAATTTCAAAATTTTCTCTAAAAATCTATTTTTTTATTTTATTTTTTAAAAAATATTCAGTTTAACAGAACCGTACACAAAAGCTCTCAGCAAAGATTAAATATAATAATTTAATTTATTATAAAATAGTTTATTCACATAAGTTTTTAAAATAAGATACAAAGAAAATTTATTTTAATAGTGTGTAATAAATACGTCTGTTTAAGATAATATTTTTTTTTTTACTGGAATTGATAAATAGATCAACAGACAAATAATTTAAAAAAGTATATGTACTATTGCAAAAAGAAGCAATTATTACTCTTAATACAGCGTTTTACGCATATAGTACATAAAAAGTTTAAATTTATCTGTTATAAAGCATCAAATAATAAAGTAAAATATTGGAAATTATGAAAAGAAAATATTAAAAACATTGTAACTCTGAAAAAAAAAAAAAATCTATCTGTGAAACCTTCAAGTTTTTGCATCATTAAAAGCATCTAAAATAAGTAGCAACGTTTGAGATAACACCTTGTCTAGTCATAGCGTAGTGGTCGAGCCCGCCAGTTTACTAAACGGAAGATTCCGCGTTCGATTCTCTTCGTGGAAAGTGTTGGTTATTTACTGAAAACTCGCACAGAAATGAAAGAAAAAAATAAGAGGTGTATCTATTCCTTATAAGATGTTGCTTGAGAGATACCTTTTTTTTTGTCCTATAAAATTTATTTTAACGAGATAAAAATGTCTAAAAAATACGGAAGATATCTGTTATAAAACATATATTTCAGAAATCTCGGAAAATTTCCTGGAATTTACGAATTTTTTTCCCCGTTAAAATACGGAAATAGTACTGGCATGAAAACTAGTATATTGTAGCCATTACAAAACTTTCTTCTATATAAATCTAATCAATTAAATTATTTAAACAGTGTAAAAAAATTCATAGATTTAGCAAATAGGTTTGTTTCATAATGTATTCCTGTATTCAGGATTCAAAGCGTGAAGTTTCGCTGAATTTTGTGCATTTAAACTGGTGTAATATAAGTATCGCATATTTCGAAAAAAAGTCATCGAATTTCGGAACTCCTTCTTAGATGACCGCAACCAAAATTTAATGACAATTTATTTCTGTCATGAAGGATAGGAATAAATTGCAGGTTCTATTAATTTATATGCATAAATACAGATTTTACACTTAAGGCTTTTATCTCAATTGAAAGAATGAGAAGGCTATGTATCTGTATAATTTTATAATGTTCTATAAACAAAACATTGAGACTCATTCTCATCGAATAAAAATACATTTTTGGGCATTGTTACATTTTTGTATATCTTTGTTACAACACTAACATTTGTTTACACAGTTGCAGATTATTCTCAGAAAATATTTCTTTCTTCATTATATACACGAAGCATGTATTGGATTCGCGAAAATTTTCGACGGATTTATACGTTTTAGAAGATTCTACACACGATTTGACTGTTTTTAGAAAAGTCTGTCCGCGTGTCTGTGCGTGTGTCTGCCTGAATGTGACACAAATTTTGTGGACGCTCTAACTCACGAACTGCTGCGTAGAAGTGGATGAAATTTCATACCAAGTTCTATCCTTATGGGAAATGGTGCCGATTAGTTTTTGGGCGGCCGGATATTGATGATTTATTCAATTTATGTGATGCTTTTATCGCCACAATTTAGGTCTACAGAATTCAACGAAGCATCTAATTTAAAATCTGCATCATATTAATAAATTATCATTCAATTTTAGTTGTTGTCATCTAAGAAGGGGTGCCGAAATTCGATGACGTTTTTTCGAAGTATGGGATGCTTATATTACACCAGTTTAAATGCACAAAATTCAACGAAACTTCACGCTTAGCATCCAGAATATGAGAATACATTATGTAAAAGCGTATGTGTATTTGCTAAATTCAATGAAATTTCTTGTACTGTTTAAATAATTTAATTTATTAGATTTATATAGAAGAAAGTTTTGTGATGGCCACAGCATACTAGTTTTCATTCTGTTCTTTTTCTTTTTTTTTTTCCCAAGTTATCCGTGACGACATATCTTCAATCTTGATTGAGGCAGCATCTTTTCAGGCGTTACCAGTGAAAGCAAGAGATAATAGAGAATCGCCCATTGCTAAACACAAATGGACTTGATATTTTAAAACGATGTATATACATGCATTTTACTTTTCTCTCACCTGAAAATGTCTCTGTGTTTCATCAATTAAATGCCACGCGAATGAAGTGTCATTACATTCTTCGTCGAGAAGTGACGGTTTCTAAAAATCTTTAATAAATTTTTTATTTAATGCAATTCACACGTCTTTAGTGATTTGGCAACCGGTGGGTCTGCGACCTATAGGTTTTTAAAAATTGTAACTCTATTTCTATTTTACGGAATCTCAACCATTCTTTCTGTCTTGATTTAAATTTTGTTTCTTCACTTAATGTCTGTAATTTTCTTGTTGTTATTATTCTGTTTTAATTTCCGTTACGAAATTTTTCTAACTTGGAAATCAGACCTAAGAGAGGTTTTGTTTTCGAAAAAATTATTATTATTTTTTTTTAATCTAAATAAATTGTTTTCGTGCAAAAACTGAATATAAATTTCCTGTTAATGCTACTCGCGCCTGCTGCTTAATTTCTTTTTTTCAAGTCCCAAGCTTTTAAATCAGAATCCTCCAGGAACACTCGTTTATAGTGTTACAAATTATTCCTTGAAAACAAAATTCATTTTTTTCCTCATGTTTTTTTTTTCTTAGCTACTGCTCCTGCCAACGTCTAACGCCAACCTTGACTTTCAGCAGCATCTTCAAAGGCGTTAACAGGGAAAACAAAGAATAAAGAATCGCCAATCGCTGAACCCAAGAGATTTTTCTCAAACTTTTCTTAGTTTTTCGGTTTTTTTTTTGATCGGTTTCCTTTGTAATTATAAAAAGTACTCTAATCTAAATTTTAATTTAAGAACAAATATTGCATGCAGTATATTAATAACTTGCGTTCCGCATCCACATAACAGCAAAATTGTAATGAAAGATTCCACATCGGCAACTGTAGAAACTGTATACGCAGGCACAAGTTTTCTCTCAGCTGAGGCCGGCGTTGTGTTACGTCAATGAACTGCCAAACTAATTAAATGTTGTCATCGTATTCCCCGTCGAGAAATGACGGTCAATTTTTTTTAAACAACTATAAATTTTATTTAACTGTTGCTTTGACATACTCTTGAATCAATTCTGAATCATTTGTTTTTAAAAATCGCATCGTTATTTATATGTCACGGAATCATAATTAGGGGTCATCTATTAATTACATCACACCAATTATATGGGTTTTTCTTACCCTTACTTCCACCTATGTCACAAGTTATCATAATCGACTAATATCCTTGCCTCTATTGCTGTGACGTCACATTTTCTGCAATTATTAATTTAAGAGTTATTTTTATGGGAAAATATTACATACGATCTATTACCTACTGATGTAAATATTATAAAACTGTTAAGATCTTGTGGGTTTTCACGCCAAGGCGTTGAAATTCAAATAAAAGCGGAAAATAATGCCTAATTTCTACCTGAATATAAATACACATTTTTTTAAGAAACTCTATTAGAAAATCTATTATAAAGCTTGAAAATTATACCTACTTAAATGTTTTCATATTTTAGATATGACATCGCAATATGTTAATACTCTCCCCTCCCCCAACATCGCATTCTTTCATATTTTTAATTTAATACATCACTTAGTATTTCAGTGATTATTTCCTTCATGAATTTTTTTCTTTTCTATTTCTTTTTTCTAACTCGCCAATTACAACAGTCGTCTGAGAAATCTTCTTTTCAAAAATTGAAATCTTTTAGGCTAAATTGTTTTCGTGAAAAAAACTAAATATACATTTCCTGTTAATGTTTTTCTCGACTGAGGCTTATTTTTTTTTCTCTCCTTCAAGTCCCAGACTTTTAAATCAGACTCCTCCAGGAACACTTGTTTGCAGAGTTGCAAATTATACCTTGAAAAAAGAAAAAAAAAAGTCATCCTTTTTATTATTATTTCAAGATCCCTGACAACTTCTAACTTTTAACCTTGATTTGCAGCAGCATCTTCGCAGGCGTTAACAGTGAAAAACAGGGAATAAAGAACCGCCAATCGCTGAACCCAAGAGAGTTTTCTCAAACTCTTCTTAGTTTTTCGGTTTCTTTTCGCTCTGTTCGCTTTGGAATTATGCCAACCTTTTGTAAAGCAAACAGAGCCGTTTTTTTAGATCAGTGTGTATGTAGAAAGTTAATGGATTTTTCTTTTTCCTTCTTATTTTTGAGGGTTAATTTCGAGGTTTGCCTACTGAATGTAAGTTTGTGCGCGCGAAGAATAACGATGAGAAGTAAAAGAGAGAGTTTTGATGTTGCGTTGTTGTACGGAAACTGTTAAAAGTGTTATATAATACTAGTTGAACGGTTGTGTAAGAGTTTTTTGATCTAGTAAGAGTGTTATTTTTAACTTTGAAGAGATACCTCAGTCAACGATTGTTTAACGTTCAACATTAGAATGATACTGACGAGCTAAAAGTCTACTGTTATCTATTTTGATTGTATGATTGTATTCCTTTTTTTTTTTTTTTTTTTTTTTTTTTTAAATAATTTTGAGAGAAGTATTCAGAGAATATGCGATCTGCGTATCTGCGAGAAACACTGCGCTAACGTTTTATAAAGTAAACAGAATAGCTTTTTTAGACCAATATGTATGTAGAAATTTAATGGCATTTTTTCTTGTTTAAATAATAATAATAATAATAATAATTCATTGTTTGCCTAATTAATAAAACTTTCTATGCGGAAAAAAAAAAAAAAAAAAAAAAAAAGGATGAGACGAAAAAGAGAAAGAGAGAGGAGAGAGAAGGTTTGGTATTGCGTAGTTGTACGCAAAATGTTAAAAATATTATGTAATTCTCGTTAACGCTTGTGTAAGATTTTTTTTGGTCCAGTGAGAGTGTTATTTTTAACTTTAAAGAGAAAAGAGTGTTTCGGTAGTGCAGCAAACATCTGTTTAATTTAACCATCATTAGATTGATATTTGAAAGTTAAGAGCATTTATTATCTATTTCAATTGTATTCCATTTGTTGTTTTCTTGGATAAAACTTTTTTTAGAATTTTGCGAAAAATATTCAGAGAATATGCGATCTGCGTATCTGCGAGAAACACTGCGCTAACGTTTTATAAAGTAAACACAATAGTTTTTTAGATCAATATGTATGTAGAAATTTAATGGCATTTTTTCTTGTTTAAAAAAAAAAAAAAAAAAAAAAAAAATTCGTTGTTTGCCTAATTAATAAAACTTTCTATGAGAAGAAAAAGGAAAGGATGAGACGAGAAAGAGAGAGGAGAGAGAAGGTTTGGTATTGCGTAGTTGTACGCAAAATGTTAAAAATATTATGTAATTCTCGTTAACGCTTGTGTAAGATTTTTTTTGGTCCAGTGAGAGTATTATTTTTAACTTTAAAGAGAAAAGAGTGTTTCGGTAGCTCAGCAAACATCTGTTTAATTTAACCATCATTAGAATGATATTTGAAAGTTAAGAGCATTTATTATCTATTTCAATTGTATTCCATTTGTTGTTTTCTTGGATAAAACTTTTTTTAGAATTTTGCGAAAAGTATTCAGAGAATATGCGATCTGCGTATCTGCGAGAAACACTGCGCTAACGTTTTATAAAGTAAACAGAATAGTTTTTTAGATCAATATGTATGTAGAAATTTAATGGCATTTTTTCATGCTTTAAAAAAAAAAAAAAAAAAAAAAAAAAAAAAAATCGTTGTTTGCCTAATTAATAAAACTTTCTATGAGAGAAAAAAAAAAAAAAAAAAGATGAGACGAGAAAGAGAGAGGAGAGAGAAGGTTTGGTATTGCGTAGTTGTACGCAAAATGTTAAAAATATTATGTAATTCTCGTTAACGCTGTTAACGCTTGTATAAGATTTTTTTTTTTGGTCCAGTGAGAGTGTTATTTTTAACTTTAAAGAGAAAAGAGTGTTTCGGTAGCTCAGCAAACATCTGTTTAATTTAACCATCGTTAGAATGATATTTGAAAGTTAAGAGCATTTATTATCTATTTCAATTGTATTCCATTTGTTGTTTTCTTGGATAAAACTTTTTTTAGAATTTTGCGAAAAGTATTCAGAGAATATGCGATCTGCGTATCTGCGAGAAACACTGCGCTAACGTTTTATAAAGTAAACAGAATAGCTTTTTTAGATCAATATGTATGTAGAAATTTAATGGCATTTTTTCTTGTTTAAAAAAAAAAAAAAAAAAAAAAAATCGTTGTTTGCCTAATTAATAAAACTTTCTATGCGGAAAAAAAAAAAAAAAAAAAAAAAAAAAAAAAAAAAAGATGAGACGAAAGAGAGAGAAGAGAGAAGGTTTGGTATTGCGTAGTTGTACGCAAAATGTTAAAAATATTATATAATTCTGGTTAACGCTTGTGTAAGAATTTTTTTGGTCCAGTGAGAGTGTTATTTTTAACTTTAAAGAGAAAAGAGTGTTTCGGTAGCGCAGCAAACATCTGTTTAACTTATCATCATTAGAAAGATATTTGAAAGCTAAGAGCATTTATTATCTATTTCAATTGTATTCCATTTGTTGTTTTCTTGGACAAAACTTTTTTTTAGAATTTTGCGAAAAGTTATTTAGAGAATATGCCAACCTTTTATAAAACTAACAGATTCGTAGTTTTGTTGTTGTTTTTAAGATCAGTGTGTATGTAGAAAGTTATTAATGGTTTTTCTTTAATTTCGAGGTTTGCCTACCGAATATAAGTTTGTATGCACATAGAATAACGATGAGGCGAAGTAAAAGAGAAGGTTTTGATGTTGTGGTTGTCGTACGTTGAAATTGTTGTAACGTTGTTGTGTGTTGAAATTATTAAAAGAGTTATATAATTCTAGTGAACAGTTGTGTAAGAATTTTTGGATCTAGTAAGAGTGTTATTTTTAACTTAGGGGAGAAAAGAGTTCCAACATCTCAGTAAACGATTGTTGAACTTTCAACATTAGAATGATACTGACGAGCTATATGAGTATTTATTTTGATTGCATTTCATTTGTTGTTTTTTGGACAACTCCGCCCCCCCCCCTTTTTTTTCAGAATTTTGAGAGAAATATTCTGAGAATATGCGATATGCGTATTTGCA
This sequence comes from Maratus michaelseni, assembly GCA_963931845.1. Lineage (NCBI taxonomy): Eukaryota > Metazoa > Arthropoda > Arachnida > Araneae > Salticidae > Maratus > Maratus michaelseni. Next base: position 316,201,263 of record OZ007587.1, on the reverse strand, counting down.
AGAAATACTATGCCTTTTTACATAAATGTGTATGTAGACAGTTAATGGCTTTTTTTCTCTTATTTTTGGAAAATAATTTCGAGGTTTGCCTAATTAATGAAAGTTTGTATGCGCAAAGAATAAGTTTGAGGCGAAAAATAAAAAGACAGTTTGGTATTGCGTAGTTGTACGCAATAGTTTAAATATATTATATAATTCGAGTTAACGTTTGTGAAAGAATATTTTTTTTAATCTGGTGAGAATGTTATTTTTAACTTTGGACAGAAAAGAGTTTCAGTAGCTCAGTAAACAAACTTAGTTTGACTTATCAACAATAGAATTATATTGAAAAGCTAAGAGCATTTATTATCTATTTCAATTGTATTCTATTGTTGTTTTTTCGACAAAACTTTTTTTTAATTTTGCGAAAAGTATTCAGAGAATCATCTGCATATTTGCAAGAAATATGCGAACTTTTTGTAAAGCAAACAAAATTTACCTTTTCAGATCAATGTGTATGTAGAAAGATGATAATTTTTTTTTTCTCATTTTTGAAGGATAATTTCGAGGTTTGCCTTCTGAATGTAAGTTTGTACGATGAGGCGAAGAAAAAAAGAGAACGTTTGCTGTTGCGTAATTGTACGCAAACTCTTAAAATTATTATGTAATTCGAGACGCGGACAAAAACTACGCGGAGAAAAGCTCCACCGGACAAAATTCCCACGTTTACTTACAGTTGCAATACTGTTTCAAACATAAATTTAATGTTAAATGCTTGATATTTTACTAAATTTAAAATTAGTTCAAGTGAAGAATTATGGGAATTTTACATTAATCGTAGACTTTTTTATACATAAAATGATAGTTAATTTCATTCACAAGTCCCATATTAGATAAATGTGATGGTAACCAAAATGGTAAACCTTAGAGTGTAAACACCCAATCAGATTTATTTTATTATTATTTTTTTTAAATTTGACATCCTTGCTTCCCGAGGGGGTGGGGGACACAAAAATGTATCTCAATCTCAAAACCTGTCACCGCCTCAATGATGAAATTTTGCACGATACAGAGAATCAGGATATAAACATCAGATGCGAATAACTTTTTTTAATTTAAGGCCCCCTTGTAGCTAGAGGACTTGGGGGGGGGGCTGCAAAACGTATCTCGGAATCTATCACGACTTTAAAAGATAAACTTTTGGCAAAATATTTTCTAAGAATATAAAAATCAGATAGGATGATTTTTTTTTAATTTATCACCTTGTGCTCCCCTCCCCCTCAATGCTGGATAATTTTATAATTTTCTATCTCCCTCCCCCCCCCCCCCCCCCACACACACACAAATGCAAAATTTCGGCAAATACGCGATTTTTTTCTACTCCTGTGGTTTATCTATTTTTAATACATTAAATGTTATCTGGACTTTTGGAATTTTCAAACATTCTAGGTATATCCTTGCCGATCGTTAAACAAAAAACCAAAAAAAACAGGATTATTTATTTTTTATTACATTTTTTAAAATTTAGATTTCACTATCAGAAATCCAAATCCTATACCTTTGTACTATTTTTCTTTCTTCCTTCCTTCCTTTTTTTTTTTTTTTTTGTTTTTGTTTTTTGGTCTTTTTAAATTTTATGCACTTAAAAAGCGATTTTTTTTTTAATTTAAATGAAAATTAAAAAATTTTCTCCCTTTGTAAAAAGATTAAAGAAAAATAAACAAAAATATTTAAAAAAAAAATTATTACGTTAGTAGACGCCAACTTTCTGACAGTGAAAATTAAATTTTGAAACATGTTCATGAGTAATCACGCCGTTAAATTTCTCCATAGGTTAATATAGGGTTTCGCTGTCTGTGAAGAAAACATATGTTACTCCAAGCCTTAATAATTGTTTTCGTCCCAATTATTTTAAAATAGAAATCTATCGCTAATTATTGTACTATATTTTAAACTTGTTTATCTTTTTCGTATGACAAATAATGTTTAATTAAATCATGTTAGTTATTTTTTTAAATGTCTAAATTATTAAAAATCTAAAATCTATTTTATATCTAAATTATTAAAAATTATCCCGCTATTACACGCTGCTGTTGCTGCCGTAGTTGAATTTATTGTGACTGGAGCTCTTTCTCGGCTTATATTAAAAAACCTATTGCATATAAAAATATGAAAATTAGTAGCTTTATAGAGTAATGTATGATGAAACAGACAGTTTTTAAATCGAAGAATTATTTTCAGCGTTATTTAGTTTAATATTGAAATCGGTCAAAATAGTTGAGTTTAAAAAGTTTTATAGGATCAAAATCAAAAACTATGCGTAGCAATTTAGCTATTTTTTACAAGCACATAAGTGACTAGATTGCACTGTACAATGTCCAATCATTTTTTTTTAAATTGTCTAATTTCTGAGGGTTTTTTTATTCAATTTTTTATTCAAAATTTCATTATCTGAATAGGGATTTATTTCATCTTTCGAAAAAATCTTTTTTTTTACCTGTTGTTGCCGGTTTTTTTTTTTTTTTTTTTTTTTTTTTGAGCGCAAATAATAATATTTCCTTTCAATTAAAAATATATAATTAAACTTGAAAATTAAAAGATAAAGAAAACTTTAAAATAATTAAAAGCATTAAATGGGGAAAATTACGTCATATTTAAAACGATATATATTTAAAAACGTCATATTTAAAACGATTTTCTTATAGCGTGTAACTTCTTTTCTTCTAGATGCTACTATAAAAGTCCTGGAGGTAGCGACATTTTTTACTTAACCATTTTATACAAGATTATTTTCAAATGTGTGATAGATATTCCTTAATCAATCACGAAATAAGGCTTCAACTGTCTCGACAGTGGTGGATGTAGCTTTTGGAACCAAAAAATCTTTCCACTCGAAAGAAAATTAATGGCAACCCGATTACTCAGGTAGCACAAAGATATTGGCCAATATCGAAATTTTATATCTTGACCAACGTTAAATGACCCCTCTCTAAATGATATTCATGAATATTAATTTTTGACATCTGGCAATGTTGGCCAATATTTCCAAACATCTCTGAATATCATTTTTTGACATTAAGTGATATATTTTTCTATCATTTCTAAATATCATTTGATATTGAGCGATATATTTTTCTAACATTCCTGAATAACATTTTTGGATATTAAACAAAGTATTTTTTTCGTTACTGAAAGACAGTTTTAGATACCGAAGAATTTTTTTTCGCACCATGTGGTGCGCTACTGGACAAGTATAGCGGTATGCTGATGGGAACTCACTAACAAGACTAAAGTAAGCCCTAATACCTAGTACTTTTCGAGTATGATGAACTTGTCGAACAGTTGCAGAACAGTTGATGTCGGTTAAGGGCTTCCGAGTTGCATCAACCTAACGCCCAGTCTATTGCAAGTAGAGTGTCTTGTATTAAATTGAGCCGTTGGGAAAAGTTAGATAAGTATTACCTACAAGATAAAGGAACAATTACAATAAAAAGGATAGATGTAAAAATAAGAAATGAGGCGATAAAAATTTTGGAATAATAAAGTAAAGCGAAAAGGAAGCAAGGGGAAATATATCTGTAAAAAGGTTTTAGCAAAAAGTGTACAACAGGGTTCGTACGGTCCTTGAAAGTGCTTAAAAGTCCTTAAATTTTTTAAAAAATTTTTTGGTCCTTGAAAGTACTTATTTTTATTCAAAATTTGCAAAAAGTGCTTGAAAGTCCTTAAATTTTTCTTTGATTTTTTTTCCCTTAATTTTTGTCTGAAAAATTTCAATGATAATCATTTTTCTAAATTGTCTGCCTTCTTTTTGTCTTTATTACTATCGGTAATACTTTAACAAACGCCCTAACCTTAACCAGACAAAGCGACGTCCCCCCCCCTTTCCCCTTCCTAGTCGGCGCCTATGCCCTCACGGCCAGGAGCGCTTTCGTATCTCTGGATCTATGGGTCCGATCACGACGGGGTATGGCTCATTCGCCTCGACATCGATATCCTTAAAGATTTCAGTTATGTTCATATAGAAGAGATTGCGCCCCCTGGTGGTGGAAGGTGGAACTAATGAATTTTGGAGCTATCTCGAGTTCTATGGGTCCGATCACGACGCGGTTTGGCTCATTCGCCTCTACGTCGATAGCCTTAAAGATTTCAGTTATGTTCGTATAGAAGATATTGCGCCCCCTGGTGGTGGAAGGGGGAACTAATGGATTTTGGAGCTATTTCGGGTTCTATGGGTCCGATCACAACACGGTTTGGCTCATTCGCCTCGACATCGATAGCCTTAAAGATTTCAGTTATGTTCGTATAGAAGAGATTGCGCCCCTGGTGGTGGAAGATGGAACTAATGGATTTTGGAGCTATCTCTGGCTCTATGGGTCCGATCACAATGCGGTTTGGCTCGTTCGCCTCGATATCAATAGTCTTAAAAATTTCAGTTATGTTCGTATAGAAGAGATTGTGCCCCCTGTCAGTGGAAGGTGGAAGTAATAGATTTTGCAGCTATATCCGATCACAATACGGTTTGACTCATTCGACTCGATTTCGACAAAACTTAATGATTTTAGTTCCGTGTTTCACCACTCGGGGCAATAGATTTAAGGTTATTACACGGACTGGGTATCGCCGGGCGGGTCAGCTAGTTTTCTATATTTTAAAATAAATTTATTCTAGGTTTTTATTTATATTTCAGACATAAAAATAATTACATCTTAATTGATAGTATGCTTACATGTGTGATGTATTTGTAGATTATTTCTGATGTATTTTTATATTTCTTACACGTGGCAAACATTCTAAAAACCTTGAATCTAAAAAAAAAGAAAATGAAAGATTTCTTCTCAAAAACAGCATCTACTTCAAACAATTTAGATGCCAATACATCAGAAAAAATAGATGCTAGTACTTAAAAAATTCTGAAAAAAATAGAATTGACACATTTGTTTCTAAAAATGATGTACTAGATGCTGAAATATTGTGGGCCTTAAAGTGCATTAAAAGTCATTATTCATATAAACCCTGTGAAGATATTGCACAATTACTTTCCAGAATGTTCTCAGACAGTAGCATCGATAGCAATTTTTCATGTGGAGAAAAAAAATGTGCATATATATGCCATTTTGGTCTTGACCCTCATTTTCAAACGCTTTTGGTAGATAACTGCAAAAATGCAGTTTTTTACTCTGCTTTTTGATGAGACTCTAAATCAAACTAACCAAAAAAAGCAGCTTGATATTCATGTACGATATTGGCACCAGGAGGAATGTAGAGTCAGGACACAATATTTAACATCAGCATTTATTGGGCATTCAACAAGTGAAGACATTCTCTCAGCTTTGTATGAATGCGTTGTAAAATTGGATTTATCAAAACTTCTACAAATATCTATGGATGGGCCTTATGTTAATTGGAAATTCTACAACAGTTTACAGGAAGACTTATCCAAGGAATATGGCATACAATCTTTGAATTTAGGTTCATGTGGTCTCCATATCCTAAACAATTCCTTCAAACATGAAATTTCATCCATTGGGTGGGACATAACTTCAGTTCTATCAAGTTTGTATTGGATTTTTAAAGATCCTCCAGCAAGACGTGATGATTTTATAAATATCTCATCAATGAAAAAATTCCCTGTAAAATTCTGTTAGTTACAGGTGGTTCGAAAATGTCCCAGCAGCCGAAAGGGCCATAGAAATAGGGAATGATATCATAACATATGTAAAAAAGATTGATATGGGTATTTTGCTAAAAATTACATCTAAATCATTTTGTATCATTAAGGAAGCAACTAAAGATAAAACATTTTTGATAAAATTTAATTTTTTTCTATCGCTGTCAAAAATACTTTTACCATTTTTGAAGCTATATCAGAGTGATAAACCAATGATTCCATTCATTCTTTGCCACTGACTTGTTGAAACTTGTAAATGATTGTATTCAGCATTTTAAGGATCTGAAACCTGAAAATCAGATACAGAAAGTTGATGCATTATGCAAATTTAATTTTAGTGATCCAAATATGCACAACGATAAGGGTAAAATATATTTAGGTTTTGCTGCAGAGCAACTAATAAAAGAAAAGAAAAGGAAAACAGAAATAACAGAAAATGATATATTTTCACTTAGACAAGATTGTCTAAAGTGCGTTACAACAATGATAAAACATTTAATGCAAAAATGTCCAGTTAATTATTCATTAGTAAGAAATGCAATTAGCATTGACCCACGCATGATATGGCTGGGCATCCCGAGAAAGCAAAAGAAAAAATGAAAAGCATCTTTAATACTATCTCAAAATAAGCGTGTTTTAGAAAAAAATTGTGATGAGATTCCTATCCAGCCGATTTCCTATCCAATGTTGTCAAGCCGAATTCATTCGATTTTGCTTCATTTGATCCAAACAATCTTTCCTTGGATACATTTTTTCAACCTTACTTTTCTGGAAACAAATATGAAAACCTATGGAAGATTATTAAAATGATTCTTATACTCTCCCATGGACAAGCGTCTGTCGAAAGAGTCTTCTCAGTTAATAAAGCCCTTGAAGTTGAAAATTTGAAAGAGGCATCTTATATTTCTCAACGTATGATTCATGAATATATCAAGCTGTCTGGGGAAATTCACAATTTGCAAATTACAAAAGAAATCAGAATAGCTGCTTCATCTGCTCGTTCAAAGTACATGCACATGCAGCATTTGGAAAAGAAAAAAAAACGAAGCTCAGGCTGAAACAAAACAACTGAAACGGAAAACTTTAGAGGAATGAGATCACCTTCCTAAAGAAAAAAAAGATTTATCTTGAAAAGGACATGCAAAGTACAAATGTAGAAGCTAATAATTTGGCTGATAAAGCTGAAACATCTAAGAACATAGACTTGTTTATGCAATATCATGAACTGAGAAAAACTATCAAAGAAAACGAAATTCACATTAATAGCCTTGATCTAAAATTGTTAGAAAAAATTTCAGAATTAAAGAAAATTTAATTGTGTTTCTCGTTTCATAATTTGTATTATTAAAATTATTACTGATATTTTCAATTAAATATATTATACGTTTTTTGTAAAGTTCAATTCGTTGTACATCTAATGTACTTATATTTACTTAAAAAGTTCTATGTATTTAAAAAAATGAAAATTTCAATTCAAACATGCAATTCTTTAGGTGCTTAAATTTTTTTGGTTTTGGTCCTTGAAAGTCCTTAAAAGTCCTTGAATTTCATGTAATGAAATGTGTACGAACCCTGTACAAGTAGAGTTTTCTGTTAGTAGGTATGTAAAGGGTAGATAGTTATGTCTGACAAAACTATAATTTAATTCTCTAATACTTTTTCAATCAAAATCGACCTTTTTTTTCTTTTTTACGTTCTTTTAGAAAAGATTTATTTAAATATCACTTTTTATTATTAAGTTTGTTAGAAATTTTCTATGAAATTATTTTAAAGCAAGTTAGAAATTTAAAATTTAGAAATATATAGGAAGTAAGAAATTTTAATGTTTGCTGTCTTAAAAATCATGTGTTCCCCTTGCAGAAAATTATAAAGAAAGGTTTTAACAACCCCATTATACTTTAAATTTTTGGCTAAGCTATCGTATTCGCCCGCGGTCCGCCATCTTGTTTTTTTAAATCAAAACATATTAAACTTTTATTATTAAATAGAAATAAATTAGTCAATAAAATTAAATAACGTGTTTATAATAAGTAAATATATATGAAAATTATTTTGGGAATGAGAAACAAAACAAATATGTTTTGATTTAAAAAACCATTTTTAATTACATTCACACAATACGTTTATTACGTTTACAATACGTTTATTTACATTCATGTGGTATGATCACTCTGTGTTATATGATCATATTAAATTAGACTGATTCATTTATCCAGTTGCTTATTTTATGCGCAAAATCCTTTGGCACTGACACTTCTTCAACAATTATTTAATTGTAATGTAACTTATCCCCAGTTTAAATTTTTGTAACAGTCATTCGTCCTGTAGATTATAACTTTATCCTCTAAATTAACTATTATTTATTTTCCTGCAGTTATATTAGAAAATATATAATTTTGTAATTCAATCTAATCACAACTTTATGTTTGTGCATATTAGTTAAATGATAATTAAAACCAAGTATAAAAAACAAGATGGCGGGCCACGGGCGAATACGATAGCTGTTCCGAATTTTTCTTTTTAAGAAATTAAATATATATTATTTATTAATTTTTAAGTCATGAATATGTGTATAGTTTTTTAAAAATTGATGTACTATGCAAGTTAACACGCGCATAAATTAGCTCTAAAAGCTTATTATAATTTTTATACAATAATTGTAATTTTACTTACAGGAATAGTGTCCAGTTAAAAAATGAATGACCTACTTTTGAAACTAAACTTGTATTCCTTCAATAATAAAAAATAAAATTCTTATAAAAGTCGGAAATTCGAAAGCATTTAAAAAAATAAACAAGCATCCATTTCAAAATTTCATAAATTGATATTTTTTTCATGTAAAATCATTATTAAAAATAATATAAAAAAACATGGTGTAAAACTAGTATAAAAAACATCTTTAGTTTTTTTTTTTTTTAATGAAATTAATAATTATTTCAAATGCTTTTTTTAAATATAAAAATAACTATAGATTCCTATAGAAAATTTTTATCTAGACATTTTTTTTCTGTGCAAATTTCAGGGCAGACGTGCCTCCATCAAATGCATTTCGAGGAAAACTGTACAAATGAGCGGTCCTTTTTAGAACTTTCGGTCAAGATTACAAACTTTGTCAGATATGCTGATGCAGAATATTGACAAATATCTTGAAATGTCCGAAAAATGATATTGTAATTGTTTTTCACAAATGTCGATAGACCCTGAATGTTGTAATTATAATATAATTTTTACGACATTGGCCAGTGTAAACCAAATGTTAAAAATAAAGTATTAAAAAATAAATTTTTTTAAAAACGACAAACTTATTAAATTTTATTGTTTATAATTCTATTTCTATATTATAATGTTATAAGTAATGCAAAAAACTCTTTTGAATGCCTTCTTTTAAAAACTAATTTTAAGTTATGTCTGTGAATATTGGTAGATGTAAATTTTACGTACGATATTCAGCGACTTTCGAAATATTGGTTAATATTGGAGTGGACATTGGCCAATATGTCTGTGCTACCTGGGTACAGAAGATCTCTATTGGCCGTGGTAATATCATTCCATCTTCCGTAATAGCGTAATCTTTTTTAAAAAAAGGGCAAATTAGAGCGTTTTTAGAGCCAACGGGGTCTGGACCGGAGTTGGCGAACATAGATCCTATAGGGAGCCCCCTAGTCTATTAAAAAAAAATACTGTATAAATTTAATAATCTAGTTCAATAGCCAAATGGGAAAAAATGTAATTTATTTTTTCCCATTGTGTTATTTATTACATTTAATTAAATAAGAAATACGGAAGTTATTTGGATCCGAGATGTAAGCTATTGCTTTTTGAAAACAAATCCAGTAATCATCGAAATAAATAAATAATTTTTCCTTGTGAAGTTATTTTTGAATGTCACGAATTAAATTGATTATTTTTTGTTGTTTTAGGACACGCGCACAAAAAGAGAGAGAGAGAGAGAGAGAGAGAAAATTTCAACCTTGAAAATGAACAGTGCGATTAAAGCGCCATCTATTGAACTTAAGCGATACGGAAGTTGAGTCGTTGATGTGAAGTTCGCGTTTTAATCTCTCTCGGTTATTTTGCATATTAAATTGTTGAACTGTAATATAATACTTGTATTCGAAAAAAAAAAAAAAAAAAAAAAAGAGGGAAATATGTTATCGAGGGACAGTAATTTTAAATTTATTATCATTAATATTAAATGAATAAAAATAAGTAATTGATGTCAAAAATAAAATAGAGTGTTTTTATTCTAAGTATGTTTTTAATTATTTTTAATTCATTTGTCATTCTATCACATATATTCCACACAATAAGTAATTGTATACTTATTGTAAAATTGTGCATTACGTTTATTAGTCATTGAACAAAAAAAGAACGGTGAAATTTAATTATAAAAAATCGATTAATTTATAAAATGGATTTTTTTTTTTTAAATATATATGAAAATACGGTATTTTATGTTGTGACTCAAAATAATGATAAAGTACATGCTATATTATATTTTTTTCATGCAAATCACAAAACTAATATTATTTATTTGTATTAATTTACCGGTATCAGAGAATTTTTAATACTTCCCGAAAGTTGTGAGTTCAATAAAATCTGATGAAAAATTTCTTGGAGAATATCATTCTTGTAAAAAAAAAAGGGATAAATTAAAATAAATAAAATACTCCAACCCTTTCGGAACAGGAAATACCCATGGAATAGAATATATATGTGGCAGCTGTTTTACTTGAGCGAGGCCACCCATCTTTTCCCGTGATTTAAATGCTAATAACTATGAAAGAATGGAAGAAGAGTAAACAGGAAACTGAAAGTTTTCTTGCTTCAGTAGGGGGTATAATTATGGGAGCTTTTATTGCAAAGCGAAACAGCCTTGTGTGTGGTATCTTCAAAGGGGTGAATATTTTGACTCCGACGTAATTTAGACTACATAAACAAGGTGGAAAGATTGAATTTCCTTACAAATTACACCGTGAGTTTCACTCCCTTACCATTCTTCCTCTATACTAATACTATTTATGATATAGGCAGAAAGTACTGGAGACAAAGAAGTCATTGTTGCACTTTTGGAAGAAATTTCACCAGTTTATCCACACATGTCTGATTTTAGTTCATCTTTATGGTCTAGTTTTAAACTAAACACAGTAGCGGATGTCAAGCACTGTTGAATTGAAGGGAAGGCCTGGGAGGCCTGGGGGGGGGGGTCATTCCCGTCCCCCCGGAAGATTTGAGATTTTATGCTTTTAATTGTTAAAAAGTTCAATTTCCCCCGATAACTCTATAATGTGCCCCCGCCCCTCCCCACGGGAACCACAGCTCCCGGAGAAAAGTGTCTGAATTCAACACTGGTCAAGTTATTCAGTGGCACCCACTTATATGGTCCTGTGGGGTCCAAGCCCACCCAATAATTTGCTCTCTCACTCTACACAATTTCTATTGCTCTATTTTGTTATTTCTTTTCTTTCTTTGTTAGTTTTAATAGCTGAAACAGAATTTCGTTCTGTGTGAATTCGCAAAACCATTTTGTTTTAAAAATAGTAAGGACAGCTAACAGCTTCTACAAACACAGAGGAGCAAAAGTTTTTTCAGTGAACAGTGGATGTACAACTAGAATCCGATAAAAGATAAATTTTCTGAATTCATTTTACATTTGAGTACAAATAAAACAGTTACAGTGACCATCTGTTTTAATATCCTTACATCCATACAGCACTTAGATGACTGAAGGTTTTGCATATTCAATTTGTATATGTATTCATGGTATTACAGTAAATACTTGTGTTTCTGTAAAGAATAACTCGTGAGAATATAATACAATAAAATTAAAACTTTATATACTAATATATATGTGTATATATATACTGAAAAAAAACTTGATTTTACAGTATAATACTGGCAACCCAATTGCTAGTATTATACCGTAAAATTAACAATAAAATAAGCAGTAATACACTGCCGCGAATGCGCAGTAGCGTATTACTGCTTATTTTACTGTTTATTACTGATAATTTTACGGTTTAATACTGACAGCTGGGATGCCAGTATTATATTGTAAAATCAACAGTTTTTTTTTTTTTTCAGTGTATAATATGACTTAAATTTCGTCATCTTTACCGATCAGCCCCCCTCCCTTCCCATCTCCTCCCAGAAAAAAGGTATCCGTTACATTTTACCCCCGAATTTTTGAGCTCACCCGCTATTTTTCAAAAGTTGGCGTCACTGAAAGGGTTCACAATCACTTTACTACCAGTATTTAAATAAACCAAATTTCTTCTTGTTTAATCGTAGAATTTTCCACTGTTATAGATAAGGTCAAATTTAATGTACCAATAAAATTCTGGTAAAAAAAGTGTTTGTGAACCCTCTGACGAGCCGCCACTGACTAAATGTGTCCATGAGATTATGTATGCAGAATTAAGAAATTCTTTCTGTTGATCAATAGACACCCGAAGTATCCAAAGTTTTTATAAGAAAACTGCATTTATTTATGTATTATTATTATTATTTACCATTTTCAACTATCTACGCGCCCTTCTTTCAACTACTAATCTGCTGGCGACAGATTTAACTCGCACATCTAATGTTTCTGTACAAAAAAAAAAAAAAAAAAAAAAGGTCTAAATTGCACTATGTACAAGCATGTTTAACAGCCCAGTTCTGAAATTTCTGATCCATCGATTTTCAACACATACTTCCATTAGAAAAAAAAAAAGCAAGCTCATAATCATAATGAGGATAATTTAGCAATTTAAGCTCCTCATTTAGCGTTTCATCTAATTTATTTTTACAGAAACGATTTTTCTATTACTCTGCCCCCTACGAGCTATGCACGCCAACACCCCGTCCAGACACCGCAAATTCTAAAAACACGCTAATTTGCTCTTTTTGAATAATAATTCCCGTTTATAAAGCACAATGTAAACACATTGATAAGTTACGTTACTATCGAGGTGCAATAAATCAAAATACAGCTTCAAAACATTAAAACTGTAAGATGTTAAAATTTCATGAGCTTTCGGCTAAACATTAGCCTTCCTCAGATGAACAACAAGCAGTCGAGGAGACGCGACTGCTTGTTGTTCATCTGAGGAAGGCTAATGTTTAGCCGAAAGCTCATGAAATTTTAACATCTTACAGTTTTAATGTTTTGAAGCTGTATTTTGATTTATTGCACCTCGATAGTAACGTAACTTATCAATGTGTTTACATTGTGCTTTATAAATATTTTATTGGGTGAATTTGACGTTCGTATTATATAGATTTTTCTATATATTTTTAATAATTCCCGGTTACGGAAGATTGAAAGAAATTATCACGAGCAGTGGCGCTCTTCCGTAATCGGGTTGTCCTTCATTTCCCTTTGACTGGAGGATTTTTCAACCCCAAGTCCGCATCCATCGCTTTCTCGACAGCTGACAGTTGTTTTCGTGATTGATTACGTGAGATCAATTACATATTTGAAAATCAGCTTGTATAAAATGCTTAACTAAAAAATGTCGCAGCAACCTCTTGGACTATCATAATGTTAAACAGAAAAGTTTTTTTTTTCTTCTTCTTTTTTTTCCCAGTAGACGCTATAAGAAAATCGTTTTACATATATCGTCCGTTTATTTTTATTGACATGACACAATTTTCAGCATTATATTCTTTTCGCACGTAATACTTTAGTTATTTTAAAGTTTTCTTTCTTTTTCAATATTCATGTGTAAATTTATATTTCAATTGAAAATACGTTGTTTGAAAATTTTATTATCTGTGCCTTTTTAAAAACTGGCAGCAGTATAAAACGGCTGTTACAAAATATGAAGTAATTAATAACATTCAGATAGTGAAATTTTTAATAACAAATTGAAAAACTAAAAAAAAAATAGACCGCTTTAAAAAATGATTGGACACTGCTCACCATCACAATCTAGTCAAGTATATGCCTGAAAAAGAGGGTTAAATTGCTATACTTAAGTTTTTGATCATATAAAACTTATTTCACTGAACTCTTATGGACCGATCTCAACATTAAATGCACTTCAAACAGTTATTTGATTTAAAAACTGCCCACTTTAGCGTGTTTATTTACATTTCTCAAAAAACTACCAGTTTTCCTGTTTTTATATGAAAAAGTTTTTGTCGGATTATATGAGAAAGTAAAAAGTTCACAATAGATTCAATAACTGCAGCAGCAGCGTTTGTAACTTTGTAATTTTTTTTTTTTTTTTTTTTTTTAAGAATATGTTATTATTATTTATTATTCCATAATTATGTTGATTAAAAATGGCATGTGTGTATTTTTATTTTTCATGAGAAAATTGGTGGTAATTGATGTTTGATGTTATACATATCTTCTTTTTACGAAATTCCGGGGAATATCCTGAGTTCTGAAAATCTCTGTCCATCTTGTCAAAAAAGAAGTATTCAAAGATTTAAGTTATGTTTACTGTGCGTATACTGAAATCAGTTTGAGATAGAAAAAAATTAATATGGCCATATATACGGGTTCCATAAAATTACCAGACGTCTGGTATTGATCCAGGCAGTCACGAATTCAAAATTTTAGATTCTGGGTCATTCCATGTCAAATCAACACAAAAAGTGACATTTACTACATGACCACCTCAAAATTTTATGATATTAAGCTCAGTTGTTAAGATCATAGAGAAATGAATAAATACTCCGTGACAAATCTCTATCTCTCTTGGTTTTGGAGATAATTAACTTCAAAGATGGAAAAAAATCGTAAAATTTTGCATTTCTGCTTTACAAATTTAGTCATATTTTGTTCCCTAATTGTCACAAGGACTTACTTTTGCTGTTGTTAGAAAGTGTATGAATTGGGCTTTAATATCGTATATCAAATGCACATATTTTTATTTTTATTTCAAAGCAAACATTTTGACCTTTGATCTTTCATATCTCAAAATCGGACATTTTAATTTTTTCAACAAAAATGAATGTTACTATTATACTCATTTTCTATAATATCAATATCTGAAAGTATAATTTTGGGACAATCATGGGATGCTGAATTATAAATTAAAATGCAAACTGCTTGTCCTAATTTCATCACCAAAATCGCTTAGGTGACTTACCTACATACCATATCTTTACCCCCCCCCCCTCTCTCTCTCTATATATATATATATATATATATATATATATATATATATATATATTACTAACAATCTTTTTTATTGTAAAGTTCACAAACATATATATATTATATATTTTTTTAGGAGGGGGCGGGGGAGACTGAGGAAGGTTTCGTAGCTATGGAGCAAGTATTCTATGTATCTGTTAGTAAACAAACTACTGAATCATTCCACATCAAATCAACACCGACAACCTAACCTCTTAATGCTTCAATGAAATGTGGGGTATTTAGTATCATGGCATAATTAAAATTTTTGAGACTAGAAGCCTGAAGTTACAGAGAAAAAAAATTAGAACCAATTCAAAATCAATTAAAAAAAATTTTTTTTTCAAAATAAAAAGCTGCTTTGATGTTTTTAGATATGTCTTATAATTTTGTAATTATCAGTAGTTAAAGATTCATTTAATAATATTATAGTATAGAAAGACTTTATTAGTTTTTTTTAAAAAATCTTAAATATATAAAATCCTTTTTTATACATTTTATGACAATTTTCTTTCTAGATTACAGTAAAAGTTTCAGCTGAATTTAATTTAACATGGTTTATATACTGCTAACACAAACTATAAAATAAATAACTTCTTTTAATATACAATATTCTTATTAGTTCTGTTCTAGCATGCTAAGTTTCAAGTGGTTGGGTCACTACTGATTGCAAGCTAGACCTAAGACTCCTAAATGTACCCCTTATAGGAAACAATCCTATAAGGATTTTCTTCCTTTCTTTTTACTTTCTTCTATCTTTACAGGAAGAAAGTATTGGATTCATGAAAATTTTCGGCTTCCGGTTTTCAACGGATTTATACGTTTTAGAAGGTCTTGAACACGATTTGACTGTTTTTAGAAAATGTCTGTCTGTAAGTAACAAAAAATATCTGGGCATTCTCAGGACCTAATGCACGGAATTTCATAAAACTTTGGATTCAATTAGACCTTGATATAAATTTTTGGTGTAAATCGCCCAAAAGGTGGCGCTGCTATACTACATTTTCCACGATTTTCACGATAGCTATATCTCAAGAACTAATGCACAGAACTTCATCAAACTTCAGATTCTGTTTGATCTTGACATATATAGACGTTGATTACGGTTTGGTGTAAATCTCCCAACAGGTTGCTTTTTCGGGATTTACACGATTTTAGCGACAGTTATATCTGAAGAACTAATGCACGGAATTTAATAAAACTTCAGATTCTGTTAGACCTTTATATAATTTGATGCTGATTTTGGTTTATTCGTTTGGTTTATATTTTGTTGGTTCGTTTTTGGTGTATGTGAGACCTGTTTGAGATAGAAGAAAGTTTTGGGATTGGCACAACCGACTAGTTTAGGATGTGGGAGCATGAAAATATAAAACTAAAAACTGTCTGTAAACCCGGCCAAAAGTTTCGGAAAAAACATTAACTCAAACATGTGTACATTTTTACATACAGAACATATATCAAAATATCAAAAGTTTGTTTTTAAATGAATTACAGAATGTACAAAATAATGCAACAAAGCCATTATTGAGATAAATTAATTTTTACCTATCACCTGGTCAACTGATTCTGGTCTGACTCTATTCTCTTCCCACGAAATATCGATCAATCAAGTTATAAAAATATTGATTTTCTAATGATTGGTTTCTAAAAATAAAGAAAAACGGAAGAGAAAACGGATTAATACACTATAAAAACTACTCGGTAACATTTCCAAAAGTCAATGGCAGCAAAAAAAAAAAAAAAAAAAAAAAAAAAAAAACGTTACTTTTTATAAATGCGTCTTTAAATCTTTGAAATATATAGGTTTCTAAGGTTTCTGAAGATAAAGAACGCTTTTTCGGAATCATGAGTAACTCGAAAGAGGTTATTATATATTTTCGTTCGTGGTTACATTATATTTTGGTAGATTAAGAAACATTTGTCTTTTTTACAGTGTAAGACCATTTGCATATTGCGCGCATCCAATACTGGACATGACAAGGCTATTAACCTATTCCGGACTGATATGATAGCCTCCCTAGTAGTAGAAGAATGTATGTTTCACGTCAGCAGGCGCTATGTGCGCGGAGCCGGAGCCGGAAGTCGCAGGTGTGGACACCGGAAGTTGTGCGGGCTGTGAAGGTCACCGGAAGTCGCAGGTGTGGATAACAAACATGTTGAGACAGGAAGTGTAGACAGGAAATTTAACCGGAAACGCGACAGGAAGTGAATGCGATAAGGGAGAGAGGGGGAGGGCTTATTTTTGTGGGGGGCTTATGCTAACCTGAAATAAAAATGGAATTATTTCTTACAAGTATCTTTTTTTTTTTTTTTTTTTTTTTTTTTTTAACTTGAAATAATTTTTTTTTTTTTTTTGCTAACTAACACATGAAAGAAAATGGAAATCTTTCTGACTTTGTTTTACTTTATAAAAGTTAGCATGAAATTTATTTTAAGACTGGAAACGTGACAGGAAGTAAGACCAGAAACGGGATTAGACATGTTTATTTATTTATTTATTTATTTTTTAAATGGTTATCAAGAAGCAGGATGTTTGGGAGCGTGTTCGAACAGGAAAGGTGATTTGTAAGACCGGAGGTTATTAAGGTGTGAGTGATAAGGAAAGTATAGTTTTATACACATAGATTTTGTTCTTTGTAGAGGGTTAAATTATTTTTAGATGTTATTTATTTTTTAGTGTTTTGAATTTTATTTATTCTTAAACCGTTATAAATTATTTTTTTCTATCATTTTAATTTTTAGTGACACCAATTTTAGAAGTAATTGATCATTAAAAGAATTATTTTTCAACGCTGGCACAGGCATCAATTGAACCCACTATCTTCTATGTGGAAGACCAATGTGTTTATCCACTGTGCTAGCGGGAATTTGTAATGTTATCTCTTTAAATGCAAGAGATGGGGACTTCAGACATGTATTGAGATATCTTCACGGTCATTTATTGTACTTTTACTGAATGAGATAAAGTAATAGGGCGAAATTTTCTTTAGCTATTGAGTAACTCGAGAGTTTTGGTTTAATATGAATGCTATTACATCTATTTGTTTAATTTACAAACACATTTCTTTCACAACACTCTGTCAACAGATCACTTCAATATTCGAAATAATAATTTAGAGGGAAAATTTTTACTTTCTATACGAAATTTTATTTATAGAGATTGACGAAGATAGTATGCCTAATTCTTTCTTGTATTAACATTACATTCGAAATAGAGTTTTGTTACGAAAAATAACGTGTTTATACATTTTAAAAACGAAAGCAAAGTGATTTTAAAAAATGTAAATATAAACTATACACCCACGCATTTTTGTTATTGAATTAAATTACAAGGCTCAATATTGTATTCAGCGTAATATTTTCTTATAAAAGCCGTTTCACAAACTTGTATACTAAAAGTAATGTGTCATTTTTAGGGGAAAAAATTAATTCAAGTCATTGAGACTAATCCTTTATGGGGGAAAAATTTGTCATACTTCTTTGTGTTACATTATATCTTCCGTTTTTTAAGTTTACAAATTTGTGGACTAACTTAAATAATCGTTTTTAGGATACTTAAACAATATATATATATACTTTTTAATTATATAATTTTTTTAATTGACTTGTAATATAGCTTTTTTTTTCTTAAAAGGGTACTGTAGAATAACTTATCTCACAAATACTACATCCTTCTTTAGTTAAATATGTTTCACTTAAGACATGACAAAGTGTCTTAGAAACATTTCATTTTGGAGTTAAGTGATTAAACAAGAAAAATATTATTTATAAAAACACAACACATAAGACCAGTGACTGAGAGGTTCTGGTTTTAAAGCTACTAGACGTTTGGGTTTAAACTTCTCTCGCGCTCGTCGACCTAACCGTTCGGAGTTTTCTTCGAACCTTGTCAATACGAGTTAGGAGCCCTTAGAATGACCCCTAGAGTGACCTATATCCCAAGCGTAGATAATCGGTTTTAACAAATAACCAACCATCCACAACACATAAGACATTTTAGATCATTACATAAGACATTTTAGATTATTACATTTAATTAAGAAGTGATTTGACGTGCAAAATATTATTTATAAAATCATACAATAAGAGAATTTTAAAGATTTTTTCCTTTTAAATGAACAATTTTTAGTGACTATTTAACTTATTAAAGAGAGCGGGTATTTTGTTTAGAGTTATACGATTAAAATAAATTTTCAATAGATTTGACTTTATACAACCAACATTTTTAAAAAAGGGAATGGAATCTAGTTTTTATAAATTAACGTTTTTCAATTTTACAAATACTTCACACCCCGTCTTTTTTCCCCCTCTTTTAGTAGACTTTACATACATAAGACATAAAAAGCGTTTTAGAATACATCATTTAGAAATTAAGTGGTTTGATAAATAAAATATTATTTATAAAAGCAATAGATACGAGAGTAATAAGGATTTTTACTTACATATGTACGAACTTCTGATAGGTAAGACTTTCTAAATCATTGTGCAAGAATTAAGTGGTTATTGAACTTATAACATTATAGGATGAAATAATCACGTGACGTATTTTTAAACCAATAAAATGTCAGTATTTTCAAACAAATAAAAAGTTAGTATTTTTACACGAGCGCCCTCTATCATTATATAAATTTCAATGAAACGAGTTCATAACATTCTACTGTGACCTGATATCGTTGTAATAGGTTGTATTTTTCATTTAAGTTATTGTGGAACGAGTTATGAATTCTTATGTTGGTGATGTAACCAACTTGGAGTGTCAACACTCATCACCAGAGTTAAATAATCAAGAGATGGATTCTACACTTTTATCCAAAGAAGGACTCGTTTCGAATTATGAAGTGAAACTCACCTCATCAGGACTAAAGAAACAGAAGTTACCCCATGTGCGTAAGATGTGTAACACAGCATTTCCCCGAAAAGTTAACTTAGTGTTTCATATGAAAAGTCATCTAAAGGAAAAATATTTTTGCTGTGAGGTGTGTGCTGAAGTTTTTTCACAAAAGAGTGATTTACGTAATCATCAAAAGATTCACAAATTGCCCAAACAATACAAGTGTAGTGATTGCAACGAGATATTTTCAAGAATGTCTGACTTATTAATACACAAGAAGACCCATAAGATTCGTAAACAATATTCATGTGCAAAGTGTTGTGAAATATTTAAGTGTGAATCGGATTTTTTACAACATTGTGATACTTTTCATAAAGTTTTACCTAACATTGCGAAATCACCCTGTTTAAAAGATTTGTTATTTGAACTTATAGTGAAGCTTATAGATTAGTTCGAACTTATAGTGAATTAAAAGACAAAATGATATGCAAAATATATGAACTAGAATTAACAGACCAAAACATACATGTACATGCTGAGAATGCCTTTTTAAAGTTGTACAACGGCTTTGAAGATTTCACAGAACGAGTGTTTAATTGGACATTACGAAAAATTTTGAAATTAGAATTGATTACAGCTCAATATGACAGGCTTATTTGATTTGTATTATTTTAAATGATTAATAAATAGTTTGATTTCGAAAAAAAGTGTTTTCTTTAGCATACACTGTGTGACTTTTAAACTAATGTTGTGTATTTTGAATGTGTCAGACAAAACAGGAGTGTGTTGACATTTAAAAAAAAAAGATTTTACATAATATAAAAGTTTTACAATAAAAATTGACTTACCTAAAGTTTTTTCAAGATAGTCACGATATCCTTTCCATTACAATTATTTTAAGGAAATAGAATTTAATTTTGTTGTGAATAACACTTTGTTGTTAACAACACGTGGTTTGTCTTATCATAACTATGAGATCCTAAGATCACTTCCTATTAACATGATAATGAAGAGTAAAAAAAAAATGACTAATGCAAGCCGATTTTCCTGCCTAAACTTGTTATCAGCTTGCATGAGTGACTCATCTTTACATGTGTGGATTTGTATGTTGAAAAAATGATTGCTATGTTTAACCTGTGTAGACGATTTTTATCCGGAAGCTGTTTGAACTACCAAATTTCAGATATCACACATTTTACTAGAACATTTAAATATTTTAATGTCTTTTCGCCCGCAAATTGGAAACTTAGGATTATCACCTTTACATCGAGACATGGAAGGTAGAAAAATAATAACTTTACACTTAGACAATATTTTAATTTAAGAAGAATTAGACTTAACACATTGTTAGAGTTTCTTTGAAAAATATCTAGTTGGTTGTAAATTTTAGAAAATTCGACCTAACGAAATTAACACACTTAAAAATATCTAGTTGGTTATACATTTTATAAAATAAGCAACAAATAAACATTTCGATACATTGACAAAAGAAAATAATTAAGTTTAAGTAAACTTTACACTTAGACAATATTTCAAACTAAGAAAAATAATAACTTTACACTTATATAATATTTTCAACTAAGGAAAATTAATAACTTTAAAAATCAGACTTAACACATTGTTAAAGTTTTTTTAAAACAACACAATATTTTCAAAGCAGTGGAAATAGTATACCTGAAAAAAATTCAACTTAGTGGAATTTAATAGTGAAATTTTTTAACCTCACTCATTTAAAAAATAAAACTTTGTAAATTTTTTCCATTTTTAAAATAAAACTTATTTAAAAAATAAATAAGCAACTATTAAACATTTTGAATGTCTTAGACAAAGTGTGAATAAATTTGTTGAAATTATATAAAACATGAAAAATTTCATTACTTTTAAAAGAAATTTTATTTTTGGTGAAATAAACTCGAGGTATTTATTATATGTTACTTAAACTACATGAGAATTGATTGAAAATGTGTTACTTTTAATCACTCACAAGATAAGACATGATGTTACAATATACACATAGGAATGACATAGGAATTTCAGATGGGTTTTTCTCCCACACATGACGTCACTGATAACATATTTACTGATCAAGTCATAAAATCATAGTTTAGGGTAGGTTTTTAAGCACGAAGTTTAGTTGAGATTTAAGATATTTGAGAAATATAAACTACAACTTTGGCTACTTTTTGAAATTTCCCCCTACATAAGAAAAAGAACATAGAAAAATAAAATGAAAAGTCGTATTTGAATGGAATCAAATTATTATCCTTTCACTTAACAGCTGAATGCGTCGGTAATTACATCACAAAGGCACTGATAACAACTGATTGAATATATTGTGTTTCTTTTTTAAGGTTAAATTGATTTAATATTCAAGTTATTTCTTAATGATACACTTAAAAACAATAAACTTAATTAGCATTCAAAAAGCAAACGATCACATTATTGTGTAAAACAATCAAATGTTTTAAAAGTCACGAGTTAAAATTTGAAATGACTCAGAGTTTAAGTAGAATTTAGATGTGAACCTTTTAAAATGAAATAATAGTTTTTTGTATCGCCCTCTATCGGTGGGTAATAGAATTAAGAGATAATTAAAAGTTTTAACTTGAATTCGAGCCCACAACAAAAATTATTTTTCGGTTTTATAATTTAGGGTAGGTTTAACTGAGCAAGCCATGATATTGCAGTATTTATAGACGATTTAAGATATTCGATAAAGCAAATCATTTGAATTTTTAATTTAATTGAAGGGTTTACTGCTTAAAGTACTACAAAATGAGTACAACACGATGCATAGTTTTTTAATTAATTATATTTTTCGAAAGGTGACTTATTGATAAACTTAGGATTTATGTTTAAAGTGAATAAATTTGACATGTTAGGTTCACTTAATAACAGAGGGTTGAATAAGTTATTTTTAATAAAAATAAAGTTTACTAAAAGTTTTTAAAGTTAAAAAAATATAGTTTTAAAAAATTTAAAGTTTACAAAAAGTTTAAAAATCTTTAAGTAAATCAAAATTAACTTTTTAATTTTAACTATTGAGAGACTATAATCTAACTGTTTATCCTTGTAACCAACTGGTGCATATCAACTATATACTCTGTATCTGCATATGCGCAGAAAAACATAGACATTTAATCTAACTTGAGTTCGACTTTAAATTATTTGCCAACTTTTAAGTTTAATTACTATACACAACTCGATTACCTTTCCCACAAAACACCTTTCAGAAACAAAACAGAAATTAACACTTACCGAAAAACACGTCCTCTTTGGGTGTTAGTCTTCACTCAACTAACGTTTCTCCCTTATCTTTGCTAGGGGGCGCTGCAATCGCCGCTAGAGGCGTTAGTAGTCTTCAGGTGTGTGATAAGAATAAACTTTAAATCCAACTTACACTCGCTCAGTCATTCTTGCTTCTCTCTACCTTGCTAACAACCGTTTGCTGCTGGCTCATTGTTTGGTTGTTTAAACTTGTTGAATGACGTCATCATGTGTTTGTCTAAACTTGTCCAGTCTTGTTTTTATGCAGTACGTCTATTTAGATGAGTCATCACTCGTTTATCTTGGTTGACTTGTCCAAACTTGTTTTTGTGTGGCACGTCTATTTGGGTGAGTCATCGTTCGCTTATCTTGCTTTACTTGTTTGAACTTGTCTAGTATCCACCACCTCATGTCTTTTGTCATAGCTTGAATATACTTTACACCAATCACTTAAATATAAAAGTCTTGTCACAACTTACTTAAACTTTGATAAAAATATTAATTATTTATAAATTTCATCAAATTCTTATTTTTCTGATACATTTACTATGTAATTTTCGTTCAAAAATATGGTAAAGCCCGATTTTAAATCGAAGTCTAAGATAAATTCCCCAAATTTGTAACATTTTAACACTAATAATAAATATTGTAAGCACCCAGTACATACAAGTTTTGTAAAAATAATATTACTTATAGCTAACTCGTTATGTTCCATGATACAAAACTTCAATATAACTAAAATCAGTGTTAAACGAAAATCTAATCACGTGTCTTTATATATTATTTTGAAATGCAAAGCATTATATCTAAACGAATGATATAAGGAGTAGTTAGAATAGTTCTTATATTTTTGTTAGTAAAAAAATTATACACATTATCTTACAAGGTTGCAATATTCAACACACGGTTCACCATATTTTAAATCATGGTGAATCGTTTTTAAATATGGTGAACCGTGTGTTGAATATTGCAACCTTGTAAGATAATGTGTATAATTTTTTTACTAACAAAAATATAAGAACTATTCTAACTACTCCTTATATCATTCGTTTAGATATAATGCTTTGCATTTCAAAATAATATATAAAGACACGTGATTAGATTTTCGTTTAACACTGATTTTAGTTATATTGAAGTTTTGTATCATGGGACATAACGAGTTAGCTATAAGTAATATTATTTTTACAAAACTTGTATGTACTGGGTGCTTACAATATTTATTATTAGTGTTAAAATGTTACAAATTTGGGGAATTTATCTTAGACTTCGATTTAAAATCGGGCTTTACCATATTTTTGAACGAAAATTACATAGTAAATGTATCAGAAAAATAAGAATTTGATGAAATTTATAAATAATTAATATTTTTATCAAAGTTTAAGTAAGTTGTGACAAGACTTTTATATTTAAGTGATTGGTGTAAAGTATATTCAAGCTATGACAAAAGACATGAGGTGGTGGATACTAGACAAGTTCAAACAAGTAAAGCAAGATAAGCGAACGATGACTCACCCAAATAGACGTGCCACACAAAAACAAGTTTGGACAAGTCAACCAAGATAAACGAGTGATGACTCATCTAAATAGACGTACTGCATAAAAACAAGACTGGACAAGTTTAGACAAACACATGATGACGTCATTCAACAAGTTTAAACAACCAAACAATGAGCCAGCAGCAAACGGTTGTTAGCAAGGTAGAGAGAAGCAAGAATGACTGAGCGAGTGTAAGTTGGATTTAAAGTTTATTCTTATCACACACCTGAAGACTACTAACGCCTCTAGCGGCGATTGCAGCGCCGCCTAGCAAAGATAAGGGAGAAACGTTAGTTGAGTGAAGACTAACACCCAAAGAGGACGTGTTTTTCGGTAAGTGTTAATTTCTGTTTTGTTTCTGAAAGGTGTTTTGTGGGAAAGGTAATCGAGTTGTGTATAGTAATTAAACTTAAAAGTTGGCAAATAATTTAAAGTCGAACTCAAGTTAGATTAAATGTCTATGTTTTTCTGCGCATATGCAGATACAGAGTATATAGTTGATATGCACCAGTTGGTTACAAGGATAAACAGTTAGATTATAGTCTCTCAATAGTTAAAATTAAAAAGTTAATTTTGATTTACTTAAAGATTTTTAAACTTTTTGTAAACTTTAAATTTTTTAAAACTATATTTTTTTAACTTTAAAAACTTTTAGTAAACTTTATTTTTATTAAAAATAACTTATTCAACCCTCTGTTATTAAGTGAACCTAACATGTCAAATTTATTCACTTTAAACATAAATCCTAAGTTTATCAATAAGTCACCTTTCGAAAAATATAATTAATTAAAAAACTATGCATCGTGTTGTACTCATTTTGTAGTACTTTAAGCAGTAAACCCTTCAATTAAATTAAAAATTCAAATGATTTGCTTTATCGAATATCTTAAATCGTCTATAAATACTGAAATATCATGGCTTGCTCAGTTAAACCTACCCTAAATTATAAAACCGAAAAATAATTTTTGTTGTGGGCTCGAATTCAAGTTAAAAATTTTAATTATCTCTTAATTCTATTACCCACCGATAGAGGGCGATACAAAAAACTATTATTTCATTTTAAAAGGTTCACATCTAAATTCTACTTAAACTCTAAGTCATTTCAAATTTTAACTCGTGACTTTTAAAACATTTGATTGTTTTACACAATAATGTGATCGTTTGCTTTTTGAATGCTAATTAAGTTTATTGTTTTTAAGTGTATCATTAAGAAATAACTTGAATATTAAATCAATTTAACCTTAAAAAAGAAACACAATATATTCAATCAGTTGTTATCAGTGCCTTTGTGATGTAATTACCGACGCATTCAGCTGTTAAGTGAAAGGATAATAATTTGATTCCATTCAAATACGACTTTTCATTTTATTTTTCTATGTTCTTTTTCTTATGTAGGGGGAAATTTCAAAAAGTAGCCAAAGTTGTAGTTTATATTTCTCAAATATCTTAAATCTCAACTAAACTTCGTGCTTAAAAACCTACCCTAAACTATGATTTTATGACTTGATCAGTAAATATGTTATCAGTGACGTCATGTGTGGGAGAAAAACCCATCTGAAATTCCTATGTCATTCCTATGTGTATATTGTAACATCATGTCTTATCTTGTGAGTGATTAAAAGTAACACATTTTCAATCAATTCTCATGTAGTTTAAGTAACATATAATAAATACCTCGAGTTTATTTCACCAAAAATAAAATTTCTTTTAAAAGTAATGAAATTTTTCATGTTTTATATAATTTCAACAAATTTATTCACACTTTTTCTAAGACATTCAAAATGTTTAATAGTTGCTTATTTATTTTTTAAATAAGTTTTATTTTAAAAATGGAAAAAATTTACAAAGTTTTATTTTTTAAATGAGTGAGGTTAAAAAATTTCACTATTAAATTCCACTAAGTTGAATTTTTTTCAGGTATACTATTTCCACTGCTTTGAAAATATTGTGTTGTTTTAAAAAAACTTTAACAATGTGTTAAGTCTGATTTTTAAAGTTATTAATTTTCCTTAGTTGAAAATATTATATAAGTGTAAAGTTATTATTTTTCTTAGTTTGAAATATTGTCTAAGTGTAAAGTTTACTTAAACTTAATTATTTTCTTTTGTCAATGTATCGAAATGTTTATTTGTTGCTTATTTTATAAAATGTATAACCAACTAGATATTTTTAAGTGTGTTAATTTCGTTAGGTCGAATTTTCTAAAATTTACAACCAACTAGATATTTTTCAAAGAAACTCTAACAATGTGTTAAGTCTAATTCTTCTTAAATTAAAATATTGTCTAAGTGTAAAGTTATTATTTTTCTACCTTCCATGTCTCGATGTAAAGGTGATAATCCTAAGTTTCCAATTTGCGGGCGAAAAGACATTAAAATATTTAAATGTTCTAGTAAAATGTGTGATATCTGAAATTTGGTAGTTCAAACAGCTTCCGGATAAAAATCGTCTACACAGGTTAAACATAGCAATCATTTTTTCAACATACAAATCCACACATGTAAAGATGAGTCACTCATGCAAGCTGATAACAAGTTTAGGCAGGAAAATCGGCTTGCATTAGTCATTTTTTTTTTACTCTTCGTTATCATGTTAATAGGAAGTGATCTTAGGATCTCATAGTTATGATAAGACAAACCACGTGATGTTAACAACAAAGTGTTATTCACAACAAAATTAAATTCTATTTCCTTAAAATAATTGTAATGGAAAGGATATCGTGACTATCTTGAAAAAACTTTAGGTAAGTCAATTTTTATTGTAAAACTTTTATATTATGTAAAATCTTTTTTTTTTAAATGTCAACACACTCCTGTTTTGTCTGACACATTCAAAATACACAACATTAGTTTAAAAGTCACACAGTGTATGCTAAAGAAAACACTTTTTTTCGAAATCAAACTATTTATTAATCATTTAAAATAATACAAATCAAATAAGCCTGTCATATTGAGCTGTAATCAATTCTAATTTCAAAATTTTTCGTAATGTCCAATTAAACACTCGTTCTGTGAAATCTTCAAAGCCGTTGTACAACTTTAAAAAGGCATTCTCAGCATGTACATGTATGTTTTGGTCTGTTAATTCTAGTTCATATATTTTGCATATCATTTTGTCTTTTAATTCACTATAAGTTCGAACTAATCTATAAGCTTCACTATAAGTTCAAATAACAAATCTTTTAAACAGGGTGATTTCGCAATGTTAGGTAAAACTTTATGAAAAGTATCACAATGTTGTAAAAAATCCGATTCACACTTAAATATTTCACAACACTTTGCACATGAATATTGTTTACGAATCTTATGGGTCTTCTTGTGTATTAATAAGTCAGACATTCTTGAAAATATCTCGTTGCAATCACTACACTTGTATTGTTTGGGCAATTTGTGAATCTTTTGATGATTACGTAAATCACTCTTTTGTGAAAAAACTTCAGCACACACCTCACAGCAAAAATATTTTTCCTTTAGATGACTTTTCATATGAAACACTAAGTTAACTTTTCGGGGAAATGCTGTGTTACACATCTTACGCACATGGGGTAACTTCTGTTTCTTTAGTCCTGATGAGGTGAGTTTCACTTCATAATTCGAAACGAGTCCTTCTTTGGATAAAAGTGTAGAATCCATCTCTTGATTATTTAACTCTGGTGATGAGTGTTGACACTCCAAGTTGGTTACATCACCAACATAAGAATTCATAACTCGTTCCACAATAACTTAAATGAAAAATACAACCTATTACAACGATATCAGGTCACAGTAGAATGTTATGAACTCGTTTCATTGAAATTTATATAATGATAGAGGGCGCTCGTGTAAAAATACTAACTTTTTATTTGTTTGAAAATACTGACATTTTATTGGTTTAAAAATACGTCACGTGATTATTTCATCCTATAATGTTATAAGTTCAATAACCACTTAATTCTTGCACAATGATTTAGAAAGTCTTACCTATCAGAAGTTCGTACATATGTAAGTAAAAATCCTTATTACTCTCGTATCTATTGCTTTTATAAATAATATTTTATTTATCAAACCACTTAATTTCTAAATGATGTATTCTAAAACGCTTTTTATGTCTTATGTATGTAAAGTCTACTAAAAGAGGGGGAAAAAAGACGGGGTGTGAAGTATTTGTAAAATTGAAAAACGTTAATTTATAAAAACTAGATTCCATTCCCTTTTTTAAAAATGTTGGTTGTATAAAGTCAAATCTATTGAAAATTTATTTTAACCGTATAACTCTAAACAAAATACCCGCTCTCTTTAATAAGTTAAATAGTCACTAAAAATTGTTCATTTAAAAGGAAAAAATCTTTAAAATTCTCTTATTGTATGATTTTATAAATAATATTTTGCACGTCAAATCACTTCTTAACTAAATGTAATAATCTAAAATGTCTTATGTAATGATCTAAAATGTCTTATGTGTTGTGGATGGTTGGTTATTTGTTAATACCGATTATCTACGCTTGGGATATAGGTCACTCTAGTGGTCATTCTAAGGGCTCCTAACTCGTATTGACAAGGTTCGAAGAAAACTCCGAACGGTTAGGTCGACGAGCGCGAGAGAAGTTTAAACCCAAACGTCTAGTAGCTTTAAAACCAGAACCTCTCAGTCACTGGTCTTATGTGTTGTGTTTTTATAAATAATATTTTTCTTGTTTAATCACTTAACTCCAAAATGAAATGTTTCTAAGACACTTTGTCATGTCTTAAGTGAAACATATTTAACTAAAGAAGGATGTAGTATTTGTGAGATAAGTTATTCTACAGTACCCTTTTAAGAAAAAAAAAGCTATATTACAAGTCAATTAAAAAAATTATATAATTAAAAAGTATATATATATATTGTTTAAGTATCCTAAAAACGATTATTTAAGTTAGTCCACAAATTTGTAAACTTAAAAAACGGAAGATATAATGTAACACAAAGAAGTATGACAAATTTTTCCCCCATAAAGGATTAGTCTCAATGACTTGAATTAATTTTTTCCCCTAAAAATGACACATTACTTTTAGTATACAAGTTTGTGAAACGGCTTTTATAAGAAAATATTACGCTGAATACAATATTAAGCCTTGTAATTTAATTCAATAACAAAAATGCGTGGGTGTATAGCTTATATTTACATTTTTTAAAATCACTTTGCTTTCGTTTTTAAAATGTATAAACACGTTATTTTTCGTAACAAAACTCTATTTCGAATATAATGTTAATACAAGAAAGAATTAGGCATACTATCTTCGTCAATCTCTATAAATAAAATTTCGTATAGAAAGTAAAAATTTTCCCTCTAAATTATTATTTCGAATATTGAAGTGATCTGTTGACAGAGTGTTGTGAAAGAAATGTGTTTGTAAATTAAACAAATAGATGTAATAGCATTCATATTAAACCAAAACTCTCGAGTTACTCAATAGCTAAAGAAAATTTCGCCCTATTACTTTATCTCATTCAGTAAAAGTACAATAAATGACCGTAAAGATATCTCAATACATGTCTGAAGTCCCCATCTCTTGCATTTAAAGAGATAACATTACAAGTTCCCGCTAGCACAGTGGATAAACACATTGGTCTTCCACATAGAAGATAGTGGGTTCAATTGATGCCTGTGCCAGCGTTGAAAAATAATTCTTTTAATGATCAATTACTTCTAAAATTGGTGTCACTAAAAATTAAAATGATAGAAAAAAATAATTTATAACGGTTTAAGAATAAATAAAATTCAAAACACTAAAAAATAAATAACATCTAAAAATAATTTAACCCTCTACAAAGAACAAAATCTATGTGTATAAAACTATACTTTCCTTATCACTCACACCTTAATAACCTCCGGTCTTACAAATCACCTTTCCTGTTCGAACACGCTCCCAAACATCCTGCTTCTTGATAACCATTTAAAAAAAAAAAAATAAATAAATAAACATGTCTAATCCCGTTTCTGGTCTTACTTCCTGTCACGTTTCCAGTCTTAAAATAAATTTCATGCTAACTTTTATAAAGTAAAACAAAGTCAGAAAGATTTCCATTTTCTTTCATGTGTTAGTTAGCAAAAAAAAAAAAAAAAATTATTTCAAGTTAAAAAAAAAAAAAAAAAAAAAAAAGATACTTGTAAGAAATAATTCCATTTTTATTTCAGGTTAGCATAAGCCCCCCACAAAAATAAGCCCTCCCCCTCTCTCCCTTATCGCATTCACTTCCTGTCGCGTTTCCGGTTAAATTTCCTGTCTACACTTCCTGTCTCAACATGTTTGTTATCCACACCTGCGACTTCCGGTGACCTTCACAGCCCGCACAACTTCCGGTGTCCACACCTGCGACTTCCGGCTCCGGCTCCGCGCACATAGCGCCTGCTGACGTGAAACATACATTCTTCTACTACTCTCCCTCCCGCTCAATTGACCGAGAGATGCCGGATCCGGTCCGGTCCCCAAGCTAGGCCCGACGCGTCATCGCCCCCAAACTCTGGCGTGTGGAAGCCCATAAGAGCGAACTACACTTTGGAGACTAGCGTGAAGCCAGTACCTGAGAATTACTCTACCGACAGCTCGGATCATGGAAAGCCTACAAAGGCGGACCACTTGCTCCTCACCGGCGGACAAAAATAACATAAAACACGAAATATTAGTAAAAATAAATGACAAGAAAGACATAAAAAAAATTGGATGATTAGTTCCCCCTACCCTACGCACCCCAGGTATTCTTACCATCTGTAATCTGAAAAATATCCGCATTCTTTTGTGCAACCCTGTATATAATCTATAGATTTGTATATATATTAAATAGTGTGCTAGACTTTAGTTTAGATAGGAAATGCATAGTTGAAAATCCCCCTTCAGCAATTTCTGTCAATCAGCGGAAATTTACTTAAATTCTTTTGTGCAGCCCTGTATATGATTTATAGAATTTATACGCACCATGTAATATGCGAAAAAACTGTGCAATTTCAAAACATATATCACAATTGAAAACGTACTTCCAGCAATTATTGCTCATAGTCAGTAACTGTAAGCCAAATTTTTGTTTGTTTGTCCCTGTAAATGAATGATAAATGTTTGCACTCTTATATTCTACAGAAAGGAAACATTATGCGAAATAGTATATAACATCATTAAAAATACACCGCAAACAATTTTTTTGCATGATCCATAATGCAACGGCATTCTTTTCAATGTCCCTGCTAACGAACTATAAATGCTAACATTCCATTTCCATTAGCGAACATTCCATAGTGAACCTCAACAATTATAGGGCAATCCGAGTATATTTACGAGAGTACGCACGCGCGAACAGACGGCTGACAGACGAATCGAAGTCATAAACGCACTTATCAAGTATGTTGGAAAATGTTTAAAAAAAAAAAAAAAAAAAAAAAAAAAAAAACTGTAAATTTTTTTTTGCATAAATAATTTATTTTTTGAAAAAAGGATACCGAATGAAGGGCTACCAAAATCGGGAGAACCCAAAGCCACCGCCCCGTGAGATTGGTGCTTTAAGCAGGCTCTGATCAGTGCGCAGATTAGTCATAAAAGGTTCACTGCCCCTTACATAAAATATTGTATCAAACATCATTCTTAATTTGATATAATGCATTCGAGAACAGTCAAAGCTTTAAACAAATATCCTGGATTTCCCGTTTTATCAAATGTCGCTAAACTTAAGTTAAGCAAACAAACTTAAAGGGAAAAGAAAAAAAAAACGAAATATTTGTTTTTTTCTACCTAATCTCTTGTTGTTAGATATTCAACTTAAAATGACAAGTTTTATCTGTCTTCCCCATTCTTATCTTCTGCATGTAAAGTTTTAAAAGTTTACAAAATTCTCAGTTTCTTTGTAAGAGCCGTGACAAAACACAGTGTTCTGTGTTCAGTTAGACATAGCTTTCAATGTATGTGTGTTTTTTTAGAAATTAGACTTTTCTGTGTTCAGAATGAAATGACGGCGGTAAAAATACTTCCCGGTAAATTTGCTCAAATGACTTGTCAAGAAACTTAACTTTTCAGAGGTAATTTGTATTTTTATTATTTCAATTTTGTGTGTGTGTTTTAAGGGGTAGAGGCAGTTTTTTATTTTTTATTTTATTTTATTTTATTTTATTTTATTTTTTGTGGGGGGGGGGGGGGTATAATTTTTCTATTTCTTTTATTTTGTATTTTTTGCATCCCTCAAGAATGTGTATAGATTGTTGCCCTAAAGCGGTTTCGTGACATTCCAATTCCTCACAATATTTTTGCTCATTGAATCTAACGCTTTGAATAAATCTTTAAACTTGTTTTTTTCGAAAATATATTTTTCCAACTGGGCGACCATTTTTCTCGAGAACTATTCGACCGATTTCATTCTTTTTTTTATTTAAAAGAAAGCTAATCGTTTTTGCTGGAGCTTATACAACCGAAAATTATAATTTTCATTGATTATTCTTTTCAGCTCGCAAAAGATAAAAAAAGAGGCGAAAAAAAGGACCGCCATTTTATCAAAAATCAACTTTTTAAACTAAATGTTGGCATTAGCTCCAGAAAATTTAATGTCTTTTCATAATTTGGCGACCCAATTTATTTCAGATGCTTGTGACCAGAGAAAAACTGTCGCCTGATTGGAAGTTCACGGCGTGCTCTCTCGTCGCACAAGACGTTTTTTTTTTTTTTTTTTTTTTTTTTTTTTTTTTTTTTTTTTTTTTACACACACAAAAAAAAATAAATAAGTGAAATGTCAATAAATATACCACAAAAAGTCTGAAGGGGATATATCTTTTCATTGTAACTGGAAAGAAATCGTAAACATCACGTGAATTTTAGGTAAAAGAAGTAGACCCCCCCCCCCCTCCTCCTTAAATTTATCATTCATTTTCTAATTTAACCTTCCAGGTGAGCGCGCTGTCCCAAATTTTACGACAAATGTGATTTTTCCGAAACTTTGTTCGCACAAATAGCATTGAAATTAAAATTAAATTTTTACTGCTGGTATGTACAATTGCTTTTCTAACATTTCTCTTATTACTGTTATGAAATATAAAAAATAATAGCGTAGCTATTAATGCGCAAAATATAAGTCACGCTCCTGCCCCTGTAAAAAATTAAAGAGCACCCGCTGAAAAGGTTAAATTTTAAATAAGAATGAAGTATTACATTCTGCAAATTAATTTGATGCTTTTCCTAATCTTACTTTTAAGCATGATTAAATATTGCTTGTCCTTTCATTCATATACACAGCATTAAAAATGAATATCCAATATTCAGTTACATAACAGGTATCCTAGTCGCGGTTTCGATTACGTAATCGAAATGCATGATCGAAATAGTTCTTTTTTTTTTCGTTAACTATTTAAGTGAAAAAAAGGATTTTTAGATTTTCAAGTGTGAAAGTATAGACCTATGAATGTGAGGGAAAAAAAGTGTATCAGTACAAATTAGTTTGAAAATAATTGCTCATAAGCGGTTATTCTGAAACTTTTATTTGTAATTCCACCTACACTGCAAAAAATTGTTGATTTTACGGTATAATACTGGCACTCCAGCTGCCAGAGTTATACCGTAAAATTAACAGTAATAAACAGTAAAATAAGCAGTAATACACTGCCGTGCAAAAAATCAAATTTTTTTTTTTTTTCATTCTAAATCTTGCGTCAGATTTGTGTGACTTTTATTTTTTGAAAGTGGGCTTCCGGTTGTACTTTTATTTATTGCAGGTTATGTTAAGAAAAATTATTTTTATTTTTATTTTTCAGGTAAAAATAACGATATTATTTGAATATTAATGGTAATATATAATACTTTACTTCATTATATATGTCCATCTATTTCTTTTAAAAACTTATACGTTTTAAAAAATTAAAATAAAAAATTACATAAAACTTAAAAATTATATTTAAAAAATATTTTGTAACCTAAATGTTTTAACATAAAAAGTCTGTATTGTTTTCATTGCTGAAGACTAAGTTCTTTATATTTTGATATTTTCTCCGAGAATTATTCTAATTTTCATCATTATCTATTAACTTGCATAATACAACAACCAAACTTCTAGAAAAAAAACTGTTTAACATACACACAGAAAAAAAAAACTCGTTTTTAAAGCAAATGTTTTAATTAAAGAGTTTAATTGTTTGCTGTCATTTATTTATAAACTGTAATAACTTATAAACAAAATACATATATACATAATTGTATGCAATTCAACTTTTGGCCTTCTTTTATGATAATCGTTTGATATTCACCATTCGATTAACTTACAGGATATCTATATAGTGATATCTACCAATAGAACATGACCGAGAGTTCATTGTACACGTCGGATATAATGTTTACAAATCATTCTCATTAGAAACGGTATTGATAT
This sequence comes from Maratus michaelseni, assembly GCA_963931845.1. NCBI lineage: Eukaryota > Metazoa > Arthropoda > Arachnida > Araneae > Salticidae > Maratus > Maratus michaelseni. Next base: position 316,166,499 of record OZ007587.1, on the reverse strand, counting down.
TCGGTCTTTGCCGTTTCTTTTGATGAATTTATTAAGAGGCTACTTTAATTACATAAAGACAAAGAACAGCAAAAGAACGCTCCCATAGGTTTAACTTTAACTTAGGAGTATCTTCGCTTGAAACTAGCATTTGACACACTGTCTGTCTTTCTTTCTCACACACGCGCTCGCTTTTTTTCCTTTTCTTCTTCAGAAAAGAAAGATTAATATTATATTCTACGCTGTCTCAGTGTTTGTGGTATTTATTGTTCAGTAGTGTATCGAGAAGTTGTTATTATCTATATTTGTTAATTTCAAATTAAAATATTTTCATTGAATATGACGTTTACATGTAAAACATGTTACGATTTATTTGAGCAAAGACCTTTCTTTGGGTAAATTTCTCCATCAAAATCCATTTCATTCGTATCTCTTGCGTGTGTTTCTGTTTATTCTTTTCAATTTCCGCTTGCTCTTTCTGCACAGAATATACTAGTTTCTGAAGGTTGTATGCATGATGATTTTGCTTCGAATATATAACTTAGTTTAAAAGAAGCTTAGGCAGAAAGTTTTAAAGCGTGAAATAGAGAAGTCATTTAGTAATGTTTACGAAATGAAGTAAACATGAATTGAAACTGGGCCAGAACAGTTTCTGCAAGAAATCTCTGGAAGAATGGCAGGGTGCCACGGAATCAACAGCACAGTAAACTTGTGGGAATGTTTGTACATCAGCTTACTGAAATTAAATAGATATATCTGTGTGATGAAAATTGTATAGCTTTAAAGCATGAGGGCAAATCTTTCAGTAAAAGCAAACACAACAAATTTTAACATTTGCGCTTTTATTTAAATTCAAATAAGCAACAAATGCTATCAAAATAATAATAATTATTATTATTTTAAGATTACAGTTATATAGTTTCATTAATTTGTTTAAATATAATAGGAGTAATTTGAGTTGCTGATATTTAAGCAGAGTAAATAATGATAATAATACAAAAATGTAACTATAAACTATGTCAGTGCATTAAAGTAGCAATTTTATTCACACATAGCTTTTTCGAAGTAAGATGTCATATTTGCAGACGAAAAACATATTTAAAATAACTTACAAAAATGAACAACATACTTACCAACATCTGCAGAATGCCCAAAGTTTTTACGATAAACAGTCAATGATTACAGAACAACGAAACTTTACAAAATTACGGACTATCTCTCTCTCTCTCTCTCTTTTTTTTTTTTTTTTTTTTTTTTTAATCAATTTTCTTGATTTTCTCTACTGTGTGAGAATTCCTGACTGTAATTACAGCTTTCTTGCAATGTATCGGACTCATAATAGTGAAGGATTGCTGTTGCGCATTAGGCAATGCTGTGAGTGATCCTTCGTCGGCTTGTAAGCTTGTGGCATTATTATTATTATTATTATTATTATTATTATCATTATTATTTAATAATATAAATTTTATTCAAGAATTATTTATTTAAATAAAAATAATAAAATATTTTTAATAATATATTTATTCGATATACAATATACTCAATAATATATTTATTCGATATTTCTTGGCAATGCTGCGAGTGACCCTTCGTCGGCTCGGAAGCTTGTGGCATTATTATTATTATTATTATTTAATGATATAAATTTTATTCAAGAATTCTTTATTTAAATAAAAATAATCAAATATTTTTAATAATATATTTCTTTGATATACAATATACTCAATAATATATTTCCTCGATATTTCTTCGTATATATCAATACTATATTTCTTCGATATTTCTTCGTATATATCAATACTATATTTCTTCGATATTTCTTCGTATATATCAATACACTGGTGGAAATTGATTTATGAAAACACGTTTTTTTGACAAAAACTTCTGTAATATTCATTAAAAATGAATGAAATTTCAAGGGATATACATAGTACGTATGACAAATCTCTTACAAAAATAAATATTCACACATAATATTAAACATAAACAAAAAGTCAAAAATTAATTTTCGTAATATGCGAACATGGAAATTGATTTATGAAATATCACATTTCATTGGTTATTCCGAAGCAATGGGACAAAAATTTGCATAAAACAAGGTAACGTGACCTGCAAAGTAGACATAAAAAGCGTTGTACAGTGAAAGCAATACGTTTCATTTACAATTTTCGCGATGGGTAAACGAAAGATTTTGTCTGAGGAAGAAAGAGGTAAAATCGACGCATATTTAGAATGTGAAAAGTCTGTCCCGGAAATTAGTAAATTAATTAAAAGATCTGTTGGTGTGATATATAACTATAGAAAAGATCCAGCAAATTATGGCAAAAATTTTAACAAAAAAGGTCATCCACGTTTAAGCAAGAGACAGAAAGGGGGGATTCTTCAATTTGCATCGAAAGCTAGTCACAGTTCAAAGCAGATTTGTGCAGATCTATCCCTGCCTGTTACTTCTAGAAGAGTTAGGTAAATTTTACATTCTTCACGGAGCTTGAAATGGTCGAAAATGACGCCGTGTCCAAAGTTACTTCTGCGTCACAAGCAGATGCGTTTGCAGTATTGCGAGAAGTACATGGCAATGGGTGACAATTGGAAGAAATTCATTTTCTCTGACGAAAAAAGATTTAATTTGGATGGCCCAGATGGTTTGAGGTATTATTGGAGAGATCTCCGAAAAGAACCGAAATCTACATTCAGCAGAAATTTTGGTGGCGGAAGTTTGATGATTTGGGCAGCGATTGCTTATGATGGCAAAAGTGAAATTGTATTTTTAAACGGTCGCCAGAACTCTTTTGATTACAGTTTAGTTTTAGAAAATTCACTTCTTCCATTTGCATGGCAATATTATGGTTTAGATTATATCTTCATGCAAGATAATGCAAGTATTCACATTTCAAATACAGTGAAAGATTGGTTTAACGAACAGAATATTGTTCTTTTAGATCATCCACCTATTAGTATCACCTATTTTAGCTAAATGTATAGACCAACTTTTATGAAAGTCTCAAAAACATATCTTGAAAATTCTGATAGTAATCGTCGATAGAATAAGCTTGAATTTCGCTGTTCCCAAAACAAAGCAAAAAGATGAGGGGTTGTATCCAAATATACTAGCTTATGAAAGTTGACATAATAAGAATGAAGTGTCCTCATTCTATATTTGATACAACCCCTCATCTTTTTGCTTCCGTTTGGGAACAGCGAATTTCGAGCTTATTCTATCGACGATTACTATCAGAATTTTCAAGCTATGTTTTTGAGACACTTATAAAAGTTGGTCTATACATTTAGCTAAAATATCATGCACAGTATATTTTGATTGAATTCGCGCATGCGCAGTGAAATAATATTTATTAAACCTGCTCATTTTTCATACAATTTTTATTATTTTTGAATTTTGACTGCAGGGTATTGTGTATACCTTTGTTTGTCATATTTTCTGAAAATAACTTGTTTTTATATTAAAAACTCTGCAAATTATAAGCAAAAAACTTGGTAAAATTTGGGACTGTTTTTATAAAAACCTGAATTTCTCTTCGAGTATACATGCTATCTTCATAAAATTGAACCCAAATTATTACAATAAGCCACTTAATCATAATCTACAGTTTGAATGCTTTTGCACTATTAGTTTTTACAGGGTTATCCAAAAGATATTCGTTTTTCTTCAATTTGTTGACGGCTCCTTATGGGGTTTCGGGAACAAATATTCGCGGAAATATATGACGTTTATCATGTTGTTTACACTCCTGAAGTATCAGGATAATTCCTCATGTATCTTTCCAGATATTTAACAAAACGTCTAAAATCGCAAGTGACCGGTCATCATTGGAAATATAGTGTATATTTCTTTGATATAGTTTCTATATACACTTCGATACGTACTTCGATTTGTATTCGTATAATACTTCGAAAACTATTAATTGAATATGCATCTAGATTCTTATTCATATTTTGAATTAAGCTTTTGCCTATTTTGAGAGGAAGGGGTGAATAACACATAGTGGATAGGAGGTTTTTTTTTTTTTTTTTTTTTTTTTTTTTTCAATACAATAAATATTATTGTTCTTTTGTTTTAATTGTGGTTTTGGGGACTATATTGGGTTATGCTGTTTGCGATCCTGTAGACGCACTGTTTCGACTAATTGTAACATACTTCAAAGAGTTATCACCAAATGTTGGCAAATATGAAACTATATGAAACTATATTTAAAAAAAATCCACTTTTAATTAAATTTTCATGGAGTTAAAAAAGATCAAAATGTGAGGATGCTATTGTTAAATTCATATGACAAATTTAATTTATATCTTCCCAAAAAATCAACCCATTTAAAATTTTTGTTTTCAGTGCCATACATTAAATAAGACCCAATCATATTCCATGTATTATTTTTTTTAAACTCAAAAGCATGTTTAATTATGAAAATTTATAACATTAACAAAATTATGAGTTATAACCTACATCAATTTTTGCACAAACAGAATGGGCATCGTTAAAAACATGGGTGGTAAGTTTATAGTTCATTCCAATCAGTATTTTTCGTGATACAGCGAAATTTTGCTTTTTTCGAAGGTCTAAACGTCTAAAGGGATAGTATTCTGCTACCGTTAATTCACATATAAAAAAATCAAACACAGACACCAGAAAATTTACGTGAAAGTTTCTTTAAAATTAAATTTGGGAAATGAGTGTTTATTTTAGTTTATATTATACATAGATTGCCTCAACAATTTTATTGGTGTCATCATAGATATTTTCCCATGATATACCTTCATTTAATTTTCCTAAGTTTGTAGATATACCGCTAATATATTTTCTTTAAAAAAAATTTTAAAATTTAATAAAAGGTATATAAACTATACATTTTCTGGTCTTACTTGATCCAGGGAACTCATAAAAAGTGTCGAAAATGAAACCATTAAAATATTTACCATTAAAATTTTGAAGTCAGCCCAATTTTTATTATGTAGACGAACAATGTTTAAAAAAATGTATTCATATTATGAAAAAAAAAAAAACATTATTCCAAGTCTAAAGACACTCTGCCAAAAAAAAAACGTTTCTTTTACGGTATAATACTGACACTCCAGCTGTCAGTATTATACCGTAAAATTAACAGTAAAATAAGCAGTAATACGCTACCGCGCATTATACTGTAAAATCAACATTTTTTTTTTACAGTGCACCTTTGTTGTGATTTTATGGTAAACGATCTGCAAATAAAAGGTTATATCTCTTTTTTTTTTTTTTTTGCATTGACTGTACATTAATGATACTATTTTAAACTAAGTATATATTTAAATTAAAGTGTAATTACTGCTTTAAAGGGATAAAAACATAACACAAAAGGCTTAAAAATACTTTGTAATATAAAGATGTCATATGTTTCATGCGCTCTAACGGCGGCTTCTTCAAGATCAAAATGATAAATAAACTATTTTCGCAAAGTTTTTGAAAATGATAAACACAAATCACGAGATCACATGTACAATGTAAGCAGGTGCTTAAATTGGTCAAACTGGAAACGTAAAAATTATTATTTTATTGCTTTTTTAATTTGTTCGCGTGCCAAAGCTTAGATAATTCAAAAGAGGCAGATTCATTGCATATGTTCTCATTTCGCAAATATATTTTTATTGATTTACGGATAATGGATGGGAAATAAACTATTGGTGGAAAAATTATTGTACTATTCTTAAAATCAATCTTCAAAGGCTCTATTCTATGGACCAGGACAGATGGAACATTACAATACTATAGGAATGACATACAGAAAATTTAAAACGAGAATAAAAGAACATATGGCAGATATCAAATATGACAGAAGAACTACAGCTTTGGCTGGACTACATAGAATAGAGCCTTTGCAGATTGATTTCAAGAATAGTAAAATAATTTTTCCATCAAGAGTTTATTCCCCATCCCTTATCCGTGAATCAATAGAAATATATATTTGCGAAACGAGAACATATGCAATGAGTTAGCCTTTTTTGAATTATCTAAAATTTAGCACGCGGTGATTTACAAATTAAAAAAGCAATAAAATAATAATTTTCACTTTTCCAGTTTGACCAATTTAAGCACCTGCTTACATTGTACATGTGATCTCGTGATTTGTGTTTATCATTTCAAAAACTTTACGAAAATAGTTTATTTATCATTTTGACCTTGAAGAAGTTGCCGTTAGAGTGCTTGAAACATATGTCATCTTTGTATTAAAAGGTATTTTTAAACCTTTTCTGTAATGTTTTTTATCACTTTTAGCAGTAATTACATGTTTAATTTAACGTTAACAAGTGATTTTATTATAATTATTTGTAAGTATATCTTATTAAACTTTTTATATAGATGCAAGATTCAGCAAGTGCTTTTTAAATGTTTCTAACAAAATGGGCTTTGTGCCAGGGATAATTGAGAAAATCGTATCTTATTGACTGTTTTGCTCAAGTTGTTGCGTTAAGAGTTTCAATTATTATCGAGGTGTGTTAATGGCCGCCTGGATTTTTGTCAATAGAGCTTGGAATATATTCACGCACTACACGATTCTTATTGCCCTATTACTTTTTCACTTTTTAGAAAACTTGGACAAGGGTGCAAATAGAGCCAACAGGTTAACTTATTTTCCACATTAACAAGATAAAAATTTCGATTTTAAAATATTAAAACAAAGAAAAATATAAATACGAAATTTATCAACTTGCATTTTTACTTATTATATTTCAATTAATCGGAACACTTCCAAGTAATCTTTTAAAATCAAAATAACTTTTCAAAACTTTTAAAAACATCTAAAACATCTTTTAAAAGGAAAACGCATATTTTGATGATATGGATGAAAATAATCTACATTTATAACACGCACAGTTTAAAAGTACTAAATGTTTAATATAATGTTTCTCAAATAATAAAAGAAAATGTGCTCGTGATGTAATTTTAAATCGAATTGTTCTTTGTCTGCATCTTTTTTTTTCTTTTTTTCATTCGATTTTTAATATTTTGATATCCAATAAAATATTTATACCTATAGATTTATAGAAGAAATTATTATGACAGCACTTTAGAAGTATTTTTCAAAATAAAAAGTATTTATATTTTTACTTTAAAATTACTCGATATCATAACTAAATTATGATCGGTTCTTGAGTCTGCTTTAAATAACAAAAAGAAGACAATTTTATCCTACTAAATATATTTTTTAGGATCCATTTTCTTGTTACCATGTCCTTTCGTCACTTTAAAGCTTTAAATTTCGACATATAAATTCTCCATGAGCAACTTTTCACAGCGCTACGACTTGAGATATTCGTCTGCATTAATTCTGTTCTAACCAGGGAAAAAGGAAGAAAATTATCCGTAAAAAGTAAATTTTCGCCCTTGTCTAAATAAATCAAATTTCTTGTTGAAAGCTCTTTTCTGAGTATGACAACACCAAATCCGTCACATTGGGAAACACAATTTTCAACCTGTAATCATCTCACTATCAGCTTTTTTTAACAGCCAAATGTTTATTTGGTTTTCCAAAATAGAACTTAGAAAACAGAAAAAAGAATAAGAGAGAGATAAGAAAAGAGCTAGTGAGTTTGGTCTTAAATTTAGGTAAGGGATTTTACGTTCAACATTAACTGCAAGAATAAGTTTTATGACGTCAAACGCGCTGCCAACCTCTCGGTTTCTGGCTAAACATTTGAAATATATGTGTTCGTCCTTGCCCCGTCATTATAGCTTATTTATAGCTGAAGCTAAGTAATAAAAAGGCGTCTCGCTTTTTATTAGTTAGCCAATCTATTTTCTCGGTTATTTTCTTTTAATGATTTGTGAAGTAAGCACAATATTTTTTTGCGCCAAATGGTATAAATTTAAGTCCAGTTTATAATTAATCTATCTGTGCATTCATTTTATTATGCCAGGAATGGAACTTTACTACAGTTTATACTATCAGAATACTGCATGAATGTCTGGGAACTTCCTGTATGGCCTACAATTTTTCCACCGCACCAGCAGGAGAATTCAAAGATGTTGATAGAAATTGTGAAGTATGGCACGTATGCTTTTGTCCAACCCCCACTCAACATGTTTCCTATATAAATATACTGCACGTGAAATCTTATTAACCTGTGAACTCCACGCTACACAGAAAAAAGTAAAACTCAATTTGGGTGGAAAGATTCTTAGGTATGTACCCAAATTGGGCCATGCCTGTTTTGGTTACCACTGTGTATCCATTTTGGGCACTGTTAAATACCCAAAACAGGCATGACCCAATTTGGGCACATACCTAAGAATCTTTCCATCCAAATTGGGTTTTATTTTTTTCTGTGAGTGCGAATTCACACAACCCAAAATTTCAAATGTCGGCTTTTCTTTTGAAAACATGCTTTCATTTATTTGCATTTTTCGTTAACAAAATGAAATTTTTGATAAAAATTAATATCACAGTTCGATTTTTCATTAAATTTCGTATGTGATTCAGGTGTCCACTCTATTGCCAACAATATTATAAGCAGTTGAAGTTACTGAATCATAAATCACACTCGTGGAGTACGGTGTTTAACCGAAGTGTGGAGTCCAGGGGTTAAGTAGCCTCCTGACGTTCCCTCTTCAGCTAAGTGCTCGGAACAAATATCCCTTTTGATTTTGCCCCCTTGCCGACGCCCCTGGGAGAATTTATGGTCCAAATTGTCTTTTATAGTCCCATACTGCATTTGTTTGTGATAATGGGGATATTAAATAGTGCGAGTATTCAAAAAGATTACTTCAGTTACTATTAAAATAGACTTTTAGGTAAATATTCTTTGATCACCGTTAAAATTAATTAAAATTTAGCTAATTAAATATGAATTGAAACTTTTTAAGTATAACAATTCCTTACCAAGTAACTACTATTTACAAATAAAAAAGATACACTACTTTTAAAAACTTACCTTTTACTTACCCATCATACGTAGTATAGGGTAAGTCTTGTAATCGTTTTGAAAATCGAAAAAATTTTTTTGACGGATTTACACGTTTCAGACACTGGAGATTCCAAAAAACATATTTTTAGAAAAAAAAATTTGCCGTCCGTCTGTGTGTCTGTGTGTGTGTCTGTCTGTGTGTCTGTGTGTCTGTAAACGCTCTATCTCCCGAACAAATTGAGATAGAGACTTGCAATTTGGTATGTACTTAGTATGTAATAATGGGAAGAAGCCTATTTCATTTCAATAACCTCGATTAACCGGAACATTTTTTTTCGGACTCTCGAAATATTCGTTCTGATGAAAGGTATATAAAAATTTTCGAAATTGTTTATTTTAAGTAGTAAATATAAAAAACAATAAAAAAACATAAATTTTGCATAAAACATGAAGTCGATCGGATAATGAGTTGCCGAGATATTTGTAATCCTATTTTCCACACTCTTCGATTTTTCATGACCCTGTATTTCATCCAAATTTCACTTCAAAGATATATTTTAATTGGAAATTTGACGCTTAATCAGATGCAATAAACCGCTAGTTAATAGGAGTATTATTTTTGGAGTTATAAGGAAAAACCTCTTTCAAGCAATTCAGTAATCGAGCCTTTTTATGACGTCATCAAGCCACGATTTTATTTGAATTGCAATGCATTTTATAAGTAGTTTACACATTTTTATTTTAATATTTTACATTATACATATACATGATGGGTAAGTATTACGGTGGCCCCCAACGACTAGTTTACTATTTAAATAAACTAATCACTTATTATAAAATTATAATCATTTATAATTAAAGGACATCCATTTTTTCATTTTTTTCAGGCTCTTAATTAATTTATAATTCACCGCCATTCTTTTTCATTTATTTATTTTTTTTCCCCAACAGCTATAATAAATGTAAACTGCCTTTCTTCAAACATGCTCTTAAGAGCCTACGCTAGTAACACGAAGGCACTCGCAAGTTAAAGTTAAACCAATGACAATGTTTGTTTGTTTTTTCCTTTAAATCTTTTAATTTATCGTCTGCATTTCAAAAGTTTGAAATGACTTTTTTCTTTTTTGCATAGGATATCTGAGGTCGATGTCTAACCAAGTATCTTCATACATTTTCAATTTTGGTTGCAGTTTCCCCCCTCCTCCCCCCTAAGAACACGTTTAGTTTCAAAACCGGTTAAAAAAAAAAAAGGAAATTGCAATTGAAATTGAAAAAGTATCAAGATACTCGGTTTGACATCGTCCTTTAGATATCCTATTGAAAAAGAAAATTGTATGTATACAAATATTAAAATAATGCAAACGATAAATTTGAAAACAACACTGTCATCGGTTTAGCAGTAGCTTGCGAATTTTCTTCGCGTTACTAGGGTAGGCTCTTAATGTATTGTTAATAATTATTCCACCATGTTGGAAAATGGTAAAAATAAAAAGTACTATTTTCGGAGGTATATAGTACGATCATTGCATATAGAGGTATAGGGTAAGTCTTGTAATCGTTTTGAAAATCGAAAAAAAATTTTTGACGGATTTACACGTTTCAGACACTGGAGATTCCAAAAAACATATTTTTAGAAAAAAAAATTTGCCGTCCGTCTGTGTGTCTGTGTGTGTGTCTGTCTGTGTGTCTGTGTGTCTGTAAACGCTCTATCTCCCGAACAAATTGAGATAGAGACTTGCAATTTGGTATGTACTTAGTATGTAATAATGGGAAGAAGCCTATTTCATTTCAATAACCTCGATTAACCGGAACATTTTTTTTCGGACTCTCGAAATATTCGTTCTGATGAAAGGTATATAAAAATTTTCGAAATTGTTTATTTTAAGTAGTAAATATAAAAAACAATAAAAAAACATAAATTTTGCATAAAACATGAAGTCGATCGGATAATGAGTTGCCGAGATATTTGTAATCCTATTTTCCACACTCTTCGATTTTTCATGACCCTGTATTTCATCCAAATTTCACTTCAAAGATATATTTTAATTGGAAATTTGACGCTTAATCAGATGCAATAAACCGCTAGTTAATAGGAGTATTATTTTTGGAGTTATAAGGAAAAACCTCTTTCAAGCAATTCAGTAATCGAGCCTTTTTATGACGTCATCAAGCCACGATTTTATTTGAATTGCAATGCATTTTATAAGTAGTTTACACATTTTTATTTTAATATTTTACATTATACATATACATGATGGGTAAGTATTACGGTGGCCCCCAACGACTAGTTTACTATTTAAATAAACTAATCACTTATTATAAAATTATAATCATTTATAATTAAAGGACATCCATTTTTTCATTTTTTTCAGGCTCTTAATTAATTTATAATTCACCGCCATTCTTTTTCATTTATTTATTTTTTTTTCCCCAACAGCTATAATAAATGTAAACTGCCTTTCTTCAAACATGCTCTTAAGAGCCTACGCTAGTAACACGAAGGCACTCGCAAGTTAAAGTTAAACCAATGACAATGTTTGTTTGTTTTTTCCTTTAAATCTTTTAATTTATCGTCTGCATTTCAAAAGTTTGAAATGACTTTTTTCTTTTTTGCATAGGATATCTGAGGTCGATGTCTAACCAAGTATCTTCATACATTTTCAATTTTGGTTGCAGTTTCCCCCCTCCTCCCCCCTAAGAACACGTTTAGTTTCAAAACCGGTTAAAAAAAAAAAGGAAATTGCAATTGAAATTGAAAAAGTATCAAGATACTCGGTTTGACATCGTCCTTTAGATATCCTATTGAAAAAGAAAATTGTATGTATACAAATATTAAAATAATGCAAACGATAAATTTGAAAACAACACTGTCATCGGTTTAGCAGTAGCTTGCGAATTTTCTTCGCGTTACTAGGGTAGGCTCTTAATGTATTGTTAATAATTATTCCACCATGTTGGAAAATGGTAAAAATAAAAAGTACAATATTTTGAAATACAATAACTTGAAAAATTTACCTTATACAATTTTGTTTTTCTTTTGCTGAATCCTGTATTTATACGTAAGTAAATAAAAAAGCTGCCATTGCAGCATTATAAATTGATTAAAATCATATTATGAAAGCATTAGGGCGAAATTATTCTTTAGACTGGTAACCATGAATTTTCTTAATCAAACTTATTATCTCTTAAATCTCGCATTATGGTCTTTATATTTGCCCTCAAATTCTATAACTTGACAGTTTTTGCTATTTATTTTTCAGAATTTCTTTGAAATAGAAGAGCTATTAACGAAAATTAGATAGTTTTAACTCATTGTGCTTTTTTTCTTTAAAAAAACAAATATCTGCAGAATTATTTTAGGGAATATATTTCGTAAGTTGGAGTTTTGAGAGTTAAAAATTCTCGGAGATCTCTATGATTTTAGAGGCTAGGGAGCTACTTGTAAAATCTAAACGTGGTTTAAAAAACAATTGTTTAAATTGCAATGATAAACACGAACTATCTTTATTATTAGACGGCAGAATTTTTTTATTATCTGATTAGATCATGGTCCAATATTTAATGAAAGGTAAGTTTTATAGTTGGTTATCAAGTAATTTTCTCCCATTTAATGAGATTTTATGATTTAAATTCAGTTTTCCCTAATTTAATGTATTACGCCTATATTATTTTCTTTGACTTTCATTTTTATTGAATGTAAATTTCATCATGCTAATGGATTGAAGAAATATTTTTTGAGAGGGCGTATTTGTAAATGATTTTATGAAATGAGATGAGCATGCAGTTTTAAGAAATTTATTGGGATTATAAAATATTACAATTTTTATTGCTGTGAAAATGCATTCATTGTTTTTAGCACTTTTCAACATAGTTTATGACTAAAAGTGTTTATGACTTAGGTTTATCTGGCCATCTGTCTGCCTGGCCGTGAACGTCAGCCGTGCTTCACGTAAATGTTACTCGGATTGCCAAGTAATTGATATATGCTATTGAGTTTTACTATGGCATGTTAGGTATAATAAGCAAGTATATGTACAAATCAATAGATCATATACAAGGTTTCACAAAAGAATTCGAATACTTTTACGACTATAGACGGTAATTGTTGAAATATGATTTTTTAATGTGTTATGCGTTTTCTGTATAGTTTACTTAGATATATACTTTCACTAAACGTTGAAGTTACGTTACAATATTCTGAATGTGTTGGAAAGCGTTTTATAATCTAAGTTAGATGCATGACTTTTCTTTCTTGTTATTTTTCCATGTAGCAATTGTATTAATGAAGTTGTTACAATCGTGGTGGAAATGCCTATATAACTGTCAGAAATGTATCATGTTTATAAAATAGTGAAGTGTTCGTTTATATTAACCCATTCGGGACCATGGTATCATATATACAACCTCAAAAAGAACATACAGAATTTGTTTTACACACCAGTAAAAAATAAAAGTAATATCTGCTTTCTCATATTAGAGCATTTTTGTGATAGTTTAAGTAAAGGTAGCGTTTTTAAAAAAGTGGTGCCAAACGAATAAAATTTGTGTAAAAGCCGCCGGTCCCGAAGGGGTTAAAGGAGTGTGTTGTAATTAGGCTTGTATATTTGTATGCAGTCTTAAAATGATTAAATGATTTATTCTGCTAAATTGGCCGATATTCAGATGTATCTTTAAGATATAATGCGTTACGATTTTCTTAAAATTTGAATAGTCTGTTGCACAATATAATATAACAATAATAATAACCTAGTTTTTTTCCCCTCAGAGAATATAACTTTATGAGCAGTATCAACTCATAAATTGAATAAATTTTTGGAATAATAAAATTGCCATTTTAACAAAAGTTGTTGTCATTAATGATCTGCATGCAGTCATGTAGAATTCATTTATAATAATATAAATAAATAATGTTTGTTTGTCTGTGTCTGTCTGCATGCTATGTTCTGAATAGACCACTACGCGCAGAGTTACAAGATTTGGTGGTAAGGAAGCTGTATGTCTGAAGTTATGCACTTCGAAGCCAGTTTTTGGATTTTTTGAAGTTTTTTTTTAAAATTAATTAATTAATTGAAATGTGTCATTTCTGTTTATTTGACGTTTACACTCTGTACTGATAGATGGCGCAACATACAAATTCATAAAATTATTCAAGAAGAGGCAAGAAAAATGGAAGAAAATTTGGTCAAACAATTTTGGCTCAGCAAATTTGGAGTTCATTCAGCGACTTTTGAATTTTTCACGATTTTTTTTTTATGCAATTATTATTATTTTTTTTCGCGTTTCGTGGCGATTTTTTGCAATATTTTTTGCAAACACACCTTTGAACCTCTAGTTAAACTTCCGCGGTATTCTTAAATTAGTTGGTGGCGCAGTTTAGTCATTAGCTAAGCAAAATAGTTATTATTTATTCACATGTCAAATGGAGTAAGGTAAGTAAGCATTCCCCTCACATTTTATTAGATATTCATGTGGGGCTAGACATCAATCATCGCTAATCTCTAATCAACTTCTTTTTTAATCATTCCAAATTGTTTCGTGTACTCCGTTATGAGGTCAAAGTCTTCGTTGATCTGAAAGCACCTTCATATTTATGTTATTACTTTGTTTTAAATAAATTCATGCTACTATTTTAAGGTTAAATGATATTATATTAACTTTACGTTATATTTAGATTAAGAGTATTACAGTTATACTTTGTGGAGCGTTCAAACTTAGCTCCTTCACTTATAGGTTACATTTTGTTATCTGAATCAAGAGTTCAATGTTCAAAAATATATATACAGAGTAATAGGCTTTTAGTTCAGCAGAAGCCACTTACGTCACAACTCATGACGTTATTATTTCATCTATTAGGAGAAAACTTCGGATATTCCTGATTTATGAGACTCGTTGCGGTCTATTGCAATTTAATCATGAAATATAGTTGATTGACATTACGAGTTCTCTTTTAATGCTTTTATTAGGATGAATAATATTGTAGGTTGAATTCGGCTTGGCGTTGTTACTTGTTAATGAGTTTTCTAAGAAAATTATGGTGATAAAAAATAAAATGTACATTTAGGATTAAATATTAAAAGAAAATATGCAATTTGCAATAAAAAAAATATCACTATTAAACAATGTATTTTTATTTGTTTTCCTTGATATTCATTACAATTTAACACTTATAAAGGCAGCTGATCCTGATTTTGTTTTAATATCTTCTTTTCTAGATCGTATTTTCGTTCAGACATATTCTTAAATCTTTGAAAGAGTCTAGGCATAGTCCTTTTACACATATATTTAACTTGGATTTTCTATGTAAAGATCAATTTTTCACTCACTGATTAATAGGCTAGAATTATAAAACTTATGCACAAATGTGTTTTCAATGACAATACAACACTTTAATACTTTTAGAACTTAATTATATATTAATACATAAATTTTAAGGCATTTTCCTTTATCCGGCCACAGGGGATAAATCGTCAAATAATCATTATGATTACAACTGTTTACGGTTTACGGTAATAATAGAGTTAATTATGCGTCAAACCACTCTCTCCAAAATATGCCACCTGACTGTGAAACTGCAACAATCAAATGTTTTAAACACCAAAACGTAGAAAATATAAATAAATAGAGTGTAACATATTTTTAAAAATACTCATGTAGCATTTAATAGTTTAATATTAATTAAATTATGATTATATATTAATAAAACAATTTAGAAATCCTGAATAGATAGTTTAAATAATGCTTTTTTTTTTTTTTCGTTCCTGTTGCCATACCTTAAAAAAATATATAATTTTTAAAATAAAGTCATTAGCCCGCACTTTCTGTCAAGCGTAAATCAAAGCGCTGAATTTTCTGTAATCGGCCCATGCCAAATTAAGGTATTGTAAAGGAAATTTCTTGGAACTGGTACATAAATTGCAGTCATGAAATTAGGTGTGATTTTTAAGATAAATATTGAATGTTTATAAAAAAACTTTAAAAAAAAAAAAGCTTTTTTTTTTTTTGTTGTTATTTTATTATATACAAATATGACTTTTAAAATTGAACAGTGTGGAAATTGAATTTTGAGAAATAATATAAAAGTCATAAATAAATTAATTAACGTTTCTTTAAAATATTTTGCGGCACACTTAAGATATTTTCACCGCACATCAGTGTGTCACGGCGCGGTTGAAAAATCTTTGGCTTGAATGAGGATTAAATTATGCATTAAAAAAAAAATTACTTTTCCCTTGAATTTTTACGTAATGTTCGCCAAATTGTAGCTCAAAATCCAGTCCCTTCGCCTCACCACATATTTTGGCAGTAATTCCTTGGTCTATTTTTGCACTTAGTGACGAGGGGCTAGTTCGGCTTCGCTTGACGACATTTATTTCCCTTAAGTCTTCCTTCATCTGTCCTTTTCTGAAATATCATGCTAAGTCAGTCTTCGAGCTTAAGATTTCCCACGTGTACACAGTGCTTCCATAAGAAATTTTAACTTTCAATTTTTCGCATAGATATCGATGTACTCAGTTAATTATTTAAAGTGTACTATGCAGATTTTTTTTTATATATAAGTTTGTGCATAAAAATTTAAGTGATGAGCAAATGAATTAGAATTTATCAATCCATTGGCACGTGCCTCAAATTAATTTGAAGTTCTTTTGATTAGCAATTTGTAGTACGCAGAGAAGTTGGCGAAACTTTTTTACTGGTGATTTACAAAGTTAACACAATTTATGTGGAAACCGTTTTATTGTTGAGCATTACATTTTATTTATGAATTGAAACCAGAGATTTACATGCGATAATAATTTTCGAGTAATTTAATGTTCTATTTCTCCCATTTTATATTTCGAAATAATGCTTGTTAATTCTTGAAAAAAATATCAATTTAATTCTTAAAGATTTAACTAGCTGACCAGTGACCATTTACATTAATGAGTAAAATGCATAGCAGTTACATTTGATTGTTTGTCTAGAAACCTATAACATGAGGTATAGTGATCGATTTATATGTATTCAGACGCATGTTTATTTTATTACGAATTTTTTCTGCGGATTTTGTGTATTGAAATCTTTAAATAGTTATTTACATTCACGTGCTTGACCTGTATTTTTTTTTCTCTCACAACATGATATAATGTTAGTTGGTAATATTTGCGAAAATTGCACCACTTTTTCAGACAGTTACTTTGAGGTTTATGAATGTTTTGTTTGGAACTCAAAAGTTTGCTTTCAGTCACGAAATCTTTGAATGATTTCAATACTGGTTGGATGAGTGGATGATATTTCATGTTAAAGACCTATAGTGAATTTCGTAATGATTATTTATTGAAGTACTTCATAAAACTATTTTGATGATAAATTGAAGAAAGTATGCGTGTACTGTTCAAGGTAAGAAATCTATTTTTTCTTGTACTTACATATGAAATAATGTGAACTGTTTTATGAAAATGTCCTCAAAACATTAACAGCATTTTGAATTTCGGAAAAAAATATTATAATTTCAAAAATAATTGTTCCATTATTTTTAAATGCAACATAGAATTTTATGTGTATTTCGCAACTGCATTTCATAATTTATTTATCGAAAATTTCATTATTTTATTTTATGTAAGTTTCCTTCTTTGAAATATTTTTGTTTAATTTTGTATTAGTATATAAAACATTTGATAAATTTGATTAGTTTTTATTTCTATGTATTGCTTAATTTTGTTTTATTTAAATGTACGTAAATATTCAAATATGATGTGATCTCATGACTGATAACACATCAGTATCTCAAGCGATACATTGATGTGATCTAATGAGAAAAATGTAAATAGACATTTCCGAAATTTTAGTATTTTGTGTACTTAATTTAAATTATAATATTTTAGCCGGAAATTATGTTTAAAAAAAGGGTAATTGGTTCATTAACGTAATTGTGAATTGCCATGGTATAATCATTACCCTTTGATGTTAAGCGATCGTTGATTTTTTAGGCTTAATGCGTATTTTAATCAAATGAGAAAAAAAATGTGCACAATTTCTGATATAATCTGAAGTAATGTTCGTCTTAATTTTAATGTTTCAGCCTTTAATAATGATAAATAAAAAATTATTATTTCAATAGTTATCTGTATCTATTCAGCAGAACGTCCCTGCTCTCAGAAGATATGCGTGTATCTACTATGACAATTCAATAAATGCTAAAATATTTACATATATCTAAAAGAGAACATAAAAAATAAATATGCAAATACTGAAGGAAATTTTTTCAACTGCGAAGTTCATGTTATTTTTATTTCACGTGAATTTATAAACTGCATGCGCAAGTAATTGACTACATATTTAAAGACTAAATACACAGTTCGACCACTTCCTTAATAAAAATGTCTTTTGTACTTTGACATAAATGTTACAGCGTAATTTAGATGGTATTTTTTGGAAATAAAGTTATGAACTGAAAATGTAAATAAACTTAAAGAATAGTCATTTGCTTCTTCAAAGGATATTTAGTTTTAAAAGTTTCCAAAGTGATTCAATTATTTTCTTATGTTTACTTCTTTTTCTGTAACATTATAAAAACGTGGAAACGTTAAATAAAAATCATAACATTTCGTTTCCATAGTTAAGAAAACAAAAGTTTTGTGATGTCTTTTTTATGATGACCGATCTAACTTTGATGTAATTACACACATGAACACTGAGTGCCTCGCATGCATTTAAAAATTGCAATTATTTCTATATAATTTGTAAACTTCATGTGAAATGAAAGCTGCGAACTCCTGTAATGAGAAAAATATTATGTGAGCTCGAATTTCAGGTGAACTTGATCGCCTAGAATTGCTTGGCAGAAATAAAAGGCTGTTTGTTTATAACATAATTCAATTACTTTCTGCCGCCTTTTCTAGAAAGTAATTAGTGTAATTCTTACTTTCGTTGTAACGCTAAGCTGTATTTGAATTAATTTTTGTATGTTTTGTAGCATCAAAAACTATAATATTTTGCAATGAAAAGAAAAAAAAACGTCCTTTTTAGTTTTGGAGAAAGTTTTAAGTAGTATAGTATATAAATTAGTAGGAAGCAAGCATGTATATGGAATTTTTTTTATTATTTAAGATTTTTTAATGACTTAATTCCCAGGTCGTGGGGGAAAATCGCATATCCCTATAAAGGATTTTTGCGGATGATTATAATAAATTCAAATAATTATTTTAAAATAGTGCGGAGTAAATTATTTTTACTTACTAAGAAAACTTAAAGAACTTTGGCATTAGGCCTTCTTTCTAAAGTCCAGTCCCCGGTTGCCGCAAATTATTGCCTCTCCTTCCCATCGGAACTAATTGATTCTGAATTCCGTTTGTATTTATTTCTGAACTTTGTTTTTATTTGTTTAATGAGGTGCAATGAATTGACCCAAACGTATTACAAGCATTTTTTCGATTATTTTTTTTCTTTAAATTACGAAAGTTATTAATAAATTCATATTAAAAAAATATGAAATATGACCTACATTCATTTTTTTCATAAAACGAACCACAATTATAAAATAATATATGGGCGTGTAAGTTTACAACTCATTCGAATAATCAGTTTTCGAGATATAATTATTCGAATAATTTGTTTCCGAC
The DNA here is from genome assembly GCA_963931845.1 of Maratus michaelseni. Lineage (NCBI taxonomy): Eukaryota > Metazoa > Arthropoda > Arachnida > Araneae > Salticidae > Maratus > Maratus michaelseni. The sequence goes on along the minus strand of OZ007587.1, from coordinate 316,147,030 downwards.
GGTCTAAGGGTATTGTTATCAAAGCACCCACAGAAAATAAAATCGTGGAAGCTTACAAGAAAGATTTTGAAATTTTTTTTATATAAATCTAAACAAGTTTATTATGTATTTAAAATTTCTGTATAATTTTACTGAGGTTAAATGCAGTGTTTTTGATACTTTTCCTTGTAAGATCTAATGCATAAACTCATAATACATTTCCTTTTATAACTCTGTAAGATACGATCTCCGAAGCAAAATTTTTAAATAGTATTTAAAAGTCGACATTATTCCCAGTCGTTTGTACTTCTGTCATTTTTATACTGTTATTTGCAGGATAAATAGTAGGAGGAGGAGGGGATAACTTTTTATTTTCTTCCTGGACTGTACTATAAATACATATATGCATGTAATAACGAAAGCGGTTATTTTGTTAATTTATTTATGTGAATAATTAAACTATTTTATTAATATAAAATATCGTGTATGCATTTTTAAATAACTATGTTTAATAAAATATTTATTTAAAACCACTACCCATGGGTAAAGTTGCATATGCTTTAGATTAAATCTAGTATCAGTTTCATCCATTAAATGAAAAGAACAACTTAATTTTCATTTTTTTTTTTTTTTAAATGCCAAATCATTACTTTACAAATTTGTTTGCTAGGCCTTTCATTTCTCTAACATTACTGGTTTTATGAATTATACCATCCGATTCTTTTAAAAATTAATGAAAATTTGACAGACACAAAACCTTTGTTATTGTTCTGAACAAATCTAATTTGAATCGATTGCACGCAACGCAGCTTCGTAATTATAAACTTTCTGCAGCAGACAACGAAATTATAAAGGAAGTTCGTCAAAATAGTCCGGAAGTAACCATTCGTTTTTATCTTTTTGATTCTGATAAACAATTTTACACTGCAAAAAGAATATATATATATATATATATATATATATATAGCGTTTCGGTAATGTTTCATTAATGGTTATATATATATATATATATATATATATATATATATTGATTTTACGGTATAATACTGAAAGCTGAGAAACCAATATTATACCCTAAAATCAACTTTTTTTTTTTTTCAGTGTACAATATTTATGTATAATAAAACATTTGCATAAAATGACCATCAATGATGAGGGAGAGCAGAGATGGACAGAAGACCCTGCAGATGAGGGACGAGTAGTGTTTCCAGATGTCCCTATTTGCTCGGGACGTCCCGATTTTCAGGAGTTTCAACACCGGATTTTTCCCGATGCATAAATTCTTTAAAATATCTTTTGGTACTATGCTACTCGTTAGCCTGCATCGAGTGGAATTTAATGCAGTAAAACCTGTGAAAACGGAATTTGTGTATAACGGAATTTTTTTATGATTCCGCCGAAAAGAATACCGTACTGTATTTTTTTTTCAAGATACCTACCTGCTAAGATGGAATATTTTTCCGGTCCCTATCAATTTTGTTTTCACAGGTTTTATTGTACTTTGTTTAGTAAAATTTGTGAAAGTGGAACTTGTTTTATAACGAAATCCTGTCTTAAACTTAAAAATTTCCTAGTCCGTACGGAAAGAATACTATACAAGCATAACTGTAACAGTCAAAAACCTCTCCAAAACGGAATTTGTTTAGGTTCTTAGCGATCCCACCTTCACAGGATTTTACTGTATAATATTAATATTGTGTTTATTTAGTACAGTAAAACCTACTAAGACGAAATTTCAAATGATCTGAGAAAAATTCTGTTTTTGACAGGTATTATATGATATTACTTCGTTTGGGAGTGTGGATTTGTTACGTTTAAGACGGGATTCTGTTATAAGTAGGTTCCGTTTTCTTAGGATTTACTGTATTTTTATGTTTCGATTTTGAAGCCCTTGTCCCCCTTTTTTGTTTTTATGTCCCGCATTTTTAGGTGCATTCGTAACTATATAAATACGTAGCATCTATAGTCGTTTGGTCCGCCGGGTTGTCCGCATATAACCGCGCAAAAACTACCCAACCGAATGGTTTGAAATTTAATGTATAGAATTGTTGCAGAATTTTGTCGAGTCATTTCAAATATTATGAAAATCGAATCAAAACTTAAAAAGATATTAATAAAAGTTTTCTTCATTCTATTAAATCCTATCATATGTAATTAATTCAATGATATCCCGTGATAGGTAATGATTCTAGATTGCCGTGGTTGGAGTCATATTATTTCCGTATTACTGAATTTAAAAATCGAATTTGTATACTAAAATTGTTTAATTATAACAATCATGTAATCTGCCGACTGTTTTTTGGATAGGTGTTTCCGGAGAAATAGATATTAAATGGAAAAAGAGTCTAAATATGGATTTCAAGTTTTGGAATTTTTAAAGCTAGGCTTAAGTTTCTCATTGGAATTTTCAGTAAATGTCAACAAAAGATAAAATGTTGCCAACTTAAAATGTACTTATTTTATTACGGAAATTAATCATATCATAATAATAGACGGTATAATTTATTTCACTGAAATAATAACGATGATTTTTTACATTGTCTTGCATTGGATATTTGCGCATAGTATAATTTTAATGTAACAGAATTGTAATTAATTGTTTGTAAAAGTGTATTGAAACTTAATTTCATAAAATAAAATTAATATCTAGAATATGAAAATCTGCACATAAAATAAATTTTGTATTCATGCATTTTTGCATAAGAGTGCAACAGCTATTGTACCAAGATCTGAATATTTATAAAACTAGTTATAGTACGAACGCACCTCATTTGTCACGTTTGACGTACAATTACCAACTTGTTTTTAACGGTGGCCCTGGCAACACTAGACAGGAGTTTAAAGTATTCGTTCCATCATTAAATAATAAGAATACAATTTTTTTTTCATCTTAGTAAATAATTGCTAATAATTGTAAAATGATTAATTAGTTAATTTGTTTGATTAGATCTTCCGCTTTTCTAGCATTAATGGTTTTATATGGATTATGCCATCCATCACTTTTTCAAATGTATAAAAATTTGCGAGACACAAAACCTTTGTGAATGTTCTGAACAAATGTAATTTGAATTTATGCACGCAATGTAGCTTTGTAATTATAAACTTTCTGCTGCAGAGAACCGAAATTTTAAAGAAAGGTCATCAAAATAGCGGAAGTAATCATTTGTATTTCTCTCTATTTCTATTCACGTTGACGTTGACAGATGCACGGCAGGTAAGGCAGTTTTAGAGAACTTTCCATTTTGATCAAAAACAGATGCATTTTCACAGGTGGTCAGATTTACATTTCCTTCTTTGGAAACATGCCAGAGTAAAATTGAGAATTAGGTTAATTTATTTTTTCGCCAGTGTTTTTATGGCGATGTTGCCAGGCTCTTTTCTTTTCTTCTTCTTTTTTTTTTTTTTTTTTTTTTTTGGGGGGGGGGGGATAGGGGGGAGGGGGGTATATTCCAGGACCTAAAAATTTTAATTATTCAGAAATCCCTCACTATCTTAAGTTTTTTATTTTTATTTTTCTGTTTCTACTTGTAGCACAACGTGTTAAATCTGATCATCCAAAAGTCGTCAAAATTGATAATTTGTTTTCCATATATTTATGGTTTTTTTTTTTTTTTTTTTTTTTTTTTTTTTTTTTTTTTTTAAGCATTAAGAAAAACATTGTTTTCTGAATAGTATGATTTAGATTTTCTTTTCTAATCTTTTCGTGACCGCTTTTACATAGATAACACGGTTTCGGAACCGGTTTTGAAAGTAAAAATATCCCGATTAAAAAAAAAAAAAAAAACTGTAAACAAAATTGAAAAATTAAAAATTGACCTCAGCTATTCAATTAAAAAAATCGTTTAAAAATATTTAAATGCAAACGAGATATTTTAAAAGAACTGTCCCATAGGATTACCATTAGCGAAAAGGTATTTCCACGTGAGGGAAATGTGCCTGGATCATTCACGCAACCAATTTGGTTTAAACTGCCTAAAAGCCATTGGATTTATAGGCAGGGCATAGACCCCTTTAGCCGAGAATGAGGCTCTTTTGATATAAGAGCTTGAATCCCATCTGATGGTTACTCACATATCCTTGGAAGTACATCATTTTTGGTTAGGGTCATGTATTTAGTATCTGAAGATCACTTCTTGGTTAGTCATAGATGTACTTTACCTGTTCACTTTTTTTTTCTTGGGCGTCTTGCTAGCCTATTATCGTATTGTATGTCGTAGTAGTAAGATTGTAATTTGTAATTATGCACATTTCACATTCTGGTAAATTGGACATTTTTTTTTGTGATCCGGCGACTTGGTTGACCTCTTCATATTCCAACTTCTTGCAATTTATACACTGTTAGTGTTTGTTTGGTCCTTTATTTCCAGTATACCATAATTCCAGCACTAAAAAATCGGCTGTTCATTTTTAGTGCCTCCGAAGTTTAAATATTCCTTATAAGCTCCGAAAGTTCATAAAATTCAATGTATTATAAGTCGGTGCGTTTTAGAATGATGGAATTTTTACTGTTTTAATTGTCAGAGCATGCAGAAAATTTTTCTAACTATAATTTATAGGACTCAGGGACCGCATAAAATAAAAATTAAAACGCGTAACTTTTTGAAGATTAATAGCAGGATTATTTCACCAACATAATCATAATTTTAACTTATTTTGACATTAAAAGACATTTAACTTATTCTGTTAAAAATTTAAAGCGCGTTTCTATCTTTTTGGGACATCCTATATAATCTACAGTAATATTCTCTCTCTCTCTCTCTCTCTCTCTCTCTCTCTCTCTCTCTCTCTCTCTCTGTCTGTCTGTCTGTCTGTCTGTCTGCGTGTCTGTGTTCTGGAGAGACTGAAATTATGCACCTCAAAGCCAGTTTTTGGGTTTATTGATTACATTTCCTTAATTATTTTTTAAGCGAATTTTAGAGTTTTTTCGAGTTCTGCAGCAATTTTTAAAATTGGTAAACGGAATCCGGTTTCAATCTTTCAGCCTCATAGTAAATTTTGTCATCTTCTCAATAAAGTTTATTCGGAATTCGTACAGAGATTTTTGAGTTTTCGCAAATATTTTATTTTATTTTATTTTATTTTATTTTATTTATTTATTTACATATTTTTTTGTAATTTTTAGTTTTTTTTTTCGTATTTTGCGGCAATTTTATACAGTCGTAAAAAGAATGAATCCTATTTCAATCTTTTATCCCAACGAAGTAAATTTTGTCCTCTGTGATTTTTGAATTTTTAGCAATCTTTTATGCGATGTTTAGTATTTTTTCGTATTTTGCAGCGATTGATTTTACTTTCGTAAAAAGGAATCCGATTTCAATCTTTAAGCCTAGAATTGTAAATTTTTCCCTCGGATTTTTGAATTTTTTGCAAATTTTTTATGCGATTTTTCGCGTTTTGCGGCGATTTTTTGACATTCGTAAAAGGAATCCGATTGCAATTTTTTAGCCCAATATAGTAAATTTTGTCTTCAGCCATTTTGGAATTTTTAGCGTTTTTTCGTGTCTTGTGACAAATTTTTGACATTCGTAAAAGGAATGCAGTTTAAATTTTAGCCCAAAAACAGGAATTTTGTCCTCTGCGGTTTTCGAACGTTCGCGAATTTTTTATGTGATTTTTAGCGTTTCGCGTAATTTTTTGCACATTCGGAAAAGGAAACCGCTTTTAATCTTTTAGACCAGTATAGTAAATTTTGCGTTCTGCGATTTTTTTTTTATTTTTCATAATTTTTCATTGATTTTTTTTTTTTGACAAATTGTCTCTGCAACGGAGAGAACCCTACGATAAATTTTGCTACTGCCATGATTAAATTAAAAAAGAATGTCAAATCATTTCCAATAGTAACGTCAACGGCGATGTTGAAAATTTGAATTTAATCTCGGTAGAAATAAAAAATCACAATAAGTCAAGGTTAGTTTGATTCATGGCCACAGCGGGTGCATAGTCTGTAGGGTGTACGCTGCCGAAGGCAGTGAAGATTCCCAACCCTATAGTTTCGTTTAATTCGAGGTTCTTTTGAGAAAAACTGACCAGTGAAGCGGGCGAAGCTCAGATAGAAAAAAAAATAATAATTTAATTGTTATATTTAAAACATAATTTATGATGAAATGTTAATGTTTTTATTGGTTGTTATGGTGTTTTTATCTGCGTTTATAAATAAATTGAAAATTGTATATTCTATTTATATTTTTTTTCTTATCATCGAAATTTAAATATTCTGAGGAAGTATAACTATACACTCAATTGTGCCTTGAGATAAAAAAGATTGAAAAATAGCAATAAAATTTTCTTCTTAGGGGTGTTTTAATGAAATTATACTTTGTACTTTTAGCATGTTTTTAGTGAATTTAGTTTACATGTCTGTCTTTCTGAATGAAATTCGGTCTATTCATTGAAGTTCTAACTTTAAAAAAAAAAAAAAAAAAAAAAAAAAAAAAAGTTTCGAAAAAGTTATATTAAACTTTTAAAAATTTGGAAAGGAAGTGTTTTAATAAAAAGTATACAGAAATACGAATAGGTCAGCGCATGTAAGTGTAATATTCTAATAATAATTTATGTCATAATCCACATATGACGCTTGATTTTTCTTTCTTGTTTTCTAAGTTCATTTTTCAGTTTCACGGTCATGTCGGCCGATCTTCTCTTGCCTGCAAATCTGCCGGTTTTTTCCTCGTGCAAGTGCAAGTGCGCGTGGTTTGGCGAGTATCCAGAATATCACTTTCTGTAGTGCCTTTTCTTAATGATTCTGTTTATATCTAAGTGACATTCGCATAATACTGCCATCTGAATACATTAATATGAATTAGCTAAAAAAGTAACTTCAATGTTATTTTCGTTATCGCTTTCATTATTAGATTACTGATTCTAACTTTTCGTGTTTTTTATTAAGTGCCAGAGGTTTTAAATTACAATTTAGGGTGTTCATTATTCCTTTTTGTTTAAAAAATAACATAAAATGTCGTAATGACAAAAAATATTTATGGTAAATGCTTTTTTTGGAATAGTTTGGTCGAATGCTAAGTTGTCATCCTATTGTATTTGAATGTTCTTCTCGCGTAAGTGGTCAACTGCCTGTTACCGTTTGAAATTAATTTCGTCTTGTACGTTGTAGTTATTTTAATACTCGTCGTTTTAAAAAGTATATTTTGAGCGTAAGACTCCATGCATCAGATCTCTCACGTTTGTATTCTCCGGTAAATTTTACATGCGGCGTATACCATCGTATACCCTCCATTACGCCCCTTGCTATAACAATAAAATTTTGTCCAAAATTTAAACTTCAAGTTATCTGAACGTCGTCTCTCAACCTGAATATACGGTTATTATTTCTATTAATTTTCAAAAGTATTTTCCTTGCATACTATTTAACAATAAATAAATAAATAAAAATGAGAATCGGAATCATTGGTTTATTATTATACTAAGAAATAGAGTGTTATTTTTTAAAAACAAAAGAAAACAATCAACCAGTCAATATATATAAAGATAATATTTAATTATTGTATATTATCGTTAATTTTGTGGAATTGTTTATTTTCGGTTCGTAATTACTTCATCGCTGAAAATCTCAAAATTATATGTGTTGTCTGTATATCTAAGCGTTTTTGTGCATTAGTTTATATATATACAATTAATTTCATCTAGAAGTAGAATCGAGTAAGTCTTAAGCAAATTATGAAAATAATTATTTGAAAAAAATATGAAATCGATTATTTTAAGTATTTGCAAAATTAAAACTTTTTAGCATAAAATGGTCGTTTTCTTGATACATACAGATTTCTCTTTCTAACAGTAAGGAAAACACTCATATTATTTACAATATAACTAATACATATAAGGCTGTGCCCCTGATATGGGCATGCTAAAGTTTAGGAATTTTCCCTGCCGTCATTTTGAAAAAAAAGTCAAAACTGTTTTTTTTTTTTTTTTTTTTTTTTTTTAAACTTTTTCAGGTTAATGGACTTTTATAAAAAAAAATATTGCATTTCCCATGAAAATAGTTTTACTAATCCAAAAAAACGGAATTTGCAAAAGTCTACCAAGTGGCCCTATCAGGAAATTGTGCACATGATATGGCCACCATTGTTCCATTTCCATGTTTTAAAAATCATTATTTTCTTCAATTTAAAAATGATGTTCTGCTAAATTAAATAATTTTGGCGTAAAATAAATAAACATAATACCCAATAACTATTTTTATTATTCAAAAGGAGATTTGAAACAGGATTTTTCATCAAAAATGAAGTAGTTTACAAAATTGACATTACAATTTAAGTTTTTATTTAGAAAAAAAAATGTTAAATCCTTTTAAATTAAAAAAAAATTGCTAAAACAATTTACTTATTTCAATTGGAACAATAAAAACCTTTATCCTAGGTTTGCATGGTGCACTTGATATGGCCACCTGGATGGCCATATCAAGAGCAGGTCTGCTTTCACGAAAATCGTTTGATTTTGAACAGCTCTTAAAATATATACCATCAACGACAGCACCAATTGATAGAGCATTAAAAACTGAACAGAGTATGATGATATTCATAAAAAAATATATTAAAAACATGCATAAAAAAGGAGATTTATCAGATAAAAACAAGAAGCGATTACACCAAAAATATAAAATATGGAATTGGCGTCAAATTCCATAACGTAGCTGAATGCTAAGTGATCACATGATACACTATGAGGCTCCTTCACGGTATGCTCATACCAATTAGCGAATTTTTTGGTTAGCTAACGTACAATAGGGGGTGGCCATATCAGGAACATGGCCGTAACAGGGCCACCTACCTTAGTTTAAATTATTTAAATTTTGTGTAATAGGAGTGTTAGAGTTTAAGTTTTGGCAACTTTGTGTTTCACCAAAATACAAATCCAATAAAATTTTTTGAAAAGTATAAATTAAAGAAAGCAACCTTTAGAAATTATCAGAATATATGGACGCGAAAAATCTTGTCCTGTGTAATATAAAGTTCTACGGAATAATATAAAGGGCTAAGGTATTTACTTCTAAAAAAAAATCTTAAATACCAATTTGTTTTTACCTATATCAATTTATCCGTCAAAACACTGCATTGAAAGTAGAAAAAATACACACATTATCATAGCCTTTAAAATAATCTCAAATATCGAATCCCGCAGCACATTTCCAGTGTTAGCTTAGAAATCCTGGCCAATTACTGCACATAACATAACAATCAGTACATACGAAGATCGTTCTGATCGTTGTATGTTTGTTGTTGAATAACGATGTTTATTAAAGTCTTCTTCCCACTTATTAGTAATGAACAGTTAAGTTAAAACCGTCAATTCAGTAGATTTCTACATTTGGATATTTGCGTTTGTTGGTCCCGTCTAATTTCTATTTTAGATAATATTTGAATCTGTGATACTTTTCTTCACTCTTCGAGCACATCACACATACTATGTAGTCACTTCTCTCCGCTTACTACTGAGAACATAATTTCATTCTGATATGCTCATATTGTGGTAGCATTGTCTATTTTTAGGAGGAAAAACACACAGTTGCCATTACCTTATGGTCTTGTAGTTAGTCCTACAATGTGAAACATAATTATTGTATTAAAGATTAACGTATCATTAATATTTCGTTTTTTTTTCTTTCAGAACCAAGTGCCATGCCCATTACCGACTATCACCGCAGAAGATGTGGACCGCACAGTCAGCCCCACTCAACAGAACCCACCTTCAGAGGAAGAAATCGCCACACCACCTCCTCGGACTCGCATGCGAAGTTTGTCCGGTGGTGCATACCGACTAGCCCCCACTTTGCCTTCAACGGGTCGCCATCGGAGACAATCTGGTGACGACGTCCTCACTAGAGTCAGTCCATCTCGCAGGGCGACACTCTTCGATCAGTTCCGACCTAGGTCCAAATCCGACAGTAAGGGTAAAAAGCCCACTTTCCTCACTACTCTCAAAAACTCTATCTTAGGAGGATCTGCTCAAAGGAAATTGTCACTCGAGTCTGATCCTCCAACTATAGAATCTTTACAGCCATCCATAGATTGCAAACCAAGGCCCCGATCGGGTTCTGAAACCAAAAGTGGGACTATGTCGAAAATGATTGACATGTTTAGAAATAGATCCCATTCAGTGTCTTACGATTCAAAAGGCAAGGTGAGTAAAAAATTATTCTCTAAAGTCTTGAATTTATGCTGTATTGTTCATAGTTTTCTAGTTTCTCAGTTCATATATTATGACAGACAATATGAATACAACTACACTGGTGTCCAAAAGTTAAGCATCAAACAAAAAAAGTGAACATATTCGTCAAGGGAAACAACCAGTAACCACAAAATTTGCATACATGACAAGTACTGTCATCTGAAAAATTGCCAAAAGAAAAAGTTCCAGGATTTTTTAAAAAAGAAAAAGATATGAAAATTGTTCGATGTAAAACCGACTTGTTTATGTTGAGCACTCTTCTGTTTCAGACAGAAAATCGAATTACGCCAATTTTGGAAAATTAGTAGATGACATTTTTTGAATGACACCAGACAATAAAAGGTAAGAGGGCAGCTTGAAAGGCAGTGACAATCGAAAATAGCCCGTGCTCTAAATGTCAATTGTTGCGTCATTTGCTGCTTGATAAACCTGCGTCAAATTGAAGGAATATTGTCGCGAAGACCAGTAGCTATACATTTAAGAGCCTACGCTAGTCACGCGAAGAAACGCTCAAGCTAATGTTAAGTCTATGGGAAGATTCTTGCGCGATTTCTCGCTCGCATTTAAATGATTTTTTTGCATAGGATAGCTGAGGTCGATCTCTAACGTTTTTAGTTTTTAGTTTTTCGATTTTGGTTACAGTTTTTTTATAAACGGACATTTTCAATTTTGGAACCGGTTGGAACCGGTTCTGAAAGTGAAAGTACCCTTACATAAACAATCTGTAACCAAAATCGAAAAAGTAAAAACTAACAACGTTAGAGATCGACCTCAGCTATCCTATGCAAAAAAATCATTTAAATGCGAGCGAGAAATCGCGTAAGAACCTTCCCATAGATTTAACATTAGATTGAGCGTGGACGTTATTTGTTACAGCCACTGGACCTGATTTTTCCATGAACGATAACACGTGCATTCATAAGGCTTACTCTTTGTCAAAAAATATTTAGAATTAGAAATACTATTCCTTCTTATAGAATGGGTCATCAAGATCATCCAATTTGAATATCATCGAACACGTACGGGACTTTATAGTCTCTCACGCACACTCTGTGTTGACAGACCTCCACTACTGAATTTTTTTCTCAATCACGATTTTACATATGTGTTTACGTGTATTATTGTCTTAGTATTATCATTTGATTAATTTTGTTGGACTCCCATACGCAAAAATTAGAGCATTTTACTATATGCCATAATCTGTAAAAATTTCATCGAATTCAAGTAAATATTTTTAATTGTATCCATTTTTTTTTTCAATTTGTTGCTTAACTTTTGGACGTGAGGGTATAAAGTTATTCTTTCTCAGATGCTAATTTAGAAAAAGATAAAATTGTGTTATTTTACAGAATAATAATTGTTGCAGTTACTAATTGAAAATGGCTTTGTTTTTATATTTAAGTTTATACAAATAGCATACTTTAGAGGCTTTTATTGACAAAATTCTGTTACACTGTATTCATTTCTAATACTATTTACTTTATAACTGGATCTCATGCAATGTATTTCGGCACTGCAAATCTGCTAATGAAGTCTTATTTGTGATTTATTTTTCCTAGTGAATGAGTAATGAATTTGGATGAAATGATTTGAATGTAATAAATTAATAATGGCATTAGCAATAAAGAGTAAAGTTTCGTAGTTTGATTTTAGAATTTCCTTTATGCAAATTACTAATTTTCAACTCAGATTGCATACGAAAGGTGTAAAGAAAACCTTTTGAATTAATATATTTTAAATAATAAAATGATCTACAAGGAATAAAATTGACTGTGCTCAGATTATTTTAGAGTCGGATAAACCCGATTTTACGCATCCCGCGGATTGGGTGGCGGTAACTTTTATACTTGCAGTACCGGTCGCGTTGACTTTAATTGTTTCGGGTTCGGTTCGGATTGGATTCGGGTTAGGTTTTGACGCTTGCAGGTCAGGTTCTGGTTGACTCGATTTCTCAAAAGAACGTCCAAAATATTTTTTCAGATAAAAAACTATATATTTGAATACTAATGGATATATAGTATTAATTTTTCTACTTAAAAATTAAAATTGATATATAGTATTGATTTTTCTACTTAAAAATTAAAATTGATATTAGAGATACAATTGTAAGACTACTTTTCTATAATTGCATTAAAATATAGATTAGTTTTCTTTCGTTTCGGGTTGAAGTGTGTTGGGCTCGGGTTTACTTGAAAGAAAATTTTTGGGTTTCGGTTGGGTATAATCTGACTCCTGCAGGACTGTATATTGTATCTGATCAAGCAATTTTGCCTTTTTATAGTTAGCAGAAATGATCTCAATCAATTATCTATCCACTCTTGCTACACAGTTAAAAATTTGCAGCGAACTGTTAAGTCATTCGACCGTTTTCATTACATAACCGTAATTTAACTTTATTCTGACCATGATATGATCAGATACGCTTAATAATATTGTCAAAAATAACCGCTATCTTTAAAAATGGTTTTTTTTTTTACAGCTGCCTATTTTTGACAGTATAGAACTGTATGCATTTCTGTACGCCAAATATTCTATAATTCGCAGGTGATATAATATGCGTTTAAGTATTTCACATACCATTTCATTTGAGTTCTTCAAAGATAACTTATTCTTAATGAAATGCTGAAGATAGTAGTTTCTGAGGCTCAAACCTTAATAATGCTATTTCGATAAAGAAGGTACACAGCAGTTTTCTGCAGTTCAATTTCCTAATTAGAAATTTCCTTATTAGCTCAATTTTAGTGGAATATTTAAGAAAAGCTACACGCTGCATGTTATTAATTCAGTGAAATCCAAACTATTAGTTCTTTAACCCCTTAAGCACCGCGACGTACCTGAGTACGTTTTGAATTTTTCTATTTGAAATACCAGGAAGTATGTGCGTACGTCCTCATTTTATGTCCAGACTATAATGCATCTGGTTTTTGCGTTTCAAATTGCTAGTGTGATTGTTTTGTATGGGCTTTATAGCAATGATTGTTTTCGCACCCAATAGATGGCATTACGTGTCCAAGAAAAAATCTTTAGTTTTTTCGCTGCTTTGTTTCTTTCTTCGTCGATCATTTATTTATGTGTTGGTCATTCTGTTCAGTTGCTTTTCGTAAATTGTAGTGTTTCGCTGTCGGATTTTTGTTTGTTTGTATCTCTGATAGACAGAAAATACGACATAAACTGCTTTTAACGAAATTTAATATATCTGGTATTCAGCATACTATCACTAAATTGAATATGGTGCTGAAGGGGTTAATACTTTGTGGACTCAATCCGATTTGAAATATTTTTACTCAGCTGTTATAATACGTCATTTTAAGATTGTAAAAAATTTAGAACATATAAATAAAAAATTATGGACTATAAGACACTTTTTTTTATATCTGTAATAAACAGAAAATTACATACTTCTCATAAATATTGTCAATTTTTTAATACAAAATTTTAAAGTATACGAACTTGCCTTGGTAAAAAAATCTATTTTTGGACAGCCTTTTTAATTTGACAAAATTTACGAAGTTCATTTTAACAATAACGATGGGAAACTGTTCAAATGATAAAGAATGCTTTTTCATGAAAAATTAACTCAGTGTCGTTGTCTGTTGAAAATTCTATGAACAATTTATATTAACTGTTGTGTTGGGAGATCAATAAAATCGTCTGTGCCACTGTATAAATAACATTGGCTTTTGGGTATGTTGCAGATATGCAACGCGGTGATGCAAAGGATTAAGAATGAAATTCTAAAGTTAGATGAATTCGGCACAGTGATATTTAGAAGTTTTCATATTTATTTATAGATGCATTCACTTTTAATATGTTTATTTTACAAAAGGTTAACATATTGATAACATTTATAGAAATATGAGTGAATAAATTGTTGTAAATCTACTATATATATAAAACACAAACGGAAATTTTGTTCCGTTCCTTTATAACTCGAGTTCTGCTGAATTGAATTTGATGGAACTTGCACTGTTGGATAGATAATTTTTCAGTGCAGGTTTTAGTATATAACACGGAGTTCTACGTATATTAGTTATAGAATTATGATGGAAAGTTCTGTTATTTTGGACGATGAGGTTACCATAGGTCATTTTTTTGGCGACCATTATCGTTGGCGAAAGAATTGAAACGGCTACATCAGAAAATAATGCAAACACATATAGAAATAAAAGAAAAATTCTGTTATTAATTTTATTTACCCCCCTCCCCCTCCCCGCAAAAAAAAAAAAAAAAAAAAAAAAAAGGAAAAGAAAGAAAGAAAGAAAGAAAAAAAAACTGTTTTAATGAGGCATAATATTTAATTTAAACCCTAAAGGAATGTTTGTAATGCTTAAAATTTTTTGCAATGCATGCGATTGCAATTCAGATTAAGTCAATATTTGGCGATTTATCGTTTGCGTCAGGTTAAGAAAGATGCATCTGATAATTTGATTTAATAAAATTTTGAGTAATTTTTTTCCTTTTTTTCTTTCTGTAAATTTTTTTTATATATAACTCCCCTATCATGTGTCTTACAGGATGAACTAGAAGATGTAATAGTAAAAATGACTGTATTTATGAGTTACATGTTATTTGTTTATTTACGGTTTTGATTTTACTTTTGTCGCCAAGCAATGTGATTTTAAGCCAAAAATACATAAGCGTGACATCAGCTTGAGCGGTATTAGCAATAATAGTGTTTTTTCGTGTATACAAGATCCTTTTTGGAGTAAATTTTTATATTTAAATACAAATTATATAAATAGCAGTTATTTTTATGAATATGGGATCAAATATTTAAATTTTAGTGAATGTCTGCAACTCAAACACATATTGTAAAATAATTAAATTTTAGACATTTAAAAATTTACTACGGAAACATGCCGGTTTGTTTTCACCAAACATATTATTTTTATAGCCTCGAACTCAGATCAGCGAATATTGTCTATTCTTTTATTTTTATTTTATTATTTTCTTAATATATCGCCAATTTCACTTATAGAAATATTCACTGTTTCAAAAGTTAGGAACCAAAGAATTTTCTTAAGGAGATGTGCGCATTTATTCGTTATTACTATCACAAAAGGCTACATTTTGCAATAAAAATTGTTTGCTGAAATAAATTTTCGATGCTCTTTTTGATTTGTCATTTCTTTTTAGTTTTTTCTGCATAGCTTCCCTTCTTTAAGGAAGGTTTTTAAAAGACATTGGACTAATTGTCCGTATTCCGGTCACCTGCCAGTTGGCATATTTACTATATTGTTGGATGTTTCGTTTATGTTTGAAGGTTACTCTGGACGACGGTTTAGATTACAGAAGATTAGACTAGACGACTTTTGAAATTAGCGATTGCTAAATTTATGGGGTTTTTTCATTATGAAGCAAAGTTTTACCAAAAAAACAATGCTTCCAATGTACGGTTGGTTGATTTTATGACGGCCGATTATCTACACGAGGGATATAGACCCTGGGGGGAGTACCCTCCATGGGGGTCTTTCTAAGGGATCCTAACCCGTATTTACGGCAAGGTTCGAAGAAAACCGCGGAAAACTCCGAACGGTTAAGATCAACGGGCGCGACAGGGGTTTGGCGTCATTTTAATTTTATTCATATTCAGCTTTAAAAATGCACTTTTTTATGTTTCACCATTTTTTTAAATATGAAAGTTAAACACTGTTCATTATGTGCAAACAATTTATTACAATTTTCACTGTATTTACTCTGCTGGAATCGACAGATGAAAAACCGTAGTAGACTCACCAGAAGATGACGTATATTGCGAAATATAACGTAACATAGAGTGAGATTGTACTTACGTTACCAGAATCTCACATGGAGACACGAAAGAGGGACGGAGTTCAAGAACTTACAGACGAAAATGAATCACCCGAACATTATTTAAGTTCAATGATCAATCTATGCAATCATTGTAATGCTTCCTCTTTTAGTAGTGTGTTGACTAGGGAACATGTTAGTTCCTGTCGTCATAATCTAACAATGGCCTCATTTCCCTACCAAACTCTACTATAAATGATCAACTAAATGAGTTGCTTCTTTTAGCCCAAATTTTGTCCAATGTATGATATAATATAACGCAAGTTTACAGCAATATAGAAGGAAAATCCAGGTGAACATCCCTAATTGCTTTAAAATACATGCTCAAATCCATTGATATACTTCGTTTGAAAATATTTACTAAGGTAGCATCTGTAGGTGAAGATCCACATTCCTTTAAAATACAAAACCATTTCGTTTGATTTAAGGTACATTTAGAAAAATGGCCCAGCGCAGCGGGCGTAGCATGCTAGTATTAAATAAGCAAATCGTTCCTTCATTTGTCTCTGTATACTTCTTGCATAATGCTAATAATTGAGAACATTAATATTAATCGCAACGTTATTTTTTACGTAGATTATGATTTTAATAATATATATATATATATATATATATATATATATATATATATATATATATATATATATATATATATATATATATATATATAATAACCGTAAGAGATAACACAGAAACATCATACAACAAATGGGGGAATAAAAATATAAAACTGAACAAGTTGGAAATTGTACGTGAAACGTGACAAATGGGGTGCGTTCGTACTATAGCTAGTTAAATTAAATATTCAGATCTTGATGATTTTTAATTATTTGAAATGAATTATATAGTCTGCAGATTAATTTCTGCAATAAAATAAGTATCTCAGTCGCTTGATGGTTAAACCTCGGAAGCTCTTATAACAGGAGAGCGCTGATTTTTTTTTTATTATTAAAATTTCTTAATAAATGTTTTATTAATATTTTCTAGAGTTTTGATTCGATTTTCATAAAATTTGAAATGTCTCAACAAAAATCTGCAAATATATCGTAATTTTCAAACCATTCGGTTGGGTAGTTTTTTCGTTGTTATATGCGGACGGACGGACAGACAGACGAACGGACCAGACGACGACAATAGGTGCTACGTATTTATATAATTACGAACGCACCTAAAAATGAACACATACTTGTTTGAATAATATCCAATGAAAAGTAGAAGCTAATAAAGATGTATGACCAATATAAGATAAAACAGATTGGGGGTGGGGGGAGGGGTAGAGGTGGGAAAAATGAATTAATGAAATATTGAAATATCTATGGCACTGCAGTAGAATCGTCAGGCCCAAATTACTACAGATACCACAAAAAATATACGATTTCATCCATGTATAAGCTATAATTAGCTAAAGTAATACATGACTTGGGCCGCAACATTGCAAAGCCAAAGCGAAATGAATGATGTCACGGTTACGGATGTTTATCGCGACAACTGACGGTTAATTTTGTGATTAAATAACTAAGATCAATAAAATATATGAGGATTAGCTATTGTATTATAAAATGGTTGTTAACTAAAAATGTCACTGTCTTCCGGATTATAATCCCTTACTATCATTCGAAACCAATTTTTTGGAATAGCAGATGCCTTTTAACTACTAAGGTTAAAAAATCGTTTTATATATCT
Source organism: Maratus michaelseni (assembly GCA_963931845.1). Lineage (NCBI taxonomy): Eukaryota > Metazoa > Arthropoda > Arachnida > Araneae > Salticidae > Maratus > Maratus michaelseni. The sequence continues at coordinate 316,129,375 of OZ007587.1, read as the reverse complement.
ATGTGTTTAAATATCAGCATTGTTTTTAACTTTTACTATATAACAGTTTAAAATTCCTAAACTAAATAAATAACGCACCATAAAATACATTGTTGCTACCTGCCGTAGCATCCGCATTCCACTTTAGATAGAGTAACACGATAAAAGCTAAAATAAGAGATTATTCAGTTAATATATTTTAAGTATTTTTAGTCTTGCATTAATTTTTCCTGACTAAACTTTCTACTATGACGTAAATGAAATTTGTGAAGATATTCTCTTCTAAAAATTGTAATGTTGTCGTGTTTTCATTACAGAAATGCAATTACTTTGTGTAAAGAATTTTCTTCGGTAATATTAATTACACATGGTTAAATATTTGTTATTATTCTTTAATTTCGTTTTATCGTGTTTTAGAAGAACTTTTGATCACCTTTTAACAACTGCATTTACAGTAACTACAAAACATACAGTAATGTTGTTTTCATTTTAAAAATTATTTTTAAAAATATACCTAAGTAGTTTATAATTTTATTTCAGAAAATTCTATTAATTAAGTTTTAATAAAAGTTAATGTGAAAGGCTTCATTTTAGGAATAATAACTGCAGTTTTTTTTTCTTTACTTTTTTAGAGATTAGTAATGTTATGAGATTTCCAACAATGGGAATGAAAATAAGCATTTTCATTTTCAGAATTTATTTTTCTAAAATGTAATTTAATAACTTCAGTATTATGTTTGAATTCGAATTTTCAACTTTTGAGCTGCTGAACTCGTGTATTTTATCAGTATGCATTATTATTAGTGTCCGACCGAAATAAGTTTTTCAGGCCGAAACCGAATTTCTGTACCTTATCGAAAGATTCGAATCGAAATGTTATCGAAAGTTTCTTTCGAATCGTGGCCAAAATCGAAAACGAAACCCTGCCAAATGGAAAATTTTAAGCTGCTACTATATACATGCATACAGAAATATTAATAATTTACAAATACATGTATACCAATCTACAGAGACAATGTTACTTATGCATGTATTTGGATGAGCACATATTCGTTTGCAGAAAAGCAAAAACATTATTCAATCTTTATTTTTTGAATTTTTATAACAAAAGCAAACTTAGTTATTTATTTATCATTAACTTTATAGTTATTGATACAGTAAAAAAAAAATTGCATAAAAAATTTCAATGTTTAATTTTTAGCTTTTTATTTGTCCAAAAAGAACTATTTAAAATATCTTCCTTTAGATAATAATACACTGTCAAAAATTTGCAGAAAATGGTCCAGCCATTCAGCCGTTTTTATGGATAACTGTTACTCTCTCATTTTCCAAAATAGAGATAAATTAGGGTTATGTAACCGTTTTCTATAGAAACGGCTCAATTACTGGATCATTTTCTGCAGATTGTTAACAGTGTAGCATATCCGTCCTTAAAAAGTTTAAACCAAGTAAAAAAAAAAAAAAAAAGTTTTTTTTTCAATTTACTATTATAACTGTTTGAATAGAAATATAAAAATATGGATAGATATTTAAATACATTTTTTATGCTATGAATAATAACGATATCACAAGGGAACAAAAAAAAAAAAAAAAAAAAAAAAAAAATGCGGCATTACATCTTTTTGTTGATTTTGATACATACTTTATAATTATGGAATATAAATTAGGTAGTTGGAATGGCTCTAGTTTTTCCAAAATTTTGAAAGATAAATTAGGTAGTTGGAATGGCTCTGTTTTTTCCAAAATTTTGAAAGATTAAGAGCTAATATGAGCGTTAAGGTGCATTTTTTACACAGTCATTTAGACAGATTTCCTGAAAACTTGGGTGATTATAGTGAAGAGGGGGGGGGGGGGGTGAACGGTTCCACCAAGATATCAGAATAAAGGTACCAAGGAAGTTGGGATTGCCACACGATGGTTGACTATTGTTGAACCTTGCAAAGAGATTGTCCTCAAAAGAAACATTCTAGAAAATCATACAGGAAACGGTTTTAATAGTAATGATAAATTTATATTTTTGTCTTACAATACCCATCTCCCTCAACATACAATGTTATAAAATATGTACATTTTAAAAAAGTATGTCTTTACATATTTAATGTTATTATTATTATTTTTTTTTTTTTTTGTACCTGTGCCATTTTTGGATTGTTGGCCTTATTACAAAAAACGAGAGCCAATCCAGAAAATATGCTATTATTTTTCGTATTTAGCAGACTAAATTGACTCGAAATCCGTTAACCCCATGCCGCAAAATCACTATTCCCTGGTGGTGTATTTAATTTGTTATCGATGTTTCAACTAATTTAAATACAGTGACCTCTCTCTTACGAACGATTGAAGGGATTTAAAATAAAGCCTTCGCATAATTGAGAGCAACGCATCAAATAAAAACTTCCGTGGTGACTTAATATTTTAAACACATATAAATTATATTTAAAAAAATGAAGTGAACAGTTTTAGAATATAAAATTATGCACAATAAAACTTATTGGTGATAAGGGTGTAATAGCATCTTAGAAAACTAATATTTTGCTGTTAATTTCAATTGTTCAAAAATTTAAAAATGCCTTATTGGTTATATTATATACTTTATCCTGAAGAAGAATTATTTGTTGCAGCATACTGTCCAGTTATTTTTATAGGTAACAGTTACTTGACCATATTAAGAAGTGTTCTCATTGGTTAGAACAGAGAAAATTACGGTTGAGTTAACCTTTTTCTATAGACATGGTTGAATGACTGGGCAGTTTGCTGCAATTTTTTTTTTCCAGTGTAAGTCAACTAAGTGTAAGTCTTTTAGAAAACTATCCTCAATATTAATTCGCTTTTCCAAAGTCATCTTTATATAAATACATTTTTTAATTCGTTAAGATGATGATGATTGCATTTAATAACACATCAGCGTTTTAATAGTTTTAAAGAGTAATTTGCGTGAAAACTTACGACATTTATAAGAAACGCCATTATAAATTTATTCTTAAAAAAAAAAAATCCAGATCTTTTTCAGACATAAAGTTTTAAAAATATTAGTCTTTCTTTTTTCTTAAGTTTATACCACACCTACTATTGTAGGATTTGAAATATATGCTATTACCTGTCGCTTCATTCGATAGGCATTTTCACGCTGTTAATAGTTACTTTCAAAACTGAATGAAATCTTAAAATGTAAGCCACACGCGGAACATTCATTTGGCAAGTAATCGCTGCTAAGTGTTTCAAAAAATAGTGCAAAGCCCGAGACCTGAGAGCAATTATTTTTTAAATGATCTGATAGGTAAAATTCGAGCTCATTTATATCAAAGAGATACAAACATCGATAAGTTCGTCTTTGATGAAGTTACGAGAGACAAACTACACTCTCAGAAAAAACTGTAAATCTTTGAGCATTTGCCCTTCAATTTTCACGGGCAACAGCCTTATTTGATGAAAAACGGTCTGATCCACTAAATAAGCGGCCTTATCCCTTAGATACTTAGAAAATTAAGAGCAATCCCCATATTCTTACAGTTCTAGCCCATATGTTGGCAAAAATATGGTACGACCCCATACATTGTCCTCCGCTAGGGTGTCATTCCCTTCATTTTACTTGTGTTTCGAAAATTTTAACCCTCCAAAACAGCGATTCTGTGATGATTATCTAACGTGCTACGTGCTACGGAACAGTAAGTAAAGTGTTATTGTGTTTTAAAGTGCATTATATCCTGTGCATTATAATGCTTTATTACTTTGCCCCGTAAAATTACGGGCTGCACAAAATGATGGGCATGGACTTTTTTTTTACGGAGTATGACTGGAATCTCTGCTGCAGTAATTTTACTGCAATTTTTTTAACAGTGTAGCACGCGGGCGTATTTTCGACCTTTTTCCTCTTATATCATCTATTTATGAGGAAATATCTGATATCGAATATGATAGGGTAGTACGTGTGATTGCAGCTTTACTGAGAAAACCTCTGGAAATTTGGCCATGTGTCCAAATTATTTTTACGCGTTATTATTACGCGTTTAACAAAGGGAGGTGGCTCAGAATGGAACTTATGTCAGAAATAAAAGACGTATTTACCTATTCCTCATGCCAGGACAATGAAAAGGGCGTTTATTACTGAGAGACGCATATAATCGAGAAATGTAATAGTGAGAGCTCACTGCAGTGTTAAAATTTACATTAATATTGACCACTTCATATATTTTTTTTTTACTTTTATAAAAATTAATATTAAACATAAATATAACTCACTGAGCTAACTATTAAAAAAAAGTGATGTCGCATTTTATTTTTTGTTAATCACAAATAGAGCTGTACAGACAGTGATTGTAATAAATGCAAATGTGTAAACCCTTAGGAAATTCCCAGAAGGGACGTTTTCCCCTAGAAAATATAAAATAAATAATGGCGGTCTGTCCCTTCAATTCTTCAGTAGAGCTACCTTCTTGATCTACTGTGTCCCTCCTCCTCCCTCCTGAAAATTTTAAATGTCGGCATCTCTAAATAAGTAATTGATTATAAACTGCAATCAAGAAATTTTTAAATCGAAATGGAGCTTTTTTTTTTTTTTTTTTTTTTTTTACTGGAATTTTATTATTATGAAATTATAATATAGAATATAAATTATATTTTTAATATAAATATATATTATAAATATTTATAGCTTGATTACGACCGGCACGAAAATATTTATAAAGTTTTACAAATATTCTGTGAAAAGAAAATTATTTTTTCAACATTCTTACAGATTCTTTGGCATTCAGATCCAGCGCAATTTCCGTCAATATAGTTTAGTCAGGCATATATTTATTATCAATATTATTATTATGGGCTTAGTATACTTTATAACACTAACTGTTCATACAAAAAATGAACAGTTATTGTTATTACTAAGTGCTTCATTGTCATTGATACTGTTCGAATACTCAAACAATTATAGCATCCATGTAAAATACATGTTTGGCTGGTTTTTCACCGAAACCAAAATGTTTGTCTAAACTCAGATATTGGACCAAAAATTAAAACGAAACCGAACTTTCGTTTGATCACTATGGGGGAAAGATAACTTTTTTTTTCTATTTAACCACTTTAGCCATCTTCTTGGGGTGAAAACGAACATGCATCGTTTTTTATTAGTTTATATGCTTCCCAGTACAAATAAATAAATAAATAAATAAATAAATAAAGTAAAAAAAAGGGGGGGAGGGGGCGTAGATTATTATTATTATTTAAGGACGATTTGTTGGATAACCTAACATTTGCTGGTGATCTTAAGAGCCTATATGACACCTTGAGAACGTGTACAAAAAAAAGCTGTATCATGATTTTTATAATCTTGTAATTTTATTTATAAACAGATCTACAAGTTAAATTGTTTCATTAAAAAAAATATATTTTAGCTTGTATTTAACACAAAAATACTTGCTACTTATGTCATTTTATGTAGTGCATATTTGTTTAATTTTTACTTTCTAAATCCAAATATTTATGATAGAGTATATGATATAATTATGAATATTTTCTTTTCACATGTTTTCTCTGTGCTAATTTATAAAAATAGCTGTGAAACTTCAGCAAATTGTCTTATATTTAAATTGATAGATCATAACAATCATATCACATAAATTTTAGCCGATCAATCTTATTTAAATATACCCATAATGTTTGGAGATAAAACCTTTTTCGTAACTGGATGTTCATGAAAATAAAGTTTTTTCAGATACGTCATTTAAAGTTTTTATTTCTAAAAGTCTGTTAGAAATTTTCACCTTAAATTCTTAAATTTCTCCTGACTTATGTGTTGCACCTTCTTTAACCTTAATAATAGAAAATCATTCCTTTTTTGAAGCCCTTTAAACATCAATTTTTAACTTCAAATGATCGTCAGAAGAAAACAAACATTGTTTAGATTAGCTAATTTTAGTCTTTGAAATAAAACAATAAAATATTTTTTATATTTTCCCAAAATTGGCTATACTCAGTGGGATACATTAAGACAACTTTAATTTGGTTAATTTTTATGTCGCTAATAAGAGTAATATGAAAATAATTCTTTTTGAGAATTTTCTGATAAGCTTTAAATATTTGTTGGTAATCTTAACTATTCTTTCTTTCTTTTCAATTATTACTTGGAAAATTTAGTAATATTTAACTTAAAAATTCGACCTTCATTATTTTTTTACAACTGATTTGATTGTATTTTACTGCCAGTAAATAATAATTATCGTCTGACATAGTGTTAAAAGAATATTTTAAGCAAAATGCCTGTAGATTTTCAAAACATTTATTCGTATTTGTAAAACCTTTACTTTTCAATTTACATTTGTTAATTTTTAAAAGTATATTGATATGCTTTTTCAATTTTTTCTAATTATTAAAACAAAATTCTACGTATAAAGTTTTTTTTTTCTAATGAAATTTATTTTTTCTAAGAAGTAAGAAATTATATATACATTTTATTGAAAATTGGAGAACGCTTATCAGAAGATTTATCTTTACAAAGTAACACTGTAATATATTTTTTTCAATTCCTACTATCTGCAAAATTCTGAAACGTTTTCCCGTTTTGTAAATGTTCTAATATAAAACAGGGGTGCCTATTTTTGAGTACCTCTATTTCTGAATTATAATCTACGCCCTATTCTGCGATTTAATAAAGCTAATTATCTTATTTTACAGCTTAGAACAAAATTAAAATTGCTTAAACGCATTTTTTCTCATATCTGGAATTCCGAATCTGTCCGCTATTTCTGTAAACATTCAGAAATAGTAGTACTCAAAAACAAGCAGCTCTACACTATGTAAAAGTATAGTATTTTAAATACATTTTTCATTAAATTAACTTTTGTAAATAATTTACTCCCTTTAGGTAATGTAGCTCAATTTTTTATCGCTACATTTTATTATAATATGTGTAACTAACGAAAATTTTATTGATACTTCTATTGAAATTGATTCATTTTTCTTTTAATTTTACAGATGGTTCCTCCTAATTTCCTATCAAATTCAAGTAAGTAACAATACATTTTTTATTTATTTAATAATTTATCAATTAAACAGAATACAATGCACATTTAGTGACTTAAATTAAATTGAATTTGCATTATGATTTCAATAAAAAGATATTTTCCTTTTGTTATAAAATAAATAATGTTTTTTTTTTTTTTTTTTTTTTTTTTTTTTTTTTAAACAATTGAATTAAAATTGAAAGTTTAATTCAATATTAATTAATTAAATTCAAAATTGAATAAAGAAATGGATATTGTCTTTTTAAAGAATAAACTTGGAATATTAATTTTTGTTTGATTTTTCATCCTTTTTGAACATTACTCAACGTATTTAACAATTACTTAGGAAATTGATTTACTTATTGTTTGTCCGTAAGTGTATTTTTTTAGGTAGATTTCGTAAGAAATACTACCTATTACATTCTCACCTAAGTTGGAAATTTTGAAAAATTTTTGCAGATCTACGCCGATCATGACTCCCAGAACCCAAAACCACCCCCAGTTCAAAACTTTATATATCTATCTATCTATCTATCTATCTATCTATCTATCTATCTATGTCACTTTTTCTGACCACGATAACTGGAAAAATTCTGCATAAATCTCTTTCAAACTGATACATAAAATCAAGGGTCATAAAATCTCGGTCAAGTTCGTTAATGGGCAAAATCGAACCAAGGGGGGTGGGAAATGGGGGGGCTTTTTGTGAAAACAGAAAAACCCTCATAATTTCTTTATTATTATACGTATCGAATCCGTTTAAAGTTATTATTACTTCTAGGAAAAGGGCCGAAAATTTAGGTATGAAAGATTTTTGATATAATTAAAAATGGCCCCAAGGGGGGAAAAAAAGGGGGGGTTTTAGAAGAAAAAAAATCATAGCTTCGTCAATTCACAAGATATCAAATCCGCGTAAATTTATTATTAATCCTCTTAGTATTATCTAAAACTTTTATATTGACAAGTTTTTTATAGGACCAACCGTTATAGCAAAAAAAAATTTAAAAACAAAAAAAAATCCCTGCCGGCTCCGCCTGCAAACAAGTTATTTTTCGAAGTAGGCGGTTCCAACTCCCGCATCTTTTCGAAACTGATACATAAAATCAAGGGGCATAAAATCTCGGTCAAGTTCGTTAATGGGCAAAATCGAACCAAGGGGGGGGGGGGGAAATGGGGGGGCTTTTTGTGAAAACAGAAAAACACTCATAATTTCTTTATTATTATACGTATCGAATCCGTTTAAAGTTATTATTACTTCTAGGAAAAGGGCCGAAAATTTAGGTATGAAAGATTTTTGATATAATTAAAAATGGCCCCAAGGGGGGGAAAAAAGGGGGGTTTTAGAAGAAAAAATCCCTGACGGCTCGGCCTACAGGCACAGGTAGATTTCGAAGACGCAGACCGTGGGGCACCTGTTTGTCGGGAATTGCTAAAGAAATGACCTTCTTGCGATGATGCTGCAGTTGGAACCGCATACTTCGAAACCAAACTTGATTGCAGGCAGAGCCAGCAAGGATTTTTTTTTTTTTTTTTTTTTTTTTTTTTTTTCTATAAGAGTTGGTCCTATAAAAAACATGTCAATATAAAAGTTTTAGATAATATTAAGAGGATTTATAATAAATTTAAGCGGATTTGAAATCCACGAAGTTATGAATTTTTTTCTTCTAAAACCCCCCTTCCCCCCCCCCCCCTTAAGACAATTTTTAATTATATCAAAAATCTGTCATACATAAATTTTCGGCCCTTCTCCTAGAAGTAATAATAACTTCAAACGGATTCGATGTGTATCATAATTAAGAAATTATGGCTTTTTTCTGTTTTAACAAAAAGCCCCCCCATCCCCCCCCCCATTGGTTCGATTTTGCCCATTAACGAACTTGACCGAGATTTTATGCCCCTTGATGTTATGTATCAGTTTCGAAAAGATGCGGGAGTTGGAACCGCCTACTTCGAAAAATAACTTGTTTGCAGGCGGAGCCGGCAGGGATTTTTTTTTGTTTTTAATTTTTTTTGCTATAACGGTTGGTCCTATAAAAAACTTGTCAATATAAAAGTTTTAGATAATACTAAGAGGATTAATAATAAATTTATGCGGATTTGATATCTTGTGAATTGACGAAGCTATGATTTTTTTTCTTCTAAAACCCCCCTTTTTCCCCCCCTTGGGGCCATTTTTAATTATATCAAAAATCTTTCATACCTAAATTTTCGGCCCTTTTCCTAGAAGTAATAATAACTTTAAACGGATTCGATACGTATAATAATAAAGAAATTATGAGGGTTTTTCTGTTTTCACAAAAAGCCCCCCCATTTCCCCCCCCCCTTGGTTCGATTTTGCCCATTAACGAACTTGACCGAGATTTTATGCCCCTTGATTTTATGTATCAGTTTCGAAAAGATGCGGGAGTTGGAACCGCCTACTTCGAAAAATAACTTGTTTGCAGGCGGAGCCGGCAGGGATTTTTTTTTGTTTTTAATTTTTTTTTGCTATAACGGTTGGTCCTATAAAAAACTTGTCAATATAAAAGTTTTAGATAATACTAAGAGGATTAATAATAAATTTACGTGGATTTGATATCTTGTGAATTGACGAAGCTATGATTTTTTTTCTTCTAAAACCCTCCTTTCCCCCCCCCCCTTGGGGCCATTTTTAATTATATCAAAAATCTTTCATACCTAAATTTTCGGCCCTTTTCCTAGAAGTAATAATAACTTTAAACGGATTCGATACGTATAATAATAAAGAAATTGTGAGGGTTTTTCTGTTTTCACAAAAAGCCCCCCCATTTCCCCCCCCCTTGGTTCGATTTTGCCCATTAACGAACTTGACCGAGATTTTATGACCCTTGATTTTATGTATCAGTTTGGAAGAGATTTATGCAGAATTTTTCCAGTTATCGTGGTCAGAAAATAGTGACATAGATAGATAGATAGATAGATAGATAGATAGATAAAGTTTTGAACTGGGGGTGGTTTTGGGTTCTGGGAGTCATGATCGGCGTAGATCTGCAAAAATTTTTCAAAATTTCCAACTTAGGTGAGAATGTAATAGGTAGTATTTCTTACGAAATCTACCTAAAAAAATCATAGCTTCGTCAATTCACAAGATATCAAATCCGCGTAAATTTATTATTAATCCTCTTAGTATTATCTAAAACTTTTATATTGACAAGTTTTTTATTGGACCAACCGTTATAGAAAAAAAAAAAATTAAAAACAAAAAAAAATCCCTGCCGGCTCCGCCTGCAAACAAGTTATTTTTCGAAGTAGGCGGTTCCAAGTCCCGCATCTTTTCGAAACTGATACATAACATCAAGGGGCATAAAATCTCGGTCAAGTTCGTTAATGGGCAAAATCGAACCAATGGGGGGGGGGGGGGGGGGGATGGGGGGCTTTTGTGAAAACAGAAAAAAGCCATAATTTCTTAATTATGATACATATCGAATCCGCTTGAAGTTATTATTACTTCTAGGAGAAGGGCCGAAAATTTATGTATGACAGATTTTTGATATAATTAAAAATTGTCTTAAGGGGGGGGGGGGGAAGGGGTGTTTTAGAAGAAAAAAATTCATAACTTCGTGGATTTCAAATCCACTTAAATTTATTATAAATCCTCTTAATATTATCTAAAACTTTTATATTGACATGTTTTTTATAGGACCAACTCTTATAGCAAAAAAAAAAAAAAATCCTTGCTGGCTCTGCCTGCAATCAAGTTTGGTTTCGAAGTATGCGGTTCCAACTGCAGCATCATCGCAAAAAGGTCATTTCTTTAGCAATTCCCGACAAACAGGTGCCCCACGGTCTGCGTCTTCGAAATCTACCTGTGCCTGTAGGCCGAGCCGTCAGGGATTTTTTTTAAATAAAAATGTTCTTTCATCACCTTACAAAGTTTTATTATTACTATTGATGCAAATATTTAGATACAATTTCTCACGCTAGTGCTTTTTTGTCCTATGGCGATATGTAAAACTAAAATCCCTGACGGCTCGGCCTACAGGCACAGGTAGATTTCGAAGACGCAGACCGTGGGGCGCCTGTTTGTCGGGAATTGCGGAAGAAATGACCTTTTTACGATGATGCGGCAGTTGGAACCGCCTACTTCGAAACCTAACTTGCTTGCAAGCGGAATCGGCAGGGATTTTTTTGTGTTTAATTTTTTTTTTTTGCTATAACGGTTGGTCCTATAAAAAACTTGTAAATATAAAAGTTTTAAATAATATTAAGAGGATTAATAATAAATTTAAGCGGATTTGAAATCTTGAGAATTGGCGAAGTTATGATTTTTTTTTCTTTTAAACCCTCCTCCCCCCCCCTTAAGGCAATTTTTAATTATATCAAAAATCTGTCATACATAAATTTTCGGCCCTTCTCCTAGGAGTAATAATAACTTCAAACGGATTCGATACGTATCATAAGTAAGAAATTATGGGTTTTTTTTCTGTTTTCACAAAAAGCCCCCCCATCCCCCCCCCCCTTGGTTCGATTTTGTCCATTAATGAACTTGACCGAGATTTTATGCCGCTTGATTTTATGTATCAGTTTCGAAAAGATGTGGGAGTTGGAACCGCCTACTTCGAAAAATAACTTGTTTGCAGGCGGAGCCGGCAAGGATTTTTTTTGTTTTTAATTTTTTTTTTGCTATAACGGTTGGTCCTATAAAAAACTTGTCAATATAAAAGTTTTAGATAATATTAAGAGGATTAATAATAAATTTACGCGAATTTGATATCTTGTGAATTGACGAAGCTATGACTTTTTTTCTCTTAACCCCCCCCCCTTTTTCCCCCCCTTGGGGCCATTTTTAATTATATCAAAAATCTGTCATACATACATTTTCGACCCTTCTCCTAGAAGTAATAATAACTTTAAACGGATTCGATACGTATCATAATTAAGAAATTATGGGGTTTTTTCTGTTTTCACAAAAAGCCCTCCCACCCTCCCCTCTTGGTTCGATTTTGCCCATTAACGAACTTGACCGAGATTTTATGCCCCTTGATTTTATGTATCAGTTTGTAAAAGATTAATGCAGAATTTTTCCAGTTATCGTGGTCAGAAAAAAGTGACATATATATATATATATATATATATATATATATATATGTATATAAAGTTTTGAACTGGGGGTGGTTTTGGGTTCTGGGAGTCATGATCGGCGTAGATCTGCAAAAATTTTTCAAAATTTCCAACTTAGGTGAGAATGTAATAGGTAGTATTTCTTACGAAATCTACCTAGAAGAGAAAAAAAAATGTGTGCATTTTAGAATGAGCTTAATTATTTTCCGAACTATGTTTTAATAATTTTATATATTTTTTAATGTATCGATATTATTATGTCATACAAATAAAAACTTTATAAAATCCTAATAATGATAAATGCTGCAACACAGGAGTTATGGAATAAAGCTTTATTTTTGATTAAAATAATTTAATTACACTTTAAGAGCAATCCCATTTCAAGATACAGTCGGACCAAAAAAAAAAGAAAGAAAGAAAGAAAAAAGAGAAAAGAAAGAAAGGAAAGAAAGAAAAAGATACTCCATACATTTTAATCACCAAATTATCCCTGGAAAAACAGAAAATAGCCATTCGGCTGTAAATTGTGTATTCTTTTAATTTATGTTTAAAAAAATATGCTTAGCTGTTCCTCTTCATACTAAAATTGCACCCAGCTTTGAAATTTTCAATATGAACACCCAATTTTGACCTTTTCGTCAAATTTTACCTTTGGAAACCAAGTAGGAAGTCATTCGTGTCAAATAGTTTCGGAATTATAGATGTATAAAGTTTGGATCTCCTAATGTTACAAATTATAGATTTCAATAGAAATTATTTCATAAATGTACATTAGGGAAATATTTTGTTCGAATAGTTTAAAGAATAAAAGTTGGTCACTTCAAACTTAACGAACGTTATCTTATGGTGAACGTATGAAATCCGCGAGGGGCTAATAAATAAGGGCCTGATTGCCGGCGGAGCAAACTTCCACCAGTAAAAACAAATAGAATTTTTTGTCTTATTTTTGACAGAAATTTAGCATTAATAAGGTGTTTAAATAAGGCATAATTTTTTTTTTCTATTTAAATTTACTGTTAGAAGATTGCCCCACCGGTAATAAGGGCCTGGTGTCAATGTTGGTTTAGCTTTATTTATGTGTCTTGTGATGCAATGTTTTATCACGGATGAGTTCCTGAGAGCGAAGTTATATAAAAGTGAAGTATATAATAAAAAAAATAGGAGGATACGTATTTCTCAAAATTGAGATTTGTCTACTAATTTATTTTTTCGTGTGAAATTGATGCAAGTTGCAGAGCCTGGCTATTCCTCCTTTGAATCGTTCACATAATCTATACTCGATGTTACCGCAGTTTCCTTTCTACACATCATTCGCTGTCATTTAAGACGGGGTTTAAATAATCAGTTTCTGCATTTCAAAATTGCGTGCAGTCGTAGAGACATATATGTCCCGTTAGTAGTCAAAAGGTTAAATACTCTTAAACTTTTATAAGCGGGGAAAAATGCTTAAAAATGAGTACGTTTTATTTTTAAAGTTCATTTTATTAATATTAATTATCTATCACTTTTAAGTATGCTAACTCCGCCGCAAATCATCGTACAAAAATGTGACTAGTACCAATCGATTAGTAATAACGTCTGCCAATTAATGCTATACTTAACTTTTGATCATGTGAAAAATTTAATAGGTTATAATTAATATTTTTCTAGAAAATTAATTTCGAAAATATACATAATTTAAAATTAATTTTCGAAAAAAAAGATAGGAATTGTAGTCTGTAAATGTTTTAATAGAAATCGACTTCTAGAAACTTCAAATATGCGAATACAAAATTACAGTTCATTCAGCCAAGTAGTTTTTGAGTTATAATTCAAAAATTGTCCGCATTGCAATCTTTTTTTTGCAACAATTAAAAATGAATTTAACATTAGGAGTTCCAAACTTCAAATATGCATAATTCTTAAACTAGTTGACCGAATGACTTCTTGTTTGCATCATAAAGTAAAATTTACCGAAGAATCCAAATACGATGTCAAAATTGGGTGTTGGTATTGAAAATTTTCAAGTTTGGTATAATATCTATATGTAGTCAACACTCTAAGCAAAATTTAAGCATTGCATTAATTAGTAAGCGTTATTACTAATCGATTGGTACTATTCACATTTTTATACAATGATTTTTGGAAAAGTTTGGCTGGTTTTTTCCACCAGGATTTTATCTATTGTCTTTTTAAGTGAACAGTATGTATACTCATATAACTTTCGTAAATTCGCGGCGTGAAGAAAATAGCACAAGTCGAAAAACAAATTTTATTTTTAAAATAGTTGAAAAAGGAACTGTAGGAAAAGTTGTGTTGATAATGAAAAAAGTGCAACACATTTTGTTTTTTTAACAAAATATTTTATCTATAAAAAGTGAGTATTTCTAGAAATGAACGATATGGGCAAAAAATAAAAAAGAAAGAAAGAAAATCGGGAGTTTTTTTTTTTCTTCTTTTTCTTTTTTGCAGAGAGAGAACTTTAAATATATATATATATATAAGTGAATATATGCTATTTGGGAAAATATCTATAAAACTGACGAATGTTATTTTAGTCGAAGTATTCAATTGAAGTAAAAGCGATGTTAAAAAGAGCTATCTTTTCCTGTCTTGATTTTTACTTAATCATTTCCCCAAACGTCTGTTTCCTTGACAAATGTTTCATTCGTGAAGAGAATTATGTACTTTTTATCAAAGAAGTCACGATAACGTGACCTTCAATTTCTTTGACATTCCTTGACATTAACACGTTCCGTATCTACTCGTAATAGAGGAGCAAAGCACGTCTTAAAAGAATTTATAACCAATCATTTTTTTTTTTTCAGACGTTTCGTTCTTAGTTTAAAGCTTAAACTGCTTGAGGATATATATTTTTATTTAAGAATGAAGAATGTTCTCTTTATTCCTGTCTAATATCCACTCCGAAAAACACTTTTTTTTTTTTTTTTTTTTTTTTTTTTTTTTATGAGCGCCGCAAAGGAGAGCCATTCTCCTCCCTTGATTTTGAAATTTTGATTAACTATTTAACTTTATCTCTGATTATGGGGGAAAAAATAACATTTATTCTTACCAAGTGACTTAAAATAATTAAACACTAACAGAAAAGAAAAGAAAGCTTTTTAGGAGAAAATTAAAAAAGAAAATTTCTTAGGGGGAAAAGAAAAGAGGGGAAGGAACTGAAAATTTTACGATGATTTCGAAATGGAGAATTCGTCAGGGGGACAGAAATTAACTCTGCTTTTCCTAAATTAACTCTGCTGTGAAATAATATAATTTAACTTAAAAGAAAAAAAGAAACTGTAATACAAAGGGAAAAAAGAGATTTAAGTATAGGCAATGCCGGCGTGAAAACTTAAATAGTAATAATAATAATAAATATTGTTATTAGCCATAAAGTTATAAATTTCTTTCCGTTGCCAACTGCTCAATAGACAAAAAAAAAAAAAAAAAAAAGCTTGCTTTTACAGATTTTTGTTTTCTAAATCGTCAATACCCCTCTTCCAAACACCTTTAAATGTGTTTTTCTCAAAATTGTGTTTCTTTATTTTTGTACTGGTGGGTACTGTAGGGAAAGTTATTTATTAATCTATCGACTTCACATTTTGCGTTAATCTGCATGAGACATGTATTTATTCGTTAAATTTTTCATTTGTTCATTAAATTTGTCTTTATAATTCCCTCTTATTTTCACAAACTTGGCTTTCTAAAAAAATCTTTTATATCCCCTTTCCCCACCCCCCAAAATAGATAAATAAATAAATAAAATCACTTATAATTAAAATAATAATAAATAGGTTTTTTTTTTTTTTTCTTTGCGAAAAAAATTGCTTTGTTTGGCAGATTTTCACATTCAGTTTAAAATTGTAAACCCTTGTTTGTTTCTTCAAACCGCCATTACTAAGCAGTAGTGCGTACCAGACAGAAAAAATCAGATGTTTGAGATTACGAATCATTATCTTATTCGGAGCTTCCTGATGATCGGATTAATTTTATTTTTATGGAAACTGTTTTTTAAAGTTCGTCTAAGCTAAAAGTGTAACCTTTCGAAAATAAATTGCCAGTTTGTCTTGCTAAAAATCTTTAAAACTAATCTTAATTTAACGGGCAAGGCATCAGAATCGTCCGTAAAGGTGACTTTCCACGTTCAAAAAGTTTATTTTAGTACTACTCGTGCTTGTTTACTTTCCTTTCTGAACACATGGTGGAAAGCTGTAAGGAAAGGACTGTAATCATGATTTTTATGTGTGTATGTGTGTGCACAGTATTATACCGTAAAATTAACAGTAATAAACAGTAAAATAAGCAGTAATACACTACCGCGCATGCGCGGCAGTGTATTACATCTGATACAACTTGTTCATCAGCCTGGCAGAGTCACACACGTGTTAAAAATAATAGTGCAATATTTCATAAAATATACTGGCAAATATGCTATATATATAAATATATATAGTATGTAACTTTCTGGATACGTACACCAGTATTCGAAAAGTCAAGTGGAGTCGGTCCAGTTTTCTTTTTTATTATTATTATTTATTTGTTTATTTATTTATTTTTGCTGTAAAATATAAGCGTTTTTTAATAAGTTGTAAGTTTCTATTTCCAAATCCGCTTTCCTTCTGTTTTTATGGCTATTTTTACATTTAAAAATTATTTTGGGGATTTTAGTTATTTTTTAAGAATACTATATTCTGTATCTATAAAAGAAAATGCGAAAGCGCCTTTTCAATTTTTTACATAATGTTTGCCGTTTACTTCAAAATTGACTTAAAACCGCTCAATTTCTCAAATAATAATAATAATAATAATAATAATAATAATAATAATAATAATAATATTGATAATTAATATTTTGTAAAATTTCATGTTTTATTCAGTATTTTATCATTTTATCTATAAAAATCCAAAAAAGAACTTAAAAATAGATTTTCGAAAAAAAAAAGTTCCGAACGTAGTCAGCAACCTTAAGTTCCTCATACATATAAAACATTCAGTGTTTAAGTCGGTTTGTCTCATTTAAAGAGAAGCAAAAAAATTATGGCCGAAGAAGACGACATGACATTTTTAATACATTGATTTGTTGCTTCGTGACCTGCTCCACCTCTTTCAATTAACCCCTTTTTAAAACCTATTAATTTAAAGCCTTTATTATATCTTTATCTGAATGATCTCTTGTGCAGCCAATTTTTAGAAATTATCAACCATTATTATTCGTCATCATTACTCGCTCATTCCCATAATGCTTGGCAGAAATGAAGTGAAGATAATAAATTATATCCATGGGAACAGTTAGATGAAACAAATCAATATGGGATCTAAAATCAGCCCATTCCACCCGTGCACTAGTTTATCAATAAGTGGCTATATATAAATCTTTGGAGAATATATGCAAACTAAACTCAGAATTTTGTGTCATAATCTTATGTGCAAGACAATTTTTAAATTTATAAATATAAAAAGCAATACAAGAAATATAGTAAATAACATAACACATATTGAAAATTCGAAAAAAGCTTCTACCGGTATTTATTTATTTGTTTGTTTGATGAAGAATTGGAACAAGTCGTTATTTTTATCATCAGCGAGGTGATATTCCCCCCAACCGTGAAATATAATTTTTAAACTCATGGATGTAAAAATTAAAACATAACTAAAAATTGTCGTTCAGAGGGAGGTCGGGAACAGAGTCCCCTGATGAAAAATTGTAGTTCCTTTTTTTCTTAGTGTTTAATTATTTTGAATCACTCAAGAAGAATAATTTTTAATATTTTTTAAAAAATCATGAGAGAAAAGACCATTTATTTATTTAAATTTTAAAATTCAGGAAGGAGCAGTTGCCGTTCTTACCATCCCTTGCATATCGCCCGTGTTAAAAAAGTTTTTCCCAATTAAGAGAAGCGAAGAAAATATGGCCGATCAAGAGGACATGACATTTCTAATGCAGTGATTTGTTACCTCGCAACCTGTTCCACCCCTTTCAATTCAGCCCTTTTTAAAAACGCATAATTTAAAGTCTTTATTATACCTTTATCTCTCTTAATTATCGTTTAGATACCTAATTTTTAGAAATTATCACCCGTCATAGCTCGTCATCATTCGTCCACTTAATGCTTGGCCAGAAATGAGGGAAGATAATAAATCATTTCCATGGGAACAGTACGTTCGTTAGTTAGGTTAGGTGAAACAAATCAATATAGAGTCTAAAATTAATCCATCCGACCCGTGCACTAGTTTATCAATACGTGCTATATATAAAACGCTGTAGAGTCTGCGCACACCTGGGTCTCGCATCTCCGTACGCTCTCATATTTCGATCGAACACAAATTTGTGCGCGACATTTCTTTGGCCGTCCCAGATGCTAGCGGCGGTGGCCGATACAAAAAGGTCTCCCGTCCTAGCGAACGCATGGTGCCGGCGAAAACGCAAAAGTGATGGGGTCAAGAAATACAGCTATTCGCAGCCGTTCAAGGTGTTTCGAGTCCGCCTCACAAAAAGAAAAGATGCGTATAAGGTCAACAGCACCAAACCCAATGTTCAAGCTAGTAACAGTCCAGGTAAAAAAATTTCAGATAATATTTTGTATTTTAATCATTTAACACTGCTGTTTAAACAATTTAATTAATTTAATACGCCACTTTTAATTAATATAACATAATTATTAATTTATTCAAACAATTAATACCGTTAATTTAATACATATAAAAGCAACAGCGCCAAAAGAATTTTTCAAGCTAATAAAAGCTCAGGTACATAAAATTCAGATAACAATATGTATTTAGTCATTTGATATTGTTATTTAATTTGTTTAATTAATTTTAAGAGCTTGCTTTAAACTTATAAAATTACACTATTAGATACGCATTATTAAATTATTTAAATAATTAATATTATTATTTTAATGCGTATAAAATTAACAGCACCAAACCAAGTGTGAAAGAAGATTAATAATAGCCAAAGTACAAAATTTCATATAACAATTTGTATTGTAATCATTTGCTATTATATTGGGTTGTTCGGAAAGTTCCTTCCGTTTGGGAAAACCAATTTGTACAGGAAAATTCTGTCCGTCTATTATTAGACATTAGACATAGGAATTAATCTCTAATAATTAAATGATAGAATTTTCCGGTACGAATCAACTTTCTCAAACGGAAAGAACTTTCCGAACAACCCAGTAATTTAACAATTTAACTAATTTAACACGCTCATTTTAATTAATTCAATTACATTATTAATTTGGCATTTCTGACTTATTTAAGTAATTAATTCGAAAATTTCATGTGTATAAAACCAACAGCACACCAAACCCAAGTGTTCAAGCTAATAATAACCCAGCTAAAACTTTCAGATTACAATAATTTGTGTTTCAGTCATTTGGTATTGGATTTTAATTAGTTCAATTAATTAATAAGCCTAGTTTAGTTCAATTTATAATGTTATTAAATTATTGAAATAATTTAATGATATTAATGTTATGCATATATGAAATTACCGGCACCATACGAATTATCCGATCTAATAACAACGGAGGAAAACTGTTCCAGAAACTGATTTGCATTTTAATCATTTCTAGTTGTAATTTAATTGGTTAAAATAATTTAATAAGCTTAGTTTAACCTATTTTATAACGTTGTTAGTTATTTGAATAATTTAATTGTATTAATTTGATGTGTTTAAAGTCAACAGCACCAAACAAAATGTTCAAGCTAATAAATAAGCCCAAGTGAAAGGTTTCAGATGCTAATTTGTATTATAATATTTTGAATTTGTAATTTAATGGGCCTAATTCATTTAATAAATTTAATTTATTTAATAATGTTATTTTTCTAAATAATTTATAAATCTTAATTTAATGTGTTTAGCGTCAACAGCATCAAATCAAATGTTCACGCTAATAATATCCCAAATAAAAATTTCTACAACATAAATTGGATTTTACTCATACGGGATTCTAATTTAATCAGTTTAATAATTTTATTAAATTATTTAAAGAATTTAACATTTTTATATAAAAGAATATTAACTCAACATAAGGAACAAGTTTAAAAAAAAATAATATTAGTTAAAAAGTTGCGGAAGCTTTTTTTTACACTTTCCATTCAAAAGTGTTTATGAATTTGGTTTCTCTCTCTGCCGGCTGTCTGTCTGTCTGTTCGTGCTGTAACTCGCGTAAATGTACTCGGATTGCCATGCAATTGATATGTGTTGCAGAGGTTTACTATGGCATGTTCAGTAAATGAAATGTGTAGTATTTATAGTTCATATACAGGGACACTCAAAATAATTCCGTTACATTACGGTCTATGAAGAAAAATCGTTTAAAGTGTATTTTAATGAAGTTACAGTATTGCAAACATATTAATATTGATATATATATATTACTGAGGTGCACTACAATAGGCTTACTATTGAATATGGTGTGCATAGCATTAATCGTTCACTTACAGGGACACGCAAAAGGACTCAGTTACAGTACTGTCTAACAATAATTGCTGGAGGTGCGTTTTCAGTTTTAGTACGCCATTTTAAATTTAACTAATATTTTGCATATTACTTGGTGTGTATAAATTCATATATCGGGCAGTGCATCATATACAGAGCAGCACAAAAGATCTTGAATACATTTCCATTTATTGACGAAAATATTTGAAGGGAAATTTCCAACAGTGCTATGCGTTTTCTACACATAAAAATCTATAGGTAATATGCAGGGTTGCACAAAATAATTCGGGTATTTTTCCGACCATTCATAACAATTCCTGAAATTAGTTTTTCATAAGTGGTTATGCTTTTTCGAAATTGTTTACTTAGACGTCATCTTTCAACTTATTAACTTATGAAGTTATGTTGCACTATTCTTAATTGTCTGAAAGTATTTCAAAATCTGTGCTTGACATATGTTTTTCGTTCTTGTTATTTTAATCATTTGAAACTCTAGTTTAATTAATTCTGATAAGTTCAATTTAATTGTTGTAATAATATTAATAAATTATTTAAATAACTTATTCATATTAATTAAAAGTCGGCGAAAAAAAATTAATCACCGAAGAGTCTCAGAAAAATAACTAAAACAAGTAATATAATTTTTTTTTTTAAATCAATTCCTACTTTTTAATCATAAATATGTAAAACAAACCCGTGCAGCATTAATATCCCACGTTATCTTTATTGAACATTTTTTTATAATCATCGTTGCTGTATTTTATTTTTTTGGCATCTCTAATTTGAGGAAAATCTTACATTTCATTTATGAAAACAATGGGAGAATTTTTTTTTCTCTCCCATATAAAACTAAAATTAATTAATTAAATTTAATTAATGAATTAATATTTGAAAAAACTGTATTAACATCCAGTGTCATCTACTATAAGTTTAAAAAAATGTATTTGAACTTGAGTGGATGAATAGAAAATATTTTATTAACGATTGAAAATTTGAACAAGATATATAAATATATAGAGAGTGTGAGCTAATAGTAGGAATTGAAAAAAAAAAAAAAAAAAAAGAAAAAAGAAGAAGAAGAAGAAAAAAAAAAAAAAGAAATAGCCATTTGACTGGAAATTATGTTTTCTTTCAATTTTTTGTTTAAAAAATAATAATAAACTTGGAATAAACTCTAAAATTTTCAATTCGAACACCTATTTTTGATATTATATTTGGATACTTCGGTAAATTTAAACTTAGTATAACAAACAGGAAGTTATTCGGTGAAGAAGTTTAGGGATTATGCTTATAAAGTTTGAACGACTAATTTTAAATTTATTATTAACACTTCCAAAACGAACTGCAATACATCTAGTTTTTTAAGGATAACTCAAAAACTACTTTGAGGAATGCGGTAGTGTTTTAGATTCGCATATTTGAAGCTTCTAGACATTCTTTTCTGTTAAAAATTTCAATGCATATCCTTTTCGAACATTCATTTCATATTTTATGTATATTTTTAAAATTAATATTTGAAAAATATATATATATATATCCTCTTTAATAAAAAGCTATGCGTTGCTGACGACTGGGATTTTCGATAATCGTGCCACAAAATAATCTCGGAAAATGAAACATTTGAAGTTGATGAAAAAATTAATAGCTCGAAAAGTATTTGTCAGAAAATTGTTAGACAAACTTCGTTAGAAAGATAAAAAAAATGTATTTTTCTTGATATAAATTTCAAATCTAATGATTATGCCGTTCTTCAAATATTGAATTTCAAAAATTACCAAATTTCACAATGGAGTACCATAACGAAATCTTCACGCGTAAAAAGATAAGGATAACGGCCATGTGTCCTGACGTATACTGGCTACAGCACGAGTCACAAATTATAGTAGCCTTACTATTCGGTTAAAATATAAAAGTGAATTATGATGCCACGAGTGCATGATTTTTATTTAATTTTAATATAATCATCTTATGTTGTTGTTGGCGTGTCAGAGAAAGTGCCAAGGCACTTCTCTGAAATAAAGGGCGCCAGAGCCTCAAGAGAGGTATAATCATCTTATAAACAAGGTTTTTGATTTTTTTTTTCGAATGGGACTAATAAATTGGCCAATACTGTATATTATTTTGAGTTTAAAAGAGGAAAGGTGGGGGAGCGCTTTATATTATTTAAATTTTCTCAGGGACTTTTGGTCAGAATTGAAAGTTTAATATATTAAAACGTCAGAAATTAAATCGACAATAACTATAATGACTGTCCTTCAGTTCGTTTGGATAAATTTTCATTTAAAAATATAAAATCATTCAACATTGATATTAGGTATTTTTAAGGTTATTATCACAGGCCCGGGAAACGCCGGGCATGTCAGCTAGTACATATATATGCATTGTAACCAATAAAAATTTTAATAGAAATCAATTTGTAGAAACTTTAAATATTCAAATCTCAAATATCACCTCATTCCGCCAAATAGTTTCTTGGGAAAAACTTCACCTATTGAAATTTCTTTTGCAAGTATTAATAAGGAAGTTAATATTGAGAATACAAAATTTTAAATGTGTGCAAGTCCTAAACTTCTTCACTGAACAACTTTCCGTTTGGTATACTAAGGTAAAATTTACCGAAGAATCCAAATATAATGTCAAAAGTAGGTGTTCGTATTGAAAATTTCATATTTTGTTAGAATTTCGGTATACAAACGTTTTCTAAGATCTCCCCCCGCCCTTTTTTTTTTCTTTTTATAAACAAGAAGTGAAAGACGACATAATTTCCAATCGAATGGCTACTTCTGTTTTTTTTTTTTTTTTTTTTTTTTTTTTTTTTTAAATTCCTACTATTAGCTCACACTCTCTCTATATATATCTTGTTGGAATTTTCAATTGTTAATAAAATATTTTCTATTCATCCATTCAAATTCAAATAAATTTTTTTAAACTTGTACTGGATGACAATTGATGTTAATACAGTTTTTTCAAATATTAATTCATTAATTAAATTTAATTAATTAATTTTAATTTCTGTATGGGAGAAAAAAATTCCTCCCATTGTTTTCATAAATGAAATGAAAGATTTATTTCAAATTAGTGATGCCACAGAAATAAAATACCGCAACGATGATTATAAAATAATGTTCAATAAAGATAACGTGGGACATTAATGCTGCACGGGTTTATTTTATATATTTATGATAAAAAAGTAGGAATTGACTTTAAAAAAAAAATTATATTACTTGTTTTTCTTTTGGACAATTTGATGATTAAAATTTATGGGGGGTTTTCGTTTTTTTCCCCCTTTGGCCGACTGTACAACAGCTTCAATATAAGTGTTCAAGTCTAGTATAATACCGGTAAAAAAAATTTCATAAAGCCATTTGTATTTGAATTATGTTAAATTATAATTCCTTCAATTTTGTAATTAATTTTATTATGAATTTGAAATATAATAAAATATTGCATCTCAATTCCTGAAACTGTTTCACATTATTGTGGTTACACAAACTACGAATTACATAATTGTTTAAAAAAACACTCATTTAAAAATAGTCGCGTTATTAATCTGGCTTATTAAAATATAGAAATTATGAATTTGTCTTTTAAAAATTAATATTTGGTAAACAGCTAAGATTTTTTTTAGGTTACTAGATTATAGAAATTATTATTATTTTAAATTATTTTGTCGAAACATGCCAGATTATTCGATGCTTTAACTTCAGATTTAGAGGATTAGGTTAATAGAAAGTGAACTAGTCCATTACAAATTAATAACTTCTTGATGCTTTATTTTGGACACTATTTATTAATCGTTATATTCGAAACACAGTTGGTATAACACTACTTCGATGACAAAAATCATTATATTATATAATTATATTATTATATTAATTATTTATAGCAATTTAAAGAAAGAATATATATTGCAATGATCAGACATCTTTATTCGTAGAGATTCTCAATATTTCACTTTTTCTGTAATGTTTAGGGTTTTGTTTGTGATATAGCCTCATAAATAGTTTCTCGCTTCTCTGACTTGCTATTGTGAAATTATCTCTTACAGAAGCTTCAATTTACTATCTTGAGTATGCCTTTTTTTTTATTCTTCCCAATTGTTCTTTTTGTTGATGATTGATTATATAGCTGAGAAAGGTTATATTTGGAAAAGTAAGGCGAATGACAAAATACCGCATATATTTATAAGAAAGGTATTCATAATACATTAATATGCATAGATTAAAGATGATTAAAAGGCAGTTTTTTTTTCGGGCAAAATATATACAACTTATAGTAATATTAAATGTCTAAATTATCTTTAAAAACCTTGCACTAGATTTTCTTTTCTGAATTTCTGTTTATTATTATTATTATTATTATTATTATTATTATTTTGGAGGGAGGCAATATTTTTTTCACGTCAGTTTAGATTTTATATCAATAAAGTTTATATGAATTGAAACTTATGCTTTAAAACAGAGTGTTAAATCTATTTGATGCATTATTTATAAATGCACAAAGGTCATTTAATACTAGGATGTCAATTACCAACTATACACACAATAATTAAGAATTAAGATTTTTGTATACGCGCACCCGCGTTCGCGCGTGTTTGCGTCCATGCTTGCAGTTGTCAGACTGTGCATGTCCGCCGTCTTATAACATTTAAAAAAGTCATTTGCCGGAATAAATATGCTCTTTCATCATACGTTTCATGTTTCTCTTCGTAGAGTGGAAATGCTTTTATTACAATGAAATCTTTCATTTTTTTTCCCCGACTACTTTTTAAAAAATACTTTGAAATGGAAGTAGAATTTATTTAATTGGATTTCAAAAGATATTAAACTTTTAACCTCCCAATTAATCTATGAAACTTTAATTGTAAGTTTTTGTTTAAGTTTGTCAATGGAGACATTGTACTCCATTATTTCAGTTTATATATATATATATAATGCTATTTATTTTCTTTAGTGGAAAATGTATAAACCATTGAGGAGATATAGAAATGCATTGGTTAATACCATTAGTTGGTTAGAAAATGGAGCTTGTTTGGCCAGATTCGCTTGTAGATAATTGGAGGAAATTCTATTCTCTTTCTTCCAGCATCATATTTTGTTTCGTTTAATAATATATAAATCATTGTCTTGGAATGATAAAGTATCTTCTTCCTTTGACAAATAACTGTTTCGACTATACTCTTTTGAGGAAAATGAGATGAAAGTTTCATTTAAGTTCAGTTAGCGAATTTGGCAAAAGTTGAATTACAGTTTTCCCTAATGGAAATAGATAAAATTAGATAATATTGTAGTCAGAATCTTGTCGAATTCGCTGACCCTCGAAATATTTGTAATACTGCGTTGTATGTCAGCGCAAATTATAGACAAGATTATAAAGACCTTCAATAGATGACATCATCTCATTTTAGCCTATTGTTTCAGTTAGAAACATCAAAACAACGAAATGTGTGGTACATTCTTTGAAATGCTGCGAAAAGTAGGATATTAAAAATGAACATTTGTTTAAATACATTCTTATGAGTTTTAAAATATTTTTTAAAGCATCTGTTTCTATGTGTTTTTATACTACTCAATGGCCAAATAAGTCTTTTATTAATTTTATAATTTTTTGTCACAAAGTAATATAAAATAAAGAATTAATCTAACTGATATATATTTTTTCAATACAGCTGAAAAATGATAGTCCAGTAAAACCGCTGTAACGGAATCCTCCCTTAACCCATTTGCGGCGAACATTCTGTACAGAATGTTTAATCTTTTAGAACCAGTATTTCGCAAAAGAAATATTTATCTAATTTAATCGTAGAAATTCTGTTTTTAAACAAGGAGTAAATTTTTATTCCAAAATTCTGGTAGGAAAAATTTAATGATCCCGACAGAAGGACTACCTTACAAATCTAGCTATTTAAACAGAACCATGTCTAAAACGGATTTTTTCCGGTCTCTAGAGATTCTGCTTTCACTGGTTTTACTGTATTTTGAAAATTTGATATAATATTCTTAAAAGCCCTAGTCATCATAAAGTATAACACAATCATCAGTTTGTATGGTTTGTCTGTTTTCCGTTTGAAGTATTCAGTTTAGCGAAATGTGTTCTTCTAGAACAGGAATTGTTTATGAATACAAGTGACTCATGTATTATTTACAGAGCGATTATATAATTAAAAAAAAACTCATGAAACTTTAGAATCATCATAACTTTGTAGGGTTTGTCTGTTTTCCGTTTGAAGTATTCAGTTTAGTGGAATGTGTTCTTCTAGAACAGGAATTTCTTATCAATACAAATGACTCATGTATTATTTACAGAGCGATTACATAATTAAAAAAAAAAAACCTCCTGAAACTTTAGAGGGAAATCTTGAACTTATTTTATACATTATTCATATTGTTTTGATTATCGTAAAACATCGAAGTAAGACATCAAGTGTGACATTACATTAACCCTGTCGTCATGAGCTGTTTTGTTTTTCATGTCGTCTTTAACACTTATTATTCTTTGGTTTATCACGAAGATAAATGTTTTATTATCTTTTCATACACCGGCTTTAAAATTAAAAGAATACTGCATTTCTGTTTGGATCTCAGACAATTTTTGTTACTTAATAATTCTACTACGATCTCATCAATATCTTTTGTATTATATCATTAAATCAACATATCTTACGCAGTCTTTCAGAGACATAACACTCCGTAGTGAGCTTACTCATTTTACTACGGTTAATCTCATAATTAATTTTTATAGTTCGCATTTTATCATACATTTACAGTTACAATTTTCTGGAGACCCAACACTCCGCAGCAAGTTCACTAATTTTACTACAATTAATCTCATCCACTGATTTTATAGTTTGCATTTTTTCATTTAATTTATGTCCTACAGTCTTCTTGGAGCCCAGAACTTCACAATAAACTCACTAATTTTACTACGACTAATTTAGGGATAAAATATTACCCCAATTTCTTTAGTCAGTTTGCTAATGTAGTTGTAATGGTTCTGATAAAATTACGGCATTTTTTGTACCAGTACCAAATCATAATGGCCTTTTTGTATTTTATTTTTGTTACTCTATTTTAGAGCCACTCATAATTAAAATAAATAGTCTAGATTCGCCAGGTCAGATGAACCAGTCACCACAAATAAGAAACAAATGGATAAGTATGATAGAAGATCGCTCAAACGGTTTCGTTTAATATTCCTTCAAAACACTTTATCCTTTAATTAATAAATACAAATCATCAATTTATAGTTTTTATATCCTTATCATTTATCAATACACTTTATCAATAAGAACATGGATGGCAGCACCATTAAATTAAATAATAAACTGATAACAAGAGGAAGCTATTTTTTTAATCAAATTAAAAATATTCAAGAACTGCTTTTCAGACAAATGTATCAGCATATGTTTGTATCTCTGAAAAGCATATTTAATTACACGATTTAATTTTAGCTTAAAAAAAACCCTTAAAATGGCAAAAAAATACTAAAGTTCTTTTAATTACATCCACCGGACAATGGAATGTAGTCCGATGGAAAAAACCGAAAACTTCAACTTCCGTCGTCCAGAATAGAACCCAGAACCTTTGGGTTAGAAGCGAAACGCGCTGCCACTGCACCACCTAGCCTACGCAAAAAAGACGGAAATTAAGGTTCTGTTTTAAAATCTAAATTGCAGAAATGATTTTATGTCATTAAATTAATCCATTTAATTTAAATAATATAAGACTTTTTCAAAATTTTATGATTTGCCGTGTAACAGGAGGTATTCAGATAGAAGTAGGCAAATTTTCAAGTCTCTAACTTATACAGTTTCCGCGAACGAACTCCGTGACAGACGGACAGAGGAATGAGACGAATGAGATTTCGTCAAATGAAGGAAACCCTAAAAAATAGCAGCATGATTGAAAATGGAACTAATAGGAAAACCCTCGGCATTATGTTATTTGTAATTTGACTATCAAAAAGTTTTCCGCTGATTATTTAAATACCCAGCCACGTTTATTATGCATTTTTTATATTCAGATACTTTCCAGAATTCTAGAAACATCCGAATGAATTACTAGATGAATAAGTATGATGAAAGCTTGTGACTAGATCGATTTTTCCTCTGATTCTTCAGTTATTTCTCCTGTTAAGAAACTCGAAGAAAATCCTGTCTTAGACACAAGTATTAATGGTGTATAATTCACATTGTATATCATTCAATCGTTGTCTAAAAATTAAGTATTCTGTTCATTCCAGATTTTTTCATGTGAGTTTGTTTTCGAAGCCAGATAAACTGATTAATTTACATCTGTCTCATCCGTCTCATTTATTTCTTTTGTTTGAGATATTTCACAACACTTGGGCTAAGGCTCAAGTATTTTACTTTGCAACCACTCTTTAGACTTGGAATACTTTCTACTGGTGTTTCATTCACATTATCTAAACATCCAATCGTTGTTTATAAATTACATATTCTGTTCATTCATTTCATGATTCGTTCATTCTTAAAAATATGTTAAACGCATTTGCACATACTATTGAACCATGATAAGTTGGCTTAAGAGTTACGCAACTTTTGACAAATTTATTCTGTGATTATGGTTGCAATCAGAACTAAAAACTAATGGAATCTAGTTTTTCCTTAAATAAAGTTTTCCCTTCACCACCTACTATGTCATTTTAGCTATTTTCATTCCTGTAGCATAATGAATTCTTCAAGGTGACAAGCAGACTTATGGTCGAAATATATTTTTTTTTTCTGCATATTCGCCTATTCTGCCGACAAGCGCTCTATCCGCATACTTGAGACTCCTATAGGAGTTCTACGTATACCTATTCCTATTGCAGATACACAGGTATTAAAAATATCTAGTTCTGAAATCTTTTTTTTTTTTTTTTTTTTTTTTTTTGGGGGGGGGACACCCTGCATGTAAACAGAGCTTGATAAGATGGGAGCATTTAGAAAGATTTGAGATAAAACATTGAGAATACCAAGTGTCCTATAAGTCCATCCAAATTTCAAAAATACATAAAAATATAACAAATTGTCATAAATTTAACAAATTGTCATAAAAATTTAATAATTATGAATACAGTTTGAACCATAAGACTTATCAAAGAGTCGGATTTTTAATGTCAAAAGAAAAAAATATTCTATATTTGTATGTATTTCAACGAAATGGACCTTAATAGCGCCACCTATCGATAAAATGTTTAACTATTTTTTTCTTTTCCCACAAAATAGCCAACTCTGACCAATCTTTACGGTGCAAACTGTACTCCGATACGACTATTTGTATCGTTAAAATTTTATGAATTTAGGAAATGTGAACTGACTTATGGAAAATCCTGTTCATCACGTCAAGTGGGACATTAAATATTACAGATAACATTAAGTGAAGCGATTCTGCTCTTTGTCTTCCTCAAAACAGTTTCCTGCTTTCTTTTAAAAACTTACGACGAAATAGTTTTCTTATCAGGGATTTTGAATTGATTTCTTAATTTCTGGAATGTGAATAAGTTAGGCGTATATTTTATGTAAACTAGTCTTCAACAGAAAAAGTTCTTGCATCACACAGCCGACAGTGTAATAAAGGCGGAAATTTACAACACCCCGTCTTTTATGTATTCTTGACTGATGGTGATATAGATCTGAAAAAGAAAGGTAATAGAAAAGAAAAATCTAGAATGTGTTTCCTTAAGTCTATAGAGAAAATTTTTAATCTGGCTTAAAATAAACTATAAGAAATAAATCAACAAGCTTTCCGTGAATGAAATTGTGTAATTCCATTCAAACTGTCTATCTTATAGTCTTCAGGAGATATTGATTAGTATTGTTTTCGATTTAAAAGAAAAATCAAATACATCACGCACAGTATACATAGATTAAAATTACGTAATAACCGTATTTACTCGAGTATTTTTCGCACTTTTATCGAGTATTTTTCGCACTTTTAATGTTTTTAACACAAAATCTATGCTGTAAACCCACTTATTTTATTTTATTTTAGAACATTGATTGATTTTTGTTGAAAACATAGAGTAATAAAAGAAACGGCAACTTTTAAGACAAATATAGTATTTTAATAAATGAATAAATAAATTTACTTATTGCAATACTACAAATTAATCAATTTTACCTGGTCACTACTTTAACCCTCTATGTTTCCGACAGTACTTTTAAGTACCATTATAGAAAATTTAATATAAAACCTATTTAATCCGTCTATTAATAAAAGTGCATTTTACTTTTCGTACAAAATACTTTGCTCGATCACATTTAGAAAGAACAGTAAACACAGTCGAAGCTAAGTGTTTTTTAAAGCGGTTATTTCCTCTACCATTTACATAGGTGTAGCTTTTCTCTTATTAAAAAGTATTACACGAAAAAGTTGCAACTACAAAAACCTTTCTATTTACAGATAGTAGCACAATACATTTATTTGCATATATATATATATATATATATATATATAAGCATTGCGATATTTTCATAACAGTATTTTTTGTTAATAAATTTAATTATTGTTGTAAATTATTTTACATAAAAGAGTGATAACTACAATCTAAAAAAAATCGTCAAAAAACTTTAAAAGTAGACAGCAAGTTAATGGAACACCCCTGTGATTGAAAGATATTTTTCTGTTACTTTTGAAGGAATTTCCGTTTTTCTGCTGGAGAATTTCAGGATATTTTGAGCTTAGGTTTGCGAATTTTTCGTGTTTTGAGGCAAAATGATATACGTAAATATTTCGTTTCTAATACGAAAAGTAACACGCAGAACAGTTGTCGTAACACCTGTGTGATTTGACAAAAATGCAGCTTTAGATTGGAGGATTTCAGGTAATTTTTATGTTTGATTGGTAATTTTTTTGTATTTTAGGAGGAAATGGGTAAATCAAAGCGGAAATTTTCGTGTTTTAACGAAAAAAGAATAAGAACGCAACGGAAAAACACTTTTTAATTTAAGGATTTTTTTTAGAGGGTACCGATTTATTAAACTAGTTTTAACCAAAAAAAATTATCTAAATTTCATGTTAATATTATTATTATGTGAATTTTCTAATTTATCTTCAAACATTAAGGAAGGTAATTATTGAGGTGGAGCAATTACTTGATTCATAGTTTAGGGCATAAAACGCAATATTATATCGAAACTGTCTTTTATATTAATTCAAGAAAAGTCGTGGATGGTATGGGTGAGACTTTAGTGGGGAAATGCTGGTAGATTTCCAAAAATCTAGGAATTCAATAAAAGCTTTAGGCTTTCTTTAATAATACTACAGTTACTAAATCTTCAGTTCTTTTACTAAATTTTACAAAATTTAATGTACATATTTTAGTTTTCTCGCGTGTCTTCAATTCTGCTACTATTTTTACCCCGCTATTCTAGCCTCTAATTTTAGACATTTAAAATAAATTTAATGTTTAGAACATAATATTTATAACTGTCGGTTGGTACGGCAAACCAAAGTACCCAGGTTCGAGTCCTGGTCCCGGCATAATTTCGCTCTGTTGGAAAAATCTCAACTATGATACTCCGACCATTGGATATAATTTACCTAGTTGAATATACTTTCCTCTATTCATTATTTATAACTGTTTTGGTGCTTTGTAGAAAAAAATAATATATGACAGTTATTATAACAACACCTACACATTTTTCAGTGTAGTTGAAGAGGGAAAAACATGGGCAGGGGGAGGCTAGGAGGATGCAGCTTGCTCGCTCCCCCCCCCCCCCCCCCAAGGAATTTGGTACTTCAGAATGCGCGAGTCTTCAGAGATCAAACTTTTAAAAAAAATCAGAAATTGTGCAAAAACTAATATGTTAGATTTCACTAAAATAGGAACATTATCAATAAAAAGTTAAAATTTCAGTGCAAATTCATCTTGTTCAATAATTGAAATTCATAAAGATACAACTAAATGTAAATATATTGCTTGAAAGTGCGTAAAAATATACATAAAACATTTAAAAGCACATTAAAGTCCTTTCAAAAATTCAAAACGATTTCAACCGAACCTACTCGGTCATCATCAGTGAAAAACATTTTCGTTTAATAAATACTTTAAGTGCCGAACTTAATAATTATCACAGAAAAATCAGGCACAGAAGTTAATAATATTTGCTAATGTCTTGCTATTGCAACATTCTCAAAGCGAGACACATTTATCATTAGTGAGTATTTTGGCTGTTTAAAAAATAATATGCGAGAATAAAACTGTATCAACTGCTTATCAGCTGTACACCAAAATTTTTGCACCCCTCAAGGAACCCTTCCCCCCCTCCCACCCCCCCCCCCCCCAAAAAAAAAAAAAATGAAATGGCACTATTTAAACTTGATGGTAATGCAGCTCTTAGAATGTATTAGCCCTATACGGTGCTAAATTAATGTGAAATTCCATTTCACCAATCAAGTTCTCATATTCACTCAAGTTCACCCAAATTCTCCAGTTCATTCATTGAAGTTTGCCTTTATTTCTTAAGGCGAAATAAAGGTGAAATTTTCTTTCTCCTCAAACTTTTCAAAAGCAGGGTATGCCGAAAGTATGTGAGGACGTAAATTGTTTGCATAAATATCATAAATACAATTGAGTATTTACCATGTGTATATTTTTTACCATATATAATTTTAAATGATAGTTTAAATATTTGATTTGTCGCGTTATTAGGTAGATTTCGAAAGAAATACTACCTATTACATTCTCCCCTATGTTGGAATTTTTGAAACATTTTTGCAGATCTTCGCCGATTATGTCTCCAGAACACAAAACCACCCCCAGTTCAAAACTTTATCTATCTATCTATGTCACTTTTTTATGGACACGATAACTGCAATAATTCTGCACAAATCTCTTCCAAACTAATACATAAAATCAAGAGGCATAAAATCTCGGTCAAGCTTGTTAATGGGCAAAATCGAACCAGGGGGGGGGGGGGGGCTTGGCTTTTTGTGAAAACAGAAAAAAACTCCATAATTTCTTAATTATGATATGTATCGAATCCGTTTAAAGTTATTATTACTTCTAGGAAAAGGACCGAAAATTTAGGTATGACCAATTTTTGATATCATTAAAAATGGCCCCAGCGGGGGGAGGGGGGTTTTAGAAGATAAAAATTCATAACTTCGTCAATTCACAAGATATCAAATCCGCTTAAATTTATTATAAATCCTCTTAATATTATCTGAAACTTTTATACTGACAAGTTTTTTTTATAGGACCAACCCTTATAGCAAATAAATAAATAAATAAATAAATAAATAAAAATAAATAATTAAAACAAAAAAATCTCCCTGCCGGCTCCACTTGCAAACAAGTAAGGTTTCAAAGTGAACGGTTCCAACTGCCGCATCATGGCAAAAAGGTCATTTCTTCTGCAATTCCCAACAGACAGGCGCCCCACGGTTCGCGTCTTTGAAATCTACCTGTGCCTGTTGGCCGAGCCGTCAGGGATTTTTTTTTTTCTTTTTAAGTATACAATTTCGTAAAAATAATACATGATTTTTTAAAGGGATATAATATTCGTATTAATTTGTGTCAGTTTATTTCAAATAGAGAGCCACAGAATTCTTTTTATTTATTTCTTTTTTTCTTTTTTTTAAGAAAGGGAATGTGTAGAAATATATGCAATAATCAATGTAAAGAGTATTGTGCTAAATTTAAAATTTACAACGAAATGTGTATATTGTCTACTCGGAAGAAAGAAATTAGCCCACCTAATCTTTTATTTGGCTTTTACTGATCACAAATGTTTGTAGCACAAAAGAGGACTTCACGGATTCGTTCTATGCGATTTGAACGAATAGTCTATACGTAAGAATATTTTTGCTGTTCATGCTCAAATATTTCCTGCTAAAAGCAGAATTTAAAAAAAAGGGGGGAGGGGTTAAATTAGAAAATGTATCCTTAAATTACATCCAATTTTGATTTGTCATTGGTAATCTGATTAGAATTTCTAAACAAGATTTGAAATATAAAAGTAAATAAAAATTGTATATGAAATAATCAAATTAGAGCATAAGTGGGAGTATAAGCTCTTTTATTCTTTCCGTTTCTTCCCTTTTTGCTTTTTATTTGTTTATTTATTTATTTTATTTTATCGTTTATGGAATTGTAAAAAAAATTGCAAAATTTTAACTATTTGAATTGTGACTAGTAATAAGTAAGTTTTATGAGAAATCTGAATCAGTTTACGTGTTCCAGTAAAATTAAGCAGAAATTTGAAAATAATAATAATAATAATAATAATAATTATTATTATTATTAAGTCTAATGTTTAGTTATAATAACAATGTTAAAAAAATATTCAATTTTCAATACCCCTAATAGTTGCGTTTAAGATCTATTTCTAAATAGCATTTTTCCCCTTTTCAAGAGTGAGTTTTTTATGTTGTCTTTGTACTATGAATGTATAAGGCTACCTGTAGGGAAAAACGTTTCTCGAAAGAAACATCTGAAAGGTTACTAATTGGAGGCTTTGTACTTGCAATTAGCCATCTGCAATCAAAGAAGAACATTTGCAAGAAAAAATAACTGCGAAAACTAATGACAAGCATATTCCTTTTAATATAAAGTATTTTATCGCATGTTATTTTTATCATAATTGCTACAACAGTAATAGATTTTTTTTTTTTTTTTTTTTAACTTCCTAACATACTTGAAAAGCATTTATAAATTCGGTTTACTTGTCTGTCTGTCCGTACTTTTAACTCTGGTAAATATACTGCGATTGTCAAGTAATTTTTATGTGTTATTGGGATTTACTATAGAATGTTCGTTATTGAAATTGAAATTGTAATATTTATATGAATGGGTGAATTGCCTTACCGACATATGCAAGTAGAGATGCCAGGCTGGTTACCGTCCTCGTAGCTCAAAGGTAGAGCATTGGAGCGCTATTCCAATGGTCCGGGTTCGATTCCCGGCTTGGACATTTTTTGGTGTGCGCTTTGAAAAGCCGGATAAAAATTCCCTGATGGTTATTATTCATTTATATTTCGTTTACACCGAACGTTTTACGTTCGGACACATAAAAGAATTACATTAGATTATGGTCCATAGGAAAAAATCGTTAACGATGCATTTTAATGATGTTACAATGTTTCAAACATGACGAAATGGATATGCATCACCGAGGTGAACTAAAACATGCTTTTTTCAGGAGTGTAGATTAAGTAGCATTTATAATTCGTTTACTGGGGCGCACAAAAAAATTCCGTTACTTAACGATCTACGGGGGAAATCGTTTGCGGTGCATTTTAATGATTTTATGATACTTCAAACATACTGAAATTGAAACGGATCCCTACAAAATGTTTTCTATAGATTATGGAGTGCGTACACAGAAAAAAACAATTGTTGATTTTACAGTATAATATGATTTTGCTACTGGCACCCCAGCTGCCAGTATTATACCGTAAAATTAACAGTAATAAACAGTAAAATAAGCAGTAATACACTACCGCGCATCCACGGCAGTGTATTACTGCTTATTTTACTGTTTATTACCGTTAATTATTTATGTTTATTATTGTTGTTAATTATTTATTGATGTTAATTATTTTTAAATCACTTTTAAATTGGTACAATCATAAATGTATATTATCTACTAGTGTTGCTGAAAATTAGTTAGACTGACATAGGTAATAGACTGTAGGTAATTTTGTATTTTAATTTTCTTATATCTGGTTTAACCAAAACATTACTAATATTACATCATAGAATGCAACTTTTTATCAATTCGTAATTTTGTAGTAAGCATTTTTATTCTCAATTAAAAATGTAATATTCCAAGAATCTATTGAAAGCAGATGCTGTGCTATTGGCTTATTATGTCATTTAAAGGCAGTTTTCAGCTATGTTGCTGAAGGTTGTCTAAGCTATGTTTTTATGGTGGATTATTATATGGTGAAAAGCATTCCAAAACTAAATTTTCTATCCATTCTGCCGTTTGGTTGTTAAATCAAATAATAGTAATAATATAAGTATACAAGTAAAAATAGTAAAAAAAAAACTCTCTGTTATAAGCATTCAATGTTTATCTTTAAAATCTTGCCTAATACAATTCATATTGATTGCAATTCTTGTTGTTCCAAAAAACGTCCGTAAAAATATGTTAATTTGGTGTGGGGCTCCGATTATGAAAAATTCACTATTATTCACATTATTTTTATTATAAAATTCACAATTATCATTACACTTTTTATTTATTATTATTATTTTATTTTCTACTTTTTACGGTTTAAAACATTTCATTGTTGCAGTTTCACAAATAGTTGGCGTATTTTAGCGAGCGTAATTTGGTGCACAATTAACTTCATTCATGTTGAAATTATAAAGAATATTTGGCAATTTATCATCTGAGGCCGGTAATGGAAAAATGCCTTAAAATTAATTTATTAATTCATAATTAAGTTCTAAAAATGTTAAAATGTTGTATTGTCATCGGAAACACACCTTTGTACATAATTTTTAAAATTCTTAAACATATCAGAAAGTGAGTAAAAAATCGATTACAAAAGTCCATCTTTACATACATGAAAGTTAAGTTAAATAAAAGAGTCTAAAAAAAAAGAGCGTTAAAGATCCGTGTACTAAATTATAATATTTTCAGAAATAACATCACCCAACAGCTTCTAAACTTAAATATTTCATATTTCGTTTATTTCTACAAGAGTTTGAGCATGCACGGATGAAACAGTTTTACATAGGTTGCCCTTTTCTTTTTCTTTTTAAATTTTTAATTACCCTGGATTTTTCTCTTTTTGACATGCATTGCGTGAATTTCTCTTTTCTTATTCGTTACACGTAATATTTTTAGCTTTATTTTTAGAATCTGTGTCAGTATTGACTTAACTTAAAACTTCCATTCGAGCGGAATTCTTTAAATAACGGCACAAACTTCCTAATATTTTTATTCCTAACAATTAATCCATTTTTGCCGTCATATTGGAGTTTTTCAACTGACTTCCTGCAAAGGAGTTTACACAATTCATTTGTGTGTTTGTTTATTTGTTCTAAAGCGTGTACACGCATAACTTTTGAACGCATACTCTTTTTTTTTTTTTTTCATTTTTGTTGTTGTTGTTATGAGATATGGCTCGTTTTGATTACGGTCCTACGCGTTATCGTGTCGTGTGACCCGACCCGATAGAACACAAAAATTCTATTCAACCCGAACCCGACAAAAAACATTTCGTCAACCCGAAACCCGATCTGAATTCGACGCACTTCAACCCAAGCCCGAAATATTTAAACCCGAACCCGATAGAAAACATTTTGTCAACAAGAAACCCAACATGAATTCGACACACTTCAGCCCAAGCCGGAAATATTTAAACCCGAACCTAAACGGAACCCGAATTGGAGTAAAATCAATCCATATTTTAATGCAATTATAGAAAAATACGCTACAATTATATCTCTAATTTATCAATTTCATCTTTTGTGTTTAAAAATTAACATATATGTATACACATTAATATTCAAATTTCACTGTTTTTGTAAAAATTTATCAATTGGAACCCGAACCGCAAGAATCAAATCCCAACCTGAAACCGACCCGAAAACCCGAAACAATTAGAGTGAACCGAACCGAACTCGACCCGCGCAACGAAAAATGTTAGCATCAACTCACCCCGACCCGCAACTAAGTTTGCATCCTGGATATTTGATGAATAACCCACTGGAAATAAAGCACCCGATATTATCTTAAGTTTTTTTAAAAGTACACCTCTAAGACAAGGGTAAAATTTATCTACTTTTACAATTTTTTTTTAAAAAGCTTTAAAAGAAGCATGCGAAGAGGCTAAATTGTTTAAAGTCAATGAATCAGACATCAATAGTATTTAATTAAAACAAACTTTTTAAATGATTGGTGGTCGATCCTTAGAACCTTTCAATGAAACGATGGACGTGCATAAATAAAGCACCCTATATTATCTTAAGTTTTTTCAAAAGTACACCTCTAAGACAAGGGTAAGATTTATCTACTTTTACAATTTTTTGAAAAAAGCTTTAAAAGAAGCATGCGAAGAGGCTAA
The DNA here is from genome assembly GCA_963931845.1 of Maratus michaelseni. Classification (NCBI taxonomy): domain Eukaryota; kingdom Metazoa; phylum Arthropoda; class Arachnida; order Araneae; family Salticidae; genus Maratus; species Maratus michaelseni. The sequence goes on along the minus strand of OZ007587.1, from coordinate 316,090,868 downwards.
ATTGTTTGAAGTCAATGAATCAGACAACAATAGTATTTAATTAAAACAAACTTTTTAAACGATTGGTGGTGGTCGATCCTTAGAACCTTTCAATGAAACGATGGACGTGCATCAAGATTATGACTCTGATTAACTTCAGCTTACCAAATACAATTTTTTTTTTAATGTTTAAGCTGGAAATGCCCAGTTATCCTAAACTTCCCACATGGCTTTGATCTGAAGAAGAAAATTTTAATAAATAATGTTTCCAGTGATTATGATGATTCCAACAAAAAACTCTGATCGCAACACAATTCTGATTTTTAATCAGATCTAGATATTGGGTTGTTGTGCAACATGATTGAAAACGCTATCCTTGAAAAGTTCTTTCAGCTAACACTGTTGAAGTTAATGTTATGAAGCACTCCACAAACAAATACTCCACAAAGCAGCTCATTTTTTCTCAACAAGACTGATGTAATGGAAAAGAATGGACACCCTCAATCATGTAACAGTCAAGTATAAGAGTTCAGACTCAGTGGTATCTCTTACTTTCAACTGGTGTAAAATTAATGTAATTTTGTCTACTTGTTATGCATAGTAAATATAAATATATGTGATATACTAAGTAAGTGTCTCTAAAATGTTTTTGCAGTTTAGTTACTTTATTTCAGTCAGAAGGAACATCATTATCCTGGCATTACAGTTTTTTTTTTCTTTAAAAGATTTTCCTCTTCCCAATAAACTCTTTCCTGCAATGCAGGTATTTTGTTCTTTTTGTATATATATATATATAACCATAAATGAAACATTACTATAACACCAACTTAAAGTATGAAATAATGATTAAGTATGTAATAATTAGTTGTCAATGAAAGTATTCCCCAACACACTGAATATAAATACCAAAAACTTATTTAAAAGAAGAAGAAATTAAATTAAAATCTGAATAAATAAAATTGAATGAATGAAATGAAATTTGTGGAATTTAGACAGAATTTTCAAGTTCAAAATGCCTAAATACCACAAATAAAATGAGTGGTTTCATCATCATATTAGCCATACCATTGCTATATATATATATATATATATATATATATATATATATCATCATCATCATCAACCGTTTACAATCCACTGCTGGATGTAGGTCTCCCCCAGATTTTTCCATTGTTGCCTGTCTAGTGCTTTAGTCATCCAATTAACACCGGCCACTTTTCTGATTTCGTCACTCCATCTTACTTGAGGTCGTCTTCTTGGTCGTTTTACATCTCTGGGATACCACTGTAGGGTGTTTGTGCTCCATCTATTGTCTTGTCTTCTTGCAATGTGCCCAGCCCATTTCCATTTTAGCCGTTTAATTCTCTCGATAATGTCAAAAACTTTCGTCTGACTTCTTATCCACGTTATTCTCTTTCGATCTCTTCTGGTTATGCCTAGCATACATCTTTCCATACTTCGCTGTGTTGTTTGTAATCTTTGTACCATCCGTTTTGTTAGTGTCCAAGTTTCTGCTCTATAAGTTAGTGCAGGCAAAACACATTGGTTAAACACCTTTCTTTTCAAACAAAGAGGCATGTTACTTTTCAGAATAATATTGTTCTTCCCAAAAGCACTCCATCCATTTCTTATTCTTCTATTGATTTCATTCATGATACTGTTGTCTGAAGATATTTCTTGTCCAAGGTACACATAACTTTCAACATCTTTAATCTCAGTGCTGTTGTAGACGATTTTCTTTTTTGATGCAAATGAATTGAACATCACCTTAGTCTTTTCCAAATTTATTTTTAATCCCACATTAATGCTAGCTTCTGCCAAATCTTTTAGCATATTTTGCAATTCTTCAGGGCTATTACAGAAAATTAAAATGTCATCAGCAAACCGGAGATGGCTTAAATATTCCCCATTTATTCTAATCCCTTTGTTTTCCCAATCCAGCTTCTTGAAAATACTCTCTAAGACAGCAGTAAAAAGCTTAGGCGAAATGGTGTCTCCTTGTCTTACTCCTCTTCCAAGCTTAATCTTCGCTTTTCCTTTGTCCAAACGGATGGTGGCTGTTGCTTTCTTGTAGATCTTCTTTATGATATTGATATAAGGTTTGTCTATACCAATGTCCTCCAGAGAAGTAATTACTGCAGATGTGTAGACCGAATCAAATGCTTTTTCATAATCAATAAAGGCAAGACAGAGAGGTAAATTATATTCTTTATGTTTTCCTATAACTTCCCTTACTGTTTGAATATGATCCATTGTGCTAAATCCACTTCGAAATCCTGCGTGTTCTCTAGGTTGAGCTGAGTCCAGAGCTGATTCAAGTCTTGTCGTTAAAACTTTGGTGAAAATTTTATAAATCACTGACAGTAAGCTGATTGGACGGTAGTTTTTAATGTTTTCCTTTTCTCCTTTCTTATAAAGTAACATCATCACAGCATTATTCCAATCTTCTGGTACATCTGATTTCTCGAGACATTTGGAAAACAGTAAGGCTAGCATTTTTGCAAATTCTTCTCCTGCTTTTTTGATAAGATCAATTGTAATTCCATCTTCGCCAGGGCATTTACCTTTTTTCATGCCTCTAATGGCTTGTACAACTTCATCTGTCATCAATGGGATTATCTCTTCAGTTTCTGTTATGTTTACTAGTGGATCACGTAGGTTGATTTCCCTTTGATCTTCACATTTATATAGATCGTTATAGAATTTCTCGACAATGTGTACTATTTCATTATTGATTTTGGTGATTGTTCCATCTGCTCTCTTCAGTGCAAAAATACCTTTTCTTCCAACACACAGTTTGCGCTTAGCTGATTTTAAACTTTTGTTATCTTCTAGAACTTTTTTGACAAGATCACAGTTAAATTTTCTGATATCTTCTGTAACACATTTTCTTACCGTTTTACATAATTCTGCATATTCAACTCTTGATTTAGGATAGTTTTTCTTCATTTTAAATTCTCTGCGTTTCTTCATCAGTCTTCTTGTTTCTTCTGTTATTTTCTTTGTTTGCTTTACTTGTGCTTCACCAGCTATCGTCCTTGCAATTTCTTGTAGAGTATTTGTTATTTTCTTATTCACTACTGTAACATTTTGTTCTTCTTCTAAGATTGATTGAAGTACTTGAAAACGATTTTTAAGTTCTAAATTAAATTCTTCTTTATGTTTCTGGAGATTTATAATATCGACTGATTTCTTTGAGCATTGCAAAAGCTTCATTCTTTCCACTTTAGTATTTAAAAGCAGTTTGCATCTAACTAACCTGTGATCGCTTCCTGTATTGAAGTTATTGAGAACGCTGCAATACTGAATAAGATGCTTTTTGTTTGTCAAGATGTAGTCGATTTCACTTGTTGAGCCATTTGCACTACGCCATGTCCATTTTCTTTGTGGCTTTTTCTTGAAAAATGAATTCATGATATACATCTGTTCACATTCTGCAAATTCAATCAATCTGTTTCCTCTTTCATTACGCACCCCATATCCATGATTTCCTACTGAGAACTCCCCTTTCTTTTTTCCCCAATTCTAGCATTCCAGTCTCCCATTATTAATTTTATGTAGCATTTTCCTTTTTGATGCATTGAAGCTACTTCTTCATAGAAATCCTCAATTTCTTCATCAGTAGAGCTAATTGTTGGTGCATAAACTTGGGTAATTTGCAGCTTGTATCTTTTTGACACTTGTATAACTAACCTTGCAACTCTATCTAATGCACTATCATATTCTAGGATGTGATTCTTCCACCTTTTATGAATCAGAAATCCTGCACCACTTGTTTTTCCATCTTCTGTACCTCTGTAGTACAATACATGTCCACTGGCAAGATCAATCTTCTCTTCACCTTTTCTTCTTATTTCGCATAATCCTAGGATGTCCCAGTTGATTCTTTCTAATTCTTCTTCAAGTTCCTGTAAACGACTTTCAGAAGATAAGGATCGTCCATTATACGTAGCCAAGGTCATCAACTTATGGCAGCCAAGCCGAGCCGGTGATTCTTAGCACCCTCTGTCTTCATGTCTTTCTGATCGCTGTCGTAATCAGGAACATGCAGACTGCCGGGAATTGAGGGCCGTGATTTGTTTTGTGAATTCATGGTAAAATAAGGGGGGAGGTGGCCAATTTCCTCCACGCTGGCCAAGCGGGTTGGTGGAAGCCCATCCGCGTTCGTTCCCCATGCACTATAATATGGCTATATGTTTATAGGCAAGGGTACTAACAGGCTGCACCGATGGAAGGTGCGGATTGGACATCAAGTCCCTGCTCTCAGTCGATTCCTTTAAGTCCTCCTCTGAGGCATTTAAAGGGTCTTCTCCTAGTTAACAAGCAGAGGCTATTAAACAGCTCATATATATATATATATATATATATATATATATTAGGGATGCACCGAATATTCGGTATCCATTCGTTAGCCTATTCGGCTATACTACCGAATATATGGTTAGGCCGAATATCAAACTATTTGGTCTGCCGAATATTTCGATATTCGGCCAAACCGAATACTTAAAAAATCTTTTTAAAAACCTTAGATATTCAGAATAATTAGAAATAGATTGATAAATAAATAATTTTAAAATATTTGTTTTAGAATATAAGAATTTTATTTATTTGTTTTAAGTCACAGAAGGAGCCATGAAATTTAAACATTTATTAAATAAATAGTTTTTAAACTATCCTCTTCTTAAATAATAACTCAAATCATTTTTTTTAGTGTAAAATTCACATATAAAAGGTTTCGTTTCTCAAAATTAGAGCATTTGTGTTAAATATAAATATAATGTAAAATTGTTTTAAGTTTTAACTTTTTTAATACCTTTCAACTCTGAAATATAAAAGTATTCGGCCTAACAGCTACTATTCGGTATTCGACTTATTTGTATGCCGAATATTCGGTATTCGGAAAAATCACTATTCGGTGCATCCCTAATATATTGCACATTACAAACCTCTTTAAAAAAATATATAAAAAAAAGTTACCTGTTTTGCACGAATGACCCATTTAGACCTTCTTCTCACCCATATTTGATCCGACCTACTTTTTCTGACATATATAAAAATAAATTTTAGTTAACTTAAAACAACATTGCAGCAAGCATAAGAGAAAACCACGGATTAAAAAGAAAATTTCCTTTATAGACTTATTTTTAGGTCCAGAGCTCTCTCTCTTTTTTTTTTCTAGTAAGCTAGATAAATGGCGCCCCGTGTTTTTTGGTTGTCAGGGTTACCTAGCGCTCAACAAGTTGTGGATGACTGAGGAATATAAAACTATATATAGAAATATTCATATTTTCTTTGTTCTGGGCCAACCACACAGAAAAGAAGTTTTGGCATTTTTATGTATGGATGTTTTAGGAAAGGGTTTATTAATTTTGCAAGATTAAGTACTAAGAAAGAATTCCCTTGCTTTGTTCAGTGATGACTTTCATGACTTGAAGCCATATTATTTTTTGTTTCAGTTATTTTTCTGGTTCTATTAAATAAAATATTTCGTTTCTGTTCCGGATTTCGTTCTTTTAAAAAATAACGCTTTCGGTTCAGTTCCGGTTTTTGCTCCATTATAAATGTTTTATTTCCCGGTTCCGGTTGTGTTTCGATTCGTTGCCCTGATTTAAATAAATCGTCAAAATGGACTCAATAGTTTTAAAAGTCATAATAATAATAATAATAATAAAAACTCGTATTTTTTAAAGTTTATACAATTTTGCATCGAACAAAACAAACACATAAATATATTCAAACTAGAACCAGGTCAATATGAAATCGAATAGGTGTAATTTAACACAAAATAAAATTGTTTTTTGTTAGTTCATGTTCGTAAACATAGAATTTTGTAATCGATTTTTAATAAATCGCAAATAACTTTTGTGAATACAGCTGTATGTTAGTTAACAAGAATGGAATTATTTGTGCGCCAAACTCCGTTCGCTAAATTAGGCCAACTGGCTGAGGAACTGCAAGAATGAAATAAAGTAGAAAATAAAATAGAAATAGAAACTAAATAGTGTAATACATATTTTTTTAATGAGCTTTTACCAATTAATAGTTTTATATTAATTAAATTCTGATTATACGTTCAGACAACAACTTAGAAATACTGAATACATAATTTAAATAATGCCTTTTTTCGTTTGCTATTGCCATATGTTAAGAAATACACGATGCAAAAATTGTAATTTTTCAAATAAAGTCACTAATTTGCGCTTTCTATAAGGGTCGTCCAAATGAAAGTAGCACTACAGTCGGTTTGAGAAATGGTTTAATGGTATTAATATAAATTAGTATACAAAAGAAGAAACAAGTGTCTCAGTGGTCAACGAGACGATGGATACCCTGGGTGAAGAAGTTCCGGGGTTGATTCTGGAACCAATTTTCAACGGCAGCTTGGACCTCATTATCGTCGGCAAATCGCCGTCCCTTCAGAGCTTTCTTAAGTGGGCCAAAGATGTGGTTGTCACACGGCAAGGGGTCTGGGCTGTAAGGGAGATGTTTGAGAACCTCCCAGCGGAATTGTCCCCCTCACGAAAATCCCTACACCATCGGAATACCATTCTCGTGACATGCACTCCGTGCCATACCCATTTTGCATTCGACGATAGATTTCACTAGCATTTACATTTTCCGCTGTTAAAAATTTCACGACCGCCCGTTGACACCGTTTAGAGGCATCCATGATGCAATCGATGCCTTTTAACGTGCTCTCACGCTATCACACACGCATCTGGCGGGATCTGACGATATCGCATGCATTCCCAGCATTCTGCGCCCTCTATAGGAATATGCCTAGTAATCTTTTTCTTCAAATGGCGGAGTTATTACAGCAATGCCACTTTCATTTGGGCGACCCTTATACTAAGCGTAAATCAAAGTTGTGAATTTAATTGGGTCCTGCGCCAAATTAATGTATTGTAACGGACTTTTTTCGGTACAAGAGGAATTGCAATCATGTAATTAGATTACATTTTTAAGATACGCATTGAATGCTTATAAGAGGATGTTTTATGCAGAAAGCCTGTTAAGAGAGTGATAAAGAGTGTTTTATACATGGTTGTAAAAGAGTATTTTCTACATACAGAAATGAATCGTTAATAATCTACAGTATAACAATGGTTACGTTTACTTACCCATCATACGTAGTATAGCGTAAATCTTGTAATCGTTTTGAAAATCGAAACAAAAAATTTGACGGATTTACACGTTTCAGACACTGGAGATTCCGAAAAACATATTTTTAGAAAAAACAATTTGCCGTCCGTCTGTCTGTGTGTGTGTCTGTAAACGCTCCATCTCCCGAACAAATTGAGATAGAGACTTGAAATTTGGTATGTACTTAATATGTAATAATCGGAAGGAGCTTATTGAATTTCAGTAACCTCGATTATCCGGAACTGTTTTTTTCGGACTCTTGAAATATTCGTTCTGATAAAAGGTATGTAAAAATTTTCGAAATTGTTTATTTTAAGGAGCAGTGAATATAAAATACATTAAAAAAACATAAATTTTGCGTATAGAATTAAGTCGATCGGATAACTAGTTAACGAGATATTTGTAATTATATTTTCCACACTCTTCGATTTTTCATGACCCTGTATTTCATTCAAATTTCAATTCAAAGATACATTTTAATTGGAAATGAGACACTTAATTCAACGCAGTAAACCGTTAGTTAATATGATTATCAATTTTGGAGTTATAAGAATGTTCCTTTTACGCAATTCAGTAATCGAGCATTTAAAGTTTATGACGTCATCAAGTCACGATTTTATTCGAATTGCAATGCATTTTATAAATAGTTTATTTGCATATTTTATATTATGCATATCCATGACGGGTAAGTATTACAGTGGCCCCCAATGACTAGTTTATGATCGGGCTATTTTTACCTTAAAACTGCGGCGTTTTTAACTACGACTGAAAACAACAAGCATTTTTTTCGATTAAAAAAATATTTTTTAACCATTAAACTTACCTCAAAGAAAGAAAAAATATTGTATTTTCCTATCAGAAAATCCTCTAAGTCTCTTATAATATATTTTCTTACTAACATTCTTCCCTTAATCTATGCAGTAAATTTCCTATTCATATAAATTATGAAAGATCGCATTATATGTACTAGTTATAGTTCTATCAGAAGTAAATCCTTCTTGAAATATCAGAGCAATAAGTTTGTTTTCTTCGACATGTTCTATGTACTTTTATCGTGATTTTGTTTTACGTAAATTGCATATATATCACTTAATTTCCAATCCTCTAGAGGTTTTTATAGCCAGATTTTATGTGAAAATAAAGTCATTATGTGGATGCAGATAGGAATTGGAAATTCCAGGTCTTATACTAAAGAAAATGGGACAGAAGCATAAATCTTATTAAGCGTGCAGTTCAGTAAATGAATTGCAATCAAGTGCTATTTATTATATGCATTTTATATATTTATTGGTAATTTAAGATGTATTTATGATGCTACATTATTTTCATCCTAAATTATTGTTAGAATAAACATTGTATAACATTATTTAACCTATATTTCTCAACGTTAACCGTAGCTATGTAGCATTTTAGCTTAAATATTTCCAGTTTTATTGATAAATACAAAAAAATATATTATTCATGTTTAATGAATTCATTCAGTGATATATTTAGATTAGTATGTTAGTTTGGGAACTACACGGAAAAAAATATAACTTAATTTGGGTCGAAAGATTCTTGGGTATGTGCCCAAATTGGGTCATGCCTGTTTTGGTTACCACTGTGTATCCATTTTGGGCACTGTTAAATACCCATTTTCAAAGAAAAAAAATTCTTTTTTTGTAACTGTATTGGAATTGTAAATCGAGTCTGCTGTGTCCATACGCTAATCTTATGACCTATAGCAAAATTATTGTTAAATATATAAATTTTGCTTTAATATGCGATAGAAAAGTACAACACGTAATAACAAAATTCTGAAAATAGTTTTTTTTTTTCATTTTTTAATAATGATAATAATAACAGTAATAATACAAGGTATTTTAATTTTGTGATTCACCTGATCACGAATAATGCATATATTTTAATGATAACCCATATTCTGTTAATTTGGGACTTCAGAGTGAGTCAAGGCCCTTGGTCCTAGCCCCTCTGGACCACGCATAAAAGGGCCATTTTCTCTTAACAGAACAATTTTAGGGTTATATATTTTTAAAAGTTATTATATATTTTATCCTTTAAAATTGGGTTCTGATGTATTTAAGAACTGCCTCTAAGTAATAAAATACTGTCAGCCAAAAATTTTTACGATGTTAAACACACAAAAATACAATTTTAAATTTCTAGTAGGCAGAGCAATGGCAAAGAGAGATAGGGGAATGGCACTTAGACAGACAAATGACAAGGGAAATGACGACAGGGGAATGACAAGAAGTAAGGTTATTTTGTCTTCTATCATAACTATATACAGAAAAATAAATTGCACTTAAAGATAACATTAAAAACTCAATACAAAAAAGGCTTAATCGCTGCTTTCATTACAAATTACAAAATTCCAAACTTTCCTTTACAAACTTCTCAAAATCACAACTTTCATTACAAAATTAAGGCAAATAAAAGAGACAGGGTAGTGACAATGAATAAAAATACTTACCAAGATATAACTGGAAATCTCTAAGCTTTACTCGTTCATGCTTGTTTCTGTCAAATAAAATAAATTAAAATAAAATAAAATAAAATAAAACACTTCAAGATACTTTCTCTGTTTATGCCACAGTTCGTATATGGAATTCTGGGATAACATGACTGTTGCCAGATATCATAATGATTATTTTTATTCTATGACTGGGGAATAACAACAAAACCAAAGGACATTTCTTTATTATTAGGTAGCTTTCAATACAAAAAAGTATAAAGCTATCTATTGCAGCCGTTCGGAGTAAAGCAATTCCGGAAAATTTCGATATATTTTCACCGAGCATGACCCCCAGACCCCAAAACCACCCTCCGTTCAAATGTTGATTTTTATATATAGATATATCCATATATATATATATATATATATATATCATCATCATCATCAACCGTTTTCAATCCACTGCTGGATGTAGGTCTCCCCCAGATTTTTCCATTGTTGCCTGTCTAGTGCTTTAGTCATCCAATTAACACCGGCCACTTTTCTGATTTCGTCACTCCATCTTACTTGAGGTCGTCTTCTTGGTCGTTTTACATCTCTGGGATACCACTGTAGGGTGTTTGTGCTCCATCTATTGTCTTGTATTCTTGCAATGTGCCCAGCCCATTTCCATTTTAGCCATTTAATTCTCTCGATAATGTCAAAAACTTTCGTCTGACTTCTTATCCACGTTATTCTCTTTCGGTCTCTTCTGGTTATGCCTAGCATACATCTTTCCATACTTCGCTGTGTTGTTTGTAATCTTTGTACCATCCGTTTTGTTAGTGTCCAAGTTTCTGCTCCATAAGTTAGTGCAGGCAAAACACATTGGTTAAACACCTTTCTTTTCAAACAAAGAGGCATGTTACTTTTCAGAATAATATTGTTCTTCCCAAAAGCACTCCATCCATTTCTTATTCTTCTATTGATTTCATTCATGATACTGTTGTCTGAAGATATTTCTTGTCCAAGGTACACATAACTTTCAACATCTTTAATCTCAGTGTATATATATATATATATATATATATATATATATATATATATGATCTATGTCATGCGATAGCACTCGTATTTATAAATAAATTTCGATGAAACTAATTGTGTGTATTAAGCTCACCAATGTCTCGACCGAGTTCGTTGGCCAGCTTGGTCCGCCATTTTGTTTCAAGATGGCGGCCATTTAAAAATTTAAAACTAAATAAATATACAAAAAAGTTAAAAATTCAAATTTATTTTTTGCTTACATGTTAGGCCTTGATACAAGGATTCCGAAGCATTTTTTATTTTATCTCTATCTTAAAAAATGACTGAGATAGAGCAGTTTGAAATTCTAGGGTGGCTGACATTTTGAAACAAGACAGCACATTACAAAAACCAAAGATTAATTTATGAGTTTTAGTGAACGCGATTTCTCGCAAATTATTTTCTTTCATTGTTGTAATCATTTTCCCAATCAGACGCATAAAACTATATATTCATATCCGTTAGCGCCAAATTCTCGCCAAACTTGGCTATAGCTCAATAATTTGGCGAATTTCTTATTCAAATTCAGTATTAACGAATGTTTTGTAAACGGTTTCTTTTCATTTTAGCTTGCTGTTTTCGAGTAACATTAGCTAAAATTTTAAAACGAAGATATAGGAAAGCTACCTTTTCCTCCCGGTACAGGCCGGAAGGACTTTTTTTTTTCAGATAAATACAAACCATCAAAAGTCTTTACTTTTTCATTTTTTATTATATGATAGTTTTTAATAATTTAAACAGCAAATTTATTGCAAATATATTTGTCTGGTCAACTTCTAAGAACCACTTTTCTGCTAAGGTTATGGGGCAGAGACACATGGAGGAATGATATTTATCACATAAAAAATTTATTTAAGTGGATGATATTTGTAAATAATATGTTTTATCCCGTTATACAAACATAAAAACATGTGATTAATGTATTCTAGTATTCTGTTTCATTTTTATACAAGTTTATTCCTTATTTTTTAAAACAGGGACAAGAATTTTGCTGTTTAGAGAAATTGACCCAAAATTGATAGTCTTAATAAATTATAAAACAAAGAGTTGCTAAAAGTGGAATTTTTTGAAAATGCTATTACGTGATAATCAACATTTGAAGCGGAATGCTGTGGTTGTAATGTCTGTTGCGAATTTCTTCATTTGTACAAATAATTTTTAAAGCGTTTTAGAACTCGTTTTCTTTAAAATGCGTGCTAAAATGCTTTAAAACTCATTTAACACTAGAATTATCAAGGTGGGTCATCTATGACCCAAGATGTGATTTTTCGGGAAAATATTTTTTTTTTTATTTGCTTTTCCTAAATATTCAGTTAAAAATAATTATATTAATAATTAAACGTATATCCCATACAAATCAAGAATAATGTAATTGAAGCCCATGGTATAATTATGACCCACCCCAGTAGTTCTAAGTATACAAGAAAAACGGTAATTCTAGTGTTAAACACCTAGGATTAGTGTTATTATTAAATTATTAATTTTCTCGCTGACGAATTTTTTTTTTTTTAATCATTCTTTAAATTAGTAAAATTTAAATTTTATTCCAGATTGCGTAAATAAAAAAATATATATATGCCACATATGAAACCTTAGTGTTTAGGCCTCAGTGAAAGTTAAATGTAGTCGAAAACCGATTTTAAATCACTAATTTTTAAGACTTTCCAACATAGTTAAAAAGTGTTTATGTAGTCGGTTTGTCTGTCTGTCTGTCTGTCCGTGTTCTAACTTTCGTAAATATACTTGGATTGTCATGAAATTTTTACCCATTGAATTTTACTATAGAATGTTCGGTATTGAAAATGAAGTGTGTTACATTAGTTCATTTACAGGGACGCACAAAATAATTCCATTACATTATGGTCTATTGGAAAAAATCACTTGCGGCGCATTTTATGGATGTTACGATATTTCAAATACAATGAAATTAATATGCATTACTGAGGTGGACTACAGCATGATTTCACCGGAGCATACAATTCGTAGCATTTATAGTTCAATTACAGGGACGTACAAAACAATTCCTTTACATTATGATCTGTGGGGGAAAATCGCTTGCGGTGCATTTTGACCATGTTATGACACTTGAAATATGATTAAATTTAAAAGGATCACTAAGGTTCAATACAACGTATTTTCTATAGATTATGGAGTACGTTGGATTTATCGTTCATGTACAGAGACACACAAGAAAATTCGATTAAAGGACTGACTGTGATCGGCAATTGCTAGAAGTCCTCTTCCGCTGTGATATACAATTTTATGTAATTTTTAGTGCATTACGTGTTGTTTACAAATTCTGTAGATATTATACAGGGCTGCACGAAATATTTCAAATATGGGCAGCAATTGCTGAAAATGAATTTTTACTGAGTTATGCATTTTTTTTTTAAATCGCTTATTTAGATGATATGTCATTTCATCGTATGAAAAAATTAAATTTCTTAGTAATATTCTGTTAGTGTTGGGAAGTGTTTCATAATCTATGCCGGATGCATGATTTTTCGTTCTTGTTATAACTTATAAGTTAGGAGTCAGATATGAGAACCCAAGTGAGCGAGAGGGTTGATGTCTTATTCATAGTCATCTACAAAAAAAAAAAAAAAAAAAAAAAAAAAAATCTGTTTAACCAATTCTTTTTTTCTTACAAAAAAAAAAAAAAAAAAAAAAAAAAAAAAAAAAATCTGGACGAATTATATTTTTTTCATTTATCAAGGCGAGAGACGTTTCCATCTCTTTGGAATATTTTCATCCGAACCATTTTCCTTTGTAATAATAACAATTAATAAATGCTTCAATGAAAAGTTATTTTCTCTTTTTATTCTTTTTAACCTCCACTTATTAACCGACTTCTAACAAAGGAGATTGTATAATTTGTTTGTATATTTTTTTTATGTTTATCCATACATATCTTTTGAACGAATATTGCATTTCATAATTATTACTTTCCGAGCACATGCTTCCAATCTCTCGTTCTTTATAGCATAATTAAAATTTTCTCTAATCCTTAATTTCATTAAGAAGTTGATATGAACTTTGGAAAATTCTTCTCCCTTTTTATTTAATTAATGAAGTATTTTTGATCAGATTAATTTAACTTTACATACAATACTGAGCCCTTTAACAAATAATTCAAACGTAGATAAATAATAATTTAAAGTGGTTATAAATTGAAAGTAAAGTTTGGTAAAGTTTAAAGTAATATTGTTATCTTATATTCTATCAAAAATGGCCTGAATAAATAGTTTCTGATTTTCTTTAATTGTATTAAACTATAACACTCTTTTAAGAAATATAGACAGTCAAGAATTTCTACTTTTAGATGTGAACTTTTATGTTTAGTACAACTTTTGATTTAATTAGATCATAATATTTGTTCGTTCGTTTAATCATTTTCCTGCTGTGTTGTGGGAAGAAAGTGACACCCACGCTGTTCAGTTCATCGACCTTCTGTATCATTGTTCGCTAAATGTTATTTCTGTTTCGACCTTATATTGCTTAGGCACTTTAAAACCGCGGATTAACTTTTATAAAATCTGTCCATCCATATTTTTCTTTATCTGTATATCCGTGGGTGTATACTTAAATGTACGTGTATATTCGCGGGCTCATATCATATTATAGTTAATCATTGTATAACACGTATTCCTATACATAAAAGTTAGTTTTGTATTTTAAGCTGTTTTTGATTAGTATTTTTAACACTGTACTTTACAAAGTACAGTAAAATCTACTAAGACGGGATCGCAAGGGACTTAAAGAACATTTATTTTTAGAAAGGTATACGTCTTAGCAGGTTTATGACTGAACTGTATTCTTTCGCCACGACCATGAAATTTTTTGTGTAAGAAAAATATTCTGTTATAGACAGATGTTATAGCCAGGAATTTATGTATTGCAAAATTAATGTTTGACAAAAAAAATGTGTATTGCAACTTATACAATTTTTTTAACAGAATTTGATTTCTGGAAGCTTTAAATATGAGAGTAAAATTTCGGCGCATTCCGCCAAATAGTTTTTTATTATGTTTAAAAAATACTCACATTGCAGTTTGATTTGCAGCTATTATCAAGAAAGAATAATCATGCGTCAAGCATAGGTATTGAAACACTTTCTAACACTTTCAGAATACTGTAACGAAACTTTACCGCGGTGAATGGACATATAAGGGTGAAAGAAGAAAGTTAAGGTGAAAGAAGATATATTAAGTAAACAATTTAGAAAAGAAAAAAAAATAACTAGAGTTAAAGGAGCAATTAACAGAAATAGTAAATGGCAGAGGATGCAATGTAAAAGTAACAGAGAGCTTTACAGTCTTTGGATTCTCATATATTAAAAAAAAAATCCCGTTCTCAACATTATGTATGTGATAGCTGTAAAACAGAGAATGATATTCCAATTATAATAGATCTCAGAATATTCCTGTGTATATTTCCTACTTTTTCATAATTTCAATTTAGTGTGCCGCAGAAATTTTGCCGTAGGTTTAGATGTGCCTCAAAAGTTTCGCTATAGTTTCAAGTGTACTGTGAGATAAGAAAAAAAAAGCTTGAAAAGCCTAATCTAGAAAGTGGGTGAAATCGTAGCCATGCGATATGTACTTAGCTTTCTGGCAGACGATCTCACGTCTCACGTGGCTCCGGTAAAAGTCGTTTTGCAGCAAGGTTCGGAGTATTTCGCTTTCACCTGTAAAACGTGTTTTACGGCAGCGTTCCGTTGTACGCAATGAAAAAAGGTTTTCGCAGTAGTTATGTATTTACAGTACGAAAGTGATTTGCATTTGCTATATATGACAACAGTTAATCTGACGCTTTGTTAAAATAATTTTATCATAATGATTGTATAATGGTTTTATTATAAAATTTTTGTTTAATTGTATGATTATTTATATATAAGTCACGAATGGCGGACACCTTGAGAGCGCAGAATTTGTCAGCTATTCGGAAGTGTCCGCAATTCAGAGATAAAACTGTACAAATATATGTATATTAGAGATATTAAAAAAAAGTGTATGTTATTCTGGTGTGTCCGTTATGGAGGTTTCATTGTGTTTGTACATTTTTACGTCTGAATTCTGGACACTTCCGAATAGGGAACAAATTCCACTCCCCCGACTTGTCCGTTATTCAGAGGTTTGACAGTAATATATTTATTTATTTATTTATTTATTTTAAAAAGCTACGAGAAAATAGGGGAAATTCAATGCCTTTAAATTAAAATTATTTTGTAAGTAATTAGTAGTCACTCTGCCGTACGTTCAGTTGATGAAAAAGGAGATAGTTTTTCTTATTTCTACATCATTCAAACCGAAAACAGCTTGAATAGGACTTTTAATTTTGGAATATTGAAATGCAATGTGTTAAGCTCTATCAACTTTTAGAACAAATAATTTCTAGTCAAAAATTTTTTTTTAACAATTAAGGGTGTATTCAAATCCAAACTGCTTATTTTGAGACACATTTTTAAATTCATTTTTGCTCTAAAATGCATCCAATTGACAGGTTCTCTTATTCAGAAACTTTATAATGTCCGTATTGTCTCGATTTTTTGACAAAGGCAGAATATATTTCAAAAAATGCTGTCAAAGTGGACATTTTTAACCGAATTTGCCGAAGCGATTGCGCTGGAAACAAAAAAAAAATTATCGTACTGTGAAAATAATTGTTTGTAAATCAATTTCTAATTAATTGAACGAAAAATAAAAACATGGGTCCCTTATAAATCTCTTCATAAATCACGCCACCAAGTTTCATATTTTTATTTTTAAAAATGAATCTCAGAATGTGTCTCAAAATTTTGAGTTGTTGAGCGTGAAAAAATATTTTTTTGAATACAGCCTTAAGACACTTTTTTTTTTTTAACTATAGATAATCTTTGATTTATAGTCGTATAAAACAAATGAGAAGCCCTGATTTAAATATTTAATTCAGTTTTAAGAACGGAAAAAAATAATGATATCTAATATCACAAATACAAGATAAATACAGATCTAAATATAAAATGGAATCCGTATAAATGGAAATAAGTTTTAGAAAAAAATAATCCGCACTTTTCTTCGTGTAAATGGGATAAAATGTCGCTTAGTTTTATCATAAAACTTAAACAATTTTCAAAAAAAAAAAAAAAAAAAATATCAGAAAATTGTCAAATAGAAGAAAGAAAACATTGAAAGTAAGAAATGTACAGGTAATCAAATGTTTTTTACCAAATTCTTTATCTGTTTACAGATAAACTTATAGAAGGATTAGGTTGTAGCTGGACCGTGTCCATTCTTCATAAAGGAAATAATCAAAAACAAAGGCTATCAATTGTGGTCTTTATCTGTTTTCTCTGATTTTTTTAGGCGTGATCTCTAATAAATTTGCAGTGAATTATTTTCTTATGCAATAGTAGATATAGCATTGAATTTTTTAGGAAATAAAATATGTGTAAAGAAGAAAAGAGAATTTGCTTTATTGTTATTAACTTAAATAAAATTACCATTTCAGTTCATTAGAATGCTCATTTATCGGGAGGGGGGGGGGAGCAAGAGTTCTTAGAATTTCATGGAAAACGAGTTGAAAATAAAATAGTTTATTTGAGTAAAACCAGTTTTACATGCGCTTTTTATGTCTTCAACTTAAGAATGATTTTTGAGTATTAGAGCCAATCTTATCTACTCTGTTAGTAAATTAATAAATTTATTCTTATTAAATAAAATATATATTTTTTTATTTAACAAATTTAGTTTAACTTTTATCTTTCATTTCTGTTACTTCGTTTACATTCAATAGAATAAATATTTTTAAAAGCATTTATGTGAGGGCACTGTTCATGTATATTGCAGAAAACACTTTCCAGAAAAGAAATCTATCGCCTTTTCGAAATTGTTCATAACATATTTCGAATTTTAAGCAGTACCTTTATGTTCTGAAGTCCGTGTATTTTCTGTTTATAATTTCTGTTACTCCAATTTTAGATTTAAATTATTTTTTTTTTAATGAAATTTGTTTTAAATTGTATAACAGTAAGTAAAGAAAGTTAAGTGCATAAACAATAAATTGATTCACTTTTATACAACTATTCAAGATTTAAAAAAAAATCTTAAATGTAATTTCTGTTAAATGCAATCTCTGTTGCATGTGACGTCTGTTATTTGTAACTTCTGTTCCTTTTGTAACAGCAGCTGTAGCTTTGATTATTGTCTAATTAACTTTATCCTCTGTTACTCAAATATATATATATATATATATATATATATATATATATATATATATATATATATATATATATATATATATTTACTAATAATTTAAAACAAGTTTAATAATACTTATAAACTAAGACGTCCTTTATGTTCTTCAAATACAATGCAATATCCTATCTTTTAACCCTTTCGCTACAGATTTTTTTTTTTTTTTTTTTTTTTTTTTTTTGAAAAAAAAATCACTTTTACGCGAATAAGATTAAAAATAACTATCCAAATCACAGAAGTTAAGGTTTACTGAAATTTAATGAATATGTTATTTGTCGAAATCTAACAAAAGTAGTTATTTTGCGTATTTTTCATATGACACTAATCTAAGGAAAAAATTTTTAAGACTTTGGAAAATATCGTATTACAACAAAACTAAACAAGCATAAACACTTACTAGTATTTTTATTGTTTATCACAAAGTATTAATTCGGAAAAGTAGTCCATAATTTAATTTTAAAAAGTGAAACATGTGTATGAAAAAAGAAAGAAAGAAAGAAAGAAACGTCAGCGGATTAAAGAGAATTAAAGAAATTATTATTATTATTATTATTACTAAATGCTGAAATATAGGTGAATGCATAATATTAAATGTATAGACATACGCTACCATTATTAGATGCTGAAATTAACAAAAATAATTGTTAAGATAATATAATACTCAATGGAAGGTCATGTCCTTGATCAAGTACGCCAGTAACGAAAGAGTTAAAACATTATAGTATTATTAATAAAGTTTGCCTTATTTTTTTTTCAGTAACACAAATTACATAGTATTATAATAATTATTTTTATTACTGCTTTTTTATGTTTCAAAAAATAGTTTTTCACTAAAGGATCCTATTGTTAAAATCACATATAAAGATTTCACTTCTTGAGAAAGTATTTGTATCAAATTGAGTAAATGCTGTCCAATCACAGGGGTTACATTTTATACTACAATATACAACTTTAGAAGTTTGTATTTTTAATTGAATTTTTTTTTATGCCGATGCAAATTTTGAAGCGATTACACATATATTTAAACAATAGTGCTGTTATTCAGTAAAATCTACATCTTTAAAAAAACGACGAAAATATTCTGAGAAGGTTATGTAAAATTGGGTTCATCCATATAATGTTTCACATTTGATGATGATATGAACAAGTATGTTTTATTTTTAAATATCACTGGAAATGTATGCTTCTACTCTTCGTAATTGATGCAGCTGCTTTATCTGGCAAATCGTAATAAAACCAGTGGCTAATGAAAGCCGAAGAAAAACTGTACTTTGGAGCCTCTTGGGCTTTTCCTGAATACATACTAAATCAGGTCTACTACAGTCAGGGTCAATCATATCTCGAATTCTCCTCTTCAACGTTAAACGTATGGTCATAGATTGGATTCGTATTTTTCAAATATCTCCTCAAAAAATTAATACTTTTAGCATATTTTTGCTGTGTACTCTTCATAAAAAAAGTCTCTTTCTTTTTTAACTGATAAAATATTTCTCAAATATATGATTCATTATTTTTTTTTTCTGTTAAAGTCTTAGCAAAACTGACGAGATGCGAGTAAAAACTTAATGCTTCAAATAAAATTATATATTTTAGAAATATTTTGTCGAATAATAAAGAAAATACATCCTTTAAGAAGAGTACACGGGAAAAAAAAAAAGAAGAAGGAAGCTAAAAATATTAATTTCCTGATGAAGCATCGAATGTATTCTACGATAATACGAATGCATTCCACGGCCATAGATTTGACGTTAGCGAAAGTAATTTGATATCTGACTTACCTAAACAAAATAGGGAAGTCTAGGCCGGGCTTTACTGTTTTCGGCAGACTCGGGGCGGGGTCAGACTTTTTTTTTTCTCAGACTGGACTAAAAATAAAATCTATGTATACGTACGTGTGTGTTTTTTAATAATTTCTTTTTGTCGGATAATGTTGTTTCAGAAATATCTAGATGTTTGTAGAAATTGAATCGGGCAGGGGCGAACCCGCTCTGAATTTTTTAATTTAATAACGGGCCGGAAAGGATCAATGATGTTTTTGTACTGGCCGGGCCGAACCCGGAACTGGAAATTTCGGCCCGTGCAGATAGTCTGGTGTCCCCTTGAATCTTGGAGCTCGTGATATTTATTTATTTATTTAGCTCAGTCATCCTATAGTTACGTCACTCACTAGAACTAATGTATACCATTTAATCATAATAAATGTAAATTTCTATAGCGTGATGCATAAAAATTTCTAGCATTTGTGTTTCACCTCATAATTTTATCAATTAGAAATAGACTAACGCATCATATAAAAGTGATACAAACTAAAAGTAACGATGATTAAATCATCGTTTATATTACATTTTTTTTAATCTAATATTTTACTTAATAATAATAATAATTATTATTATAGTTAAAATAATAACATTAAGGTATTTTTAAAGCAGTGCTTTGATTTTGCTTATTAATTATTATTCGATATTATTGGAATTAACATTCAAAATTTATTGACTCGTTTCACTGCTTTACATATTAATTCGATCTTAAAATTATGTATAATTTTTTTTCTTCAAGATTTTTGGATAATTTGTGTGGTTTTTAAAATTCTAAACTTAATAATTTTATTTAAATATCCCTCTCCAACTTAGTGGTTGATGTATAACCGGAAAAGAAATTGTTACTTTTATTTTCCCCTCCCTATAACACAAAACTGAAAATCTCACCAACAACGCAGGTGACGATCGATTGCCCACTGCTCTGACGTCACAAGGGGGTGCTGCGTCCAGGGGCATCACGGGAAGAGGACCGTGTGTAAGAGTGAGAGAGGAAGGAGTTCGTTTGGAACATTTCATTTTATTCCTGTGATCATAGAGAACAATTCCGGGTTCAACGAAGACCAACCCGGATGTGTTAGGGATGGTGACTCCCAAGAAAGGGATATGGCGATCCAGGAAATTCCTTTTTATTCGGAGGTCGACAGGTAAACAATTTCAATTCAGTTTTTTCGATTCTGAAATCGGTCGCTCCGACTCCGGAGAATGTATGAGAAACAGTATTTGATTGGGGAAGAGGGTGATGACGTGATACTCAAAAGTAAGCGAAAAGTTTCGGTCACTTGTTTGTACAGATAATTGTGTACAAGCTCTGTGCCCTCTGTCTCTTGAAATTGGATACAGTAAATTTGTCAATTCAGTTTGTTTGTAATTAAATTTTTACGTATTTCGCTTTGTGACACAATTAAAACGTCTGTGTGACGCACGCCAAATGTGACACTCAGCATCCCCGTATGAAAATAAAAGACATTCTTTAAATAAGTAAAGTTCATGAGAATGTCTTTTATTTTCATATGGGAATGTTGAGTGTCACATTTGGCGTGCGTCACACTGACGTTTCAATTGTGTCACAAAGCGAGATGTGTAAAATTTTAATTTCGGATTAAATAATGTCTTAAAGCATTTCAATGAAATAGAAGACAACAAAAATTCAAAGATTTTAGGTACTTTTAGTGGCCGTGTGAAGTTAGAGCCATGAAAATAACAAATGTAAGATTTTTCATTTGACTAAAAATTGAGGCCTTATGATATTGAATAAACTATCATTTAAGCTATCCTCACTATCATAACTATCATTAAAATAATTATAATTCAAAGCCAGACACTTAATTAATATCATTCATATTAAATTTTCTAGAAATTTCTTTCTGTAATTTTTTTTTTTTTTGCAATAAACAAAATATGACACTAAATCGTTAACTCTTTCAGAGACAACTTTCAATAACATAGATATTACAATTCAAGTTTATCTTTGGTAGAGAGAATACAATTTTCTGACAATTTTTCTGTATGACATATCTATGTCTTTCAGACAGTATATTTATCATTAACCACTACTGTGTATCTTGGTATGCAACATATTGCATACCAATTTTAGGATACAAAATCAATTTTAGGTTTTAATTTGCAAAAGAAATTATTGGTATGCAAATTAGCTTTTAATATTTCCGATATGAATTTTCGTGAAATATGTTTCTATTTAAAACATTAAAGATGTGATTTTATATTATTATGCAAAATCTGATGCCTGAATTTAAATATTACCATTTCGTTATGTATTGCTTTCTAAAAATATGTTTTAAAATTTTAGAAGTTTTTTCCCCGTATTGTTAATTTTTGAACTATTAAGTTCCATGGAATACTGCTGTTTATTATCACAGAAATTTGGTAGTTCTATTTTATATTCTATATTCTGACTTTTCTTATTAAAAAAAAAAAAAAAAAAAAAAAAAAAAAAACTAGAGACCAAATTTTAGTTATTATTAGGCGTGACAAAAACTCGTATTACACTTAATAATTATTTTTTTCTTTTCAAATACCTTATAATAATTTATAAACTTTGAAACCATTTAATATTTTTAAGATCTGTAATTCCTATTTCTATAAAATGTTATATGCTTTGGGAAGAACAAATATGGCTTGAGCTTCATAATGTCACAGTAAAAATTCCATAATTAGATGGTTTTTAACTTTCGAAAGGATTTTTTAAAAAATAAAAAATAAAAAGAATACTGAATTTTGTTTTAGCATCAACAAGATTTGGCATTCGACAAATACTTATTATATCTAAAATTAGTTTCATTCATTCATTTATTGAAACCTAAATTTATTCTGTAAAACTAATTTTAGAAAAAATTAGCTGAAAATGATAAACTCAGAATTATTGCTTGTAATTTCTGAACAGTGTAATCTTGAGGTTCTGCCTTAAACCTAAAAAACTTAAATTAGGAAGATTAAGTGTATGGGGGAAAAATTTAAAAATAGTTTGGTTATTAAAATAAATAATGTTAAAAGCAATTTAATTTTATGTAAAACATTTCTAATTTCTTTTCTTTCTGTTTTTTAAAAGCTACATTTTTACTACCCATTTTTAATTACTATTGCTACATAAATTATTCGCTTTCTTACAAAGTTTATTATATATTATCCGTAGTAATATAGTTAATACATTTAAGAATGCGATTTCAGTTAATGGACTTAGTTTTCAAGAAAAAAATATTTAAATTACAACTACCAGACCACGCAAAGCTCCTATTTTTTCTACCTTTTCCTATTTTTAGGGATGTTAGCTCTTTTTTCCCTGTTTGTCCCTATGTTTTGGAATGTTAATCTTTTTTTTTCCCTTTTGTTCATATTTTCTCCTTTTTTTTCCTTTTGTTCATATTTTCTCCTTTTTTTCCTTTTGCTCATATTTTCTCCTTTTTTTCCATTTTGTTCATATTTTCTCCTTTTTTTCTTCATTTAACCCAAATGTTTCAATTTTTACATTTGTCATAAGGATGCTAAGTATTCCGAATAGCATGGAGTTTATCCAGAAATGATTACAGAAGTATGGGACTGGGAGGCATCTGAAAAAACACACTACTATACTGTTTTTACAATTTAGTCGGGTTTTTTTTGTAATATTTTCTGAAAATATACTGATAGTATTTACTTAATAAAAGGAAGTATTTGCGTTTGTGCCTATATGCTTGATTGCATAGAGATATCTGAAAACAGAGCTAAAATGAAATTCAGAACAAGGGTACTTCAGAAGATCTACTTAAATACTCAGCCAGATTATCATACTAAAGCCAGATTTTTTCATATCAGAATTTTTATACTTTTTTATACTGACCCGACGCTATCTATTAGAATGCATTTTGACAAAAGAGCAGAAACTTCACATGACGTTGGGTCGCTGAACATCAGCACATATGATGTGGAATTTTTTATAACCTTCTGCTCATATTTGGTGAAATTTAGCTATTTTTAAACCTATCACTTATTTTGGCAAATCTTTGTGGGGAAATTTGGAAATGACAAATAATTAAAATAATGCTGTTCAGCATTTAATTAAAATCTTTAAATACAAAAAAATTGTGAAATAGACAAAATAGATTTAAAGTAACAAATTTATAGAACAGAAGTAACAATTGTGATAAAAATCAGCTCTGAAAATCTCAAAAAAAAATAAATAAATAAATAAAAATAACCCGAAAGTGATTTTTACCACAAAGCCATTAACAAATCTCCCTACGTTAACGGAAAACTGATCCTTATCCACAGAAACGCAGCTTTTAAAACTGTAAATGAATTTATTAAACCTAAATTAACAGTAATTGTATATTTGACAGATCTACTTACAATAAAGTTCATTGAATTTCTTTTCATATTTTGTGATAATCTTCAAATATTTGTATTCCTATTTTTTCTAGTTGGAACTTTCTCTTATTTTTTCCCCATTTCTTTAGCATTTTACTCCTATTTTATTGTTTATTAATTCTTTTTTTCCGACTTTTAATTGAAAAAAAAATTGCTTTGGGGTCTGAAAAAAGTACTAAAAACAATGAATAAACACACATAAATACTTTACGTGTGATCTAATATTCAACTAGAAAAATTTTCTAACAATTTCTTGAATATCTGACAAAGCCTTAGAATTTTGAAAGTAACACAAATTTTAATATAATAATAATGATGATCATGATGATGATGTTATAATGATAACCTGAGTTAAATATATGTTTATTGATTTCACTCAATGCAGCGACATAGTTGGCATATGTTTGCAAAACAGATGTTGCTGGCGTTCAAATACGGATAAGACTAGGAAATTTTGCTGCGATGTATTTTAGAGTATATGCATTGTTTTACCTTATAATAAATGTAAAATTTTAAAATTAGCAAAAACGATATTTCAGCCTTTTTTTTATTATTATTATCGGATACTAAATCCTCTTATATCCTCATAGCGGGTTAGGTTTCAAGTATTAAAATTTCACATTTTAGCTTAAGCTTATTTTAGTCTATTTTGCAGATGGTCTCGTTTAAACAACTTTATAAAAATGAAATTGACTTTATTTTTTCATCGTTTATCATAAAATTGATAATGGTAGTGTAACAAGAGGATTGTTGAGCTATATCAGACAATAAGTTTAACAAGTAACCGAAAGAACATTTTAATAAATGTTAATTCCTAATTTAAAAAATACTGTAAACTCCCAATTATAATACTATATTTAAATTTCATCCTCTATATTTTTTTATATAATCATTAATGTAATTGTCATACCAGATTTTATAAAATTGGTGAAGTTTATCAGAATTTAGAAAACTTTTTGCGATATTTTTTATATTTAATATCACCAATTTTACTAAAACGTATTCCACAAAGTATAAACATTTTGGTGTTATACATTATAAAACTTGTATAAAGCAGGAAATTACTATTTCTTTCTTTCTTTTTTATTAAAAGTTTAAAATAGTTGATAGGAGAAAATCTTCCATTACAAAAAAATTGCCTATCATTTTTTCATTAAACATTTTTTAACCTCCCTCTCTTTATTTAACGGATTAAAAAAAGAAAATCTTTTTAAATTAACATACGACATTCTGCGTTTTCTTTAAACTTGAAATTATAACTGTTTATGAGCACTGGAAGTTTCCTGTTAAATATTCTTAAACAGCTATTGAACCATAATTTAAGATAATAATAATAATAATAATAATAATAATAATAATAATAATAATAATAAAATGTTTTATGATAAAATTATTTTTGGAATAGGAAATGGAACTAAAATATCTGTTTTTATTTTATTTTTAATCATTAAATTCTCATTGCCAGAAAAAGCACTGGCACTGCAATAATTGTAACAACGAAAAGGATTATATTTTTTATGCGTCTTTTTGCTAGACTGGGTGCAGTGATCTTTCTTCCCAACTTTTGCTGTATTGAAGCCTTATATGCGTTTAATCCATCAGTTTCTTTATAGATATATTGTGGGGAAAAAACTCATGATTAAATATTTTTTAAGCGATAATCCTGGAAACATGATTACGCTCCAAGAAAGATATAAATGAAAGTTTAATTCGGTAACAATTTTTAACCAAAGTTATTTGATTTGGTGTATCTGTCTTGTGTTATCTGTCTCTAGAAGAAAATGTTCAATAGCAAAAATATTTTACTTTTTTTTTTTTTTTTTTTTTTTAAAAGAAAATATCTCAAACTGCACTACTTATGTTAATCAATCTTAATTTTTACCTCATACGATCAAATTTAATGAAATATAAATCGGTAAACTTTATTATATATAGTTAGAGATTGCGCATTAAGAATAATACACATTTATAATAGTGGAATGTTTGACTCATAATTAATACCGTACAAAATGAATTAAATGTATATAATAAAGGCCCAATCAATTTTTTAGATGGTTGGGCATGATATTTGCAATTTGCATGTATAAAAAATGTCAAGTAAAAATAATCGAACAAATGAAAACTCAAAATTATACTTTTTTCCAATTCTTTACAATCCATATTACTTTTTGAAGAAAATACACTTTTAACATTGTTAGTTGAAATTATTTATTTTAGTATGTTAAAATTAGTCACCCATCAAGTACTCTGAAACAAAAAAAAAAAAAGTTCAGATACAAAACATTACGTGATGTTTACACATTTTTAACATAATTCCAACATGATATGAACATATCAGAAAAGAAAGATCGCAATTTATTTTCTATTAATATAAAAGTGCAGGAACATATTAAAAAAACTGAGTTCTTTATTCTACAGCGAAATTATTCTGAAATTTTTCATCTTGGAAAATAAGTCCGACCTTATCAAAAAGTTGTATAATATATCGATATAACACTGTTGTTAGAAAATTTTACTATACTTTCAGTCCAAGCTTAATTGTTTATATATTATTTTATTTCAAATTTGCTATTGTAATATTTCAAATTCAGCATTTATTTCATATTTATTATGTCACTCTTATGTCGTGTCTCAAGAAAAGTAAAAAAGAAAGAAAGAAAAGAGCTCTAACCTTAATCACACATTTAAAGAAACGTAATGCATAAGGTCGATTACAATAAGTGTAATCTCTATCGTTAATTTTATTAAGAAAATTGTGATATGCATATAAACAAGTATTTTGGAGACTAATACAAAACGTTTTCTTATAGGATATCAATTTTTCTTAATTGTTTGATGCTTTCGATTATATCGCGCTTTTATCTCCCGCCCTGTGCGATATAACGAGGGCTGGGGTAATTATTTTGAATTATTCATCCAGACTTTCAAAACTTGAATATTGTTTAAAACATTATTCAAAAGGTATTTTTTTGGTGTGTCCATTTAATCGTCTAATAAAAATATGAATAAATTATTTCGTACTGAAAACGTTTTGTTAAATTAGCTTGAGTACATACCTTTGGCTGTTTATTTAGCATCTTATTAAGATTTCCTTGTTCAACAACGCTAGTAGTTGAAAAATGTCTCTTTAGTGTGAAAATGAGAGGTTCTTAAAATAACTTTTTCAGAAATTACCAGGCTTATAATTAAGCTATGGCGAAAAATTATATGGTATTTTGCCTCGGAAAAGAAAAAAGAGAGCAATTCCGAAAAGATATATGGCTCTTTAAATAGAATGATAGCGCTTCCGTGAATCCAGGTACTTAAGTTATCATAAAACTGAAAAGGACAACTCTATTTTAAAATTTGCCATTTTTAGCTTATTATTAACCTTTAAGAATTGATTTATGGTCTAATGTAATTTATATGTTAAGGTGTAAAACAAGTTTAACGTTCATTTTATGCTCTCATTTCTTACATATTTTATGAAATGAGATGGTTTCATTTGTAACTTAGATAAGAATTTTTCGCCCTATTAAAGATTACTCTGTCTATATAAAATTATTGTTGGTTGCTTAATGATTGTTTCAGTGCTGGACCTATTTTATTTTACCTTTTTTGTTAAACTTTTTCTCTTGTGACTAAGTGTCTCTGTCTTCTTATGAACTACACTCGCCAACCGCCGTTCAAAAACCCCCGGTTCTCTAAAAACACGTTAATTTTCTCTGTTTTAAAAAGGAAAAAATTGTTGCAAATGTTAGAAACTCAATAACCATTTATCGATAAATATTATTTTAAGAAATGGACTGAATGAGTGAAATAAGCATTAAAAGCGCTTTTAATTTAATAAAATTATCATTGTTCCCTTCATCTACCAATATCTTATTTTCTCGTACAATTTTTGCTCACCGACATATTTTTCGCTCGTTCTACGTTTAAAAAAAAACAAAAACAGAAAGAAAAATTGCAGCAAGTGTCTCTGTGAAGTTTTACGCGACTAAATATGGTGAAAATCTAGAGCCCTATTTTTTTTTTTTTTTTTTTTTCAAATAGATGTATTTTTTAGTGCCAAAATGCTATTTCTTACGGATAACCAAGTCAACGTTGCACGTAGCTAACGTAATTCGACTGCAGGAATATATTATGCATGATACTTTTAGCAATATATTAAAGAGCTTATTGTAATTCCCCCCCCCCCCCGTTTCATATTTTCAAATAGGGCAAAAATACATACTTTAAAATCGTCTTACGGCCAGCTGATTTACAGCCTTTGAATGTATCTTTTCTACTTTAATCCATGTGTCAGCAAGAGAAGCCGTATTCATACGGAAACTTGACACACTTGAGATTTGGCTATGAGCCATCTTTGATACAACCTGTTGTCTTTAAAATATAATAAAAATGAGTACGGTATTGTGATGGTTGTATCTTTTTCGGGAGTGAATGAAATTATGCAACACAGCTAGGCATTGTATTAAAATATTATTAAAAATGTACTAAGATATTTTTTTCTTGTGAATTTTTTTTTTTCATCTGCTTAAGTGAAAAGGTGTTTCTGACCTTTGTATAATGATTTTTCTGGCGGATTTTTTTTTTTTTTTTTTTTTTTTTTTTTTTTTTACGTTCGTCGATATGAAAAAAATTATGAACAGCAAGATAGTTTATCATACAAAAAACTGTCAGATTTTATTTATATGGTAGAGTGTTTAAGATTAATAAATACTTTTAATTTTTAAATTACTTTCTTGCTGAATACATCACACATCATGCATGCATACGTAGATACAATATTTATGTACTAACTTATATTTACAATAACTTATAAATTTTAATTCAAAAATATACAAAACAACCTTCCCCCCCCCCCCTTCAACAAGAGAAACTAACCTGTCTAATGAGAAATCTTTCATAATCTTAATGCACAATAAAACGATAGCTACAACAATGTTTTTTCCATGATTAGTGTGCTTCTATGATAAAGAACACAACATTCTTCCATATTTGGAAATAATGATCAGTATTTGATCGTATATGGTGGATGTAAAAAAGAATCAAATATTATTTTGATCTTTTGTCTTATTGATGTTTTATTTATTTTACCATATTTATGTTAAAATTTGGATGTCGTTTCCACTCTAAAATTAAATGAGAATTTAATTTGAGAAGTAGAATGCAATTTTTGTTCGTCATCGTATTTCATAAACCAGGGATCACCAAGGATTTTAATTGTAAAGTTCCATTAAAAATTAAACTAGTATAATTTTTTAATACTTAAAATGATGATATGCTCAAACATAATAGTCTCTTTAAAATGTAGCTATTAGATAAAAAGAAACTATGTAAAATTATTAATTAAAATTACTTATTAATGCAAATACATCAACTTATTTTATCATTAATTCACTTTAAACATGATCGTTTATCATAAAAAAAAGCAAATGCTCTATTATCTAACGTGAGTGGTATCATTTAGAAATAATTAGTATTTATTGGTTCGTATATTAAACATGATTGACTGGTCAATTATACGGTTGATAAATTTTGGTTGGCTGGCTGAATAAGTACAATTTTCATGTAAAAATATATTTTAAAAGGCAATGCTTAAATCATGAGTAAAGTTAAGTAGTATATAGGGTGCATAGTGGTGTGTACATTCGAATACCACTGTTTCTGAATAGTAATATTTGTCTTATTAAATCGCAGAATTTTGCTGTTAAATAAGACTACTATTCGAAAGTAGTAGTTGTCAAATGTAAAGCCTCTCTACTCACCCCTGGTATACATTTATATTCGAAATTTCTTATTACATACTATTTAATTTTTTATGCTAGTTTAACAGTTTCTATACAATATTACTTTCAAAAAAAATTTTCGCTGCATAAAATTCTCTTTTAAACTTACTGTTTTGCAGCTAATGTTTCTCACTTGATGATGGGGATTTTATTTTAAAACAAAAAATGTTTCGAAAATTCTTGTATAGCAGCGGTAAATTGCTAAGGAGCTTTTAAAATTTAATTATACAGTTATATAAACTAAATTATGCATAATTAACTTTAATTAATATTAAATATTTCATATATATACATAAAGTTGTCATTTAATGATAAAAAGTAAAAATATAGTAAACATTTAGTTAAAACTATTTCATTAAAAAACACTATTTAGTTTTATTTTTGCTAATTTTTACTTTTATTATTTATCGCAAAAAAATTGAAATATCCTATTTACCTAATGGCAACTCTGATACATGTAATGTGTATGCTACCTTTAGTTTTCATATTTTTAATTTTATTATCATGGTTTATAGATTCGTTTTAAAACGAAATGCCTAGTTATTGCATGAGTGACAGTTTTTCTTAAACTATTATTTAATGGAAAATTGACAGGATGAAAGACAATTTGATGAAAGAAAAAAAAAAGATCAATCCCAGCTTAATAGTAAAAGATAAACCTGTTTATACAGATATAAGTTACTTTCGCTGCCTGTTTGATAAAAGCATTAATATTAAAGATGAAAAAAATGTAATGATATTAGATCAATTCTACTTCCCTCTATTCCGGACTGGTTTCCGGGATTCAGTATGAGCGATCCCAAAATCCTGGGATTGAGTATAAGCGATTCCAAAATCCTGGCATTAGAAATTAGCCTCGGGATTGTATTCCCTATCTCCGCAGCTGTCAAAGCTTGAAGATATTTTTTTTTTTCTATCTGTAAAATTCGAAAGATGTGTTTTCCGCAATTCAAACGCTTAAAAGAGTGCAATGCCGGTTAGATGTTTTATGCGAATTAGTTTAAGAAAATTTCGAAAAAAAATTAGCATGTCTTTTCTTTTTTTCTTTCTTTTTTTCTTTTTTACATAACTTGTAACAATTTATGATGTGGGTAAAAGGATTTGGTAGATAGTTTTTGTACTTTAAAGCTTCTTTTTATTGTTTTTTATTAACACTTTCTAACATAGTTGAAAAATGTTTATGAATGCGGTTCGTCTGTCTGTCTGTTCGTGCTCTAACTGGCGTAAATACAGTCCCTGGTCAAATTATTAGGCGCAATTGTTTTTATTATAATTTATTAAATATCTGGAAAGATACATGAATGATTATCCTGAAACTTCAGGAGTGTAAACAACATAATAAACGTCATATATTTCCGCGAAGATTTTTTCCCGAAACCCCATAAGGGGCCGTCAACAAATTGAAGAAAAACGAATATCTTTTGGATAACCTTGTAAAAACTAATGTTGCAAAAAGCATTCAAACTGTAGATTATGATTAAGTGGCTTATTGTAATAATTTGGGTTCATTTTTATGAAGATAGCATGTATAATCGAAGAGAAATTCACGTTTTTATAAAAACAGTCCCAAATTTTACGAATTTTTTTGCTTATAATTTGCAGAGTTTTTAATATAAAAACAAGTTATTTTCAGAAAATATGACAAACAAAATTATACACAATACCCTGCAATCAGAATTAAAAAATAATAAAAATTGTATGAAAAATGAGCAGATTTACTAAATATTGTTTCACAGCGCATGCGCGAATTCAATCAAAATATACTGTGCATAATATATTAGCTTAATGTATAGACCAACTTTTGTGAAAGTTTCAAACACATAGCTTGAAAATTCTGATAGTAGTCGTCGATAGAATAAGCTCGAAATTCGCTGTTCCCAAAAGGAAGCAAAAAGATAAGGGGTTGTATCCAAATATACAATGAGAGACACTTCATTCTTATTATGTCAACTTTCATAAGCTAGTATATTTCTAGTAAATTCTATAGATGATATGCAGGGCAGCACAAAAGATCTCGAGTACATTTCCGTTTTTTTTTTTTTTTTTTTTTTTTTTTTAGGGAAATTTACAACTGTGCTTTATGTTTCCTAACTGAATTTAATTTTATCATACTATGTAGTACATATAAAAATCTATAGATCATATACAGAGTTCCACAAAGGAATTCGAATATTTTTCCGACTATTTATGGTAATTCCTGAAATTGTGTTTTCAAATGTGTTATGAGTTTTCCAAATTGTTCACTTAGACATATTATCTTTTAAAAGTTCTACATCTCCTTATATTTATTTACAATCACTATTGTTCATTAAGCCCATTATTGTATCTAACTTGACTCGTCCAGTATAATAGGATAGCCTTTGTGATTGACATTATAATTTTTGACAGTTAATTTTCAATAGTGAGGGGTCCCCTTCCGGGCATCGCTCCCTGGGCTGGGGCTTTGCCGCATAGTAAACAAACCTGCTGGGCGGAGCTAGTTAAGCTTAAGCCGAAAGGTAGGCTTCCCCCAGTTTGACGTTGACCTTGTTTACTTAGACATCATCTTTCACCCTATTAAACAGTAAAGTTTTGTTAATGTATGTTGGACTTAATGGAAAATGTTTCATAATCTGTGCTTGACGCATGATTTTTTGTTCTTGTTTTAAATGTTAAGAATTTATCCCATTTTTCGAAGCTTAACTTAAGAGTGTTTGTTATTTTCAAAAAAAAAAAAATGTATTGAATGTGGTGTCTGCCTTCATTTCAGATGACAAAGTCAAGAGAAGAGTTAAAAGGCCATACCTAAACACGTACAGATCCTTTGATTCTCACAAAGGAGACAGCTACCCTTCAGAAGATGATACGGTAAGGCGTGCTTTCCCTATTGAAATTAATTATTTTCATAAGAGTTGTGTTGTGATTGAGTTGTGTATTAATCTTGTACCGCAAAGTGCTCTTTTGTGAGAAGAATGTGATGTGTTGTCTGGCTATTCTCCAGAATTCCAGGAACATTGTTATTATTATTAGTAGTCTTTAGAAATTTCTGTCCTCCAAGTTAAACTCTTTTATTCAACTTTTGGTTTTTGTATATGTAAAGATGGAATTTTGTAATCCATTTTTCACGCACTTCCCAATATTCTAAAATTATAAAAATTATGTACACTTGTGTGTTTCCAGTGTCAATACAACATTTTACTATTTTTAGAACTTTATTATAAGCTAATAAATTTAATTTAAGATAATTTTCCGTTAGGCGGCCATATAGTTGGTAATTCGAGTAATAAATCATTACATCGTATATATTTTATTAGTTTTACATTCAACTAAGGTGGACGGTTTAAGCTCCTTGTATTCAACTGGGCAAATATTCACCCTGTAAAAATTGAATTTATAAGAAAGAGAAAGATTTTCAACTAATTATTTCTTAAAAATGGCGGTTTAATCGCCTCACAATAAAAATAAAATTTGAATGTTTTATCTGTTGAAAATGACGCCATCTGTTTCTTTTAAATCATTTATTTGAATTCATAAAACTTAAATATGTTTGTATAATTTCGTTGGAATAGAGTAATTTTCATTCCACCAGAAGTTAGAAAATCAAGTCTTAAAAGAACAAAATACTTTTGTCAAATAATGTTATTTTGTAAATGTGATCGAGAAAACTGCAATGTTTTACTACTATAAGTGTGTAAAAAATTACGTAATCGTCAAAATCTAATTTTCGTAATTTCCATTTAAGCTACATTTAAAATAGGATTTCTTACTTTAAATTTAATATCTCATAAAATTAGTATTATAAATCTTTTCTAAGTGTACAATAAAATTGTATTTATTTTTCCCCCAAAAATTTAAAAAGCGCATTCAATGCAAATGCGATTAGGATCGCCACTAATTTATAGCAGTTAATTTATATAGTAAAAATATTAAGAAGAAGGAAAAGGGCTTTTTGTATTTATTTTTGTTATATATCATATGAAACTAATTATAATTAAAAAATATGTTTACATAATTTTTTTTTGATTCTGCATAGGGAAAATATTCCTTTCCACAATACAGAGATAGAAAAATGATCAAGTCAGTAATAGAAATAAATAAATTTTAAAAGATCTACTCTTCACGTACCAGCCAAATTTGAATATTTTCAACAACATCAAAATATGAATAATAAAGAAATATGCACAAAATATTATTTTAATGAAAAGTTAATATTTTATTGATTTCCTAACATGTTAAGTAATAAATAATATTACGTCAGTAATTGACATAATGTCAAATGAGAAGGGGGGGGGGGGGGGTATTTGCTTTTATTTTCTCTTCGCCTCCTATGTGTTCATCATATTTCGACATTTCTTTCTTTCTTTCTTTTTTTTCTTTTTTCTGCTACTATTGATTGCTACTAACTTCTTCATACTAAATAAATATAAATGAAAAGAAAAAATCATTAAATCAATATATTTGAAATCATTTTACTTCAGCAAAATGTTTCAAATGTATAACATCGATAATTACAAAAATGAAATCGTAAATTGAAACTCTTAGTAATGTCTTGTTTTACTATCCGAAAGATTTATCGTGTTTTTTGTTTGCTTGTTTGTTTTTTGCGTATTGTCAATCTGCTAACTCATTCGCTGCAAACTGCTTTCGGATTCTTTTAATTAATAATGAATGGATAAATGTACCTGATGAACCTGCGTGGAAGGTGTGTACAAATGTGCAAGAGGCAACCTTGTATTGAATCTTTTTTGTTTGTGCTCATAAACCTGCAGACTATGGTTGCTGTAATTTCAAGTGTTGTAAAATACGCGAGTACAAGAATGTCCTGATTGGTAAATGATACAGTCATAGCATTGAAATCGTTGCTTTATGCCATGCATTATTACTAAGAAGTTATCAATAAATATTGATCTAATGATGAATAATTTTATTTTAGCATACCTGCTTTTTACATAATTAATAAAATAGTTTTTTTTTTTTTTAACCCTCTGCTCTAATTTATCAGTCCTGAGATGTATATCATTGTTTCCAAGGAAAACTTTGAAAATATGACTATCGTAGCAAAAAATACTCATATGTTTTTTTTCCCCTTTAAATATCATTTTTGTTTTGAATAAATATTTTTTGTAAATCCTAAACGCCAATTAATAATTATTCCTTTCTATGCCAAAAAATGAAAAATGTATGTAAAAAAAGCGTTATACTGTCAGAAAATATATCAATTTAAAAATATGGTTAAAATTAATAATTTTAAATTCTTTTAAAAAACAAAATTAAGAATTTACATTTGATAATATATATAGATAACTTACTTTTCAAGAAAGAAAAAAAAGCTAAAAATAATTCTAAGTAATAAAAATTAAATAAAAAGTAAATCGTCCCACACTATCTTAAGGTAGTAGCTACAAACCTGTGCACAAATTCTAAATTAATCTTATTCAATAAAAAAAAATAAAAAAAATTCTAAAATTTAATTAAATTTAAAAAATACAATATATATATATATATATATATATATATATATATATATATATATAATTAGTTAGCAATTAAAAATACTAAAATTCCCGAAGGGTCAACTTGGTCTAATGACTGCAAAAAAAAAAAAAAAAAAAAAAAAAAAAAGTAGTCTGCATTTACGTGGATATTGATCCTAAGTGTGTGTTGAGGTAAATTGGCAAAAGCTTATTTCCCTCTTAAGTTTATTAAAATGAAAGATGTCGTTTACTTCTTTTTATGAGGAAGATTGAAATAAGCTCACTGCAGAACTCAAAATTCCAAGTTCATAACAAAATTATGCAAAATTGCAATTATGCAGAATTGCAATTATGCAAATATATATATATATATATATATATATATATATATCACATGGTTTAAATTAGGCACGCGCCGAATAGTGATTTTGGCCGAATACCGAATATTCGGCACACAGATAAACCGAATACCGAATATTAGGCCGATTTTTAAATCAGTTTTGCATGATATTAGACACAAGTACTTCCCTTTTGACGAACAGGACTTTTTAACAAATAAACTTTTCTCTTTAAAAACACCAAAAAAAAAAAAAAAGAAAAAAAACTATGCTTTGAGTTATTATTTAAAAAGAAGATAGTCTTAAAACTTTTTTAGTTGATAAAAATCTAAATTTCGTGGCTTCCTCTGTGAATTAAATGAGTAAAATTTTCTTATATTCTAAAACAAATATTTTAAAACAAAGGAGAATTAAAAATAAAATCATAATTATGGTTTTTATGAACCATTTTGCTCTTCCCCTTCTCATCACAAGAAGACAGCCAGACGTTCGGGCCACCGATTTGTCTAGCACAATGCTGGTTAGTATCTAGAAGACCAAAGGTTAAAAATTAACCTTGAAGTAATAACCGCCTTTTTTCAAAATTCAAAAATTCCGTTACATTACAGGCTATGGAGAGAAATCGTTTTAGTGTATTTTATATTTAATGGTGTTATACTATTTCAAGCATACTGAAATTGATATACAACACTGAAGTATAACAAAATGCCTACTATAGAAATAGTGTGCATAGCATTCTTAAAATTAATTATTTAGATAACTCATTTCATTGTATGAAAAAATGACTGTTATTCAATGACTCAATATTCTGTTAGTGTTGAAAAGTGTTTCCTAATCTATACGGAATGCAGAATTTTTCGTTCTTGTTTTTAATTATCAAAATATTTCCAAAAATGTATAATTAATTTTTTTAAGTGTTGAATTCTTACTCCCAACTCGTCAATGTTTAACACATACAGTATTAAGCATATATTTTAGAAGAGAGAGAGAGAGAGAGAGAGAGTCTATTTAAGAAGAGAACACAGAAAAAGAAGTTCAAAATATTAATTCCGTGTTTAAAAAAATAAAAAAATAAAATAATGCATTCTGCGTCCATAGGTTTAACATTAGCGAGGGTAATCTGAGATCTCACTCACTAACAGCCATGACTCTTCAGTTACGCGAAGACGCTCGCTAGCTAATGTTAAACCTGTTTACAGGTTATTTTCGAATTTTTCTTTTAAGTTTGAATACTTTAAAACGATGATATTTTTTTCATAGGATAGCTGAGGTTGATCTTTAATATGGCCATTTATTACTTTTTCGACTTTGATTGCAGATTTTTTTAATAAAGATACTTTCACTTTCGGAACTGGTCTCGATTGTTATCTTAAGAAAGCAGCTTTTTCCCTTTCAAGCGTTGTCGCGTCCAGAATTTCGGTTCAAAACACCAACTTTCGCAACTTTTTCTGAAAAGTTTTCTGCCTTTAATGTAAAACGGAAAAACAATTCGATTACATAGTTTATTAGTAAAAGCACCTACCAATTTGATACGTTTGCGAACAAAAAATAATTAAAAAATGTGTCAGAAATTACCCAGTTTGGATTTGAGAATTCGTTCCTTCCGCGAAATTCCATGGTCGACTGGTCAGAGCAACGGGTTTTAGTCTGGATAGATTTTCATTTAAAAATATAAAACCATACACATTCGCGGTGTACACTTTCAAAAGCAGTTGCGCCACCCCCCCCCCCCCCCTCCCCAACATTAGGTTCGTTTGGGAAGATTTTCGTTTAAAAATATAAAATTATTCAACACGGATTTTAGGTATATGTACGGTTATTATCACGGGCACGTGCAACGCTGGGTGGGTCCGCTAGTAAAATATAAAAGTGATTTTAAAAATATAATTGTAGAGTACTTTCTATAATTGTATAAAAAAAAAAAAATTAATTTTCTTTCATTTCGTATTCAGGTTTAAATATTTCGGCTCCGGGTGGAAGTGGGTTGATTTGCGGGTTGATTTGAAATGGAATTTTCGAGTTCAGGTTCGCACATAACCCGACTCATGCAGGACTCTAGTCTGCTAGATGTCCAGTTTTTTAAGTCAGTGCTCATTTTGAAGGGTTTTTTTTTATTATTATTATTTTGTTTTGAAACATTAAAGCTAGCTTACATTTATTATT
The DNA here is from genome assembly GCA_963931845.1 of Maratus michaelseni. Taxonomy (NCBI): domain Eukaryota; kingdom Metazoa; phylum Arthropoda; class Arachnida; order Araneae; family Salticidae; genus Maratus; species Maratus michaelseni. Next base: position 316,053,087 of record OZ007587.1, on the reverse strand, counting down.
ATTATAATCTGTAACTCTTTGATCCTCACTTTCTGAAAATAGGAAAATATCTCATGTATCTCCTTGTGTAGTTGTAATTATTTTGTTTACTTTGACTTTGAAGGGAGGTGGGCTTTGAGACCTATAGCTACAAGGCTGTCGTCTCGAATGATCCATATACATTTATTTATTATTCACAGAAACATATACATGAATTCTACAATTACATACATCTTGACGAGATAGTACAAGGAAACATGACAACACAAGAGATACAACCTGGGGGTTCCACACAAAGTGTGTGTGCAATGGAACCAGTGGGAATTGAACCCACAACCTCCTACACTCGCAAGCGATTAGCGGCGTGGTGCCTTAACCACTCGGCCACGGAGGCCCCTATTTTGTTTATTTGTTTATTGAGAACATACATCTGACTTGTGTGCTTGACATCAAGTGCCCGCTTATAAGTCATCGTCAATATACAAGGACGAGATAGCCACAAGGAAATTTACAAACACCAGAGAGTTACATCCGGGAGCTCCACAAAGTGTGTGCAATGGAGCTGGCGGGAGTGGAAACCGCCGACCTGACTCCTACGCTCTCAAGCGATTAGCGGAATGGCGTCTTAACCACTCGGCCACGGAGGCCCCTTGTAGTTATTCTAAGCATAAAGATTTTCTTTAATCTGGCCAGTTTTATCTTCTTTACTTCTGCTTCAGCGTCTAGAATAAATAGTGTGGAAACCGGTTACAAAATTGTACTAAAAAATTGAATCCGATAAATGTAGAACGATACTGAACGATAAGAGGTCGATCACAGCGACATCTACTAATACTTTTCAACGTAAACATTGTATAAGAATCAACCTGAGAAAACGTTTCGGTTTTAAGTATTTTACATACTCAAATTATGCCCTGTTTCCTCTGACTTAGTTAGTGATTTTCATAAGCTGTAAAATTATGAAATTTACTAAATTATGATTTAATAAATTTTCATTTACGTTGAAAAGAGCTAGCAGATATCGCTGCGATCGTCCACAGCATCGTTGCACATTTATCGGCTACAGTTTTTAGCACTTTTTAAAGCATTACTGTGATGTGATAGCCAATATTCACACTCTGTATTCTAGGCGCTGTACTTCTGCTAATGCTTCCAAGGCTACCTCTCTGGAACCACCCTTGCCTAGGCTGCCTTTATAAGAGAGTAACGAGATACGCACAAGGAGCATACCACATACTCAGATTGAACCGTCCCTGTCACTGTCATTCGCCGTCCACCACTGCGGTAAACTAACCGGTTTTAGCTTGGTGTTTAGTTCGTTGGGTTATTAAATGGCGGTATGATTCAGCCTGTATTACGTTATATACGGCCGGTTCATGACTTTTAAAACGTCACACGGGGTGGATAATCTTTACACGGCGATTGGCACAAAACGATGGGCGCGACGCTTTGTACCAATCGCTGTGTAAAGATGTTCCACTCCGTGTGACGTTTTAAACGCATGAACCGGCCGTGTATAACGTAGGTCGCGATATTGCCAAGTTCTGGGATGTGGGTTGTTATAGTTCGGACAAAAATTCCAAATATGAGCATGCGTCTGTTCGTATGTCGCCATTCTCTTATCTATAAAGAAAATCATTTTTACACGGCGATTGGTGCAAAGCGGCGCGCCTACCGTTTTGCACCAATCGTTGTGTAAAAACAAGGCAACACTAGATACCGGGCTTGCTCATTCACTCTCAAAACGTCACAAATGGTGGCTGACCGCGACCAGCGATTGGTCCAAAGCAACGCGCCCATCGTTTTGTGCCAATCACTGTATGTCTTTCCTCCTAGTCAGCCACCTTTTGTGACGTCATCATAATGAATGAGCAAGCCCGGTATGTAGTGTAGCCCTGGTAAAAATGATTCACTCCGAGGCTAACGAAAAAGAAAGGCTACCGCGGTGCTTTACGCGTATATTTTTTTACAGACCGCGGGAGTCACGTGATGCTAGAATCCACCAATGCAGGTGTACAAAAAGAGCATCACGTCACTGTAGCGGTCTGTAAAAAAAGATAAGTGGAATGCACCACGGTAGCCTGTCTTTTTCGTTAGCCTCGGATTCTCTCCATGTGACGTTTTAAATGTCATGCACTGGCCGTGTGTAACGTAGGTCGCGGTATAACGTAGATGGCGGAAAAACCACATTACAAAACTTTGTGATGTTCTCCTGGACGAGTTTGCTTAGATAAGTTTTTCTTATAGATAAACAAACATTGGCTTGTCAATAATGGCAGTTCGCAAAAATCATCTCGACCAGTTAAATTTTACTGCTCGTATATCTTTACTCTGATAAATTAAGGCATTTTAATAATCACATCCAACAACATTCAAATAGATTTTAAATGAATCACGTTTCTAATTTAACTGTGAGTTAAAGATAGATGAAAATTCATTCATTTGTTGTAGTTCCCCTTCGTTTCTTTATTATAACCAACCAATCGATCAATGTTGTTTGTGCTGTGTGAATATTTGCGGGATTTTTTTTAAGCATTGTTTATTTTCATTGCTGTGCGAAGAATTCGTGCTTAACATTAGATTGGTGTTTAATAATTAACTAATTTTAATTTTTCACTAATGGCCCACTAACGCAGCGTTTAGTATAGAAACAATAATAGTTTGATTTGATGTTTGTTTCGTGATTTTGAAAAAGTAAAACCACCTATTCTTGTTTGTTCTAATTTATAAACATGAGTTGTAGCAATGAGAAAACGCCAATTTCCGTCGTTATTCGTCGGAGAAGACGCTGTTCTTCTGCAGATTCGCAACCAACCACTCCTGTATCCTCAAATACCGAAACATCTCCAACAAAGAGGATTTTTAAATTTCTGACACCCAACAGATTACCGATATTTTTGCCAAGAATGTCTTGTTTTAGTGATAAGTATGCCTCACCTAAATCGTCTACACGTCCCATTTTGTCCAGCCAGTGTTCTGGGAAAATGTTCGAAGGCGATATCAGCCCAATAAAACCTTTGAGAAGCTTTCCGAATTTATCGAATGGAGTTCCTTCAATGCCATCAGCGGTATGTTGCACATAAATTTTCATTGATGCTTTATGAATTGTGTTATTACATCATGGTTTGTCATATGAAAAAATATTTTGGACATTCTTTTGAGAACTCGGGCCAATCCGACCCGCAACGAAGAAAATTATCTCCGATCAAACCCAAGCCGTGCGTCGGGTTGAGTTGGGTTAGGTTAGGGTAAAATCTGGTTACCCGATCAGATGCAGGCCTTTACAATGGGTCTCCACGCGCACCCCTTTTATTTACGCCCTTGAATAAAACGGTAATGTTTGCCTTCGTTAAGCTGTTTACATATTATACCGAATTCCTAAATAAACGTACAAATATAACATTGCTCAAGCTTAAAAAATTCAGGATAAATGTAGGGGAGACCGGTACACACTGGACCTATGGGCATAGTGGACCACCCCCTAATATTTTATTTATTTAAATTTTTTTTAAGCTTCTCTTCTATCGTAATAGACAACAGCACTGCAATGATTATTTATAGCCTTCAGAAAATATGTTTAGCTCAGATTGAACTATTTTATCCTGATTGGTTGTTTTGAACTTCTAAAAGTAAAATTTTTCATCATCATCATATTATTTTTTTAGTAATTAAAGGTTGTAGATAAATAGATAAAACATCTTTTTTGCGAAGCTAAGATACTTGTTTTTATTCAACTTTAAAGTTAATATGTTTAAAAGAAAGCTATAAACAATATTAATATGATTATTTATTGAACTTCAACGTGAGGTACAGTGGACCACAATCCACTATGCTCCTGTAATGCAGAATGTTCAAAATATTTAATAATTGCTTATTTTCTATAAAGAAAGATTGTTTTAAAGTAGATTTAACTGTATAATAAAGTAAACAAATAAAAATAACAATTTATTTAACATAGTAAGAAATATTTTATTTTGTATTTACTGCCTTTGATAAATATAACTGTAGTCTAATTGTTGATTCTATTCAAGTAAGATTCATGAGACGCAAATTGAATGGAAATCAGTTTATTTCTCCCGAAACTGTAGATGAATCTGCTGTTGATGTCAAGGATTTCATAATGTTGTTCTCAGACCCAAAATTATTTCTTGAAAATTCCAGGCTCAATCTTACTCATAAGTACTTTGGAATTTCATTTGCAAATTTTAATGTGCGCTGATTTTTTGTACTTAAGTAATAACTTCAACTAAATTGCGATTGTTCCTGTATTAATCTGTTATTATTTTCAAAATATAATTAATTTTTTGTTTTTGTTTCAAAATTTATATTACTATGTTACTTTGCTGGTGAAGGGGCAACAAAAAAGAATTAGATTAATGAAAAATAGATTTATATTGTATTTTAGATAATACCAAATAGTGGTCCACTGTACCCCGGTGGGTGGACCAATGTACCCCGCTTCCGGGGTACACTGGTCCACTTTACAAGTGTATATAATTTTTTTTTTTTTTTGGAAAAATGTATTGAAAACTATGTTGTGAGAAAATTATGATGGATGTAAGAAGGTTTAAGGAATGTTCAAAAATATTTTCATACAGATCGGTCAGTCTGTTAAAGAGAAAAAAAATGGTAACTGAAAAAGTGGTCCACTGTGTACCGGTCTCCCCTATATTCTACAGATGAAGTAAACGAACGATCAAAAGGTTAAGAGCTTGAAATGAAGCAGGAAACTTTTCAAATTGGGCTTTAATCTCTCCTTTGATCTCGAGTAGTTGTAATATTATAACTGATAAAATTTACAACTGTATAAACTCTTCCGTTTCCAGCAATTCATTTTATCTTCTGTTATGATAAACATAACGATAAGATTTTCCAGTTCTTTTTTTCTATTTGAACTGATTTTCAAATTTTTGTTCTACCTTGATGTAAACTTGAGTGTTGATGATGCCTTTTCCCTTCTACTCTCGTTGGAAATTTGATTTGCACGTAAGTGATAAGTCTTATCACGTTTGATAAGCTTTTTAGTTTTTAGCATTGTTTTCTTTTTCTTTGACTGATCGAAGTGTGATATTAAACCCTTAACTGCTGTGTAACACAAATTGTCGCATAACTACCGTGAGCGGTCTATGAAACCGCTTGATCAAAAGATGAATAAAAGGTGCGATTAACTCGCTGTTTCTGTAATACTAAACATTTTGTACAGCACTATTATAATTGAAATTCACCTATTCTAAAGTCTCTAGCGATTAATATTAAGACTCCAAACGAAACAAAATTTCACTGATATCTATAGTTAAATTGGAAATTACAAGTTAAACTGTAAAAATTGGGGGAAAAAAACAGCTGTCTGTGAGACCGTTAACAGCCGTTAAAGTTAAGTTGTGTCTAGCGATTCTTAATTTTAATATGATTTCATACTAAATGTTTAGATTATTATATTTTCATTTTAGTTTAGTTTAGTTTGTCTTGAGCGTTAAATGTAATTTTTGTTTTATTTAAAAAGTGTATTTCAATTATTTATCAATCGAATTTCATAAGGCCTTATGCTAGAGTTGGTCGACTTCCATGATTTATAATCTGTTTTATTCGATTTCCATCAGTATGTATGTATGCACGCGTACGTATAGCTGTTAAAATAAAAATCGGTACTTTTATGTTATTCGGACGCCAATGATATATATTTATATATATAGATATATGTATATACATATATATATGTATAAATATGTGTGTATATCTATATATATCTGTGTGTATATGCATATAGATCACTGGTGCCCGGCTAACATAAAAGTACCAAAAAATACTATAAAGTCCTTATCTCCCCCCCCCCCTTTAGAAGAAACAATTATATAACTTTTGTTAGTCGTGTCCAATCAGTCAGATGCCAAGCCTACTTTTTGTTCTTTCTCATTTCCTCTACCTTCCTAACTGACGGACAACTTCTGTACTGAAGGCCGTGGTAAAATGGGGATATTCGATGCAGGACTCTACCATGGGTCTTCACGATCGTATTTACACCACTGAATAAAAAAGGTTCTCTATTCCTTCGCTAAGCAGTTTACATATTATACCGAATTCCTAAATAAGAGTAATTTAAAGTCCGTATTTCAGTAAGTGTACTTCTTGTAGTGCACCGCAGTGATGTGTATAAATTTCAATGTGTTTGAAATAGTGTAACATCTTTAAAATACATTGGAAATTATTTTTCCCCATAGACCACAATGTAACGGCATTCTTTTGAGTGCTTTATAAACAAAACTATAAATGCTACACATTTCATTTTCAATACAGATCATGCTGTGGGGATACCGGTACTCCGTTTTTATTGAATCAATCAAATTATTCATGCAAATAACCGGTATTACAATAGTATTCCGATTGTTCTTCCTTTCCAGTAAGACTTCCCCTAGAATTTTATTATGTGAATGTGCTTAACATCATTTGTAAATTTGGCAGTAATACATTACGTTCACCTATCAAAATAATAGAATATTCCAATCAAAAGTTCACCAGATGTATTTAAATACAAAATAAGTTTATTAACGGAAATACTGACATCTTCGGAAGTCTTATACGATCAAAATAAATAAAATAATTCACAAATTCAATATACGATTGGAACATGATATGCGTTAATTATTCAATGTATATGAATGTAAAACTTTACACCTACAACCATCACACATTAAAATCATAAATAAATTTATCTAGCCACATTATAACCGCGTTCTCGTCACTTTCCCCAGGACTTTAAAACAAAACCCTCTAACTACAATAATTTGCGAAGTTTATATTATGACTAGCAAGCTACGCCCGCTACGCTGGTCAATTTCTCTTAACGAACCTTTAATCAAACAAAATATTGACATTTCATAATTCACTTTTATATTTTAACAGAATAATAAGGATACTATAATTTGTGACTCGTGCTATAGCCAATATACACGTCAGGACACGTCGCCCTTATCATTATCTTTTTACGCGTGAAGGTTTCGCTATGGTACTCTATGGTGAAATTTGGTAATTTTAGAAATTCAATAGTTGAAAAATCGCAGAATCATTAGATCATTTTTCTTTAGAATTTGTTCTTAGAGTGCATTTAGATCTTATAAATGACAATCATGCCGAACTTCAAGTTTCTAGCTCTTTCAGCATCGTAAAAATCGCAATTTTAGAACTTTTTCGCTTCTGCACCCCCCTCGGGGTAGTGGCACCGACATAAAATATAGCCTATGTTGGAGCAGGGATTGTCACCATCCATTTGCCACCATCACTTTTGAAATCGCTTTAGTAGTTCCAGAGATTCCATAGAAATTGTAATTTAGAATGTTTTTAGAAAATTTTTTGCTTATTTCAGCCTTTTAAATTTCGAATTTTTTTAGACTTTGTTCTTATAGAGCATTTAAATCTTGTAAGTAACGACCATACAAAATGTCAAGTTCCTAACTCCTTCAGTATTGAAAATATCATAATTTTGGAACGTTTTTCGCTCCTGCACCCTCTGCGGGTAGTAGCACTGACATAAAATTTAGCATATGTTGGAGCAGGGACTGTCACCATCCATTTGCCACCATCACTTTTGAAATCGGTTCTGTAGTTTCAGAGATTCCATAGAAATTGTAATTTAGAATGTTTTTAGAACGCTTCTTCCTCATCTCACCCTTTTAAATTTCGAATGTTTTTATAATTTGTTCTTAGAGAGCATTTACATGTTATAAGTAACTACCATACCAAATTTGATGCTTCTATCTCCTTCAGTATACAAAAAATCGAAATTTTAGAACGTTTTTCGCTCCTGCACCCCCCTGGGGGTGGTGGCACCGACATAAAGTATAGCCTATGTTGGAGCAGGTATTGTCACCATTAATTTGCCACCATCACTTTTAAAATCGCTTCAGTGGTTCCAGAGATTACCCTCTACAAACAAACAATCTTTACTACTTTATATATTAGTATAGATAAGGGGGAATTAGCCCCTTGTTCCCCCCTTCATACTTAACCAATCAATCCCGAAAACTAATCAGGGATGCGCCTTAACACATTGAACCTATAAATGAAATTTGAAGGAAATGGGATAATTCTGCATGAAAAACCCATTTACATAAATTAAGGGGGGTATTAGCCCCCGTTCCCCCACTTTATACTTAATCAATCAATCCCGAAAACTAATCAGGGAAGCGTCTTAACCCAATGAACCTATAAACAAATTTTGAAGCAAATAGAATAATTCTGCATGAAAAACCCATTTATATAAATTAAGGGGGGATTATCCCCCCGTTCCCCCCACCTTTATACTTAACCAATCAATCCCGAAAACTAATCAGGGAAGCGCCTTAACACAGTGAACCTATAAACAAAATTTGAAGGAAAACGGAATAATTCTGCATGAAAAACCCATTTAAATAAATTAAGGGGGGATTATCCCCCCGTTCCCCCCTTTATACTTAACCAATCAATCCCGAAAAGTAATCAGGGAAGCGTCTTAACCCAATGAACCTATAAACAAAATTTGAAGGAAAACGGAATAATTCTGCATGAAAAACCCATTTATATAAATTAAGGGGAGGGGTTAGCCCTCCGATCCCCCCCCTTTATACCTAACTAATCAATCCCGAAAACTAATCAGGGAAGCGCCTTAACTCAGTGAACCTATAAACAAAATTTGAAGGAAAACGGAATAATTCTGCATGAAAAACCCATTTATATAAATTAAGGGAGGGGGGAATTAGCCCCCGATCCCCCCTTTATACTTAACTAATCAATCCCGAAAACTAATCAGGGAAGCGCCTTAACTCAGTGAACCTATAAACAAAATTTGAAGGAAAACGGAATAATTCTGCATGAAAAACCCATTAATATAAATTAAGGGGGGATTAGCCCCCCCCCCCTCGTTCCCCCCTTCATACTCAGCCAATCAATCCCGAAAATTATCAGGCAAGCGCCTTAACACAGTGAACCTATAAACAAAATTTGAAGGAAAACGGAATAATTCTGCATGAAAAACCCATTTATATAAATTTAGGGGGGGATTAGCCCCTCGTTCCCCCCTTTATACTTAACCAATCAATCCCGAAAAGTAATCAGGGAAGCGTCTTAACCCAATGAACCTATAAACAAAATTTGAAGGAAAACGGAATAATTCTGCATGAAAAACCCATTTATATAAATTAAGGGGGGGAATTAGCCCCCCGATCCCCCCCCCCCTTTATATTAACTAATCAATCCCGAAAACTAATCAGGGAAGCGCCTTAACACTGTGAACCTATAAACAAAATTAGAAGGAAAACGGAATAATTCTGCATGAAAAACCCATTTATATAAATTAAGGGGGGGGAATTAGCCCCTTGTCCCCCCCCCTTTATACTTAACCAATCAATCCCGAAAAGTAATCAGGGAAGCGTCTTAACCCAATGAACCTATAAACAAAATTTGAAGGAAAACGGAATAATTCTGCATGAAAAACCCATTTATATAAATTAAGGGGGGGATTACCCCCCCCCCCCGATCCCCCCCCCTTTATACTTAACTAATCAAACCCGTAAACTAATCAGGGAAGCGCCTTAACTCAGTGAACCTATAAACAAAATTTGAAGGGAAACGAAATAATTCTGCATGAAAAACCCATTTATATAAATTAAGGGGGGGGGGGGGAATTAGACCCTTGTTCCCCCCCCCCCTTTATACTTGACCAATCAATCCCGAAAACTAATCAGGGAAGCGCCTTAACTCAGTGAACCTATAAACAAAATTTGAAGGAAAACGGATATTTCTATGAAGAGTTATCGCATTACGTACGTACATACATACATACAGAACCGGCTGCCAAGCTCTCAGGGCTTGACAGCCAGTGTGATAACTGAAAAATCGCAATTTTAGAATGTTTTTTGCTCCTGCACCCCCTGGGGTTAGTGGCACCGACATAAAATATAGCCTATGTTGGAGCAGGGGTTGTCACCATCAATTTGCCACCATCACTTTTGAAATCGGTTCGGTAGTTCCAGAGATTACCCCCTACAAACAAACAAACAATAATTAGTCCTTTATAATATTAGTATAGATTTAAAATAAAGCTATGCTGAGACAGAATAGATGCATAAAATCTTTCTTACCTAGTACCACAATAGGAGATGAGGCCCTCGGGACTTCATATTTCAGGTTAGAATTTTTTTTTTTCCCCGCAAGGCACTTTACACTATTTTATAAAACGAAAACTGTTCTACTCCTCTTTCTCAAGACTCGTATCCCCTTTTTTCTACCTTTCTTCCCCCCCTCAAATTTCCTTAATGTCAATCTTAATATAAAAATTACTAGCCCCTCCTTTTACAGATAGATCCTCATTGAATTTTATATATACGAAAACTATCCCTCGATTGGCTCAACCTTTTCTCTTGCTATATTCTTCTCTATCAAACCGATGATTTCACCTGGACCCTCACATTCTTATTATTTTCTTTTATTATATTTATTTCGCCTTCATTTTAGGCTGGTTCGGTAATAATTTTCCTCGTTGAATTCTTTCTGAGCGTTCCCCCTCGTTATAAAAAATCCCTTACGTCTCGGCCTACAGGCACAGGCAGATTTCGAAGACGCAGACCGTAGGGCACCTGTTTGTTGGGAATTGCGGAAGAAATGACCTTTCTGCCATGATGCGACAGTTGGAACCTAACTTGTTTGTCGGCAGGGATTTTTTTTTTGTTTTTATTATTATTATTATTATTATTTTGCTATAAGGGTTGGTCCTATAAGAAACTTGTCAGTATGAAAGTTTTAGATAATATTAAGAGGAGTTATAATAAATTTAAGCGGATTTGATTAGTTTTATGTATCAGTTTGGAAGAGATTTGTGCAGAATTATTGCAGTTATCGTGTCCATAAAAAAGTGACATAGATAGATAGTTTAAGCTATAGATAGATAAAAGTTTTGAGCTGTGGGTGATTTTGGGTTCTGGGAGTCAGGATCGGTGTAGATCTGCAAAATTTTTTTAAAAATTCCAACTTAGGGGAGAATGTAATAGGTAGTATTTCTTACGAAATCTACCTAAAAGCCTGTACAATATTAGCCCTTTTCCTCTCCTGTTCTCGCTGAAATTATCTTCACAATTCCTTTATTAAAATTTCGTTCCGGCATTTTTATTACACGACTACGCATAATGGTGAGAAGCACCTGGAATTTTGGAGAATTATCTGATAAACACCTGAGTTTTTTTTAACAAAATATACGTCTTTTCGTTAGAGATTTGGGTGTTCAGAATTTACAGATGCTTTTACAAAATAGAATTTCTCTTATTGTGTGCTATGTAAGTCACCTGTGACGATCATGTTTTTTGTGTTAAAATAAGAAATCTCTTCCCAGTATTTATTCCATTTATATTGTTGCGTTCTACTAGCTGAATTTTTACTCTTGATGCCCTTTCATGATTATCCCCTTCCCCCCCGCCCCTAATGCCGCGTTCCTTTATTAGTTAACTAGGTTCTTGGAAAAATGTTTAAGGGTCATCCAACAATGCCATAGTGAACTTCGATATTTAGCTTCAACTGTTTCGCTGCACTGCAAAAAATAATTGTTGATTTTGCAGTATAAAACTGGCACCCAGCTGCCAGTATTATACCGTAAAATTAACAGTATTAAACAGTAAAATAAGCAGTAATACGCTGCCGTGCAAGCAGTAATACGCTATGCGCGGTAGCGTATTACTGCTTGCACGACAGCGTATTACTGCTTATTTTACTGTTTAATACTGTTAATTTTACGGTATAATACTGGCAGCTGGGTGCCAGTTTTATACTGCAAAATCAACAATTATTTTTTGCAGTGTGTGTTTTCTACATGTGATCAAGTAAACTATTTTGTATGGGAAGTAAAATATACTTTTATCAATAGACTGATTAAATAAATTTCATGATCAATTTTATTTAATAATGCTATTAATTTTTTTTTTTAAATTGGTATTTAACAGTGCTTAAAATGGATACACAGCGGTAACCAAAACAGGCATGACCCAATTTGGGCACATACCTAAGAATATTTCGAGCCAAATTGGGTTTTATTTTTTTTCTGTGTGTACTATAGCATTCTTTTTGTAGAATATGAAGTGCAAATTATTTACTACAGGGTCGCAGGAAATAATTCTATTACATCATGAATGGCCTACGAGAAAAAACTTTTTGCAGCATATTTTAATTCTGCTTACACTGTTTTATATTATAATGAAATTGATATACATCAGTAAAGTGCATTACAAGATGCTTACTGTAGAATAAGGTGTGCATAGCATTTATCGCTCATTTACAGCGACACAGGAAATATATCATATTACAATCTGTTAGCGATAATTGCTGCAAAATGCTATAAAGTGCGCTTTCTGTTAATAGTATGCGTTTTAAGTTCAAGTAAATTTTTGTATATTACGTGGTGTGTATAAATTCTATCGATTATATACAGGGCTACACAAAAGAAATCGTAAGCATTACTGAGTATGGGCGTGAATTGTTTAAAGGTAGTTTTTAATTGAATTATGCATTTTCAAGCAAACTATAGTTAATAAAAAGATGTTTATAGAATATAAATAAATTCGCATACGGAGCAACGCAAATAACTGGGTGCATTTCTGTCTGTAGATGGTACTTTCTGGAAGCGTGATTTTAGTAGTTATAAGCGTTTTTTGCCTGAATTAAATTTTATATTAATATGTAGCGTATAAGAAAATCTGTACATGAAATACAGAATTGTACAAAAGAAGTCGGGTACATTTCCGTCTATTGGCAAAAATTGCTGATTCTAAACTGTCATACACGTTTCCTTATTAAACTAAATTTTAGCGTACTATGTAGAATATATATTCAAATCTATGGATCATATACAGGGCTGCACAAAATAGAGTACCTTTCCGGCTATCGACCGTAAATGCTGAAATTTAGTTTTCAAATCTGTTATGAGTTTTCGAAATTGTTTACTTAGATATCTTTCCCTTCTTAAACGGTGAAATTTTGTAAAGTATCTGAAAATATTGAAAAGTGTTTCATAATTTATGCTTCATGCATGATTTTTCTTTCTTGTTGCTTTATAATAGAGATAGTTACTACTTTGAAGAAAATATTTTGTTATTTAGTCTGTTCTTTTTCTTTTACAGGGTGATAGTAGGTTCGACTTCGGGAGTCTTGGTAAGTTTCTTATTATTTTCGTTTAATCTAATTATTTTCTCTTTATTTAAAAAAACGCTTTCTGTAAATTTATTGTACGGTATCTGCTACTTGTAAGTTTTATATGAATGCTGGCAAACTTTGCACGTCATAAAATTTCTAAAACAACATTCTAGCGTGTCGTACTTTAACTGAAAAAAAATGTCAACAAAGAATTAGACTTTATACAACTTCGCTAAACGTATTTTAGATTGGTACAAAAGAATTGTGCCGATTAGTCTAATTTTTGACCTACTTCATAAGAGTGTTGGCCTGTATTTACCTTTCGATGGTTTTTACCGTGGTTTTTAATTTCTTCGAAAATTACGTTTTTATCACCTTTTTTACCATCTAGTGAAAAAAACATAATTTTTCTGTTTTCCTTTCACATCTATTCCCCATAAATGGCTCCTCTGTTATGGATATATGAAAATATAGCAAAAATTTGTTCTATTGATGCAGAACTACAAGGCATAGAATGAAATTTTATCATCATGAGAACAAATTCGGGATTGATTTTATTGTTCAACGCTTTCCTCCAAACTTTGGTTTTCACATTTGTTTTGAAATGAAAAAGTTCTTGGAAATTGTTCTGCTATTTCTTCAAATGCTAAAAGTACTGGAAGATAATTTGGCAAAAAATTCATCTGTTACACTCTTGCCATTTCCTTCAGTTTTCACTTAATATTTGATCATTTTTGTGTACTGGATCAGTCATAAATGCCAAAAAGTGGAAGGATTTTAGTGCCAAGTCCATTCTTTTTATAACCAAATCTTTATTTGGCGTTAATTCAGAAATAATTCAGCAAAAATGACAAATTATATAAAATTTAAAAACAAAGGACAAATAAAATTGCGCATCTGAAAATATCGCTTTAATTTATTTTGTATAACTGAGGGAATTTACTTTGCACCGGTCAGAATCAAAAATAAAAGGGGAATTCCTCCACCCTTCTAATCGTTCACCATATAGACAAGGACAGGTGTTTTATGTTATGCGATTAATTATAAATAACTCTGACAATAATTAATCACAGTAACTTTACTAGCATCGATCATCTTGCACACGTTGTTTATCAACTGCCAGCTTCAACAACTTAACTCACTTCAGTTCAACCAGATTCTGTTGCCAGTATATGTTACATTTTCCTCTTTTGGAGGAAAAAGAATATAATTACATTACATTAAAAAAATTAATATTTTTACATTACATAATCGCTGTACCTTGGAGGAAGATTTATACTTCTACACATTGTTCTATACACTGAAGCCCTATTATTATTATTGGTATTGCTGTGATGGTGAAGATCAGTTCCTATTCTATCCTCTACACTTTGACCATGTTGAACATTATTACACAAATCAGAGTAGAACACTATTATTTTGATTATTAGTTTTTCGTATACGAAATTTATTACGTCTAATAATTCTGTTTTTAGTTTTAAACCAATACGGCGTAGGTGTTGAGGGTTTTTTAACTATTACAGCTGGTTCCCATATATTTCCTATCCTCAACAGTACCTTATCCCCAGGACTGAAATCAGGTTTTACCTGAGCATGTCTGTCATAATAAAATGTAGCTTGTTTTTGTTTACGACGTAATTTCTTTTTAAATGCAGTGTCTGTTCTGGGTTTTAATTCTGCCTGTATAATGGGCTTAAATTTTTACTAAAAAGCATTTGACTAGGTGATAGGTTAATACCTACAATTGGAGTACATCTGTATTCTAATAATGCATCATAAAGTTTTTCAACCCTGCTTTTAGTAATTTTCTTTTGGCAATGCCTACCATTTTCTCAGCAAACCCATTAGATTTTGGATAACGAGGACTGCTGGTGTTGATTTCAAAATCCAATTCTTTAGCAAAATGTTCCATTTTCAAGCTCTACCAAAGGGTACATTATCACAAATATTAGTTTTGGGAATGCCATGTGTTGTAAAAATGGATTTTATCTTGGTAATTACTTCTAAATGATTTTGTTGTTTATTAGAACCAATGTCCAGCTATTTTGTTAAATAGCAACCTACCACCAGATAGTTTTTCCCCCCATGCTCGCAAATATCTACACCAATTTTCTCATAGGGCAAACTGGGAATCTTATGAGTAATTAATGGTACTTTAACTGTTTGAGGTCGGTATCTATCACAAACTAAACACATAAAAATCATTTTTTCAATATCATTATTAATTCCAGGCCAAAACATTACTTGTTTGGTTCTTGCCTTGGATTTCTCAATTCCACTGTGCGCTTCATGCAATAACAGCAACATACTTTTTTTCAAAGATGTTGACACTACAACTGTTCTGCCTAAAAATACCAAGCCATTTTTAACGGTAAAGTCATTTTTTAAGTTTGAAATAAGATCGGGCTTCGCAAGGAACCTGATCAACACCAGCAGGCCAACCCATTGCTAATAGCTCTGCACCAATTTGAACCTCTGATCCCTTGAAGTAGCCTCCCAAAATTCTTTTTATTTAGACTCTGATATCTGTAATTGTTTTGTCACTGTGTGAACAAATTCAATCGTTTCAATGCTCTCCTCACCTACTTGTGTATCTAAAAATGAACATGACAACAAATCAGCTATGTACATAAATTAACCTGGAAGATAACTAAGGTTTAAGTGATATTTTAAAAGCTTAATTTTTATTCTTTGTAATCTGTTTGATAATACATTGCCTATATTTTTGCTCATAATAGAGACCGCAATGGTTTATGATCTGTAAGGACTCCAACCTCCCTGCAATAAATATAATATTGAAACTTGTTTGCAGCAAAAAATATGAAGTTCACAAATAAACTATTACTACGCCATGTTTTATTTTATGCGATTAATTATTAATAACTCAAACAATAATTAATCATAGTAACTTTACTAGCATCGATCATGTTACACACGTTGTTTATCAACCGCCAGCTTCAACAACTTAACTCACTTCAACCACATGCTGTTGCCAATATATGTTACAGTAGGTTGGCCACATTAGACTATTTCAGACAAATTATGGGTTGCTTACAACTTTTAAGCTTTCGGGAAATAAATTTCTAGTTGCGAACTGTGGTTAATTTGGGATATTAAGCTTGCAGGTTGTGATTTTCGTGCTTATTACATTCTAGAGCTGGGAAAATAAGAGAACATATATATATATATATATATATATATATATATATTATGATATAAAATATTTATACATGTTTGACTGCATTTCTGATGCAAGACATTTAGCTGAAATATCAGATTATCAGATATGTAAAAATAAAATAAGTGAACATGGCTCTGAAAATAACCGTAAGTTTTATGAGTTTTTCAATGTCAGTCAGAGAACTGGAGCACGGTCGAGACTGGAGGCGGACGCCAAATCATCTACCACTTTGCCTCGGGTGAAATTTAATTTAGTTTCGTCACTGCTTACATACAAACATTTCTCCATTTTTCTGAAGTATTTTTAAATTATGTAGTGCAAAACTTTCAGTAAAAAAGCTATAAATTTGACCAAGATTTCCTGAAAGATTTTTTTTTTTAAATCTAAATCTTCTGTTGTTGCATGTCATCAGATGTAAATTTAGACTTTTAAAATATGAATATTGATTGAGTATTGAGTAAGGTTATAATATATATTACTGAGTAAGGTTATAATATATATTATTGAGTAAGGTAGTCATCTTAATGTTTTATAAATGGCTAATACTAAAGGGAATATTGTTTTATGTGAATGCTTATGCTAATGCAACGAATCTGGAATCCTTCTTTTCCATGTCTCTTTTGTAATTTTATTATTTATGTATGTTTTAAAACTGTATACTAATTGAGAAAAATATCATTAGTAGGATTGCTAACTAATATACTAAAATACTAATTGAAAAAATATCATTAGTAGGATTTCCCTTATTTTGTTTCCAGAGTTGACAGGTATGGTAAGATGATCAGATATTTCGGATACAAATTAGAACATATTTCGAATTTTATAGGAAAGAGGCAGTGATCAAAGAAAATCCATAATTGTTGGTAACGCTGAAAATATGAATTGATATTAACAAGAAAGAAAAATCATGCGTAAAGCATGAAACACTTTCCATCACATTCAGAATGCTGTAACAAAACTTCACCGTTTAATGCAGTAAAAGATGATATCTAAGTAAACAATTTCGAAAACGCATAACACATTTTAAAAACCCAATTTCAGCGATTACCATCTTATAATATGAAAAATATCTGAATATTTTTTTCTGCAGCTTTGTATATCATCTATAGATTTGTATGTATACTACATAGTATGCAACAATTTAGTTCAGTTTGGAAACTCATATTACCACAGTTCAAAATTCCCTTCAATAAACGGATATGTATTCGAATACTTTCGTGCTGCACTGTATATGATCTATAGAATTTATACACACCAAGTAATATGCAAAAAATTAGTTATATTTAAAAACGCATACCAAAACTGAAAACGCACTTCCATCAGTTATCGCACGTAGAAAATACTGTAACCGTATTATTTTGTGTGTCCCTGTAAATGAACGATGAATGCTATATGCACTACATATTCTACAGTAAGCATCTTGTAGCACCTCAGTGATGTATATCAATTTCCATGTGTTAGAAATAGTGTAACGTCATTAAAATATATTGAAAATGATTTCCCCCCATGGGCCACAATGTAACGGAATTATTTTGAATATCCCTGTACACGAACTATAAATGCTACGCACTTCATTTTCAATACCTAACATTCCATAGTAAACCTCAAGAACGTATATCTATTATTACATGCACTGCAAAAAATAATTGTTGATTTTGCAGTATAAAACTGGCACCCAGCTGCTAGTATTATACTACGGTATAATACTGGCAGCTGGGTGCCAGTTTTATACTGTAAAATCAACAATTGTTTTTTGCAGTGTGGCCATCCGGGTTTGTTTACGCGAATAGACAAGCCGAAGTCATAAACACTTTTCAACTACACTGTAAAAAAAGGCAAATGTTTCTTAATCTACGACAATATAATATAACCAAGAACAAAAATATGCAATAACCACTTCCGAATTACCCATGATTTCGAAAAGTATCGTTTAGCTTTAGAAACTTCATAAACCAATATATTTTCGCGATTTAAAGAAGCATTTATAAAAACGAAGTTTCTTTTGCTGCCACTGATTTTCGGGAATGTTTACGAGTAGTTTTTATAGTGTATTAATCATTTTTCTCAAACCGGAATATCGGTTTTTAAGATGCTGTGAATTTTCAATTAAATATTTTCAGCTGCGTAACTGAATATACATGCAAGAGTAAAAAAAAAATATATTAATTTTATTGTTCATGTTAATGTTATTAATTTATTCTATTTGTCTGTTAAAACATGTGTGTTGAACATGATAAAGTTTATTTGAGAATGGATAGCATCCGAAAAACCCTATATTCTGGGTTGAGAAACCGGATTAATACTCTATAAAACTATTCGGAAATATTTCCGAAAATCAACGGCAGGAAAAGATACTTTGTAAATGCTTCTTTAAATCTCGAAAATATATTGGTTTCTGAGATTTCTAAAGATAAATATTGCTTTTCTGAATCGTGGGTAACTCATAAAAGATTATTGTATATTTTCTTTCGTGGTTATATTATATTTTCCTAGATTAAGAAACATTTGTCGTTTTTTACGGTGTTAAAAATATATGAATTGTAACGGATAAATATTCTAAAAGAAATCAATTTCTTGACCCTTTTAATATGCGTATACAAACTTGCAGCTCTTTCTTTTGAATTATGCTTAAAAAAACTGTTATCAACAACATACTGTAAGATCTACTCGTTAAAAAAATAAAAATAAAAATAAAACTAATAATAAATATAACAGTGATCCCAATTACTTGTTGAAACATTTAAATGAAATATTTAGGTGTTTCTCCAACACTAATAATACTTCCCTCTCAAAAGTATTAATACAATTTGTATTAAATTTTAACCTTAAAATAACGGATTTTATCTTTGAGACCATCTTTAAAACTTGTTCAAATGGTAACATTTAATATCTGCAGAATTATTCACATAAACTTCATAAAAAAAATTATTAGGATAATTTGAGAGTGTAGATTCGTATTTCGGTGGCAAAACTAGGTGTTAGTATTGACTGAGAAATTTTAAACCTGTTTCTATTTCATTAGGGAGACGACTCCCTTAGATTATTTAATTTATGTAGATTTTAAATAAAGCACAAGTACCAATCGAATGGTACTTTTCATTTTTTAACATTTTGCAATATAAGTTAAAAAGTGTTTATGATTTCGCTTTGTCCCACTGCCGCCTGGTCGTGCTCTAGCTCGCATAAATATACTTGGATTACCATGCAATTGATATATGTTATTGAGGTTAACTATGGCTTTGTTCGGTATTGAAAATGAAATGTGTAGCATTTATAGTTCATTTACAGAGACACTCAAAAGAATGACGTTACATTAAGGTGAAAAGCGTTTGCGATGCACTTTAATAATGTTACACTGTTTCAAACATATTGAAGTTGATATATATCACTGAGGTGCACTACAATATGCTTACTACACTATATTTACAATGATGACCGGTCACTTGCGATTTTAGACGTTTTGTTAAATATCTGGAAAGATACATAAGGAATTATCCTGTAACTTCAGGAGTGTAAACAACATGATAAACTTCATATATTTCCGTGAAGATTTTTTCCCGAAACCCCATAAGGGGCCGTCAACAAATTGAAGAAAAACGAATATATTTTGGATAACCCTGTAAAAACTAATATTGCAAAAGCATTCAAACTGTACATTATGATTTAGTGGATTATTGTAATAATTTGGGTTCATTTGTATGAAGATAGCATGTATACTCGAAGAGAAATTCGGGTTTTTATAAAAACAGTCCCAAATTTTACCAAGTTTTTTGCTTATAATTTGCAGAGTTTTGAATATAAAAACAAGTTTATTTAAGAAAATATGACAAACAAAATTATACACAATACCCTGCAATCAGAATTAAAAAATAATAAAAATTGTATGAAAAATGAGCAGGTTTACTAAATATTGTTTCACAGCGCATGCGTGAATTCAATCAAAATATACTGTGCATAATATATTAGCTAAATGTATAGACCAACTTTTATGAAAGTCTCAAAAACATAGCTTGAAAATTCTGATAGTAATCGTCGATAGAATAAGCTCGAATTTCGCTGTTCCGAAAAGGAAGCAAAAAGATGAGGGGTTGTATCCAAATGTACTAGCTTATCAAAGTTGACATAATAAGAATGAAGTGTCTCTCATTCTATATTTGATACAACCCCTCATCTTTTTGCTTCCTTTTGGAAACAGCGAATTTCGAGCTTATTCTATCGACGATTACTATCAGAATTTTCAAGCTATGTTTTTGAGACTTTCATAAAAGTTGGTCTATGCATTTAGCTAATATATTATGCACAGTATATTTTGATTGAATTCGCGCATACGCAGTGAAACAATATTTAGTAAATCTGCTCATTTTTCATACAATTATTATTATTTTTTAATTCTGATTGCAGGGTATTGTGTATAATTTTGTTTGTCATATTTTCTGAAAAAAACTTGTTTTTATATTAAAAACTCTGCAAATTATAAGCAAAAAACTTGGTAAAATTTGGGACCATTTTTATAAAAACCTGAATTTCTCTTCGAGTATACATGCTATCTTCATACAAATAAACCCAAATTATTACAATAATCCACTTAATCATAATCTACAGTTTGAATGCTTTTGCAATATTAGTTTTTACAGGGTTATCCAAAATATATTCGTTTTTCTTCAATTTGTTGACGGCCCCTTATGGGGTTTCGGGAAAAAATCTTCACGGAAATATATGACGTTTATGATGTTGTTTACACTCCTGAAGTTACAGGATAATTCCTTATGTATCTTTCCAGATATTTAACAAAACGTCTAAAATCGCAAGTGACCGGTCATCATTGGAAATATAGTGTATATTAGAAGGTGTGTACAGCATTCATCGTTCATTTACAGAACAATTTGGTTACAGTACTGTCTATCAACAATAATTGAATAACAATTGCTAGAAGTGCATTTTCAATTTTTGTATACGTTTTTAAATTTAACTCATTTTCTGCATATTGTTTGGTGTATATAAATTCAATAGATCTTATACAGAGCAGTACAAAAGATTTCGAGTACATTTTTGTTAATTGGTGGAATTTGCTGTAAGAGAATTTTCAACCGTGCTATGCATTTCCTAATTGTAGTAAATTTTAGAATACTATGTAGTATATATGCAAATCTATAGATCATATACAGGGATCCTCAAAAGAATTGATACTTTTCCGACTATTGAAGGTAATTGCTGGCATTGGGTTTTCAAATGTGTGAGGAGTTTTCCAAATTGTTAACTTAGACATTATCTTTCACTATAAATATACTGTGAAGTTTTGTTACTGTATCATGAATGTGTTGGAAAGTATTGCATAATCTGTGCTTGACGTATGATTTTTCTTTATTTTATACGTTAATTTTGTGACAAAACAGCACGAGGTGTTCCGTTTTTGTTTGCTTGACTGTGCGTCTTGACCTATGTATTTCTGCATTTACTTTGTTTTCATACATTTTATGTCATAAATCTTTTTTTTTTATTATTATTTGAGAACAGCAAAAAAACGCATATATTTGTTCTATTTTCAGATGAAGAAAAAATTATTCCAAGCTTCTTCAGTTCTCGGACGTGTTATGACGCCATGCCAAAAAGTGGCAAAGTCGTTGTGCTTTCCACGGAACTTCTTGTAAGACATTCTGTTATTTTTCAGTCTTTGTTATCATTTATTTCGTTTTTCAGCTATTAACTTTTCATTTTGTTTTTTAGGTGAAAAATGCCTTTAGCTGTCTAGTTACGAATGGTGAGTTTTTGTTTATAATCTTATCTTCATTCCTGATTATTATTTAAATTTTCGAATAATTTTATTAGGAAATTCTTAACGTATAAAATTTAATTAAACATTAACTCTACCGTTCACAATGCATTCTCCAAGCAGTCCCGCAGCATCTCTATTTGGCGCCCGGTGTTTTAACACCTTGTTAGTAATTCTACCGATAGTCGGCGCATCAATAGTGATAAGTGTCGCCGCTAATGAAGCCTGTCAACGTCTATCTTTACTGACGGCGCCTGGTGCGGGGACACTGACCACGCAACCTTTGCTGCGGCTCTGCCTCCAGGATGCGCCTCTTTTTTGCTTCATAATTTTTTAATGCATAAAATCGCCAACGTCAAGTTCTGACTCATCTGGCTTTTTGAGGAACTAATGATGGTGTTAACATCTAATCAACATTTGCTGTTATAACCAGATACTTTTTAAACTTCCTCATGCTCTTTGACTCGTAACATTTCAACGTTACCTAACTTTCGTGTTTACCACGAATTTTAAAAGGTGATTACTGACATTGTTTTCACGGTTTATCTTAAGTATCATCGATTTAAAAGTCTTATGTATGAAAATTGTGAAAGAATCATTGCTCCAGAGCCCAATGTAGTGTGTGCGATACTGTAACAACTAAATAAAAAATTAAATTGCATTTATTTGTCTTATTTCGATGCTAAATAAGTAACAAATTAAAAAAAAAAAATGTAAATTTATTCTGGTATGTGGTAACAGAATAGTTAGAATAATTTCTAAATTTACTTTATAGAATACAAACTTATAAAATACACTAGTGCACAGAAAAAACAACACTTTTCTAAAGAGTGGATGCTTCTAAATCCTTTCTTTATTCTGTGCATTCGTGTAATTTTCCTTCGAATCTAGCATAAATATGAGTTAGGCTCCAGAAAATTCTCGGCACAGGGTATTTCATTGGCACAGGGTATTTGATTAGCATCTTTAAGGCTCTTTATCACTGAGATTTCAAATTCCCGTCGCTCATAAACGTATGGCCACGTGATGCATTCGTATTTATAAAATATCTCCTCAGTAAATTAATATCTGTAACTTCTTTTTTCTGTGTACTCTTCTTAAAGGATGTCTCTTTCTTTCTTAGTTGTCAAAATATTTCTAAAGTATGTAGCTAAATTTATAATTCTATGTGTTAAACTCTTATCGAAACTGAGTAAGATTTTAATACTTCACATAAAATTAATTATATGCTTTAAAAATATTTTGAGATCTAAGAAAGAAAGAGACATCCTTCAAGAAGAGTACACACACAAAAAAAAGTTAAAAATATTAATTTACTGAGGAGATATTTTGTAAATACGAATGCATCACACGGCCATACGTTTAACATTAGCAAGGTGAATTTGAAATCTCACTATTGCAGAGGCTTAAGGGTACCTGGACCTGAGGTACCCTTAAGCCTCTGCAATAGTGAGTCGATGTCTAACATGATACATGATGCATGTCGATGTCTAACAAGGTACTTTTTCGATTTTGGATGCAATTTTTTTTTTTTACACCTGAAGACACTTTTATTTTTAAAACAGATTTCGAAACTGAAAGTGCCTTTAGTAGAAAAACTGCAACCTAAGTACAAAAAAGTATACGGTTAGACATCAACCTCATGTATCCTATGCAAAACAAACAAACAAAACATTGAAAATATTAAAATGCAAACGAGAAATTTGATAAGAACGCTGTCATTGCTTTAACATTAGCTCGCGAGTGTCTTCGCGTTACTATAGCATAAGCTTCTTACTTCTTAGATACTCGAGCTTCTTATATATATATATATATATATATATATATATATATTATTTATTTACACAACCTTGAACAGCATTTTAATTATGTCAATTCAAAGAATGATTCGTGAAAAAAATAATTCTTGAGCTTAGAGAGTTGATATACTTTTCTAAAATTTTAGATTCTACCTTGAAGTCTGCTTTTATTGATTGGTTAATTAAAAATCCAATTTTATCAATGATTCAGAGCATGATTGATCGTTTTCCGTTTTACTTTCAAGAGGAGGTTCTAAAAGAAAAACAGTTATGACATTGTTTCCATCAATTGCAGTTTATTATCCATCCGTGAAAGCAATATTATTTGATATCCCTCAACAGTTTTGAAAAGAAATATTTACATTTTTATTAAAATAACCAGCTGAATAGATTGTTTGCGTACTTAAAAAGCAGAATATGCTTTATTGAAGTATATTTCATAAGTAGTCGTTTCAATTAACTGTTTAATGGTTTTTAAGCAAAGTGGTGAAATTCCTCAATACATTGAAAAAACGTTGTTTTTTTTTAATTATTCTATACATAAAAGCAGATTACTCTTTTTACTTTCTTCTATATTAATAATAAAATATTTTATTCGCGAAAATTTTCGACTTCCGTTTTTTGATCGATTTGTAAACATGTTGGGATGTCCAGAACTCAAACCAATCCACGGAAACCTCATATTTAGTTGGATCTTAACATAATTATGGGATGATTAGAATTTAGTGTACATTGATTACAACTGATTTGAATACAACTGATAGTGATAATATGCTGTATTTTTCACAATGTAAGTGGTCGCTGTCATTTTTATGTATACTTGGTTATCTTTATTTTTCGAAGATTAATTCTTTCTTACTTTTTCCAAGATTCGACTAATATAATAATTTTCGTCACTAGGGCCGTGCTAAGGGTGAGAAAATTGGGATTAGTTTCAGGATTTTTTCAGGAGTTCAGGATTTTTTATATAAAATTTTATGCAACCCTTCCAAACACTACAAAACGTTGTTGTTGTTTTTTCCCTTAAAAGGTTGCACTGTATCTTCTGTTCTCTTCTTTATCACTTTTTTGTGCCATGTTTGTGAGGTTCTGGAATAAAGTGGCAATGAAGGAATAGGAATCTGCATTTTTCATTTGGCTACTGTTCATCCCAATCACAAAGTACTTTTCGTGTGGTATTCATGTCAACAACTAATATATTTCATTGTTTTTTTTATTCGTCAAACGTGAATTTATTTTTTATAAATTATTTATCAATACTAAAGGACCAAAAAGGTTTGAAATGTCTAAAAATGTAATTTTTATTGACTATGTAATGTCGTACAGTAAACCTTTAGGAAAGTCATACAGTTGGTCCGATAGGAAGATTCCTAAAATGACGGTCGTACGAGTCGTAAACGCTGAGCCGCACGGACGGGCGATATTCTCCGAAAGCAAAACTTCAAACTCTGTCTCGAAACGCCGTTTTTCAGCAGTTTTGCCACGGTAATTTTTGAACAAATTAACAGATGTAGCATGTTTCTTTCTTTCTTTTATATATTTATGAATATAAAGGAAATTAATTTATCTAAAAAACAGTCAAACCAAATTTTGTTTTTTTATTTATTGCAATATATATATACTTCATTAATTGCAAAAAAGTGTTAAATAAAAACAGTAAAAAAAGGTTTTAATAAACTGTTTACATGTTTCAGCTCCAGCGAAGCCATTATCAAAACAAATAAATATAAAGTATATACTACAGAATTGCACGATCTATAATGTAATTTGAAAAGCCATCATTAAGTTTTTCACGCACTCTATAGATTGAGTGGATGGTAGTGGTCGTTCATCAGGTCCGGTAACCTGATTTTATCCCGACTTTCGGTTCGGGCCGGTTTAGGTTGACACTTTTTCGCAGGTCGGGTTGATTAAATGTTTCGAGTTTGGATCGCTTTCGCGTTGGGTTTTGATTATTTCGTCTCGGATTCGGGTTGACCCCGATTTTTCAAAAGAAAAGTGTGATATATTTTTCTAATGAAAAAAACTGTACATTTAATATTAGTGAGTGTATATGTGTGTTCATTTTTATATAAAGAAGATAAAATTGATATTAGAGATATAATTGTAGACTTCTTTTCCATAATTGTATCAAAATATAGATTAATTTTCTATCACATCGGGTTCGAGTTTGAATATTTCAGGCTCGGCTCGGGTTTCGGTTTGACCTCCTGTTTTTTTTTTTTTTTTATCTGGTTTGGTTTGTGTTTTAGATTGGCTTTAAGCAGAATTTTCGTGCAGGACTCTAGTTCAGAAACACCGAGAAGAATTTACAATTATTTTAATTATTTAAGAAGCTGAGATTTTTTTTTAAAAAAGAAAGAAAGAGGGTATGATAATTTTCAGTCAAAATTGGAAAATAATACTTGACATTTAGATTACTTCGGTTAAGACTCAACAGTCTTCTGATTAATAACTTGCATTATCTAAGAGAATAGCTTGAATAATGAATGATAAAGGATTTTCTTCCGGCTTCTGTTTTCGGCCTCCCTTTCGTGGTGTATCAAATAATTCGATTCTAAGTTGATTTGACTAGTTGCTTTGAGGTTCGATTCTGCCAACCAATTGTTAATTGTTTGTAAACAGTTTTGTTCGTTCTCTTATTCTAAGATTTGTGTACTATGAAAAGGTAAATTTATAATTTATTTTTACCTATTTTCTCTCATGTACGTAAATGTAATAGGTTTTTTGTTTTATTGTTACTCTACAGTTGTTTTAAAATTACTAAAAATAGTTTTGTTAGTAAAGTGGAAGTATAAAGCTTGTATTTGTCGTGTTTTTGTTATCTTTGGAATAGCCTGAGCCGAAACGAGTGGGGTGTAGAAGAGGGGCTCCAAAAGATTTTATTCGTCTTTCGGTCGAAAAAAGAAATAGTGAAATTTGGGCAAAAATTCATGCAATCAGACATCCCAAAGTAAAATTGTATTAGTTGATTTAATACTCGTTTCTTTGAACAGGGTTG
Source organism: Maratus michaelseni (assembly GCA_963931845.1). Lineage (NCBI taxonomy): Eukaryota > Metazoa > Arthropoda > Arachnida > Araneae > Salticidae > Maratus > Maratus michaelseni. The sequence continues at coordinate 316,026,211 of OZ007587.1, read as the reverse complement.
GTTTTCCCTTTAGGTGACCATGTTGGGGCACAAAAACACTAGAATAATAATAAATTGAATTCGTTCAAGATACTTGCAATGTCAATACACTGTGATTGTCCCCAATTACCTTTAAATCTGTTCCCTATTTTGGACGTTATCATAATGACTATTTTTGCATGTTTTTTACTTTTGTGTGTTTTGTCCTGTAAACGAACTATGAGAGGTCCATAATTGATTAATAAACTCATCTAATAATAATGGCAGATCAATTTACTTTCCCAATGAAATTCGAATTGAAACAAGCCAAATTATTAAGATAATGTACTTTCTAGCAATTCTAGTTTTGGCCTTGGGAATAAATAATCTTTGGAGCATGATATCTTTGCAAGGTTTTTGCTTGATTGTTATTTGATTTGAATTAATTATTTTCCTTTGAATAAATTTTATAAATATTTATGCCTCTTAAGCAAATCAAAATCATGCCAACTTTGTCTGTATTATTCTAGTTGTTACCAAATTAAGAATTCTTGCTTATTTGTCCAGAATTATTGTTCAGTGGCTCCTCATTGTTATACCACTTATTCTTATCGCTCTTTTTTACTGAAACATTTTTTAATAAAAATGTTTGATTCCTTTAATCTAATTTTTTTATCATTGAAATAGTTGTTGAGTTATGAATCAGATTTACATTTTATTGTATTTTCAGAAATTCGGGCTGCACCATTATGGGAAAGTTCAAGTCACACATTTGTAGGTAAGGGATATGTTTTTAATAATAAATATTTCATAAAATTCTATATTAAGTTATAAAGTTTAAATTATAAGTTAAATAAACTTCTTTTCTTAATTAACAGACGTATTATAAAATATCAACAAACGAATAAAAGAAAATTAACAACAGTTAAGATTTTGTGAATTTTTGGAATATTTCATGTACAATAAGTCGGTCAATTGCAAATTATAAATAGTACTTTAAGTGCACTTCCCAAACAAGATTACTTTTTTCCCCCCAGAAAAAAAATATTTATTATTAGTTTATTTAATGTCTATATTCTTATTATTTTTTAGTGCTTAGAATCTATTTCTTATTTTTTCATGGTTGCAGAAAAAAGATCCATTCTTTTATAACATGACTTTATTTATTATTTTAAATATATATGCATATATCTTTACCTCAAATGATAAAAAATATATTTGTTGGAATTCAGCAAAATAAGTTTAAAAAAAACCTCTTTGTTAACTCAAAAAGTAGCGTGAACATAATCGGAAAACAGAACTCTTCTGGATCAGCTTCATTGATAAAAATAACTAAAGTGTAAAGTCATATCTTTAGAATATCATAACCTTTTAACAGAATGGTTTTTAGTTTGCTATTAAAGCTAACTGTAAAAATCTTTTGTTTTATTTACAATAGATGTCTTTTACAGGAATGTTAACTATCTCAGATTTTATAAATGTTCTAAGGCATTACTATTATTCTTCTCAGGTAAGTACCTGTATGTTAATAAGTACTGTTACATTTTTAAGTGTACTTGCATCATATTTTGTAATTTAGAACTAAAAATCATTGAACATAATAATAAAATGAATGACATTGTTGTTTCATTATTCATTCTGTTTGTTACAGGCAGATATAAAAGACATAGAAAATCAAAAAATAACTACGTGGAGAAGTAAGTGATTTCCTTTTTTGTTTAAATAAATTCAAGTTTTTAAAAATTTATTTTCAGTATGTAAATCAAGCACTGTAAAACTTCAATTATACATCCTCCAGTTATCCTGATCTCGAGATATCTGGATAGATATCAGGAAAAAAAAAATCTCATTAAAAAGCCATTATATTGAAATTGTAACTATATATGTATTATAAAATTAGGATTTCCTTGAAGTTCCTATTTTGACTAATGTTAAAATTTATATTTGATTGATATTTTGGGAATCTATATTTGGATAATTCTAACTTGGTACACTAATTTTAGAAATACTGTGTTTCTCTATTCTCATAATCTAAGAAAATGTGTTGAATTTACTTGCATTTTGGGAATAATTTTAAGTGAATTTTTAAATGAGAATCAGATAGTGTTTTACATATTTGTGACATGATAGGAGTAGAGTACATAAGAAAAATTGCTGGGAAAAGTAAAATATATATGCATTTAGTTTCCCACTGCGGAAAGATAATTAACTTTTTTAGACATGTTGAACAAACACATAAGTAAAAGTATGTAAGTACTGCACTGCATTTTTTTATTGTTTGTAATAAGTGATTTATATTCAATTTGCTTTAGACCTACCTTTTTATTAAACAAAAGTGATTTTCGAGAAATTTTTATTTCATAACACAATTAACTTTTTTTGTGTGTGTGTTTACTCCAACTATTCAAATTGAACCCAGAAATCACTAGTCTGGATAATTCATTTTTCGCCATATTATTCATTTTCTCACAGCAGCAGAAACAATGCATCATGACAGCGGATGCTGCAGATTATTTCAGATCATGCATCTTAGAGCTTAAAATGAAATCTAAGCTTACAAAAATTACTCAAATTCACTTTGTCTCTGGATTTATTATCTTTTTATTATATTTTCTTTGTAAATGCAAATTTTGCTTATTTTATGGGTTATTATTTCTTCTGATAGTAGGCTTTGTTCAGCATTTTTGGATCACAGATAAATTTTGATTTGCTGCAGTATGAAGCAGAAAATTCTGCTACTGGACATTTCAGTGTAAATAATATTATGATATATTCTTTGAAGGGAGAGAAGACCTTATATTGGGTTAGTATAAAAATCTTTGAAGGCAACGAAATGTTTATAGAGACACTGAATTTTATTTTGTCTTATAATATTAAAGTAATTTATTATAATATTTTAGATCATCAAATGATTGCTATTTAATTGTTGAAAATTATTCTGCATATGATTATTTTTTTTTATATAAAATAAAATATATACTACTTTTATTAGATTTTTCAGTTTATTCATAAAGTCCTGTGAAATAGGTGATTTTTAATGTCTCAAACTATCTTTTTCTTTGCGGACCCAACTTTGGATTTTTTTTAAATAAAACTTTCTAAATTCTATAAATGTATAACTGAATAATTTAAACTATAAATAACTAAGTTTCTCTTTTATGCTGGTTCATTTTGCAAAAAAAAAAAAAAAAAAAAAAAAACTTGCAATCAAAATATTTCTTCTTTTTCTATTGCACCATATATCTCTGATTTTTAAAATATTTTTATTTCTAAAATTTTTATATTTGTCTTTAAAAATTCTCAAATAGTTTAAATATGTAGTTTTGTTATAACCCTTTTTTTTTCCTTTCAGAAATAACTAAAAATTCAAGACCTTTTATTAGGATTTCTCCAAATGACAGGTACAATAGTAATTTTATTTTTCCTTCTTCTAGTCTGAATTTATAAAAACTTAAACTCTCTTTTGCTGTATTTATTGTAATAGATATTGAAAATTTTCTATGGTAAAATTTAAAATGTAAAAGAATGTTTATTTGTTATATATTTTTTCACTATTGACCATCATTGTAGGGCACAAACCAGTTAATATTCTGTTCATATGGTGCTACTGGCATCAGGTAACTGTAACTTTAAAAAGTGAAAGTTAGTAGTCATTATTTGACACCCATTGAGGTTAAATGTGAAAAAAGTTATCATCAAAAAAATTTTCATAGTTTGCTATTTTGAATTCTATTTCTCCTTTCTCAATATGTAGTGTAATTTTGGGTCATGTCTCAGAACTGTATCTAGCATTGAATATTGCTGCTGCAGACTTGTACTGCATAAATGTTAGGGTTGTAGTCATCATAAGCATAATGTGTGTCCAAAAATTCTTAGGTGTAAATTTCTTTGATTTACAGTTTTAAATTTCAAATGTATACTATTTTTTCTTTATTGACACCTGAGCCATTGAGTTTAAACTGATTTGCTCTCATGCATTGTTTTGTACTATGTTTTTTAACATTTATGTTTTTAATATGATTGTTGCATTATTATAAACATACTTTGTAATATTGGAAGTCTAACCCATACTATTTTTAATAATAATGATTTTTTTGCGAAATGAATTATAGCTAAAAGTGTAGCTAGGGGCCAGCTTTAAACAGGGGTGCAGTCGAATGACAACTTGGGACACCAAAGATTGAAAGGCAGAAAATATGCAAAATATTTGATTAAAACTTATGTAAAAACATTAGGTTTATTATGTCACTAACTATTTACAATTTTTTTTTGTTTTTACCTTTACTTTGGTCATTCAAAAATCCATCATTGTATATTTGTGGTGGCTCCTTTGAGAGACTGTAATTGTGATCTTTACTAGATAAAACAAATTCTGTGACTCTGTCTTTCGCTCCTCCTGTTAACCTCACAAACAGAAGAATTAATTTTTTAGATTTAACTTGAATGTCTGTAGTGTGGATCAATACTGTAGGTAGAAAAATATAAATGGAGGTGGATCAATTTTCTATTTCAATATAATGAATATAGCGTCAAAATTACTATATACTATATTCACTACATTATAATAATTTTAGTGTAGTGTATTTAACACTTGATTACTAGACTTGTATCTGTAAGATAAATGACTTTTTTTCCTGACTGCAAAAATATCTTTAGAGATGCCAATTTGGCATAATTTTTTTAAATTTTTGTGATTAAAGGCAAAAGAACATACATTTCTAGTTAATTACTACCGTTCTCTGAAATATTGCTGTATAAAATACAGGGTGATTCATAAAAGATGGGCAGAACTTTAAGGGGTTATAGTACACTTAAAGACAAATAATATTAAATAGGAGACTAAGGGTCCCAGACGTATTCCCAAGGAGATAGGGGGCATTAAAGTTTAGGGTCCGAAATTTCAAATGATTATAAAACATGGAAAAATTGGTCGATTCGTTTGCGGTTTTTGCAAAAAATTTTCTTTATGCCAGTATTTTCTTGAAATAAAATTTTAAAGTTCAATTTCAAAAAATGCCGATAGGGGGCGCTTTAGACTTTGGAGTAACAAACAACTATTTTTTAACGTTATTTTTCGTATTTCTTTAAATGATTTCGAAAGCTTAGACTTAAACTTAAATTTTGATCTAAAAATCTGAGTCCTAACGAGTAGTTAAGTAGCGTAAACTGAAATTTGAAATTTGAAACCCTTCTCCCCCCAGAACAAAAATCAGTTATTCCCGATCTTTGTGTCGTAGATTAGGCTCTAACTACTGCCGCGTTTTGCTAAAATTATTCTTTATGTCAGTATTTTCTTGAAAATAAATTTTAAAGAAAATTTTCAAAAAATTCCGATAGAGGGCGCTTTAGACTTTGGAGTAACGAACAACTATTTTATACCGTTATTTTTTGTGTCTCATTAAATGCTTTCTAAAGCTTAGACTTAAACTTAAATTTTCAGCTCAAAATCTGAATCGCTGAGCGTGGTTCAGTAGCGAGGGGAGGGGGTTCAAATTTCAACTTCTGAACATAGTTCAGTTTGCACTACTTAACCATGCCCAACGATTCTGTGCTGTGATACGAGGCAAAAATACAACTTTCGTCAAGGACTGCATAGTCGGAATTCACTCATAAAGGCACTGGCACAGTTGGAAACGTCGCTCATGCAAACGTTAAAGCTCCATTCCTGACGCTAGTCACCGGGTGAAGAAGGAAACAGAAAGTATGCAAATGTCAAATGGGGAAGAAGAAGAACACGTATGCAAAATTTCGACACGATTCAGGCATAAAAACCACTGAACGGTGAGTCAAGTGTAAGTCGCTGTAGTAATGAATCGGAAGATGGTGCCCTTCACGAATAAGGAAAAGGCTGAGATGCATTTAATTTACGGAGCGGCAGATGGAAATGGTGCAGAGGCACAACGAATGTACGGAGAGCGATTTCCTAACAGGCGGTTGCCTAACCGCAAAACTTTCGAGCGCTTGCACAGACAGTTGTGTGAGACGGGATCATTTCTCGCTTCCCGGTCGAATGCAGGTCGTGCAAAAAAGGACGAATCAGTAGTTGTTGCAGAAGCCATTCTGGATGTAGTAGCGGCGCAGCCAAGTACAAGTACACGAACAGTGGCTAGCCAGGTGGATACCTCACAGTCCACGACTTGGAGGGTACTGAAGGATGAACATTTGCTCCCGTTTCATGTGCAACGAGTCCAGAAACTGTCTCCAGGGGATTATCCAAATCGTATTGAATTCGCCCGCTGGTTTCTGCAGCAGAACGCGCTAAATCCACATTTTGGATGAACTGTGCTTTTCACCGATGAATGTACCTTCACACGTGAAGGTACATTTAACACACACAATGCACATGTATGGGCGGATGTCAATCCACATGCTACGTATCCACATGCTCATCAGAGACGCTTTTCCATCAATGTTTGGGCAGGAATCCTCGGAGACCACCTAATCGGACCGTACCTTCTTCCTGAACGCCAAAACGGTAAAACATACCTCACATTTCTGCAACATGTGCTGCCAGACCTGTTAAACGTTGTTCCTCCACGCATCCGGCGGGTCATGTGGTTCCAGCACGATGGAGCGCCAGCCCATTACGTACGAGACGTCCGCAACTATCTGGACATCACATTTCCGAACAGATGGATTGGCCGAGGTGGTCCTGTTGCTTGGCCTGCTCGCTCGCCAGATCTTTCACCCCTCGATTTCTTTTTTTGGGGACGATTGAAGGCTCTTATGTATGAGACACCCATTGAATCCCCCGAGGAACTGGTCGCCAGACTTTCCGCCGCTGTAGGGGAAGTGCTCGAAAAGCCTGATGTTTTCGCGAATGTTCGCCGTTCCATTCGTCGCCGTTGTTCTGCGTGCATAACCTCTGGTGGTCACAATTTTGAACATTTATTGTGATTACATGTTAATAAATATGCTTTGGTAACATAATCCTAATTTGTGTCTTTTTACCTCGTATCACAGCACACAATGTGTGGACATGGTAAACTGAACTGTGCTCAGGAGTAGAAATTTCAAACCCCTCTCCCCAGAAACTTAACCACGTCTAACGATTCAGATTTTGGGCTGAAAATTTAAGTCTAAGCTTTAGAAAGCATTTAATGAGACACAAAAAATAACGGTATAAAATAGTTGTTCGTTACTCCAAAGTCTAAAGCGCCCTCTATCGGAATTTTTTGAAAATTTTCTTTAAAATTTATTTTCAAGAAAATACTGACATAAAGAATAATTTTAGCAAAACGCGGCAGTAGTTAGAGCCTAATCTACGACACAAAGATCGGGAATAACTGATTTTTGTTCTGGGGGGAGAAGGGTTTCAAATTTCAAATTTCAGTTTACGCTACTTAACTACTCGTTAGGACTCAGATTTTTAGATCAAAATTTAAGTTTAAGTCTAAGCTTTCGAAATCATTTAAAGAAATACGAAAAATAACGTTAAAAAATAGTTGTTTGTTACTCCAAAGTCTAAAGCGCCCCCTATCGGCATTTTTTGAAATTGAACTTTAAAATTTTATTTCAAGAAAATACTGGCATAAAGAAAATTTTTTGCAAAAACCGCAAACGAATCGACCAATTTTTCCATGTTTTATAATCATTTGAAATTTCGGACCCTAAACTTTAATGCCCCCTATCTCCTTGGGAATACGTCTGGGACCCTTAGTCTCCTATTTAATATTATTTGTCTTTAAGTGTACTATAACCCCTTAAAGTTCTGCCCATCTTTTATGAATCACCCTGTATATAAATATGGAAATTATATTATGTGATCTCACAGATACAACAACTGAAATAACGTTTTTTTTTTTTTTTTTTTTTTTTTTTTTTTTTTTTTTGCGGATAGTAATAAAGTATTTGATCAGTGAAAAGTTCTTAAAAATGAAGTAATTCAAACTTTTTTGATAAATAAACATAAATCTGTAAAATTTGGAGGAATTGAATGCCATAAACCACACCGCCTGGTTATGGTCCTGGTATGGATAAATAATGGTATTCATTATCAAAAGTTTGAACTTTAAAGGAAAGCTCTTCAAAATTTAAAGTTTTGCTAATGTTTTGAGCGAAATTTTTTTAACAAATAAATAGTAGTATTGATTTATCAAATTTTATAAGTATTATTTACATTTACTTTCTTTTTTTTTCTTTTTTACAATTTAAAATATTTTTAATTTTTTTGAAAAAGCTTAATATATATTATAAAGTTAATTAAGAAATAGTGTTTTCCAGCATCAAACAAATACATTTCCTGAAAAATATCACCTTATCTCTTTTCTTGCTTTACAAAGATTTATCTTAAATTAAACGAAAACAAATATTCATCTTAGAAACAACCCCTTTCGCTTACATTTTTTCTTGCCCAACCATTTTACTTTTTATAATCTTTCACAGTATTCCAAATTTCTTGACAACAAGAAAACACAAACTTCTACTCTAAAATGCAATACACGTAACAAAAGCAATTTCAACAGACAGAGATTCCTTTCCTGGAATAGTACAATTAAATCATTTTTTTTTAATATATATAAAATTCAAATTAATAAATTTGCTTGAAATTTTTAAATAAGATTATTTTGCATGTATTGCACATTAAGAAAATTCAATGATTATTAAATTTATATTTAATATTTGAAATAATATTATTGTATTATAAATTTATTAAACATTTAAATTTCCTTCATGCATAACACCTAATTATAAACCTATAGGTATGTTATTTAAAATATATCAATTGATATTATTTATTATAAATATAAAGGATTTTGTTTTAGTATTCGGCCAAACCAAATATTCGGCTTTTAACCGGGATACCAACCAAATATTCGTTGCATCCTTAGTTTGCATGTATTAACATAGGTGAACATTAAAATTTTATTGTTAATTGTTTTGTTGCATAAAAATATCTTGGAAAAACATTTCAATTCTTTCAGACAGCAGTGATAAACTAGTTAAATAATTAATGTGACTCCTATGTGTATCAATTACACTTGATGTTTTTTAAAATAAAATTCAATGATTTGAAAGAAGTAAAACCATAAATGCATGTACAAAATAAATAAAAGGTCAAAATAATTTTCAATAATAGGGAAACCTGTAAACATCATTAAAATGTGTTTAAAATGTCCATATAAGTTTTTTTTTTTTTTTTTTTATGGCTTTATACATACTTTTTGTAAGAAAGGGGCTAAGAGTATTAAAATTGAGTTTGCAATATACATTGAAATATCATTTGTACCAAAGCCAGTTTACAAGATTGCATTTAACATTATTTCTAACAGTATCAAGTAATGCCTTTTAATATTTTAATTTATAGGTTTTTTTGTAGCTATTTTATACATTTAATATAAAAATAAATTTTATTAACTTTTATATTAAAACATTCTCAAATAATTTTTAATGCACTCAATGCATACTCTATCTTTACTTATAGACTTTAAAATACAATTAATATAACCATGAATAAAAATCTTAAAAAATGTTGACACTGAAAGCAATAGTGTTAAAAAACTGGAATGATATTTAACTTTAAACTGCCTTTATTAATTTTAGATATATTTTTTAAATTGTTACAAAGTTTTCTTTTATTCAAGCAAATTGTAAAACACTTCTTTTAGAAAATTATTAGCGCAACCAAAATAATATTTAACAATAGCCAAATGTACACTATATGGCTAAAAGTTGCCGGACACTTTTGCTTTTAGATGTTTTGTCGGATGTTTAGAAAAATACTTGAAAAATTCTTCTGAAACTTCAGGAATATAAAAAACATGTTTGACCTCATATTTTTCAGCACATATATTCATGCAGATATAAAGGTTTCTTTAAAGCATTCAAGAGATTTCTGAAAGTTTTTTGCTTGCAGTATACAGGATTTTCGACCAAATTTAACGCCACTTTCCGGAAACTTGACAAAGTATAGTAGAAACAATGTACTGCAATTGGGAAAATAAATATATTAAATATTGAACGAAATATGAGTACTTGATTCCATGATGAATTTAATGTGTGCCTAGCATCAATTAGTAGACGGGATTAATGTATTAAATTAAATTTGTGTACATGGTGATATTTGTCTATAGCCAAGCCTCAAACCTGCAATTTTTTTATCACAAGCTTGCCTATGCTAGCTAAGTTATTGCAATATAACTATTGAAAACCATCGAATAAAATAGATTTCAACCATATTAAAACTTTAGTAATAATAAGTTTCAGAATTGTATTTAATTGGTTTATGATTGTTACGTAATTTTATTTAATCAAATGTACTTTTTAAGACATTACACAAAAAAGTATTATTTATTTTAACATATTCACTTACTTAAGTTGGACAAAATTATTTAACCCAGAAAAAATATTCTTTTATATTTTATTTTTATCTAAAATATTTTTTTTTTTAGTACTGTCTTATGTGAAATATTGTTCTAATTCTATTTTCTGATTCTATAGTCTTGTCAGTGCTGTTAAGCTACTAATTGAAGAAAGGATTCATAGGTTACCTGTTTATGATGAAAGGAGGAATAGTGTGCTTTTTGTCCTGTCTCGGAAAAGATTACTTCAGTATTTGTATAATAATGTAGGTATTGAAAAAATATATTATAAAATTATATTTTTAAAATTGAAAGTTCTGGTAATTTTTGTTTATAATCTGTCTGTTTTAGTTTTAAGTCTTAAGTTTAACAATAATTGCTGTTTAAATTTTCACCTGCTTAAGGGGAGTCTTCACTAACTTGAAAACACCCACTCGCTAATGTTAAACCTATGGCCAGGTTGTTTTCAAATTTCTCGTTTAAATTTGAATATTTTTAAACAATTTTTTTTGCACAAGATAGCTGAGGTCGATCCCTAATATGGCTATTTTTTACTTTTTCGATTTCAGTTGCAGATTTTTTTTATTTAGGTACTGTCACTTTCAAAACCTGTTCTGAAAGTGAAAGTAACTTTATTAAAAAAATCTGCAATTGAAATCGAAAAAGTAAAAAATAGCCATATTAGGAATCGACCTCAGCTATCTTGTGTAAAAAAAAATCGTTTAAAAATATTCAAATTTAAATGAGAAATTCGAAAGCAACTTGTCCATAGGTTTAACATTAGCGAGCGGGTGTTTTCAAGTGAGTGAAGACTCTTCTTAACAGTTTTACTCGAACACTGCTTGTGCATTTGGAAAGAAGACTTTTCTGGTATGCTCAAACATTGCTTGGGTAGCTTATTTTGCTGCATTAATCTACTTATTTCCATGTATTTTTCATTGCTTTTAATTTGCCTTGTTTCTAACAACTGGCTTTTATATATTTCATCGTGGAATGGTTTTATTCTGTACTAAGAACATGAAGGAAAATAATCTCATTTGAGTTAAGTAATTGTGCACACTAACAAGAAATTGAGACAGACAAGCAGTGCTTTGTGCATTACTAATAAAATGAATGACAGGAAACAAATAGTGAGGAAAGAGACCAGATATTTCTTTCCTGTTTACATTGTAGGACTATGCACAAGTTCATATTTTAAAATGTATCATAAAATGCTGATTTTTGAAAGGATACTAAATATAAGTATCTAAAAAATATGTAGACATGCTCTTTAATTAACATTCATCTTTGAAAAAGTCCTTTTAATTCTTTGGCAAAAAAGTAATTCAGATGTGCGTAAAAATGCCATATTTTTCACAGTAAATTAAAATTAGCATAAATTAATGTATTTAGTACTTCTAAGAATTTTGATTGCTGATTTAAATATAAAAATATTTATCAAAAAATATGCTTGTTTTTTAACACATTATAGTAGAAAAGTGGTTAAACATGAAATACATTTTTCATTTGCTTAAAGCCTTTTACTTTTATTTACTTATGTTATGCTCGGCTTTGTTTTAGAAATAAAGAAGAGAAGTCTTTGCATGTGAAATATCATTTAACTATGTAATAGTTATCTCTTAAAGATTGGAACAAATTTTTAGCTTTTGATGTATTATCAGCATTTTAATTATTTAATAGTTTGATAGTGCAATAATTATAAAAAATTATTATTTACGTTTAATAAGATACCTTTGCTTAATGCTTGCTTTTTAATGCTTGAATCATAAAATAAATCAAAGTGCGGTTGAAACTTGTTAATATGAAACTATTTACCATAAAATTCCAAGACTTATAAAAAACCATAAAATTCCAGATAGAATGAAATGGACTCCTGGTTTTGCCAAACAAGATTGGAATAATATAGTTATATTTACAATGAATAGCTTTTCTTGAAAAGAAAGATTTTTTTTTAACTTCACTTGTGAAAAAGATGTTTTTATTTTCCCTGGAAAAATAGCTTTTTACAGTCTGCCAAAACATTATCCTTTTAGAATTCAATATAATTTTTAGAGAACATATACCTTTATTACACATATACCTTTATTATATACTGAGAGGGAATAACATTTTTAACATCTATATGCATATTAAAAATATCTTTTTTTTTTTCGGTTAAATCCATCAAAAATTTAAAGTTTGCTAAATCTCTGAGCTTGATTTTAAATTTTCATTGCTTATTTGTCATATAATAACAATCCATCAAAAATATTTTTTTTCTATGTGGTTAATACGAAAATTCTCATCAGTTCCCTGAGTTTCATGTATATGAATTTTGGCTGCAATATATTTCAAAGCATGTCAATATTTTGAACTTTAAATATTAAATAGGGAAGTATTTTTTTAATAAAATGTTTTTAATATATTTAAAAGCTGAATTTTCATTGCCTTATTAATTTTTTACATTGCAGTTAATAGAAAAATTAGGTAAGACCAATTTGAAAGTTCCATCATTTTGGAGGAAGAGTGTGGAGGAAGTAAAGCCATTTATTGGAACATGGGAAAACATAGCAACGGTAGTGTATAGTTATAAATATTTATTTATCTATGTATGTAAGTTTTTATATTGAGAATATGTATAATGTATACATATTCTTTTTTATGTTACTTAGATACATAGGAAAAAAAATTCATTTAGAATTTAATGCAATTTAAATTCACAATATTTTTATAATGTATTATTTCATTGTCAGATACATGTTTTAACTATTTTTAGTGAGTGAATTGTTTTGAATAGATCTTATTTTGATCTCCCTTTTTTTTTAACTGTTGAATGATTTTATGAATATTGCAGGACACTTTGTTCTCAACTAAAAAATGACATACAGTTTTAGGTTTAAACTGTAAAAAAGATACTGTTCTGCAGTAAACTGGTATATTGTGCACATTTTTTTAGGCATCCCATAAGTTTTTAATAGCTTATTTCCAAATAGTAAGACTTTCTTTCTTGCATGCATAAACCAAATGTAATTATATTTATCAGATGTGTGTTATTTTAAATGGAGTTTATTCCAGTATCTTATAAGCTAGGAATACTATATTATTTCTTTAACTTTGATTGATCATTTTCACTCTTTTTAAACACACTAGTTTAACAAACATATAGACAATCAGTCATCCATAATTTGGATGATTTTGCATCTTTGTATAATATTCTTATATGATTTATAGACTATGTTATATTACCTTTCTTGTTTTTACCCAGTTTCATTAGAAGTCTGAATAGAGAGTGAGTACACAAGCATTGATTTTTATCGCCCTGACAGCACCAAAAATATTCTTGTTTTTTCTAAGATGTTTCAATTGTTTTAATATAATTTAAGACCTAAATTTACTGATTGAATTTTGTTTGAAGATTGCTTAAATATATTATGAAAGATTAGAAACATTGCTTTATTTAGCAATTTTTTATGTATTTCAATCATCTGAAGTGCTCATAACATTATTGTTTTTTAATGTTTTACTTTATTATATACATATTAACATATAAAAAACTATTATAATGTTACGAGTGTTTCATATTAAAAAAATAAATCTATATAATAGAAATGCATTGAAATTTGCTATGTTTCTGGTTTTGTATAACCCATTTGAACAATCTTCAAGCAAAAAATCAGAGCGGCAGTAAAATAATAGGGCTGTAATGAATAGTGATTTGGCCGAATATCTACATTTTTGTAAAAAATGTCTTTATTATGTATTTTTTATTTTTAAATTAAATAACAAATAAAATTAAACACAAATTAAAATTTATTTTTATTGTTTAAGTCTGAAGTGTTTTTTTAGTAGTACAAAGACTTTGATGGTAGTAATAAAACATGGCTTTTGCCGAATCTAAATTACTAATAGCATAATTTTATCTATAGATACTTGCAATTCATATACATTTTTTAGAAATTACCATTTTTTAATTAAGAAACTTGGTTCAGCACAAAAAATTGAGAGTTTTCCTTATATTTTTCCCTGTTGTACTTAGACGTATCAAATTGGCTTTCTGTAAGTCAGGATGGTGAATTATTTCCATAAAAATATAAAGAATATTCTTCACTTCTACTTTCAGTAATACTTTTATCTTTCCTTACATTCAAAATTAAAGAGCCCCTTAAATTGATTACTCTTCTTCATAATTCACAATGAGATGCCTCCTAAATTACCTCTTGGTCAAGAAAATTTTACTGTGAGGAGTTTGTATACCTATTGACCAACAAATCTGTAGGAATGAGTATTTTTTAAATTCAGTTCACAGTCTTAAATTACTTTAACTTAGATTATGAATTAAATTTAAATACATATTAAAACGAAACCTTTGACAGTTGAACCAGTATATACAACAGTGCAGAAAATTCTACAACTTACTCCTCATGCACCCAGAAACTGAGAAAGCAATATGAAGGATCTTGAATCTACTGCAATATTTTGTATTAAATATATTTAAGGCTGTAAATTAAAAACTAGTGAACAATGATAATCTTTCTGACACATTCAAAAAGCCATTTTTATATGTGCATGAAATTTGTAAACATTAATCTTCAGGTGCTTTAGAATTGAATGGTATTTTCAATTTCCTATAAATGTTTTCATTTGTAATTGATAGCTGTTTCTAAAATTAGTTGAAATCTCCAACTTTGACACCCTTTTTTAAAAGATCCTGATCCTGTATAGGAAATGCTATTTAATTCCTTATTATCTGAATAAGAATAACTGTAAATTTTGTGCTTTTCAGAATGTCAGAAATTAGTCCATTTTTAAAATTGAAAAAAATCATTAACCCCTTCGCGACGAACGTCCTTTACAGAATTTGTAATCTTTTACCACCAGTTTTTCAAAACAGAAATTTTCGCCTAATTGAATTGCAGAAATGCTAAGATTTAATAAGGCAAATCTTGCAATGAAAAATAACTGGTGAGAATAATCGACGATTCTGAGCATCTTATGCGTCACGTATGCGTGTCGCTCGTCCCCAAGGGTTTAAAACAAAAAAATCATCCTAAATTTATTCGGCCAACCAAATATTTGGCATAAAGTGCCAAATATTCATTACATCCTTAGTAAATATATATCCTAAATTATATTAAAACAATTAAAACTTCTTAGAATTTTTTTTTTAATTACCCTATTGGGAGAGGGGCAAATCAATGCTTATCTACCAACCTTCTTTGGAAAGTAATTCTTCCCTTAGCATCACATTCTGTTATTAGTTATTTAATAATTAATTCTGCTTCAATAGTTTTCCTAGCAGGGAAGTAGGACTTCAAATTATTGTACTGCATGCCACATTAATTGTTAACAGCTCTTTATCAAATCTGTCTTTTTTTTAGTTGATGCTCTCTTGATTAATAATTGTGTTTAGGCAATTGGCTCACATTCCAATTTTTAGAAATTTATTAATGATTCAGCGAAGAATGGGTAATAAGAAATTTTATCTAATTCAGCATTATATTATATTTCATTATCTATGACTGATTTCAAAATTGTGCAAGCAGTTATAATTTTACTTTTTTACCAAATTTTTCTCATCTCTTTAAACTACCTATTATAAAATATAGTGGTTGTGAAATTTCATCCTATAGTTCATGGTTTCATTACATTACTCACTTTGATGATACCATTTGAAAATCAAAAACCAATGAATTGCAGTTTCAATTTTTTTAAATTTTTTTTAACTTGATTTTACCAAAGTGCAAGTACACATGTCTTTTCTAGACATTCATTATTCTTAATAACTTATAAAACTTAAAAACCTTTTTTTTCAGAATGTATTTGAAATTTTCTTTTATAACATTTAGCTCAATGTTGTTAACTTTATTGATAAAATTAAAAGTCTCACTCAATATTTAAAAATGTATAAAAATTTTCCTAACAGGTTCTGTTACTTTATTTATTTTTTTTTTTTTAATGCATATGTAAAATAGCTATGTATTTTTATTTCAATTCTTTGAAAGTCAATCATCCTTAGATATCTATTTATTAAGGTGACATAAAACAATTTGCAACTAAAATTTTCTTATATCAAATAGACAAGTTATTTTTAGTGTTGTTGCTTTCAGTCTATTCAAAAAAGTGTGTATCAGTAGAATATCCAGCCAACTTGAAGATAAGATTTACCTACAGTGATATTGGTTAATTTTGAAGAAGTGTCACTGTTAAATACTTTTCCCATTATTACTTTCCTAATCACTTTTATTCATTAGTCTTAGTTAGGTGTTTGATTGTAGATGCAAATTTTTTTTAGATCATCTCATTTATTCGTTGCTATTTTATTTACTGGCAATACCTGATACTTACTGCTCATAGCTTCACTGATTACTATGAATGCTCTTTATTGTTTATATGTTTTAGCTTCTTTTTTGTGTATTCTTAATTTTTTCATACTAATTATCATTTGATAATTAATATTTAGCTTTTAAAAATATATCTTTACTCCATTTCAAAGAATTTTGTTTAATTGGAACATTCTGTCCCTTCTCTGAATCCAACAGTATCATATGCTGTAATAATATAAAATAATAATTAATAATAATAAAAATCGCTCTAGTTCATATGAAAAATTTGACTAAATTTGAGAAATTTCATGTGAGGGGGGTTGTGTGTGTGTTTTCTCACTAAAGAATCAATACTGTAGTCCTGATAGCATTCTTTATCAGCACTTCATCCAGTACATTATTTTTATTTAGCTGAGCATTACTCTTTAAATTATTTTATTTGTTCTTTTTAGTGATTTTTACAATCAAAGAAAATAACAATTGTTCTTGTTGTATTCAATGTATCTGTTTGCTAATAAATCAAAATCATAGATTAAAAGTAGTCATTAGTGGATAATTTTATTTATTTACATTTTTAATAATTAATAAATATGTTTGTAGGTATCAGTTAATACCAAAGTCATAGAAGCACTGGACATATTTTATAAACGCCAAGTATCTGCTCTTCCTGTAATGGATGAGGACAATAAATTAGTTGATATTTTTGCCAAGTTTGATGTATTTGTAAGTATTTGATATGTTTTTTTAATAATCCGTATTAAAATTACTTTTTAAATAATTTTCTCCACATGAATTTATGAAAAAAAATCAAAGTCAAAAATCCTTCTGTGAATTGTAATAAAAATGCTACTCTAGATTGCATAGAAAAAATTATTTCTATAAAGCCTCATATAAAAACTGGATGTTTAAAAGGTATCACTTCAAAATAAAAGTTTGTCAGAAATTAATTTGAAAAACTGTTTTCTGTAATTCAAATTAAGAGCTTCATACATATGAGGTTCGTGTGAGCAAGAGGGCTAATAAGGAGGGGGAAGCATAACCCTAGAAGTTGTGCACCTCTTTTTTGTTATATGTCAGCACATGCCGAGTTTTTCAGGCCCAAGGATTATTTTCTTCACAAAATTTGCAGAAAATTAAATATTCTTAAAATATTATGGGCAGGAGTTTTCATATTCAATCTTGGTACTTTTTTGCTTCATTTAGTAATTCCATCACTCCTAGAATAATTAGGAAATTATTTGAGATTTGTCACTGGAATTCAATTCCCTTTTAGAATTCAACTTTTGCTTAATCTTCTTAATTACAGTATTCCTCATGAGTTCACACTTCAACTAACAAGGTCTATTATCACTTCCCTTCATCTTTATAATTCAAATCAAATAACAATGCACTTTCAAATTATATATTCAATTTTAAATAAAAATGAGCAATGAGTACTGGATCTAATATGCTCAAAAGTTTATTTTCTCTGAAAATAATAGGAATAAAAACCGGATAACCTTTAATACAGCCAATGAGCTACTGAATAATTTTCATTGAAAAGGTGCATTCAGAGCCCAATTAAAGCTGTTTGGGGCCTTATGCCCAGTACCTTTTAGGGGTCCTCCACAATCAAAAATTGCAGCTCAAAAAATTTGGAACAAGTGCACATTTCCAACACAAAGAATGCAAACTAGGTAGAAGGTGAGACTGTTTACAGTTGTGCATGTTACCTATGATTTTTATCATTAGATATTAAAACATGGTTGCCAGTTAAATAAAATCATTTTTTATTTTTGAGAAAATCATTGCAGAAAATTGCATTTTTATGAAACTTTTATCAAATTATTTTATTTATTTTGAGTCCCCCCCCCCTTCACAGTAGGCTCAAAGTCATGGCCTAGTTGGCCTGTGTGGTAATAATGCCCTGGGTGGATTACTGCGACATATTTTTGTAGCAACCAGGCCTGAAAGATCCAGCATGCATGCTTTTGCAGTTTAAAAAGCAACTTAGAAATAATGAAACTTTAATAGAATCACTTTAAGATATGTGCGAAAATATATCAGCATAATAGCTGAAGGTGTGTGTGTGCCAAATGTTATAAAATAGCGTTTCTCATTGTTTTTAGATCAGTGAAGCTTGATTTTAAGAATTCTGTTTCAAATTACCAGAATATATGTGCTTTTACATTTGTTTATTACAAAAAAACATAATAAAAATAACAATGTTTAATTAACAAAATCATTCATTCACTTAATGAAAGTTACTAAAAGTGATTAACTGTTAAACTTATATCTGTATCTGTTAATGCTTTTCATCAAAATGACTAGGTGATCTGGGTGTGAATAATAAATGATAAATCTTAGTTAAGAGGTTTGAATAAAAAATATAATTAATATACAAAATAAATCTCCAAATTTTATTAAACATAGAACATTAATATGTACTAAATTTCTAATATCATATACACAATCATGTTTTCAATAATAGATTAAAGCTAAAGATAATGTGAATATGGACACTTTCTCAATTATAAAAGAGATGAAATATAAGTGAAATCTTAATTATCAGAAGTTAATTATGATGATAAAATAATATTTTCGCACAGTCATGTCACAACTGCGAGACTCCCATGAAACACTAATTAAGGAACATTGCTTTAGAGAATATCAACAAGGCATTTATGAATTACTGTAGACAAACCATCCACTGTAAAAAGGAAAAGGGAACCAAATTAAAACAGGAAAAAGGTAGAAGAGACGATGGAAAGGAGTTTTCAATTACAATTACTGTGAGAAAAAACATGGTACAAATATGCATTTATGATAATGGAAGTTTTTTAATTGCATAATTCTTGTAGGTTCTGTTTAATATGTAATCATGCATAATTTGGAATCCAGCCCATGATTTAGAAGGGCTTCTCGTTTCTCTTTTTGAAGAGGAGAGTCTCATCTGATCATGAACCAATTTTACATTCATTTTAGGTGTGTGACAATCCAATGTATTGTATTTATATAGCATTCAGATCTTTTTATTTTTGGAAAAAAAAATTATTCTAGATTTTAAAAAAGATTTACAACATCAATTTTATTAAATTTCTTATATATAGTAAGTAAAAAATTGTATTTACAGTGTAAATTAACTGAAAGTTTCAAAAATCACATTTTGCAAATTATGTAATTTTGATGCAGTTATAGTAAAATATTGTTTTTTTTTCAACGAAAATGTACTTTTCCAATGTTATTATTTATCAAAAGTATTTTGTTTTAAAATTTGGCCTCTAATATTGGAACTGATGGATTAAAATGCCATTTAAACACAGTTGTACAAAAAAAAAATTCTGTTTTGTGGAGTAAAAAACTTAATTTCCTTTTGAAAATGTCATTTTCATCCCATAAATCATTCTTCTTCTTGAAACTTTGTGATCTATGCCTTTAGTTAAAACCAGTAAAAGCACACAAACATAGTCTACAAGATGAAAATTAGACTATTTTTTGTTAAACTCACCACTCATCATGGTCTGTTTCATTAAAATACCAAGTATCATTACGATATGACTACAGAGGATATGACTACAGAGGCTGTTCGCACATTTTTTAGACAAGTTTTTTTTTTATGTGTAAAAAAAAAAAAAAAAAAAAAAAAAAAATGCCTGCATAGAAAAAAATATTTTTCACAGCTAATATGTTTTTGAAAGTAGCAACTGAAATTTTTGTTTACATGGAAGATGGTGCTTTTAAAGAACTGATAGATGAAAGGATATATTTTTGTGCTTTTCGAAGATAATTATTCATATTTGGTTATTAAAAAATGCTGTGAAAGCATGGTTTTTCCATATCTAAAGCCACAGTAGGTAATATTGTCAATAAAACAGGAAAAATAGGTGAATGTCTGGCTTCAAGTGAAAAAAATTTTCCAAATATGTATCCCTGAACAAAAAGGAATTCTTCGAATGATGCAAAGGTAAGGTCTTTTTTGGTAAAAGAAAAACCTTCAAGACAAAGGACTGTTGCTAAATTGTTAAAATGCAACTCCACATATTATCCGAAACATATTTTACTCTCAATCTTCAAACATGAAATATCATCTCTTTGCTCCAGTGCCATCAATCTGTTAAACTGCCTCAAGATAAAGCAAGCAGCCACACATCACAATCTACTGTGAATTTTCTGGAAAAATGTAACGAGAAATGGGCATCAGGGCTTCTCTGGCAGCCCTTCGCGATATATCTACTAAATCTCCTGATGCATCACCCATGGATTTTTGCACTTTTGGACTTTTAAAAAGCATGTTTTCCAAATGTCGACCTACAACCCTTCATGGACTTTGGAAAGCTGTTCTAGAGAAATGGGCCAAAATACCTCTTCCAAAAAAGTACAAAGACATTATGGTCATGGAAATTATGGTGTAGAAAAATAGTTCAGAATAAGGTTACCAAATTGAACATTTAAAACACAAATATTTTATGTAAAATAGTTCTATAAGTACCATGAAAATTGTGTAAAAAATAACACCCTCTTTTATAATTTGTGCTACAACACAGTGATGCAGTCATTTGTTTTATAGCCATGTTGTATATGGGTGGGATATACATATTTTTAATTTTTTGAGACATGCATCACTTAAGAAACTTGAAAAAATTAAGGCAGGGTTCAGCTTATTTTATTTTAAAGAATAGTTTGTAAATTTTTTGTAATTATTGTGAAGTTACTATTTTGTTAATATTAAAATTAATATGATACCTATTAAAATGTGTTGCAAAACTAGTTCTTGATTGTTCAGTATAGTGCATTTCTTAATTTTTATTTATTTATTTATTTTCAGGCATTAGCAAAAGAACAAACATATGATAATTTAGATATGACTGTAGCCGAAGCTCTTGATAAAGCTGAGGTTTGTTATAATATTTTTGTCAATCCTGTATAATTTGTCAGTTTCTCAAAAGATTTTAGGTGTAATATGTATAATTAAATATAATGCTTGAATTACACTTTTTAAAAATGCTTAAAACCTATAAAGGAAATAAAAAAATGAAATTAATCTAGTATGAATAAGTTTTTTTGCTCCTTTAGCTTGTGAAAATATGCAATTGTAAAATGCATATTTTTCTATCCAAATCATATTAACTTTGTTAGGTTGAAATTGTTGCCTTTAAAGAAATCATGGTGCAGAAAACAGTTGATAAAAGACACTTTTATTTTTTATTATAGTTGTTGTGGTAAGGGTCCAAGGGGGGGTGGGGGGAGACGGTCTTTTATTTATGAATCTGGAAAATTTTTGCTCGTTATATGAGAGGTTTACTCGTAATAACAAAGTTTCTTGCAGTGTAATTTTATATTGGACCAACCATTTGCTCATTAATTTCTCACTAAAACTGAGTTCTCATTATATCTGACTTGGTATATTTCAGAGTTAGACTTTAATAGAATTTTTAAATTCCCAACATTTTTAGAATTACAATTGTTATTAAATAATTATTTTTCATGTACTTCAGGATAACAGTAAATTTTATTTACTGAGAATTTTTTTATGTGTTATACTTTATTGTACAGAAGTTTCCTTCAGTTGAATGTTTGTATTATCTCTTTACTTGTATTTTTAATGCAAATACTTATGTATTTTTTTAGGTGCATGAAGATGTATATGGTTGCACACTGGATGAACCGTTGGGAACTGTGATAGATAAATTTGTAGCTGCTAAGGTAAATTATATTAATCTTGAATTATAAATTTTAAAAACATGACAGAATAGCCATTCCTTTCAGCCTTACTAAATTATTTAGTTGTTTTGGAATTATTTTCTCCTTACATAATATTTTGGTAATGTTCTATCCTTTTTTTCCCCTTTCTGATAAATTTTGTCCAAAAAACTTGAAACATTTTATTATTCAACTGTCATTTTCCGTAACTTTCTGTCTGATTTTTTTTTCTTTTCCTTAGGTTCATCGATTAGTTGTTGTAGATGCAAAGCAGACAGTGATTGGTATTTTGTCCTTGTCCGATATTTTGAAATTTTTGATACTTCAGCCTTCGGGTTAGTATATTTTATTACAATTATTACAATTGATGCTTGAAAAATTTGTTAATTCATCTTTCTTTTGCAAGTATCATGAATCATATGCTGATTTAAGGTATCCTGTTTTGTTTGGCACCCATTTTTAAAAATAAAACAAAATTGGGTATAATACTGGTTATTTCAAATAAATTAGTGTATAAAAATACAATTTCATTTGTTAAATAAATTATTTTGATACATTTCTTTTTCTTTTTTACAATTTTAAGGACACTATTTTTTACTTACCGAACATGTCCTTGTGACAAAAATAATGATAGTTTATTCATTTTTTTTCACAATATACTATTTGAGGTATCATGAATGGAATAAATTGCAATCTAAACCATAACATAAAAACTTCCTTAGATATGCAAATTTAAATTATATTTCTGGAGATTTATCATACATTTTCTGTATGTTAATTTATAAAAAAAAAAAGGGGGGGGGCTGTAAATTTTCAGGAAATTCTTAGGTATTTAAACTGATAATTCCTTACCTCACATCATCATATAAATTGTACGCGATTGGTTTTATTCAAATATAACCATAACTTTTTGAAGTGGAACATTTTTCATAACTGGTTGTTCATGAAAATCATGAGTTTCTGAAAACTCAGTTTTTATTTCTGAAAATCTATTAGAAATAATCACCTCAAGTTCTTAAAACTGTCTAGATTTTTTATGTGATATCTTCCTTAATCTCAAGGTTCTCGAAGTTCTTTTCTTTCTTAAGCAGGAGTGGACTTGGACATGTTCCAGTATTAGGACATTTGTTTTTGTTTTACAGAAGACTGCTAGATTATGGTACACAGACAAGTGATAATATCATTCTTTAAGAAATATAATAACTGTAAAAAATTAATTTTAAAATAAAATGTATGCCAGATTTTAAGTTAAAACAAATTTTATGTGAAAATACATTTATTTTCTCCAAAAAGCAGTACTGGTATCCTTGTTCTTAAGGCACTTAAATAACAACTTTCCATTACTTAAATACACACTTCCGGTTGCTGAACCAAAATCAGCTATAACTTCATTTCCAATGATTGTAAGAGGGAAAAAAAAAACTTATGGATTGTTAATTGTACACTCTTTTAAATAAAACAATAAAAACAATTGGGATATTTGGTTGAAGTTGTCTATTCAAATATAGTGGGATACCTTTTAATGTTATTACTGTTTAAATTCATTCAAATTTTAAGTTTTTTCGTTTTTTTTTTAGTTAAACTAATCCACTATATAAATAGTTTTGAATTGTGATACATTATTTATAATTTTATATTATGACCTAGAAATATGAATTAAATTATTTTATTTTAGATTCAAACAAAATATTTTGTTGTAGTGTTGACATTTCTATGAGAAAAATAATTAGGTTTATACTGTTGTGTGTATGGGATAGATTTTTACATAAACAAGAGAGTCAATTGTTAAATTTTGCTTAGGTTATAAATATTTTGCTAAATTTGTTTGCAAAATATTTAACAATATCAGCAGTATTTAGCAAAATATTTAACAATTTTACAATATTTAACAATATAATATATGTCAGAATTATAAATAATTAGCAAATGTAATTATTTTTACTTCCAAGAATTTCAGAATTTATACTTAAAATATATTTGATAGATCCAAGTTTAGCATACAATTTTGTATATTATCCCAAATCCATACAAATTCTATATTCATATAGGAGAATATAAAAATGTATGTAATTTTTAGATCTAGGACCTGTCTTACTTTCTAACTTTCCTTTTTAGAACCAAAACTAATCATTCTAGGTACTTCCACATTCATTTAATTTGACTTATGCTTTCATTTTCCTATTAAATTACTAAAAATGGTTGCTTTGTAGGAACTGTGAAAATAACTATAAATTCTACATGATAAAACTTCCTGCTATTGTTTAACCTTGCCCAGACTCCTTTGCATTGGTAGTTAAAATGTAAATAATTAGAAATAATCTGCATTCTTAGGTGAGAAATGAATGAACAGGGAAAATATATTAAATGAAAACTATTCAAAATTTATAATTAATACAATTTTTCTATCACTTCTTCTCCAATTGGCAAGTTTAATGAAGGGTTCTACTTCAATCTTACAACACTATTTGAATTAAAATTGAAAAAAAATAATAATAAAGTTGAAATAAAATTACCATAGCCATTATTAAATAAGTGGAGGTTCTGAATTTGGCATGTGCAAAGCTCATTTTGCTAATTATTTTTATTTGAAGATGTGTGTTTTTCAGATTATATTGCAATTTTTTTTTTTTTAATGAAAACTATTTTAACTATACATAAAAAAACAGTTAAATATTGCCCTGCAAATAATCTGTTGTCTGAACAAAAAAATCTCCAATATATGTGTCCTCTTTCACATTTGTTTTACTACCAGGGCTGTGAGTATGCTATAAGTACCAGTGTGTGGTGTGTATGTTATCAGTACCATAAGTACCAGTACCCTGAGCAATTTTACTGAAAATGTCTGACAATTTTAGTTATTTTTTCAACTAAGATTTCATCATGCTCCTATTAAATTATTTGATTTTTTATATGAATGGCTATCTAAATTTTTATTATGTCAATTCTGTATGCAAACTCCCACCTGGATCCTTTTTTCTACAACTCAGCTGCAAAAATATTCTGAGGAGAACTTGCAGAACAATTCTAAATTAAGAATAAGCTGTAATGACTATAATTAATTAACTTATAAAATTCATTTAAAAAGTGGTAAATATGCCTAGATTTGTCAAAATTAAAAAAAAAAAAACTTTGGAAAGAGCTGCACTTTGAATATAGATATATAAATATGTATCTTAGAATAGTATTATTGAAACTTTTTTTTTTGTCGATTTCTGATGACTTTCTCTGGATGTATCCTGAAAATTATGAAATATTTATTCTTTTGTATAATAGATATATTATTTCATTTTAGAAATCTCACGCATAAATACCCTTATGTGTGGTGTAGATAGTTGTGCTTAAGATAATACTTACCGTACATTTCCGTGTATAAACCAAGAAATTTTGGGAATTTTTTTGGCTCCAAAATGAGGGGTTGGCTTATATATGAGTCTAATAAGATTACCAAAATTGATATTATAAAATAAAAAAGATGATAAATATGAAAAACATAAAAATACTTACAAATTTCTAAAAAAAAATACTTTAATACTCCATTCTTTTATAATAAAAAAGTCATCATTCACAAGTTAAATAAACCAGGTTTGCAGCAACATTTACACCCATTCATCCAGTTTTTCTTCAAATGTAGGAAATGATGGTTTGCGCCCACGTGCCATGCAGCTTTAATTATTTTTAGAATTTCATCTTATTTCTTTCTTCATTCTCGTACTTCGTTTTCATTGAGCGTAAAATGATGAACAGCCACTGAGTTATTCAACTGCTCAGTGAAATTCGTGACTTTCAACTTAAAGCCAGCATAAGCCATGTGCTTTTTTCCAACCATATTTCCTTAAGCCAAAGTTACAGTTAGTAATCATGTGAACTGGAGAAAGGTTTTCCCATTTACAAAAATAGGAGATTTGGTTTTTATGAACGAGTGAGTCATAACAGGATTATTGGAACCCAATTAAACCGATTTGGCAGCACGGCAAGACAGAATAGGAGATATCAATAATTTCAGATAACGAATATTTTTATATTAGCTATGCATAAAAAAGTGCTAAGGTTTCATTTGCTGAATTTTTCATCTCCTATTTTTAACATTGTGTTATATACGGGTTACAGATTTTGGATGATTTTTCACTGAAAAGTCATATACTCGGCTTATACATGGATCAGCTTATACACAGAAATATACGGTAAATTGGTATTAATATTCATTTTAATATTCATGAAGTAAATTAAGTATATATAGAATGTTTTAGTTTTTATTTATATAACTGTCTTTGTTCATAAGTGTAGTATCAGGGGGGAACACAGGCAAATTTCCACCACATTTTCTGAAAAGTAATGGTCAGTATATTAAATACATAATTTTGGCCTTAAATAATATGAAAAATTCTGTTCTGAAAAAGTTGTAGCAGTCCCCCCACCCCTCCCTTTTTTTTCATGTCCATGACTGTGTTTAAAAACAAATTATTCAAAATTGAGAATTCAAAATTTTACCACTTTTGTACCTTTTGTATTTTCCCATTAGAAGATTCAGCAATAACTTCTGATATTATTGATGAAGTTCCTGAAGGAGCTGTTGGTGGTGAGGATGATTCCAGTGTCTTTTTGCCACCGACTGAGGAATCATCGCGGAATCTTCAGCAGTCTTCAAGTTTAGAGAAACAAGACTCATCTGATATCTCTGAGGAATTTGTTAAGTTGCAGTTGGAAGCAGATACACCCGAACCCCTCTCAGAAGCTTCAATCTGCGAGGATGATCCCTAGCTGGAAAAATCCTTATTAAAGACTGAAATGTTGAAACCTATAATGTACCTGAAATATTTTTAACCTTCTAGTCTGTTGTAAAATAGGGGAAAAAAAGTAAAGTTCTTGTTTGTGCAAAAGGATTACTCAAAATATTGCAAGCACTGCTTGAGTTTAAATATTTTGTTTTTATTTTTATATACAGTAAGTACATGTTAATGATATTTGGGGATACCAACCCATTAGTGGTAGAATGTAGAAGTAACAATGAATTTTGCATGCTAGAATAAAATCTCAGTTAAAACTGTAATTTATAAGTTTATGATGAAATATGTAGATTTTTGTATATAATTTTAAAAAGAGCAATAAAAATATGATACATGCATTAGATCTCGATAGAAATGTAGGAAATATTGATAGGAAGTATATGTATGTTTCAATAATGCTTTTAATTCCGAAATTTCACTTTACATGAAATGTTGAATTTTATTAATATTTTTCTCATAATACTTGTGGAAACAAGTTTAATTTGTACCTTCAAAGCATATACTTTTATTAAGTATTATTAAAGATAATCAACTAATTTTAGCTTTATTAAATTTAAAATATGTTAGTTCAATAATTTTTTATTACTTTATTTATTAATGTAGGCTAATTTATAGTAACTGTTCATAAATTGTTACTTATGTTCTGCATTTAACTAATTCTACCTTTCTTGATAGACTTGACATCATACAAATGCTCCAAATCCTACATTGTCTTGTCCATCCTTTATCATTTTATTCAAATATTGTGAAATGATTGTGGAAAATCATTGAATCCTACACTGTTCTGTCCATTTATCAAGTTATATAAGTGTAACAAATATTTGATAAAAATTGTCCAAATCCTACATTGTTCTGCCTGTTATTTATCAAGCTGTGTAAATGTAATGAAACGTTTAATAAGAGAATTTACTCGAAATTTTTTGCAAGTACAACTTTTGCAATTTCCATAATTGGTTGGTATCTCAAAAACTTGAAGTACTGAAGTTTTAACGAACATTTCGCACACTATCATTGTTGTCAGTGTTTTTTTTTATTTTCAGTATTACCTTTAATGTATGTTAAACTGTGAGTTTGCATGGCCCTTAGTTCCTCACTTTTAATTTTTTTTAAAAAAATTCGAAAAGAAAAAAAAGGGATAAAAGCTAGTATTTAATTTAAAATTTTAAAATCAAATTACCTGTGAATTTCAGTTTTAAAATAATTACACAAAGGGAAATTTTATCTCAGCAACATAACAGCTAAATAATTGTTTTCAGTAGTACATAATTTTTGTTTAAAATAAAATATTTTCGGCATGAGTCATTGTGACTGACTAAGATTGCATTTCTTTAAACTATTTGATTTTTATTATTTTATTAATCTGTAATTTGTTTTTCTATTACACTTAATATACTTTAGCTCATAATATATTGTTCTTTAATTATACTGTACTCATTTGAAGATTAATTTTACAGTGGTGCAGCTAGACTTTTTTTGTGTGGGAGTGGGGTTTTTAATTGAAATTTACAAGGACAAAATTTTTAGGATTTTATATACGTATAGCAAAAATATTCCAATGGCATGTAAAGGGTTTAACTCCTAAATCCTCACCATCACCCTTTTTGTTATAAAAACAAATTTAAAATATTCAAATAAAAATTATGAGTTGCTGCTTGAAAACTAAAAAAAGTGATTTAATAAATTGTTGTAGTGCTACTTAAAAGCACATTACTATTGATTACTTTTACCTTATGATTTGCATCATTATACTCTTTTTAAAAAAAAATGACATGCTGAAAATTAGTCTACAATTTTATTGCAATTACTATATAATATAATATCAGATTTTCTTAGTTCCAGTTATTTATTGATATTTTACAGTTTTTGTTGATGCAATAAACTATTTTATATTACAAAATTTGTTTCTCTTGTATTGTTTAAGTTGGCTAGAGTTACATTAAATAGCTCTGAACCTCCACAATCTTATCTGAAAATATAATGGAAGAGATAAATATTATGCTTTCTTTGAACGTATTTGATTTATCTGATTTTTTCATTTTGTAAAAAAAAATTAATATTAAAACTGTATTTACCTGATTCAAAATTATTAATTTGCTATTAGCAAACAGTTTTGTTAACTTAATTTCTTGCCAGCATTTTTACTTAAATTATTAATTAATGGTGATATAATTTTTATGATATTTTAATTTTAGATTTTTTTCTTTTCTTTCTTTCCTTCCTATTTTTTTCTCCTTTGGTTCAAAGCACCAATATTCGTTGTGATAAATTCAACTGTGTCATTTAGTGCTGATATATATATTTTTTTCATATAGTTTTAAAATATCTTAATTTTCATCTTTTTTTTTTATATACGATTTTATTTTTCAAAATAATTTATAAGCATAATATTTCGTTTTCCTAAATGAATTATGTTTATTGAAGTTTGTAAAAAATCTGCCTTTTTGCACCAGACATTTCAAGATATCAATGTCACTTTTATTCATTATATTTACTCTATTATTACCATTTCTTATAAAATTTTCAGTTTCATAAGCATGAGTTTAGATCTGTTTTAATAGTCTAAATACTTTGTAAAATTAAATGTTTTTCTTCATTTTACTTTTTAGATTAGAAATTCGCTATTCACTGAAAGTGGTTCTATTTAAAACCTTTTGATGCCAAAAGCACTGTAGTATGTGATAAGAATCGTTTGAGCTCACATTCCCCTTCTTTATACATGTTTACCTTAGCATAAGTACTTTCTTTTGTTCTTTTTGTCGACTGTAACTCTAAAAGCAATCTTGTGGTATATGTCACTTTAAAGTATATTTTGAAACATTTTGTTGATAAAGTTTTGATGTTTTTAAATATTAAAAGAAAATTGACAAATCTTATCATTAGAATCCCCATTAAGACAAGATTCTCAAAAATTATATGCAATGAAAATTTTGTTTTTCCCCCCATTTCTAGATAAATGGTTGTTGGGAAAAACAATTGATATATTTTTTAATTCAATTATGTCTAGTTTAATGAGCTTAATGATATTTCTTGATATGGCTGAACTGTTATAGACTTTCCCTTTAGAAGTTTATTATAATCTAGCCATATCAAGAGTCTGTATTTTTCCTGTTTCTTTAAGATTCCCCCCCCCCCCCACCTAAAGTCTATTATAAGATGTAAAATGTCTTTGTTATGTGAGAATAACTTACACACATACATTGTACAGACATCTGAAGCTGCTGATAATTACAAAGATTTAAAAGACCAAGTTAATCCATGCCTTACGGAAACATTGATGTAAAACAAATATATTTTATTTAGACCAACTAATGATTATGTACAGAAAATCACTAATCTTTATCACTATGGACCTAGAGTTTATACAGATTAGAAAATTTTGTGGATTACTGGTTTATAACTGCTTCATTTAATGTTCATTTGCTTTTTCTTTCTTCAAATTATTCAAAAGATAAATTTAGATTTATACAGAAGTGATTAAAATAAATATAAGGTTATGTAAATAAAATAAGAATATAAGAAATCTATATATATCCATTATTATATATTTGGAATTTTCACACTTTTTGCTATGAGGGCTTTTTCAGAAATCTGATTCCTTTGTTTACATTCACAATTGATGCTATAATCAAGTTCTATTTTTTCTCAAGTATATATATATATATATATATATATATATATATATATATATATATATATATATATATATATATATATATATATATGACTGCTTTTTTTTTCCTCATATCAAACAAATGCTCATATAATGTATCATTGCTCAGAAGAATAATATGGAAAAGAAAATTAACTTTACTACTGGAAATAACAATGACTTAAACCTTATAATTTTGAAGCATCAGGGCTTTTAATTTAAGAACATTAAACTAATATTATTATTCTAATCTTCATAAAAAGATTCTATTAAAAATTTTGGTAATCACTAAATTTTGATAATTTTAAGTTTAAAAATTAATATAAAACTTCAAATTAAAAGATTGGCTGACTGCATAACACTTTCATAAAGGCTATCACATATGAAATATTTTTTTCTATACTGGAATGAAATACTGCTGAAATATATAGCACACTGTAATTTTCATCATCAGAAAATACTGTAAAACATTCTATATTATAACTTTTCGGCTGATGCATTCTTCTGTCAATAATTTCTATTTGTTAACTGATTGGCTTGTTTGTATCCAATTATGTTAGAACTATCAAACCGTTTTGATTATCTTTTGATATCAAATATAATTACTCTGTTTCTTTTAAAGAGTAACTTGTAAAAAAAAAAAAAAAAAAAAAAAAAAAAAACTTTTTGTTACAAATTTTTAAATTCAGTATTCAAGAAAATCAAACTACTTAAAACAGTTTTTCAATTTTATTATATTTTATTTTTTATATAGTTATTTCAAAACTTAATGAAGATTCAATACATCAATACAAAAATATCAAAATTAATCGATCTAAATATAATTTATGGATACAATATATTAACATCTAATCAAAGCAAAGATAATCTGGTTTTATAAGAATATCAGTATATACTCATGTATTTGTATAATGTAATTATCTTTTTTTACATTTAAAATATCCGAATATATTTAAGTATTATCAAACTATTTTTATATAGGATGCTATTATCGCTAAATTTAACGGCATAGTAAAATCTTATATTTAAAAAAAATAATAATGACATTTTAGTGAATAAAACTTCAGAAACTGATTTGTTCATATTTTTGAATTTGTGATTATCATTATTGTGTATAAAAATAAGACTTGTATTTAATAAATTATAATTGCTTAGTTTGCAATAATTATTTCAAATTATTTAATATATATAAGGAAATTAAAAACTAAAGTAAATTAAACCAAACTTTGCACTTTTAAGTATTAAACTTTCTAAGTTTTCTAGATCTGAGCTTTTGATTTAGTTCTATTTCCATGAAATTTGGTGGAAGAAAAGAGACACTGATTTAATATGTAGTATAACTATTTTCTTTAATGTGAAGTTTTGTCTTCTGTGAAACTTAATGAAAATTATCTTTGAAAATTAAGACTTTTTAAACACGTTATTTATTAATTACGTAAAAATATTATATCCGGAGGGAACTTCTGTAAAGGTTTTTTTTTTTTTTTTTTTTTTAATGCTGTATTTCAAGAAAAAATTTTTGTACTTTATATATTAATATGATTTTAATTTACCTGTACATGTTTAAAACTTTAAGGAAGCAAAATAGTGTTTATATAATTCTTTTAAAAATCTGAATCCAGTTAATTTTTTCCAATGGTCAATTTTCTAAGAATGTCTAAGTCGAATGTGCTATAATACGCATGCGGTTAAAATTTGTCTTTATATAATTTAGCAAATTAGCAGTACTTCTTTTTTTTTTTTTTTTTTTTTTTTTTTTTTTACTTTAAAATGCTCAAACTCTACTATAAAAAAATATTATAAATTAATGCAGTGTCTATTTTATTTTCTAATTCATTTTCAAATTTACATGCAGTCCCTGAAACAAATCTATATAATTTGAAACTGATGTCTAAATTTTATGTAAAATATCCATATATTCTTTTAGCAATAAATATTGGAATGAAAGGTTATAATAGCATTTTATGCAATCTGAAGTAAGTCTCTGTAGCTTCCTCTTACATCCTATGAATGTTTATCTGTTTCCTTTGTATTTGTATGGTGCTAAAAACTTTTGGACACAGTCGCATTTTGCTACATTCTTAACCTTTTGAACTCAGGTCAATTTAATTACAATTAAATATTGTTATCCAATTCTTTTGTTTCCCTTTACAATTCTTGGACACGCAAGATATAACTGTTTCATTTGTTAGATAGTAGTACTATTTTCCTTGCTTATTGTAATCTAATAAACTGTATACAGTAGAACTCCAGTTATACGTTTCCCTCAGTTATACATTTCAACTCAGTGGTCCTGACCATTTGCCATTAAAAAATTAGCTGAGTTATATGTTTTTGAGCTATACATTTCACTCAGTTATACGTTACATTTTTGCAACCACGAGCAAAATTTTGTCTCACTTATATGTTTTGCAAAAAATAAATTTTTCAGAACATTTTCTACATTTTGCCTTCCATCCCTGCTGACCACCGCTCTTATATGGGAACCAAATTAGCCATGTGCAAAATGGAGCATAGGAGGGAGGGGGGGAGGAAAGAGGTGTTACTGTACTTAAAAAAAAAAATCAAAGATTAATGATTATGTATTTTAATAAGATTCAGTAAACTACTGAAATGACTTTTGATAAATGATTTACATGCCAAAGCGATTCCAATCGTTTCTTTTAAATACCCTATGTTTGATAATCAGAAGTTGCAGTACAGTAATGGGTCACTGGGGTGGTTCAGCACTGGCTTAGGACCCAGTTCCCTTTTTGGGGTTCCAGCTACAAAGCCGTCGGATCGTCTCAGCGTCCGCCCAAGTGTTGTGGGGTGGTGTCCTTTGTCTTTGGACCCCACTGCATGTCGCACTGACCTCTGTCGTCTTTCATTTGGGAAAGGGTAGAGAGGCGCAGTAGGCTCACGTCCCGTCTCTCCCCCGGCCGAAGAGCACCACCTTGGAGGTGTCCAGGTAAACCGGAACTCCTTGGTCGTGATCTCGCATGGATTCACGAGAATCTGGATTCGGCGGTGGAGTACGACTGCCTTCAGCAGCCATAGCTTGTCATACCCTTTGTGTGTAAAAAAGTGTATTTAATAAAAGTTTTACAATAAAATAACCTCATGTGTACTTTTCTTATGCACCTTTTTTTATACTCTTCCATTAATGCAAAAACCTTCCGTTTTCAATGTAAAAAGTAACAAATCCCTCAATGAAACTAAATTTTCACGATATATTAATAAAAAAGGTTCTAGTAGACCATTAATTGAGTTACACATTTTACTGAGTTATACATTTTGTTGTCCGGTCCCGGGCAAAATACATAACTGGAGTTCCACTGTAATTATGTTTATACACACTACATTATGATAATTGACTTAGTCATTTTATATTTTATTATATTGAAATTTTGTGTTGGGCGTTTCAAGATTTGAAAGATTATGCAAATTATTTAGAAAATTTCTGTTTCATTACTTATTAATTACATCACTCAAAATTAGTTTTTTTTTATTATTATTAATCCTCCTAACCCTACTGGTTGTCACACTTGAATGATAACCTCCCTCCTATTGTTACATCACCGATATAAAAATACATTTTTTTTTTCATGAGACCAATCAAT
The DNA here is from genome assembly GCA_963931845.1 of Maratus michaelseni. Classification (NCBI taxonomy): domain Eukaryota; kingdom Metazoa; phylum Arthropoda; class Arachnida; order Araneae; family Salticidae; genus Maratus; species Maratus michaelseni. The sequence goes on along the minus strand of OZ007587.1, from coordinate 315,991,936 downwards.
ATTTTAAAATTTTATGTACAAAAAAATGCTTTTATTTCAAGTTGTTGCATTTCAAGAGTGAAAAAATCTGTACTGACTCCACTTGGGACTTTCTGAACACATTACAGAATGCTATGTGTTTAAATAAATATTAATATAAAATAAGTAAAAACTTATATCCTAGTTATACAAAGTCAAAATGTTTCCACTCATGAAAATGCAATTATATTCTAAAGAAAAGAAAACATCACTTTTATTCATAAGCTCAAACTTTTTTCTAAAATTATGATGCAATTTTCATACTGCCATGCTGAAATTAAAACCTGTTAATTAAAATAAATATTGAAATTGAATTTACATAGTCGTAATGGGGTTTTAAATATTGATATTTCACCATTGTTCCTTAACAACATGCAACACTTTTATAATTAATAAAACTCGCTATAATTTTTTTTAATAAGAAAAAGAGTTACTAAATTAAGTCACATTCTAGTGAAATATGATCATTGCATCAAAATAAGATGAGCGTGGACAATAAAAATATTTAATTGAATGATTGAAGTTAAAAAATAAAATACTTAACGTTTTTTGGAAAGGTCAATGCTTTAAATACCAAACCTGTTGACTGACTTGTACGAAATAGAATACAGTTCTGGCTACAGTGGCCTGTAACATAGTCACCAAAGGGTGCTCAATCTAAAACATAGTTTTGATGCTATCATGTTCACTCACACATACATAAACATACAAATATCATCGACAAAACTCCAAAAAACAGACTCCGACAAAACTCCAAAAATGGACACTGGGACCAGAAAACATAAAAAATACCAGTGTGTACACACACATATACATACATACAGAATCATTGTAAAAATAGCAAAAAGCATTTCAGGGAACCTCAATATGTAAAAATATACTGATATTTCCATAATTGGGTTTTTATCATGATTACAATACTTTCCTTACATTATATTTGTATAGAAAATAAAAATATATACTTTTTGCTACCTGAATAAAAATATATACCTTTTGCTACCTGAATAAAAACACATATGAACTTTATTATGCCGTTTGTAAAAAATGCGTAACTGATGTTTTTTTTTTTTTTGTTTGTTTGTTTTTTTTACATATATTTTAGATGTGATGTAAAATGTTAACCCACCCCATCTCCAAATTGTGTCACACTTTGGGGGCTCCCCTGTTCCTTCTCTTTAAATGTGATGTAATTAATAGATTATCCCTAGTTTCTAATCATATTGAATCGGATAATGTTAATATTATTTGTGATCAATCTGGGAAATGATGGAAAATTATTTAGCTTTTCTTGTATTGAGAAGAAGAAAAATCAGTGATTTCTTTTAGTGAATTTTAAATATGTTTATACTATTCTCAGCATTTTTCTGTTTTCTATGGGAGTTGTTGATTAAAATTTTTACACAAAGATTTACCTCATTTATCATATTGAAAAAAAAACTTTTTTGACATTTGATTAATGTGAAAGATAACCAAATCTATCTGCAGTAGAGGATATTAAATTTTTCAGGAAAAATGTTAAGTTGAAATGGCTGAGAGGAAAAGAATTATGTATATATAGTAGTTAAATTTTTTGAATCTATATAAAACAACTGTAGGTCCTTAATAGTTTGTCTAATTTGTATCAAGAGTGAATTAATGCAAGTTTTATAGTTACTAAATTGTCATCATTCTTAATAGAATAGTATATAATTTTAAAAATCCAGATTCAGATTTTAAAAATTAATTCAAAAAAGAAAAATTAGCATATAGCAGTTTGGTTTTCTAAGATTAATTATAGCAAGATTTTTAAAGAAAAGTTAAAGACGTTTTTAACAGATTGAAAGTATCTAAAATACTCTCTTTTAAATGTTCTCTCGATAAGCTGTGATGATTATCTATAACATTTAGCATCTTTACAAAAAAAGATTTTGTTACCTCCAGCTTGGTAAGCAATTTATCTGTGCGATAATATTCTTAAAATTGCTGTTGCATATAAGTATACGTGGGAAAAAAAAAAAAAACGGTCAATTTGTTGCAAATTCACCAGTTAATTGTACATATTGATTTGTTACAAATTTGTATGCCTGTGTCTGTCTTTAATGGTGCATTCTAAATCTTGTAGATGACTCTAAGCATGGGCACCGGCTGAGCGAAATCCGGGAGGGGCGAGATTTTGGAACAGGTTGCCTATGGTTTGCAGCCATGGCTTGGCAATTTTTTCACAATCATGCCAAAACGTTGTTTCTGAAATTTATTGTTAACTAAAAGTCTGGTGATACCTGGGTTTTCTAAATGATGATCATCTGCTTTGAAACTCTTTTAAATCTTAGTTTTCTTTTAATTAGATAGTATAAGAATGAAATAAGCTAAACTATAACTTTTTTGTAAAAGACAACTTTTAAAGGTGAACATAAAGAGTACTTCTGAAATTTAGCAATTAAGAAATAATATTGTTATAAGCCCACCATTTAAGATAATTTTTAAATGCACGGACGTAAACAATATTTATATATAAATAAAATAAAATAAAACGTGTTGCACAGGGATTCAGGAGGGCTCAGCCCCACCTGACGAAAAATTCTTAATTTATTTTTCTATTACTGTATAATTATTTTAATCCACTTTGGAACAATAAATTTTACTATTTAAAAAAACAGGGATAAAGATAAATTGTTAGTTAAATTTTAAATTCTACGAAGGGGAATGGCCCTCCCTTGCCGGCACCCATGCAATTAGGCTTTACACTGGAAACTAATACTTAGAATTTTAATTCTAATTTGCTACGCAATAAACCGTACCAATATACTGTATTGACCGTACCATCATAGCTGTTGAAAATCGTTAACTTTTCTTGTATATACTCTTTTTGGTGTGCATATTACTTGAATGTTTGCAGAATCAGTATTTGGAGAGCTCAAATTCTAGCAAAATGAATTGAGCAGTTACAGAATGTATGTACATTGAGATGTGTATGATATATTTGTGTGTTTGTTTCAGTATATCTGTAAAATTTGACTTTTTTGTACAGCTAGTGTTTTTCCAGCATTGCTTATTCTGTACATATTTTGAAAATGCGATTTATTTTTGAGAGCGTTTTTTAGCCGAGACAGGTTGTTATTGTAGATAATGTTTGTATAATGATGATAAAAAAAAAAAAAATGTTCATTTGCCTTCTTTATAATATTTTAAAAGTTGAGATTTGTATTTGATCATTGTTTTTAGTTTAAAGTGATAATATGAATGTTCAATAATTCATAAATAAATACATGTAAGTATCTGTTGTTTGATTATTTCAAAGACATGCAAGTTATGATATTATCTTTCTTCTGATGTATGCAATCTCAAAAGAAAATCGTCAATAATCTTTTTTTTTTCTTTCTTTAATGTTAATTGTTTACTATAATGTTTTGTAAAATTTAATTTCATTGCAAAACTGAACTATGAAACAGCGTATTAAGCTCACAATTAACTATCAAACATTGAATCTCTATTGTAAAGAAATACCATATTTACTCATGTATTTTGCACACACTTTTCACCAATTCTTTGGTTATAAAAGTAGGAGGTGCGAAAAATACACGCTTTTTTACAGTATTTTTTTTTCCAGAAGGCATCTTATAAAAAGAGAAATGAGATGAAAATAACATTTTAACAATTTATTTATTATGATTAAACAAAATGTGAGTGTTTCAGAAGTTCATAGACAATTTTGAACTGGGATTCCTGTTTGGTTATTTAGAATTTTTTTCTTTCCTGCAATATCTTTTCTTCAGCTGCAGTAAAACTGTGTGCAGATGGAATTATAACCTTTAAGTTTTCTGGAACATTCTAGAATATAATAAGAAAAAAACTCTCTTACGCTTTTGAAGCATAAAAATAATCTTGGCATTTTCTATGAGATTTATTTCTTAGATTCGCGGCCACAAAATTCACTTTTATTTTTCTTAAGATATTGCTTTTTACACTAATACCTAATAAATGTTTATTCATTCCTGATTCTCCTCAATTTTCCCTTTTACTTTCATATTCAACAAAACACTCTACCACATAAATAGGAATTTTCAGTGTAAACAAAACAGCATTTAAGTATCACACTATTGATTATATTGCTTTAGCAGTTATAATTCCATCTGCACACAGTTGTGCTGAAGCTAAAGAAAATATATTGCGGAAAAAAAAAAAAATCTAAATAACCAAACTAGATTTTTGAAAAATGCAAAATATGAGGATACACACGATTTTATTACCTTATAATCTTGATGCGAAAATTGTGCATATCTTTGGGTTTTACCCAATTTTTTTTTCAAAATTACAAGGTGCATAAAATACGTGGGGGTTCTAATTTCCAAACTACGTGAATAAACATTTCTATTTATGAAAAAAAAAAAAAAAAAAACATACGTTAGTCACTCATGAATGTAAGAAATGCCCTGATAGACCACTTGTGGCGTGATAAATGCTTATATTGAAAATGTGATAAAGCTAAGCGTTTGTTTTCAATAAGACATACAAAAGTGATAACAGATTTTTTTCCGCCTGTATGACAACGGTTTTATTGTTATCCACATTCAATTTAATCTACGTTGTTGTCTAACAGAGTTGGAATGTCTTTATAAATAAGAGAATGGCGACATGCTCATATTTGAAATTTTTGTCCAAACTATGACAACCCACATCCCAGAACTTGACAATACTGGCCTATAGGCAGACAAGTCAACAAACATTAACTTGGCAATAATTGCAAGCTCGCGAATTTTTTTGTCTTAAATCCTCTTGACTAATCAAATTTTATTGTTCGTTTGTGGCCACTCTCTTAAGGTACCCTAATTGTCAGCATCGCCTACTTTGACAATCATATATTAAAATGTTTGACATATCTCTGAAAAAAAAAATATATATATGCACAATACGGTGACTGTTTTTTTTTTTGCTTAAGACTGTTCTACGCCACCCCCCCCCCCCCCTCTACACCACCACCACCTCCGATCAACAGCGAGAAAGTTTCTGACACATTCTTGAACATAAAAGCATGATATTTGCAGGTATGATTACTAAAGTTATCGAAGTTTTTTTTTTCCCCCGATGAATGTATTACTTTTCGCGTTATAAGCTATTGTTGTCTCAGAACGGCAGTTTTTTTTCCTTTCCTGCTTTGTCACATTCGGAAATTCAGTTCAAAACACCCACTTTGACAGCATTTTCTGAAAAATCGTCAGCATTTACCGAAAAACTGAAGAAAAAAAAAGGTTTAATTACATAGTTTCTTAATAAGAACACCTGCCAATTTGATACGTTTGTAAACAAAAATTAATTTAAAAATGTGTTAAAAAGTAGCCAGTTTGGATTTGAGAAAAAGCCTTAGAGCTTTCCCTGGTGTACTAGAATTGTAATGTAATGTAACAAGTCGCATTCAAATCTGTTTAGTAGTTGTTGAGAAAATTGCAGACATATTACATAACAGACAAAATTAGAAGAATCTTTTTCTGAAAACACTTAAAAAGAAGATAAGGACCATAACCACCAACACCAATGTTTCAGTCGCGTCTGCCGCACGAACTTCAAATTTCCTCAAGTGTTTTTTTTTTCCTTCGTTTTGTAACAAGAAAAATACAACGGTATGTTGTTTTTGACATTTCGTTGCAGTACAGAATGCAGTGGAAACCGCTTATAACGAAGCAGGGCCCGACTAGCAAGTTTCTGCGCCCAGGGCACTTTAAATTTTTCGTGCCCTCTTAGATTGGTTGATTTACTGATACTAGTTTATTTACATATTACACACTTATTCGAAAAGTGTCAACTCAAAAAATTAAGTTTTCTGGAAAATTAAAATACAGTTCCAGGAATAAAAATAGAATATTTTTTTCTATTTATTGAAATGTGCTTTTAACCATAGATTGAGATATATTTTTGTCATTTCATCGTATTAATATCTCAAATATCACATATTTTTTAGTTGTGTCACTTTTTGAATGAATGTGCAATATGAAAAAATTGAATGACTTGATAAATACATTACATCAATTAGTTGAAAATAATGATAAGAAATCTACTTATTAATGATGTTATTGATATTAAATGATAAAACCAAACTGATGCTGTGTGCAAACAAAAGTCCTAAAAGTATTAAAACAACTTCTATTTTAAACATAATTATGAACTTTTTGTTTTCCCTTCAGATTTCAAGTGACGTATGAGACTGAAATGTGATAAACTTAGAAAAGTGAATTCCCAAAACAACTATTAGATTTGTTATGCTTAATTTTTCAGAAATAAAAACGTTGGCACAATTATGATATTTTTTTATGGAAATTTAGATAAAATTATAAAAAATTTCGTGCCCGTCAGAAATTTTGTGCCCAGAGCATAGGCCCCGGGTGCCCATGCGATAGTCAGTGCCTGTAACGAAGTTGAGAAGATAGTGGAAATTTTTTGTTATACGCGACTTTCGTTATAACGAATTTCTTTAAATCATTCGTAAATGAATAGGAAATTTAGGTACATCTTTCTTGACCCCTTCGCTACAAGTGTCAAGTATGAATCTTTTAATTTCTAGTTACCACTTTTTCCGAATAAATTTTTTTATATTATTTAATCGCTGAAATTCTGTGATTAAACGAGGAAAAGATTTGCATTCGAAAATACTGGTGTTCAAATTGAATAACCGTGTGGACCCGCGAAGAAGCTAATGGACGGCAGTCATGCGTACAATGTTTAGAAAAATGTATAATAAAAAAAAAAACTATTTAATTTTCATAACATTAAAAATTACATACTTTTTATTTTTTTTAAGTTTTCAGTTTCAGTTATTATTTTTTTTTAATTCGGTATATGTCAGTTTCAACGACTATTTCAATGTCAGTTAAAATTATTGTTGGAATATCTCTTGATAGAGTTCCATATTTTAAGGTTTGTTCAAACTTTCAATTGTGATATTAGTTGAAGTTTTATTTTCTACAATAATTTCATTATAATCACTAGATTCAACTGCATTTTGAAATTTTACTCGATCGTCTATTTCGATGTCGTTATTTTAACCTTCAGTTAATTTTGATTCGTACAATTTGCAAATATATTGCCACAGATGCTTCTTTTTAGGATATATTTTTAGTGAAAAACTTCGTTATACACCATATTCAGATTTTGTAGTATTTCTAATAGACGGGGAAAATATTGAAATTTACGGAGAATTTTAAAAGTTTGATTTATAGTCGACACATCGATTTAACCGGGCTCCTAATTATCCGGGATTTTACTGTATAACTGAAATAAAAATAACCTTTAGTTTCTATCATAAATTACACACAAAAAAAAAAAAAAATAGTCGGATGTGCCAATCCCAAAACTTTCTTCTATCTCACACAGGTTTCGCATAACACTAAAAGCGAATCTCAGCACCAGTTTATATCAAGGTAACTGAATCTAAAGTTTTATTAAATTCCGTGCATTAGTTCATGAGATATGACTATCGCTAAAATCGTGTAAATCCTGAAAAATGCAGCATAGCTGCGCCACCTGTTGGGAGATTTACACCAAAACCCAATCAACGTCTAACTGAATCTGAAGTTTGATGAAAATCCGTGCATTAGTTCTTGAGATACAGTTAACGTTAAAATCATGTAAAAGTAGCATCGCAGCGCCATCTGTTGGGCTATTTACACCAAAGCGTAATCAGCATCTATTTATGTCAAGGTCTATCAGAACCTGAAGTTTTATGAAATTCTCTGCTTTACTTCTTGAGATATACTTATCGTGAAAATCATGAAAAAAGTAACATAGCAGCGCCCCCTGTTGTGATATTTGCACCAAAACGTATTCAAGGTCTATTTATGTCAAAGTCTAACTGAATCTGAAATTTGCTGAAAATTAGTGCAATAGTTCTTGAGATAAAGCTATTGGGGAAATCGCGAAAAACGCAGTATAGCAGCGCCACCTGTTGCACGATTTACACCAAAAACTAATCAGCACTAATTTACATCATGGACTAACTGAATCTAAAGTTTTATTAAATTCCGTGCATTAGTTCTTGAGATAGAGCGCCCACAAAATTTTTGTCACACACAGACAGAATCACAGACTCACAGACAGATGTTTTCTAAAAACAGTCAAATCGTGTTCAGGACCTTCTAAAACGTATAAATTCGTCGAAAATTTTCATGAATTCAGTACTTTCTTCTTCTAAAGATAGGGGAAAGTAAAAAACTTATATTTGGAATTTCAGAACTTTTATTTTCATTACACAACATACTACTTATATAATTAACGTCTAAATCTTGTTATTATTATATAAGTTTTACGTAATAATATTTGCGAGACGCGTAACCCGGAACTATTGAAATCATGAGATTTTTTGTTGAATTTCCGTTCACCAATAAAATTTATAGTGAAGGATGTCTCTATTCTTATATCCGACATTTTTGGTAACATGGAAAAAGTGCGCACACATTGCGACTGCATGCGTCAACTAACTATATAATATCCGTTTACTGGGATTTTACACTCATTGCTAATTTTGTAATTAACGAAACTGCGTATTATAATTTTGGAGGCTGAAAGAGGTAAGTTTTTAAAGCCATATCGTGATATATACTTTTTGGAGAAACGTTTATTTTACTTACGTTTTTATATTATTATTTATTTTATATACGTATTTTATTTAGTTTTGATAATGTAAATAATTCCAAAATATAATTAATTACTTAAATAGTATTGAAACTGCTGATTCTGAGCTTATGGGCTAAAAGGAGCAAGATCCTTAAGTTATATCCAGTTAGGAAATTTTTAGGGAAAGTACTTTTTAAATGTGTCGAGTTCTGTTTACATGAAGAATTCCAAACTTAATTTATTTTAATATTGCACAAAAATCTTTTTAAATATTTCCTTGTACAGTCATATAGATAATTATATCAGATATGTTACGATTTTATTTTAATAAAATCGTAGTAATAATAATGTTTAGGGATCTGGCAATTAATGTAAATGTTTTTATTTTACCTAAAATGTTTAATAAAGTACAGTAGCAACTAAATGCGTAGTGAAGAAAACTTGGATCACAGAAATTTGACATCCGAGTTCTTGAAACTTTCAATGAAAATAAGATAATTCGTAATGTGCTAAAGATTCTATGACTATTTATGAAAACCTCATAATTTATTTACACAGATATATTTGTATATTAATACAAAAATTAATACTTTGTTTAAATGTTCATGTATATTCTTAATTTAATTAAATGAATGGAATTAATGAAATTCTTTTAATTTAATTTGTTTTCCGTTTTAATCTTTAAGTTTTTTTTTTACATATATTTTCTCTAGAACGAGATTATTTGCTTAGCATCATTTAATTTCGAGTCTCTACCTAATAATGAAATAAAAAGATATATTTGTTAATACAGATTTTCACTGTATTGAAACGAAATGTCAAAAATAACTTTCATATTCCATTATTCTTGCTATACAATTGATTTTACAGGTATCTGTGAATCAGGAGTGGATCCAGCCCTCCATTTAGGGAGGGGGAGGGGGTCGTGTCCTTTTGAAGGGAGGGAGGATCACATCTGTACATAAATAAACAGTTTTTATTTCTTAAGTTCGCCCTCAACTCTAAACTGACTGTTTTATGACACATTAACAAAGTTATTTTCATTCGTAAATGCATAAAATCTGCATATATATTCGTAAATGTATAAAATTTGCAAGTTATATTCATAGATACTAAGAAATTGACTAAAGTTTCCCCTTTCCTTTATAAGAATCTTTTAGAAAATGTTGTCAAAGCTGGCATTCTTAAGCCGATTTTCGGGATTCGACAGTCACGAAAAGATGATCATCAGCGAGTAATTAATTATAATTGACGCTGTATCACATGTATAAGAGAACGTTGTTCGATTTTTTTTTTACTCTTAAAGAGCAATATTTGCAAATTTCACGCATTTTCGTTTTAAATGGACCGGGTGCGTCACAAAATATTTGCATTGTTGAGAGGGATTTTTTTTCCCCTTTTTAAAAACGTGATGCTTAATCTACATTGAAAAAAATGTACTGTTGTGTAGAAACTTTCTTCGTTCAGAGGGTAAGGTTATGACCCCCGTGACTTCCCCCTTAGTGTGAATATAGAGTATAATGCTTTGACCCAGTATATCAGTGGAACTCTACAGCTTTTGGTGTTCAAAACGTTTAAATATTGGGAAATATTCAGAACTAGAAATTTTAGAACTATAATATAAATGTATTCATATTCCAGATTGCCTGAGATGACATCGTAACATTTTCTCGCCGAAACAAAGGTATAAATGGGATTTCTCTTTAGTCAGCTGAGTTATCTAAATGGCAAACATATTACTTGTGAAGCGACAGATTGTACTTTCAATTTAATTAATAATACATAGCTTACTCAAACGAGGCTCGATATATTAATGTATTCCAAAGTTTCAATGCGATTCTGAAACACAAGAGAATTATTTACATTATAATAATGAATTCATAAATATTTATCTATATGATTCGATACATTTCAGAAATATAAATGTAATTTTACTTATTAGAATGCAATAAGTCAAATTAAAGAAATAATTTTACATACAGTAATTTAAGATTTTAAGTAACTTCGTAATTGTTTCCTAATTTCATTGCGTATATAAAAATTTGGTGAAATACTACAATCATTTCAGCTTTTTCTTTTTAAACGGAACATAGCTGAAGGGTTTCATTAAAATGTAAAATAAGAATAACCAAGTAAATGTTAGTTAGACAAGTTTTTATTTATTTATTTATCTACCATATATATATATATATATATATATATATAATCATAAGCCAAAGCATACAATAATTTTTGTAATACTCTTTAAATCGGGAACTGTAGAATGTTGACGGGCACGAAGTTTAAATATGATTTGATAGCCACATACGGCTATCTTTCCTATTGAAGATGCTGTATGCTATGCGTAGTATTTATAGTTCTTTTACAGAGTTGTACAAAATAATTCCAATGTATTACCTTCTATTTTCGGTAATTGTTTGAAATGCCGAAATTACTTGAAACATTATGATTTGAGTGACATAATATTGTATTTCAACATCAAAGAATATTATTAGAGTGTTCATTGCGAACATGTTCCTTATCCAAAATAATGCGAGTTAACGTTATTAGGTTTCTACATGGTTACACAAAAATTCTGGTGCATTACCACCTACAGCTGGTAATTGTTGGAAATGTGTTCTAATGGTGTTATAAATTTTTAAACTCAAGGAAATGTTAGCATGCGATTTTAAAAATAAGTGCCACTCCAGTTTGCCTGTCTACTTAGTTGGCACTCGAGCAGGTGTAACGCCAAATGTTCACAAATAATCACCAAGCTTGCCAATATTACCAAAATATCGTGAAATTTAATGCAAAAAGAAAAAAAAATTGCCAACTTGGTGCTAACACGAGAATTTGGCGACATTCCTATTCAAATTCTGTATTGCCGCATAAATCTGTTATATTCGTCTGACGAATTTTCTATGACTGGTGCATTTTGCACCAATAAATTGAAGTTTTCAATTATTAAATATGTAGCATAAATCTGAAGCATAATTAATAGCAAAAGTTAGAACGTTATTTTCGAATTTTGTAACATTGTCCTTCACCCAAAGAATACACGTCCTGAGGCAGTACAATCTCTAGGCAGGCTATTAAATAAATTGTCTTAAATTATTATTATTATTATTCTGCATTTTACTTTTTTCTGAAATAACTCATTTTATTTTGAAATACTTTGCTAATTATTATTTTTTGCTTCCATTATTAAATTATTAGGTATAAGCATTCTCTTTAGTTTAAAAAAAGTTTAATCTGTGATGGAGCCAGAGTTCTCTATTACCCTGAATAATTCTGAAGTATGGAATACAGAAGATATTAACTTAACAAATATTTCAAGCACGTTTGTTCCTATGATGAAGACGGAAAATCGTATTATGATAAGCACTATTAGATCAATTATGTATCCAGTGATTATTACAGAAATGGTTTTGTCCATCATATGTTTAGTTTTGTCTATAATAGTGTACAGAACACTGCCAGAATTTAAAAATGTACATGGTAAAAACTTAATATCGCTATCATCTTGTCTTTTAACAACATTCATCTTTCTATGCCTAGATATTGCTCTACGTCGGCACATAACATACGGTTTTTGCTTTACCATCGCTGTAATTATTCACACTTCATTTCTGGCAACTTTCTTCTGGACCAACGTCATGGCTTTTGACATATGGCGTAATATAACCAGCATGAAGCGAAAGAAATTCGAAAGAAAAAAGGAATCCAATAAATATAGGAAATATTCTGTTTATGCATGGACAACTTCAGTGCTAACAGCTCTGCCAGCTGTAATTTTAGAATGCACGAATTTAGTGTCTGTGCAGTACCGGCCTCAGTTTGGTGTGAGACGGTGTTGGTTAAGGGAGACAGTTTTTACTTATTATTTTCATATTCCTGTTGGAGTTATTCTGCTTGGAAACCTTATTATGTTCTCTTCAACAATCAGACAATTGTGGTTAATTAAAAAAATGACTGCAATACTACAAGTTAAGCAACAGCAAAGAAAGTGAGTATTCAATTTTTTTTTCTAGCCTGTTTTTTTTTTTTTTTTTGTCTGTATATTTGTGTAACCAAATTTTCATTAATAATGCAAACATTTTTGTATTTCAGCAAATCAAATTGCATATTTGCATTGTGTTTCAGAAAATAAGATGGAGATACTTTGAGAGATGGCAGAATACACAATAACAAACAAATTATGTATGGGAAATAAGTGTTTCAATTCATTTATTCCGCTGAAAATGCAAGGTATCTGACTGCTAGTGTTGAAATCAAACACTTTTCTCGAGGGGCTTCCTGCAGCTCCTGGGACAGGGACACTTTGAAATCTGGGGAGGGGATTGCACTTCTAGATCATTAATAACCATAAAATCCCAAACTTTTCGAGAGGGCGGACATTTTAGTGATTCGGGGGTATTGCTCCTCACTCCCACCTCTCACCCCTGGATTCAACACTGTGTACTGCAAGCCGAACTCTGATTTTTGTTCATAACTTCAGCATCAATAAAGATATTTTAACGAAATGTGCAAAGGTCTTACCTCATTTTATGTGAAATGGGAAGGCATCTTGAGAAGTGCTGGAAGTGCACAGTAATTCAGTCAGTGACACGATATGTATTGTCAACTACATTCTGAAATATGGAGCGTGTAGTTCAGCAGTTTTGACGCGGATGATGATCTCTTCCACTAATTCTCGCGATGTCGCTACCAACGACAATATGAAGTTATGAATGAACTAAAATTCAGGTTCGGCTTGGAGATATTCTGCCTTTTAACTGGATAAATGGATTGTAACTCTGGTTTACAGTACGAAAATTGTTTGTTGTAGTGTACTGTACCATCCCTTAAAGTTTGTCTCACTTATTTTCTTTAACATCTTGTTACTAAAAGATAAAAGCATCCTGTAACTAAAAGACTATAGTCTTTAAAAAACAATTCTTGATTCTGTTTTAAACAATATACTAATTCTCAATATTCTGAGAAAATTCGCGCATTAGAAACTCCCGTCCCTATATCGATGAATCCCTATATCGATCGTCCCTATATCGCGACGAAACGCAAAAAATCCTCGCTAAAAACTCAAAAATCGCAGAGTATCAAATTTGCATGAACTAAAATATTCTAACAGGAATTCTTTCCCGAATGTCAAAAAGTCGCATTAAAAATCGCGGAAGTCAAAATGTAATATATTAGGCAATATTCGAAATCTAATTTATTTTATGGATGTCAAAAAATTCCTAAAAATTGTATTGAAAATCGCAAAAATTTCAACAATCGCGAAGGACAAAATGTACTATGCTAGGCTGAAAGCTTGAAACCGAATTTTTTTTTACGAATGTCAAAAAATCGCAGCAGAAGGTGAATGCGCATTAAAAATAGCTGATCACAAATTTTACCATATTAGGCTAAAAGTTGAAAACCGTCAGAATTAATTTTGCGAATGTGAAAAAATCGCCGAGAAACGCTAAAAAACGTTAAAAATCGTATCAAAGTTCACTAAAAATTTAAAAATCGCTGGGAACAAAATTTATTATAGTGGACTATAACATTGTAACCCGAATTATTTCACTGTAATTATATACAACTTCTTTGATTGTAATTATATCAATGTACTCTGTCTTTTTATTCTTAAAAAAAAAAAGTAATAATAATAATAATAATCATAATTTCCCCCTTTCTTTTTTTTCTTAAGCATCGACACATATAATACACTGCTCAAAACAATTAAAGGATATTTGAAGTTTTATATAAAATAAAGATATAAACGAAATTTTTTTTGCCGAAAATAGAAGAAGAGAATCACAAATGCAAATTTTTCTGGTTTTCAAACTGTGGAGTATGCAAATTTTGAGTTCGACGTCAAAAACGTCGCTTCAGCGGCAGCGAATGAAATTTGACTTTCAACTGGATAAAAGAGAATGAAGACAAGGATGATCGGCATTCAGTGATTGCTTTGTTTCGATGAGTACGATGTCTCAGCGAAGTCATTTGACAGATTCAGAAGCTTGGAGAATTGTTGGTAGGTTAGAAAGGGGCCAAACTCAAGCCGAAGTAGCGCAAGCCATTGGAGTGTCACAAAGTGTCATTTCCAGGATCTGGAACCGTTTTTTGGAGAGTGGATGTGCAGGCAGAAGACCAGGGCAAGGTCGTAGACGGGCAACAACGCCCAATGAAGATCGGTATTTAGCGTTAACAGCTCGGAGACACCGAAACATGAACGGTACTCTTCTCCAACAACATCTTCGCTCGGCTACAGGCACCACGATTTCAACTCAGACTGTCCGAAACCGGCTCCATGCTGTAGGTCTGTATGCTCGCCGACCGATGGTATGTGTTAGATTAACATCAAGGCATCGTCGCGACAGCAGGGAGTGGGCAACCGAGCATGTCAACTGGAGGAGAAATGAATGGAGCAATATTCTGTTTTCTGACGAGTCCCGTTTTTCTGTGCATCCGGATAATAGGCGTATTTTCATCTGGAGGGACCGTGGCAGTAGGAATAATCCTGCGTTCGTGCACGAAAATGTCAGATTTGGCGGTGGAGGAGTGTTGGTATATGGTGGCATCTCCATTGACGGGCACACTGACCTCTACATCATTCGAGATGGAGCTCTGACTGGTCGCCGATATAGGGATGAGATCCTCAGACCTATTGTAGTCCCTTACGCTGCAGCAATCGGATATAACTTCATTTTAATGGACGATAACTGCAGGCCACATCGTGCAAACCTGGTGGAGGATTTCCTTTTCGAGGAAGGAATCGTTCGAATGGAATGGCCAGCGTGTTCTCCAGACATGAATCCAATCGAGCACGTTTGGGACGCTCTAGGAAGACGAGTTTCTGCCCGCCAACAACCCCCACAAACTCTCCAAGAACTGGAAAGAGCTCTTCTGAAAGAGTGGGGCAGAATACCCCAACTCGTCATTAATAGCCTCATTGAGTCCATGCCTCAAAGGTGTTCAACGTTGCTGGCCGCCCGTGGAAACCATACCCCCTACTGAAAATGATTTTCTTTAACACCTTTTCTTATTCTTTTTTTCTCATATGCACAAATTGTGTTTTTTTCCTTTTGTACACAAATGCGCAATAAAATGCATTTTTTTCTGCCAAACGTGTAATTTATTCTCATATAACCTACTATGTCTGTCGACCATGTATCAATCAGCTAAAAAGTTTCCCAGATACAAAATCCACCTAAAACTGCAATATCCTTTAATTGTTTTGAGCAGTGTAGTTTATATGTTCAAAATATGTGAGCCAAATTCCGCCATTCTAGGGTCGCGCCTGAGGCGGATGCCTCATCTGCCTCACGTTTGGTGCCGGTCCTGCTACAATTTCTTTTAATTTTCTTTTTTTTTTTCCACAACAAATAAAAACCTACCATTTGTTTTTCCACTTTATCTCAAATATATACTATTTTAACTTTTTATAGATGATAGTGGTACTTGTAAACGTAACTCTTGTAATAATAATGATTCTTAATTCTTCTTTGCAGATTAAATTTATATCTTAAATTATTTATCGTTATGGGTATTACATGGTTTACGGAATTCCTTCCTTTGGCAGTCAAAGACGAAATACTTCGATACATATTCTATGCAGCGGCTGGGTCGCTAGTGGCACTACATGGTGTACTAATATTCGTCATCTTTATCTTGAAAAGACGAGTTTTTAGACAAATAAAGGAGAAGATATCTGGAGTAGTTTCAAGTCAAAAACTTTCAATTAGCCAGTTAACTTCATCTACCAGTGGGCAGCAACCTACTTTTCAAAAATATGTTGATTCAGAAACCTGTTATTAGCTGAATTATTGCTATTTTATTGTAATTATTATATTTAATTGTAAGTAAATTTAATTATTGAATTTCAGAAGAGCTTTGAAGAAATTGAAGTTTATATTTTTATAAAGGCTTCGTTACGGACACAGAAAGTATATATTTCTTGTATGTTTATGTTTTTATCCACATTAAATTTCGTAGCATGCTACATTTTTCTGTATAATATTTCATATTAAACATTTTTAAATCTATCAGTGTTTATTTTGTCAAAATACATGCACTTTAAAACACTTGTAAAATTAAAAAAATGTATAGTTGCATTTTTATTTTCATATATCTTATAAGTTTTGACAACGAAATATAGCTTATAGTCAACTTTCAAAGGTGATTTTTTTAATATTTTAACCAGCATGAATATTTTTCAAAATAAACAACAAAACAAAAGCGCAAATTTTACATTTTTAAGATATAATCAAATTCTTTCAATATTTAGAACTTGTACGATTTCATGTAGGGCTGTTCTCAAATCCAAACTGGCTAATTTCTGATACATTTTTTAGTTCTTTTTTTTTTCGCAAACGTATCAAATCGGAAAGTTCTCTTATTAAGAAACTTTGTAATAGAACTCTTTTCCGTTAAATGCAAAAGATTTTTCAGAAAATGCTGTCAAAGTTGGCGTTTTGAACCGAATTTCTGAACGCGACAGCACAGGAAATGGGAAAAAAAAAATGTCTGACGTTCAAAGAAACTATCGCTTATTATTCAAGATGTAATTTATCTATAGGAAAAAAAAACTTTTCGAACCTAAATCACTTTAATAATCATGCCTGCAAGTAGCATGCTCTTAATGTTTAAAGATGAGTCAAAAAATGTGTCAGAAAGTTTCGCGTTGTTGAGCGGGGAAAAATTATTTTTTTGAGAACCGCCTTAAATTGTTTATTATTTATTTATTAGCATTTAATTAGGATTGGACATGAATAATTCTTAAATTTTCATAGCTTCAACATATACTTTTTATAGAACAACCATTTATAAGAATTTTCTATATATCCGGTTAATCCAGGAAACATAGTCTATATAGCTAAGACAAACATTTCGATATCACATTTAAGTAGTGTTTGCTGATGTCTATGAGTATGAATGAATGGTAATCGTTCTTGTAACGAAGTCAGAATTTAATTTGTAGGCAGAACTCAAAACAGGTATCATATTTAAACATAAAACAAAACACTTGAATTCCAGCTCGCAACTGAAGTTGCATCATTAAGAGCTTCCTATATCATAATAATAAGTTGTACCTGCACGTGAACTTTACGAAACATAATTATTAAATAACAAAACCATAGATCCGATCTACACGTCGTCGAACCGACATTACTTTTGGAGGTGTGAGTTCGGTCGCGCGTTATCTCAAAAAATTTGTTTCTCAGAAAATAATGACATATTCAACAACTGAGAAATGAAAATGAAATTGTCCTACATTTTCTTTCGACGATCAACATACTTCTATTTTCCATGTGAAATTATGTTATCCATGAGAGCTTGTTCACGATGTAAAGTAAATCCTTTGTAACTAGATGTCTGTAAAATAACTTTCTTATGATATTAGTATTGACTCAAATAATAACTCATTTTTTGTGTATAAGCAATTAGATATATATTATTTAATTTTATAATTGATTAAATTTAAATTTTAGATTAAATTTTGTTAAGTTACAAAAATATATTTATATTTTAGAAATTACAAGAGCCATTTGGTCTTTTTAAATGTGTTGACAGGATGAGTTTTTATAGCAGACTAACTTAAAAGTTTTTAAGTCAAAAAGAAAGAGAATGTTTTTGTTTTTGTACTTGAATTGTTTATGGTCATGAGATTCTCTTTAATTGAAATTTTCTGGTACATTTCACTAGTAAACGAGCACATTTCACAAATATATAGCATACATCACAATTAGCTGGGATTTCCTACTTGTTGCAACAATTATACAAGTTATTTAATTGGTGTGTGCCCTTTGTTCATTATTTGATGATATAAAATAAAATAGTCATTTCACTATCGCTTTTAATGATGATAAGCTGGGTACTTTATTTGAAGATAATTTGATATAACAGTCAACAAGATATTTATGTCGATGAATCTGTTCATGAGAATTTGCACTAAGTGAAAGAATTTGATGATATAAAATAAAATAGTCATTTCACTATCGCTTTTAATGATGATAAGCTGGGTACTGTATTTGAAGATAATTTGATATAACAGTCAACAAGATATTTATGTGGATGAATCTGTTCATGAGAATTTGCACTAAGTGAAAGAAAACTTCCCGCTGCATTTTCTTTTTTGAACAGCTGTGTTTTCGAGTGGTTGCAGAGATATTAATTTAATCCAATATGGGGAATTATTTCTAACAATTACTCAACTCAAAAATAAACAAGAACGAAAAATCATGCGTCAAGCATAGATTATGAAACACTTTCCAACACAGCCAGAAAATTGTAACGAAACTTCACCGTTAAATAAGGTGAAAGAAGATATGTAAGTAAACAGTTTAGAAAACACATAACACATTGAAAAATACAGTTTTCGAAATTACCTTCCAGTGTCAAAAAAGTAGTCGAATTATTTTGTGCAGCCCTGTATATGATCAATAAATGTGGATATATAGTATGATGAAATTTAGTTCAGTTAGAATATTCACATTTAGAAATTTTCGCCAATCGATGGAAATGCACTCGAAATCTTTTGTACAGCCCTGTATATTATCTGAAGACTTTTGTACACACCACCTATTAAGCTAAAAGGCAACTTAAAACTCCCTTGCAGCAATTACCAACCGTAAACAACATTGTATCTTATTTTTCGTAGCCCTGTATATGAATTTATTTATACTCCACAAACTTCTATTAGTCTACTAAATATAGTTCAGCAGGAAAATGCGTAAACACAATTAAAAACTACCCTTAAGCAATTCTCTCCCATAGTCTGTAGTACTTACGAATTTGCTTGTGTAGCCCTGTATATGGTCAACCGAGTTTATAAACACACACGTACTATGAAAAAAAAAAAGTTAAAAATGCAAACCAAAGTTGAAAACGCACTTATCACACATAGACTGTACTGTAACCAATATCTTTTGTGTGTCCCTGTAAATAAACGCAATGCGAATAAGAGAGCAATTTATAGTGCACCTCAGTATCAGTAATGCATATAATTTTCATTATGTTTGAAATAGTTAAATATCACTAAATTACACTGTAGACGATTTTTCCCCATATAACGATGTGTAAAAGAATTCTTTTGTTTGATAATAATGAATGCTTTGAACCCCATATTCTACAAAAAGCATGTTTTAATGCGCTTCATAATTATATATTAATTTCATTATGTTTGACATGACGTAGCGTCATTAAAATGCGATTGAACTGATTATTCCCCATTGACTGTAATGTAACGGAATACTTTTGACTGTCCCTGTAAAAACCTATAAGTGCTACACACTTCCGTTGAAATAGGGAACATGCTATAGTAAACGACAATAACATACAAAAATTTCAGGACAATCGAAGCATATTTATGGGAGTTAGAGCACGGACAGACGGCCATAACGGCAGACAAACCGAAGTCATAAACACTTTTCAACTAGGTTGGAAAGTGT
Source organism: Maratus michaelseni (assembly GCA_963931845.1). Lineage (NCBI taxonomy): Eukaryota > Metazoa > Arthropoda > Arachnida > Araneae > Salticidae > Maratus > Maratus michaelseni. Next base: position 315,971,921 of record OZ007587.1, on the reverse strand, counting down.
TAAAAACATAAAAAAACCCATTTGTCTTCTATACTGTAAAAAATTTTCAGATATATACTTGTCATTTTATGTGAAATTTCTGTTTTTTAACGGAAATGTTTTGTTTTGAGTGGAAATCGTACATTTTCAAGGAATAAACGAAAAATTTCCTTTTTATCCTTACTCCTTGAATGTTAAAAACGAAAACGTTCTCACCAAGACGGATAAACGGAAATCTTCCTTTTTATTTGATAGAAAATGGAAAATATCCGTAAAAATTTTTGTAATTGAGGTCTTGGCCTATAACCAAATCACTGGATGTGGCTAGATGATGTAGAGAACAAAGCATATTCATCACGTAAAGACGAGCATCGAATGACGAGGTTTGAATCCGGAGGAAGCCAGGACGATAAAAAACGAACACAATAACATGCAATAAAAATACATATTCCGTATAAATATGTATCAATACGAGTATATATAATTAGTATATAGATTTTTTTTTTTTAAATATTGCTCATATTTATTTGTAAAAACAGAAATTTCCCTTCTTGAAAACGGAAAATTTTCATCTTGAAAACGGGAGAATATCAAAATGGAAGTTTCGTGAAAAAGCGGAGAATAGACGGCAATTTTGCTGCCAGTACATTTTCCGTTTTTTCACAGATTTTTTTTTTCTTTACAGTGTACACTTCCTACACGAGACAGCACTCAATTCCTCAGAGAGTGCTTTAAAAATATGAGTTGCTGGTCTTACATACACGTTAGATTTTACATGCATAGGTAATAGATATAGAAATATTTTCAGTACTCGCTTGCATCTTGTGCTAATTAACTAAGCAAGAGTGCAAAGAACACTATTTTTGTGGACTTTCGTGAAAGCAATAAAGTTTAGGAGTAATTCAATTGAGAATCTCTTTATAATTTTTCTTCCTTCTTTTTCCATAATTGGAATGTCCCCCCTTTTTTTTTCTGCGTCGAATTCCTTCCGTTCTGTGGAGTGGCATGCAAAATACAGTGCAATCTGTGAAAACGGAACCTGTCTATAACGGAATCCTGTCGTAGATGAGAATTTTCCATGGTCCTGGTGTAAGGAATACCATACAATTATATATACAGTGAAACCTCTCTGTAAGGGCCACCTGCCGTTCCATTGAAAATTGGCCCTTATGAGAGGTGGCCCTTGAATAGGGGTGACAAAAAAATCTAAAATTAAGAAATCAAAACCTATATAGGTTAAAAAACTGTTTATTAACATTTTTAAACTCTGTACATGATTGAAAATAGAAGTTTGTTTACTTTTCATAATTTTTTCGCAGACAGTTTTAGTTTCTAATGATTCTTTTACTTTATGGAACAAATTACTTAAATTTGCATCATATATTAATGTCTTAGAATGAGATATTAGTTTATTTATTTATATTAGTGTTTTCTGACAGAATAAATTCACAGCTGCAGACTCATCATCATTATCTGGATCAAATTGAACTCCTGGGGAAAAAAAAAAAAAAAAAAAAAAAAAAAAAAAACACTTTTTTAAAGTTTAAAAACAATAAATTTTTATGTTTTATCTGTATCTATTTAATCTATAATTATTTTCTCCCAATCTTCTGATAAATCATCATAGCATTCAACCACATTTTCATTTTTATCTGAATCTGGATCATATTCAATTTCAGCAGCTTTTGAAAGTTGAACCTGTTTAGGATTTAAGGCACAAGTGAAAAAAAAAAAAAAAAAAAGGCCTTTATGAGGGGTAGGTGCGGCCCCTAATAGGAGTAAAATTAACATTATGTCTATGGGGAAAATTTTCGTTCCTAAAAATATTGGCCTTTAATAGAGGTGGCCTTTAAAAGAAGTTCCACTGTATATGCTAAAACGGAAACCTGCGTAAAACAGAATTTATTTCCGGTCCCTAGTGACTTCATCTTAACTGATTTTACTGTAATACATATTTTTAAAAATATATGATGTAATTACAAGAAAAGCATGACGTATCTTAAAATAAAATAAAACATTTTACTTAAAAAAAAAAATCATTGCTCTTGGATTAGTTTGTATTTAAAAAATATATTTCGATTTAACTAAAATTTGATAAATACATGCTATTTAAATTGAAGTATCTTCTACAATCAAATTTTCCTATAATTTTCAATAGCTATTTTTTTTTTTTTTACAAAAAACGAAAGAACTTGTCTGCCGGTACTCTGTAATCACAATAAATAAATAAAAATAAAAATAAAATCGGGAACTACTATTCATAATTTGAGTGTTTAATATAAATCTCGGGTCATTTTCCCCAACGACTAAAAACAATTGCACATGTAAAAAAAAAAAAAAAAAAAAATGGCAATAAACTTTCTCTCATGCATATATATATACTTCTAGAGCTCATATATGTGCCATATACACCATTATTTACATATTATTTACGTCTTATTATATGCCATATATACATCTTATACACATGTCATATATATGTGTCATATATGACTATAATTAAGCAATATGCGTCACTAAATGTTATATACATCATATATTATTATAATGTCATACATGCTTTATAATTCGGCGACAAATCTTGGTCACTGGGCGATTCATCCTAGTGGCCGCTATAACACGAAAGGTTGGAAAGTGTTAAAAACATAAACAAACCCATTTGTCTTCTATACTGTAAAAAATTTTCAGATATATACTTGTCATTTTATGTGAAATTTCTGTTTTTTAACGGAAATGTTTTGTTTTGAGTGGAAATCGTACATTTTCAAGGAATAAACGAAAAATTTCCTTTTTATCCTTACTCCTTGAATGTTAAAAACGAAAACGTTCTCACCAAGACGGATAAACGGAAATCTTCCTTTTTATTTGATAGAAAATGGAAAATATCCGTAAAAATTTTTGTAATTGAGGTCTTGGCCTATAACCAAATCACTGGATGTGGCTAGATGATGTAGAGAACAAAGCATATTCATCACGTAAAGACGAGCATCGAATGACGAGGTTTGAATCCGGAGGAAGCCAGGACGATAAAAAACGAACACAATAACATGCAATAAAAATACATATTCCGTATAAATATGTATCAATACGAGTATATATAATTAGTATATAGAATTTTTTTTTAAATATTGCTCATATTTATTTGTAAAAACAGAAATTTCCCTTCTTGAAAACGGAAAATTTTCATCTTGAAAACGGGAGAATATCAAAATGGAAGTTTCGTGAAAAAGCGGAGAATAGACGGCAATTTTGCTGCCAGTACATTTTCCGTTTTTTCACAGATTTTTTTTTCTTTACAGTGTACACTTCCTACACGAGACAGCATTCAATTCCTCAGAGAGTGCTTTAAAAATATGAGTTGCTGGTCTTACATACACGTTAGATTTTACATGCATAGGTAATAGATATAGAAATATTTTCAGTACTCGCTTGCATCTTGTGCTAATTAACTAAGCAAGAGTGCAAAGAACACTATTTTTGTGGACTTTCGTGAAAGCAATAAAGTTTAGGAGTAATTCAATTGAGAATCTCTTTATAATTTTTCTTCCTTCTTTTTCCGTAATTGGAATGTCCCCCCTTTTTTTTTCTTCGTCGAATTCCTTCCGTTCTGTGGAGTGGCATGCAAAATACAGTGCAATCTGTGAAAACGGAACCTGTCTATAACGGAATCCTGTCGTAGATGAGAATTTTCCATGGTCCTGGTGTAAGGAATACCATACAATTATATATACAGTGAAACCTCTCTGTAAGGGCCACCTGCCGTTCCATTGAAAATTGGCCCTTATGAGAGGTGGCCCTTGAATAGGGGTGACAAAAAAATCTAAAATTAAGAAATCAAAACCTATATAGGTTAAAAAACTGTTTATTAACATTTTTAAACTCTGTACATGATTGAAAATAGAAGTTTGTTTACTTTTCATAATTTTTTCGCAGACAGTTTTAGTTTCTAATGATTCTTTTACTTTATGGAACAAATTACTTAAATTTGCATCATATATTAATGTCTTAGAATGAGATATTAGTTTATTTATTTATATTAGTGTTTTCTGACAGAATAAATTCACAGCTGCAGACTCATCATCATTATCTGGATCAAATTGAACTCCTGGGGAAAAAAAAAAAAAAAAAAAAAAAAAAAAAAAACACTTTTTTAAAGTTTAAAAACAATAAATTTTTATGTTTTATCTGTATCTATTTAATCTATAATTATTTTCTCCCAATCTTCTGATAAATCAGCATAGCATTCAACCACATTTTCATTTTTATCTGAATCTGGATCATATTCAATTTCAGCAGCTTTTGAAAGTTGAACCTGTTTAGGATTTAAGGCACAAGTGAAAAAAAAAAAAAAAAAAGGCCTTTATGAGGGGTAGGTGCGGCCCCTAATAGGAGTAAAATTAACATTATGTCTATGGGGGAAATTTTCGTTCCTAAAAATATTGGCCTTTAATAGAGGTGGCCTTTAAAAGAAGTTCCACTGTATATGCTAAAACGGAAACCTGCGTAAAACAGAATTTATTTCCGGTCCCTAGTGACTTCATCTTAACTGATTTTACTGTAATACATATTTTTAAAAATATATGATGTAATTACAAGAAAAGCATGACGTATCTTAAAATAAAATAAAACATTTTACTTAAAAAAAAAAAAATCATTGCTCTTGGATTAGTTTGTATTTAAAAAATATATTTCGATTTAACTAAAATTTGATAAATACATGCTATTTAAATTGAAGTATCTTCTACAATCAAATTTTCCTATAATTTTCAATAGCTATTTTTTTTTTTTTACAAAAAACGAAAGAACTTGTCTGCCGGTACTCTGTAATCACAATAAATAAATAAAAATAAAAATAAAATCGGGAACTACTATTCATAATTTGAGTGTTTAATATAAATCTCGGGTCATTTTCCCCAACGACTAAAAACAATTGCACATGTAAAAAAAAAAAAAAAAATGGCAATAAACTCTTTCTCTCATGCATATATATACTTCTAGAGCTCATATATGTGCCATATACACCATTATTTACATATTATTTACGTCTTATTGTATGCCATATATACATCTTATACACATGTCATATATATGTGTCATATATGACTATAATTAAGCAATATGCGTCACAAAATGTTATATACATCATATATTATTATAATGTCATACATGCTTTATAATTCGGCGACAAATCTTGGTCACTGGGCGATTCATCCTAGTGGCCGCTATAACACGAAAGGTTGGAAAGTGTTAAAAACATAAACAAACCCATTTGTCTTCTATACTGTAAAAAATTTTCAGATATATACTTGTCATTTTATGTGAAATTTCTGTTTTTTAACGGAAATGTTTTGTTTTGAGTGGAAATCGTACATTTTCAAGGAATAAACGAAAAATTTCCTTTTTATCCTTACTCCTTGAATGTTAAAAACGAAAACGTTCTCACCAAGACGGATAAACGGAAATCTTCCTTTTTATTTGATAGAAAATGGAAAATATCCGTAAAAATTTTTGTAATTGAGGTCTTGGCCTATAACCAAATCACTGGATGTGGCTAGATGATGTAGAGAACAAAGCATATTCATCACGTAAAGACGAGCATCGAATGACGAGGTTTGAATCCGGAGGAAGCCAGGACGATAAAAAACGAACACAATAACATGCAATAAAAATACATATTCCGTATAAATATGTATCAATACGAGTATATATAATTAGTATATAGATTTTTTTTTTTTAAATATTGCTCATATTTATTTGTAAAAACAGAAATTTCCCTTCTTGAAAACGGAAAATTTTCATCTTGAAAACGGGAGAATATCAAAATGGAAGTTTCGTGAAAAAGCGGAGAATAGACGGCAATTTTGCTGCCAGTACATTTTCCGTTTTTTCACAGATTTTTTTTTTCTTTACAGTGTACACTTCCTACACGAGACAGCATTCAATTCCTCAGAGAGTGCTTTAAAAATATGAGTTGCTGGTCTTACATACACGTTAGATTTTACATGCATAGGTAATAGATATAGAAATATTTTCAGTACTCGCTTGCATCTTGTGCTAATTAACTAAGCAAGAGTGCAAAGAACACTATTTTTGTGGACTTTCGTGAAAGCAATAAAGTTTAGGAGTAATTCAATTGAGAATCTCTTTATAATTTTTCTTCCTTCTTTTTCCTTAATTGGAATGTCCCCCCTTTTTTTTTCTTCGTCGAATTCCTTCCGTTCTGTGGAGTGGCATGCAAAATACAGTGCAATCTGTGAAAACGGAACCTGTCTATAACGGAATCCTGTCGTAGATGAGAATTTTCCATGGTCTTGGTGTAAGGAATACCATACAATTATATATACAGTGAAACCTCTCTGTAAGGGCCACCTGCCGTTCCATTGAAAATTGGCCCTTATGAGGGGTGGCCCTTGAATAGGGGTGACAAAAAAATCTAAAATTAAGAAATCAAAACCTATATAGGTTAAAAAACTGTTTATTAACATTTTTAAACTCTGTACATGATTAAAAAAATTTTCTATAGAAGTTTGTTTACTTTTCATAATTTTTTCGCAGACAATTTTAGTTTCTAATGATTCTTTTACTTTATGGAACAAATTACTTAAATTTGCATCATATATTAATGTCTTAGAATGAGATATTAGTTTATTTATTTATATTAGTGTTTTCTGACAGAATAAATTCACAGCTGCAGACTCATCATCATTATCTGGATCAAATTGAACTCCTGAAAAAAAAAACAAAAAAAAAAAAACACACTTTTTTAAAGTTTAAAAACAATAAATTTTTATGTTTTATCTGTATCTATTTAATCTATAATTATTTTCTCCCAATCTTCTGATAAATCAGCATAGCATTCAACCACATTTTCATTTTTATCTGAATCTGGATCATATTCAATTTCAGCAGCTTTTGAAAGTTGAACCTGTTTAGGATTTAAGGCACAAGTGAAAAAAAAAAAAAAAGGCCTTTATGAGGGGTAGGTGCGGCCCCTAATAGGAGTAAAATTAACATTATGTCTATGGGGAAAATTTTCGTTCCTAAAAATATTGGCCTTTAATAGAGGTGGCCTTTAAAAGAAGTTCCACTGTATATGCTAAAACGGAAACCTGCGTAAAACAGAATTTATTTCCGGTCCCTAGTGACTTCATCTTAACTGATTTTACTGTAATACATATTTTTAAAAATATATGATGTAATTACAAGAAAAGCATGACGTATCTTAAAATAAAATAAAACATTTTACTTAAAAAAAAAATCATTGCTCTTGGATTAGTTTGTATTTAAAAAATATATTTCGATTTAACTAAAATTTGATAAATACATGCTATTTAAATTGAAGTATCTTCTACAATCAAATTTTCCTATAATTTTCAGTAGCTATTTTTTTTTTTTTTTACAAAAAACGAAAGAACTTGTCTGCCGCTACTCTGTAATCACAATAAATAAATAAAAATAAAAATAAAATCGGGAACTACTATTCATAATTTGAGTGTTTAATATAAATCTCGGGTCATTTTCCCCAACGACTAAAAACAATTGCACATGTAAAAAAAAAAAAAAAAAAAAAAAATGGCAATAAACTCTTTCTCTCATGCATATATATACTTCTAGAGCTCATATATGTGCCATATACACCATTATTTACATATTATTTACGTCTTATTATATGCCATATATACATCTTATACACATGTCATATATATGTGTCATATATGACTATAATTAAGCAATATGCGTCACAAAATGTTATATACATCATATATTATTATAATGTCATACATGCTTTATAATTCGGCGACAAATCTTGGTCACTTGGCGATTCATCCTAGTGGCCGCTATAACACGAAAGACCCCCCCCCCTTTTTTTTTTCTGCACTGCAGAATAAGCAGTCGGTTGTGTGCGCTCAGAGGAATAATCTATTGTAAGGTCTATGGTTATGCGTCATTCATTCTCATTTCAATTTGGTTTCATCTTTCCGTCTGTCCCTCGCTCTCCTTACGTCAGACAAAGAACAAGAACCTGTAATAAGCGAAATAATTTATAATGCTTAATATAGTTAGTTAGACATACTATGCATCAGATATTAGAACTGCTGTGTTACATCACTGATAAACATAAACAATCAGCGTGTTGCTCTTTAAGTTTTCTGGTGCTGCTATCTGGTGGCATTTTGGAGAAGCTATTGTCAGAAGACTTTTCCTATAATGCACTTCTAACAAAAAATAAATAAAAATTATTTTATTCTTCAATATATTTTATTGTTTTTTGATGCACTTTTCGCATCGTTTAACGAGAAATTCCATGCTCCTGAAAAAGTTCATATGATGATTCATTCGAAAAATGCTCCTAATTATTATCGTATCATCATCATCATCATCATAATTAAATCTCTCTCCATGAAGGTCAGATTGTCGTTTGAAGAACAAATAGAAATAGTCACCATACGGACTAAATCTCGGCAGTAACGGAAGGGAGCTTCTTAAACCTATATTTATTTACTGTTTCTTTGGTAACGATATCTGAATGCAGAAGGGTATTATATTATCATGAAGAATATAACTCCACGGACCAGCAAATTCCTGGCTTATTCTCTTTAACTTCCTCGCCCAATTTAGGCAAAAGTCTTCTTCATTTTCCCTATTAATGGCTGTGTGTGTGTGTGTGTTTTTTTTTTTTTAAAGTCTATTAAGAAAACCCCTTCTTGACAGTTTCTAATAATATTTCTTATTGATTGCTACATCTTTGTTTTTCTTGGTTTGTATAATACCCCCCACCCCTCACCTCAAAAAAATAAATAAAATAAATACAAATCTGAATAATGCCTGAAACATTCAATTAGTCACCAGGAAACGATCTACATATACAGAAGATCTGAATATATCTTAAATTTACTTAAGAAAAAAAAGAAATTCAATAATTTTTTTTACCAGTGACCATCGAAGATATTCTTTTCTGTGGAGGCTTTAAAACCGAAAACAATCCGTTTAGAAAAGCGATGAAAAATAAAATGTCTCTACATCTCGAATATTAATAAATGGAATGAGTTGTAAACTTACGACGTAGTTTACGATTTATGCAAAATTTAATCAAATAATAATGCATAATTTTTAATATGAATTTATTAATAATTTTTATAATTAAAACTGTATTTTTTAATGAAAAATACTTGGAATATGTTTTGGTATTTTTATGCATCTCATTAAAAAAAAACAGAGAGAGAGAGAGAAAGAAAATTTATGTAGATGATTTTTTATGAGGTTATAAATTAAATTTTGTCCCATGGATTTAATATAAACATCATCTACTAACTTTGACCTCTTATAATTCTATGAAGATTTAAGTAAAGAAAATACAAACTATGTATTTTTCTGGGCTGTCTTGATCCGAGGCACTCAAATATAGTGTCAAAGGTCGGTGTTACTATTTTTGAAAAAACATGGTTGGTGCAATTTTTAATATGTAAACGACCGACCCCTCGTAGCAAAAACTGCTCGAAGTAAATGGCATGTTGTTGTTTTTGAGTAGCTGAAAGAAATCAGGATACCTGACTCTCAGATAATTCTTTCATATGAAAGTATTAATGAAATATACTACTTAGAACAGTTGTTTTAGACAATGCAATCTTTCTCCTATATCTCCTTGTCTTTGAACCTCGTTCACGAGTACAATATTTTTTTATGCCAGTTTCTACGAATTCTCGGCTCATGCGAATATGTTTTGTCCGATCTTTTACTGTGGAACAGAAAGGAGACGAAGCATAAATAGGGTCCAAGCATTCTTTATTTCTTAGAGGTTAGGACATTCTTTAGTCAAAAGTTTCATCACAGAACGACTCTCAATTTTAAACATTTTAGAGCAAACTGCATATGCATAGCCGTACAGATTACGTTGTTTTTGAAAATATTTAATAAAAATTCAGTTAAAATGTAATTCAAAACAGAGAAGAGGCTTTTAAATAAAAGAATAGCCTTCAAATCTTTTAGGCTGACAGTTGCTTCAATTTTAATTATTAACAACTTGCATTATTTTCCTTTCGTAATACAGTTTTATATATTACGGTAAATTCAATCGACATCTGTTATTTTATTTTCATTTATTTCTTTCTTTGTCATCCTATTTTTTCTGTTATAAATTTCGTCATTGTTATTGAACAGGATTTCTACAAAAGAAATAAAAATCACCTTTAAGTTCCCCCCCCCCCCCGCACACACACACCTTGTAAGGGTTAACATTATACAGGGTGTCCCGAAACCAACACACACATAACACATAAACACAAAGTTTTTTTACATTTCAATAAAACAAATTGCATGCAGAGTCTTTAAAAGAATAAAAAAGATAGGGAAAACTTTAAGAAGTGATAGCAAACAATTTTTGTACAGGATCACAATCAGTTTATTTAGTCACATATACAGGATGTCTCACTTCAATCCAGAATAATGAATAAACTCGAGCCCGCGGTCGTCGATGTATTAAACGCCCTAGCCCTTCCAAGCCCACCGGTCGATGTCTTTAACTTCATGAAAATTGCTTTTAAATTGTTCTGGTGAGATCTTCTGTGGTCGGGCTAGACATCATCCGTGATTGGGTCTCGAAGGGACCTTGGTTCCGGTTGTTCCGCGAGTAATAAGTCAGTTCGAGCAAGCGTGCTACGAGTTTGCTTGAACTGACTTATTACTCGCGGATGCCTCACTCCGAGATTACAGGATGCCTCACTCCAGTACAGACAGGTATTTTGTTTATAGCTTTAATCTTCTGATGGTAACAGGGGTGATTAGTCACCCTAGCCCCAGTTAACTAGCTAAGGTGCCATAAATCATGTTACCTGCGGAAGGTTTGAAATTTTTAACATACGTATTTATTGCGTTTTGTGCGAAATGTAACAATACCAAAAGAAATTGTGGAAGTGTCTACCATCCGAATCCAAACAGTACTGAACTAGACATTCTATTTTTGAGAATCTAGTTAATCTTACATACGATGTACTGATAGAATTCATATGTTTCCAGAACGTTTCTGATTGTTATCTATCACATTTCATAACAAGAACGAAAAATCACACATTCGGCATAGATTGTGAAACACTTTGCAACACTAACAGAATATTATTAAGAAATTAAATTTTTTTCATACGATGAAATGCATCTAAATAACCAATTAGAAGCATGCTGTATATAACCTACAGAATTTCTAAACAACACTTAATGTACTAAAAATTACATAAAATTGCATATCACAGCGGAAAGAACACTCTTAGCAATGACCGATCATAGTCAGTCTTGTGCGTCTCTGTACATGAACGATAAATCCTACGCACTTCATATTCTATAGAAAATAAGTTGTATTGAACCTTATTTATCCTTTTATATTTCATTATATTTCAAGTATCATAACATGTTCAAAATGCACCGCAAACGATTTTTCCCCATAGATCATAATGTAAAGGAATTATTTTGTATGTCCTTGTAATTGAACGATAAATGCTACTAAACTGTATACTCCGGTAAAAGCATACTGTAGTCCGTCTCAGTAATGCATATTAATTTCATTATGTTTGAAATATCGTAACATCAATAAAATCTGCTGCAAACGATTTTTCTCCATAGACCATAATATAACGGAATTATTTTGTGTGTGCCTGTAAATGAACTATTAATGCTACACACTTTCATTTTCAATACCAAACATTCCATAGTAAAATTCAATAATGTGTAAAAGGTTCATGACAATGCGAGTATATTTACGAGAGTTAGAGCACGGATAGACAGACAAACCGAATTCATAAGGCATACTGAATGTTCTTCCTAAAACATATTCGAAATAAATATAATTAAAAATATATATTTTGTGAGTTACATATATATATCTCCTACAAATGTCCTTTCTAACACTTTCCAAAATAGGTGACATGTGTTTATGAATTCGGTTTGTCCTTCTGGCCGTGCTCTAACTTTCGTAAATGTACTCACTCAGATTGAAAGTGCAATTTTTATCTGCTATTGAGATTTATAATAGAATGTTCGGTGTTGAAAATGAAGTGTGTTGCATTTATACTTCGTTTATAGGAACACACAAAAGATTTCCAGGGTGTACAGCAATTATCATTCATTTACAGGGACGCACAAAATAATTCGGTTACAGAACTGATTAGCTATATTATAAAGGACAGACGTGTCCGTGCGTAACGCTGACGTCATTTTGCGAATGGCAACAGTTGACGATAAAATTTCGGTTTTGCGATTTTTGCTACTGCAATTTTTTTTTAATTTTTAAACATCGCATATTATAAATTTATGCACCGTTATATAAGAAAAAAAAAGTACTTTCAAATGCAATTTGTTTAAAAACTGTATCGTAATTTACTCATTTATTATGGTATTTAAATTAAATTTCAAGCATGATTTTTTTTTTTTAATCTATCTCTATCTCTTGTAGACGATTACAAAACATTAATCCATTTGCACTTTAAACAATATAAATAGTCCAGCATTCGTTTCCATCTAATATTCCATAACGAAATTAAAACTTAATTAAACAATAAATAAAATAAAATAAAATAAAACACAAATTTAACAGACATGTAATCAAAATAAGCGCTTAAAACCGCTGAAATTATCAAAATAATAATAAAAAAAAACTTCTGTAGATAACGAACTTTTTGGCGATTTCACCGGCTATTAACTTCTGGTACGAAGTCAATACGAAATGACCGCTTTTAACAATTTTTCAAAATTTTATTTGAATATATAATTGGCATATTTCATATAAAAATGCTCTTTGGTAAGGTTTTAGGCTTTGGTTTAAGGGGACAATGTAAAAAAAAAAAAAAAAATCAATGTAAAAAATATGTTAGTTTTCAAAACAAAATATATAATTGTTTTTCACATCCCGGGAAGTCCGGGTCGGATACCCTAGTAATCGATAATTTCCTAGTAATCGCATTTTCAGCTGTGGTATGCATTTTTAAACCAATCTAATTTTTTCTGTATTGCGTAGTGTGTATAGATTCTATAAATCATATACAGGGCTGCACGAAAGAATTCGCACACATTACTTGATATAGGCAGCAATTGCTGAAAATGGATTTGTATTGAGTTATGTGTTTTTTAAATTACTTCTTTAGCTATTCTATTTCATTTTACGAAAAAAATGAAATTTCTTAATAATATTCTGTGAGTGTTGGAAAGTGTTTCATAATCTATGCTTGATGCATTATTTTTCGTTCTTGTTTTTTCTTATAGAAAACAACTTTTTAATTAGCTAAATTTTTATTAAAAGTCTTCCTAAAAAAAGTTAGAATTACAAATTTAAATAAAACATTGTCAGCTTTACACTTTTTAAAGACTTTTTTCATTTATAAAATAAGTTTCCATTAAGTTCCCACAAGTTAAAGTTATTTTTTGAAGTTTGATGGTTCATAACACCACTTTCTCATTAAGTAATACCATGAAATTATATACTAATGGAAAGATAATTTAGTCATGTTACGTGAAAGAAAGCATGTTTAATGTCGGAAAACGCTGAGAATTCATAAAATTCAAAGTGTCATAAATTGGTAAGTTTTCGTCGTACAATTTTTATTGCTTTACTTGTTAGAATATGGGGAAAGTTTTCTAAATATAATCTATAGAATTCAGAGAGTGTATAAAAATTTAAATTTTGCAACTTAAAAAAAAAAAAAAAAAAAAAAAAACTGTTGTAACGCAAGTAGTTTTTCGCATGATGAAGTTCACACATTTTTGCAATTGCAACTATACCTCTAAAATTAACGATTTAGGAATTGGCTGTTGGTCAACGATACAATGAGACGCTTTGTATTAGTAGATTTTTTTATGTGCATATAAGACAAGGCATTCTCCCACAATTTTAACTTTCAAGAATAAAAAACTGGTGAAATTCAACTTAATAAAATAGCATTTTTAAAGCTCTAGTTTTAAATTTTCTTGTTCTGGTTGCTATAATTAAACATGTTCTTGTTCTTTATTAATGTTTAATTCTGTACTATTCCAATGAGATCTTTACCATCCATTTAATAGTGAAATAGAACAGGGATGATAAGGAAATTTACCACCTATTTTTAAGCAAGTCCTGTTAAGCCTAAGTGGTAGCCACAAAATGTTCATTGATTTTTAACAACAGTTATTTACATTTAAATAAATAACAAAATTCTTTTAGTTTATCTCCGAGTATATTTACGCGAGCTAGAGCACGGACAGACAGACAAACAAACCGAATTCATAAATACTTTTCAACTATGTTGTAACGTGTTTAAAAAAATTAGAAAATCGGTATATTTGTCGTTTTTTGTCAAATGAAAAGTAGCGAGCCCCTTAAACTGTATGTATATGAGTTGGTAAACCAAAATTTAATTTAATAATATTGCAATTATTTCTTATAAAAGTCTAAAATATGTCACTCTGGAGATGGAAAACGCATCCATAAAAGAAGACAAAATTTTCAATCACTTATTCATTAGTTGGATGCAAATATTTACTATTATTCCAGTTTTGTTGTAACTGATTTTATAAGAATCGTGTTGTTTTATCTTTCATCTGCGGAAACAGAGAAATAAAACTAGCTATATGAAATTTCATTCCTTAATTCAAGAGTCTTCTCTAAAAGAAAATCTCCATTGATATGACGCAAGCATTCCGCATTCAACGGTACTCCCCGTGATGCAGCAGGACATAACATTAGAATCAACTCGATGGCCCATGCTTGGCAACCTATCGCTCAGATGGCGAGCGTTTTCATCATCGATATTTGTTAGATTTTGATTTCTTTTCTAGCGTTGTTTTTTAGGATTCCGTACTTAAAAAGTAAAAACGGAACCATTATAAGAACACTCCTGTGTCTGTCTGTCAGAGCCCTTTTTCTCGTAAACTATGATGGGACGTGGAAAGTTCAAACTTGGGAAAGTTATAAAGGCTTTTTGCCCACATATTTTAAGATTATTAGCCATTTACAAATATCTTTAGGGAAAATTTAGGGGGCTAATTAAGTTACTTGAAAAAAAAAAAGTTTTCTTTTTGTATATCGTGTGAGGTATCGTGTGAAAAATGTCGTAATATCGAACTCAAAATACATTTGTTTTAATTTTAGGTAGTTATATTTTCAGAGATGTCGCCGAAAATGCACTGCAAAAATATGCCCCCCCCCCCCTCCTCCTCCTCTTATAATTCCGAATCTGCCGAAATTAAAATAGTGAAGAGATTAGGGGTAGTAGTAGTTTATTTAAGCCTGGAGGAAAACTATGGCGATTTTCTTAGGTACCATTGTTTTTTGAGAAAAACGCTTTTTTCTGTTACACACAAACATGTTTTTTTGGGCTGTCAGCGAGGGGAGTTGACGGGCGGTCGAGGCATCTATCAACGCAACAAGGATATTTGATAATGATTTTTAAAAAAATCACAGGTAATTAGCCGAGATGTTAATTAAGATACTTGAAAAAAATTCTTTTTATATATCGTGTAGGATATCGTTCGAAAAATCTCGTAACATCGAATTCAAAAATATATTTGTTTTAATTTTAGGTATTATATTTTCAAAGATATCGTCGAAAGCACTGGAAAAATATGCCCTCCCCCCTTCCTATTTTCAAATCTACTGAAGCTAAAATTATGAAAAAATTAGGGGTAGTAGGAGTTTATTAATTAATAAATGTAATGTATGGAACCCTTTGAGCGCGAGTTGTACTCGCATTTTATTGGTTTCTTCTATCTATACAAAAATAAAGCACTGGATTCATAAAAAATTTCGACTTCCGGTTTTCGACGAATTTATACATTTGTCATGAACACGATTTGATTGTTTCTGGAAAATGTCTGTTTGTGAGTCTGTGTGTCTGTATGTGACACAAATTTTGTGGGCGCTCTAACTCACTAACTACTGCGTAGAATAAGATGAAATTTCATTTGAAGTTCTACCTTTATGTGAACTGGTACTGATTAGTTTTTTGGCAAAATCCGCAAAGAGAAAATGACTAAAATCAATATTTTGATTTTTTTTTCTTTTTCTTTTCTTTTTTTTTTTTCTTTTTTAAAGTTTGAAACATCAAATTTAGAATCCTCATGATAGGAACAGGTTGCCATTCCATTTTGGTTGCGGTCATCTACAACAGGGTGCCGAAATTAGTCAACACTTTTATTTTTATGAACCACTATGTACTCAAGCAGCACTTTTTTCAAGTTGTTTTTACAAAATACCCTGCATCGAAACTCAAGTATTTTTGAATTTCGTAGGTTTATGAAGCACCCTATCCTATATCAAACCATCTTTATAACGAACATCCTGCATCAGCACTCAAAATTGTTGTTTTAAAAACTATCTACAGTCCAAATAAATTTTTTATAGGTTTCTGAAACACCTCATAGCACACCCAATAGATAATTTTCGATTTTTAGCTTTGAGTCATTCCATACTGATATATCTAATCTTCAATTTTAGTCACCCACATTTCAATTCTTTTTATCAGTCGTTCCTATTTAAATTATCATATCGTAATAAAAAGAATAAAACTGATGGAAATATTTTTTTAACATTTGATATTTTTATTAAATTTAAAAAGAAAAAACTGATCAGAATAAAATCGTGGCGAAAAGAAAAGAAATGGTAGATAACTTTTTGGGCAATTTGACGCTCTTATTAGATTAAAAGTAAAAATATCATATTTGAAAATATTTCAAAGATCATTTAAAAAAGGTTTAATTAAGTTAAATTTTCAAAACAAACTGTATTTTAAGTAATTTATTTTATTTATTTATTTATTTTTATAAAAGTATAATATTTGTAATTATGAGATATTTAGAAACGAAGATATGTGCATATAAAGACGACATCAAGCTCAAAAATCCAGTAAAATTCCTTCAAACTCTCTCTCTCTTTTTTTTTTTTTTTTTTTTTTTTTTAAATAGACTTTTACCTTCCCACATCCAGGCAATACTTTAGTTTCAAATTTTGGTGCCGCACGCCCTTAAATACCAACAATAGAAACAAACAGGCACATTCTAGTTAATACTGTTAAAGTTTAATTTTTTTAATCTTTAAAATATTATAACCATACCAAAACTTGTCTTTATTTTATATAAATAGTTCGTGAAAAAATAATTACAAATCGTTCATAAATAAATAAATATATATTATTTTTCGCAAATAAATTTCGCCTAAGAGAAAGGGATAAATAAATATATGCAAGTAAATATCATGCTACTATTATTTATATTAAAAAGAAAAACAAACATGAAAAAATGAAGACAATTAGCACTTTCAATTATATTTATTACAAACTAGAGCTTAATTTTATTTTAACAATGTAAAAATTACATAAATCAGGTATACGAAACATATCTTATCTTAAAAATTAATTGAATTATTAAGCTATATGGCCATTTAAAAGTAGTTTATTTAATCATAATTATAATTCAATTCATTGTTAAAATTTTTGTAATCAAATCACCACATTTTAGAATAAATAAGAATGCATTTCCGTAAAATGGTAATTACGCAATTCAAAACTATTTCCAATTAACTAAATATAAACAAACATTAAGAGTTTTTTTGTCTAGTTTAAAACTGCACCTAATTAAAGGTAGCCGCACATTTAAAATATGGAAACTTCAATTAACTTTTTCGAAAAGGCATTTTTTTAAGCTTAAATTCTTCTTAATTAATAAATGCACGCATATACAAAACGAGAAGAAAAATGTCACAATTAACTTTGGGAATTATAGTTTACAATAAGGAGAAAAAGAAACTACTTTCAGCAAGTTATTTAAATAAGTAAACAACTTTTTATATTTTTCAATAGTAAAAAACTTTACACTTTTATTCGATCGATTTCCATGCAGAATATTTCATAAAATTTCAGTAAAATGTCGTTATAACAAATTTCTGGAGACCACTGATTAAATTCGTGAATTACACTGAAAAATTTGTTAATTTGAAATTCCCATATTGCGTTTAAAAAAAAAAAAATAAAATTTGAATTGCACATTGAAAAAATATATATATTATTACTACAGTAGAATCTCGTTACAACGAATGTCACTTTAATGAATTTTTCAATTTAACGAATATTATTTAGATTAAAAAAATCCCCTATACTTTGACGTTATAAATATCTTCACTTTAACAAATTTCAGATTAACGAATTTTTCAATTTAACGAATTTATTGAAGTCTAAAAAAATTCTCAATTCAGTTTAGTGAACGCCGAGCTCACAAGACGAACAATCTTTATCGAAAAACTACGTTTCCAAAAAAACCCATTTTTGTATTTTCAATACCAGACGATCTTTAAATTTTCAGTGTATCTCGCTACTGTTTTTCAAGAGACGGGTATAAATTGTTGTCCCATGCACATCTCTAAAACTAAGAAACTCTTCCTGTACATTCAGATATAATCTACTTTCTTATAGTTCCTTCGATTTGTCTTTACACTGCTTAAAAAAATTTAGGAAGTCCAAAGAATTTATTTTTGGAGTAGTATCTTACATTTGAATTTGGCGATAAATATCTACCTATTAGTGAATATCTAATCTGCAACAACTCAACAATTCACATTTGGAATTAGATTGTTTTCTTTTTTTTTAATGACAGAGAACAGAAAAAGAAAGCAATTTTCATTGAAAGAAAAAATTAATATTATGTAAGCAATAAATTCTGTCAGAAGGCAGGTAGAATTAGGTTGCTATCTTTGGATACCATTTTAAAAGAAATGGATAAAAGTTTGAAGCTTTCTTTGGTCTAATTTTTAATATGTGCCCAACTGGAAACCAATGTGACTTGGGGACTGCCAAGCGATTTATGAAAATGGTTGGACACATGGTTTAAAGACATAAAACGAAACAATTTGCCCATTCCAAAACTTATACTACATGATAAAACAAAATATGTTTCACAGGCAAAGGAAAATCGAGAAATTTGAGGTGAGTTCTAGTTGGCTGTTTCGTTTTCGTGATAGGCATAGTATAAAAACAAATTTATGGCGAAGAAAAATGTGTCAATATGTAATGAGGAGTATTCCAATGCCGATGAAATTGCTTTTGTATCAACTTGCTCAACTATTAAATCGCACTATATAGCAATGAAAGTTGAAAAATGTAAAGACAAGAAAAAATAATCTAAAGAGCAGATTCCGGTTTTGTTTTGTTGTAATGCTCCGGGCACAAAAAACTAAAACCTTTTAAAACCATGTAAAGCTCTTTTGGGACATCTGCAAGCCACGCTGTTTTAAAAATGTGAAGAAACTTACATGTCATTATTAAAGTAATAGTCGAGTCTTTATGACTAAGAAAGTTTTTTTTAAGTGACTTAGGTGTTTGACTGAACAAATGAGCGTAATCAAAAGAAAAATAACTTTAATGGTGCTGTACACAGCAAATTTATCTAGAATAAAAGTAGAATTTTGACCTAATAACTGTACTTTCATTTTGCAGCCCAAACATCAAGGCATTATAAAAATAAAATTTCAAAGTTAATTTCGGGCGCCTATTAATATAAAGGACTTTTTCTGACAACAACAACAAACAAAATGTTTCTGCTACGGTGAATGCGAGATAGGCAATTGATGCGATACAGGCTACTTGGCAAAATATATCCCCTACCACAATTAAAAACTGTCGGAGAAATTCTGGCCTTATACACTTGGCAAATAAAGCACAAACGACTGCAAAAGAGTGTACATATTGTATCCAATTGCCTGCTGATCTCTGGGCCACATCTACAGAATGTTTTTAACTTACATTATCAATTAATGATTACATATTGAATGGGTGAAGGAGTAGCCACATATCCTGACCTAACTATACAAATGACATTGTTGAAATTTTAATAAAAGCAAGGAATGAAAACAACAGTGAATGTTAAGATATTGTTTGTTCATCCAGTACTAAAAATTGTGTTTTACGATCTCAAGAATCTCTCTTGAACATTGGAACTTTTAGAACTGGGATAAATGCTTTTGCATTTATCCCCCAGCAAAACAATGCGCCAAAAACAGTTTATACAACGTTGAGTAATTTTGAAGATTTTCTATTGAAAAATTTGTTGTCAACTTGAGAAAGGAAGAAATTCTGATTTTTTCGTAAAATAAATAATTAAAAGTTACATGAATAGATCACTGTGGAATTATCAGCTGTTAGGTATGTAAGATCAATTATAATTTCTTAATAGTAAAAATGAATTGATGTTTGAAAATGAATAAATCAAATGAATTTAATATTTATCTTACAATAAAAATGTTCACAATAATATACTGTAGATTAATTATTTCTTAACATGTATGCAGAAATTTAATTTAACTTTAGTAATAATACATAATCTTATTTAATGTGTATCAAAATTTAATTTTTTAATCCGCCATATTGGAATTTCACATTAACGAATATTTCAGAAAAACGAATTTAAACGGTGGTTTCTACAAATTCGTTGCAACGAGATTTTACTGTATACTTAGGTTAACATGCAAACATGTCAGTTAATAATAAACATACAATATATTAGAATTGTGAATTTACGAGTTAGAAATAAGATAATTGTTAAGTTCATTAAGTTTCAATATTTTAATCTTAATTATTATAAAGAAATTATAATTTATTTTACATACCTGACGGATCAAAAAATCTGACTGACATCTGTTGTTAATGAAATTTTATTTCTTTACAAAAAAAAAATCAAAAGTTTTTTTTTTTTTTTTTTTTTTTTTTTTTTGCACTGAAGTTGACAGTGCATTTTTCAAAACAAATTGTATAAAATGCTTTCGGAACATTACTTTTGCTGGGGTAATTACCTTTTAAGAGTTTCAATATTCTATAGAGAACCCTTTTGATCGTACAACACAATCTTCGGTACTTGATGGACAATCATCATCAGCTTCATTTTCACTGTCGCCTGCCTCTTCTTCATTGAGTCCCGACGAAAGTTTTTTTTTCCAAATTCTAGTTTTTCAATAGATATTTTTTTTCCCTTGCCAACTCACCATTCGTAAAACTGAAATGACTGTTCTTATGAATTCGTTAATTTGAAAAATTCGTTAAAGTGAATATTTTTATAATGTGAAAGCATAGAACTTTTTTTAACGATCCAAAAAATATTCGTTAAACTGAAAAATTCATTAAAGCGTCATCTGTTGTGACGAGATCCTACTCTATTTTAGAAAACTGTTTCTTTAACGTGTGTTTAAAAATATGTCATTAAAAACCGCCAGTCGTATATATATATATATATATATATATATATATATATATAAAACTTTAAGTAAAATTTAACCATTGAAACATAAGAAACTGACCACATACACTGAAATCCCGATACCAAAGAGCCCTGTCAATTTACAAATTAAAATTGTAGTCCTAATAAAAGTAACATTATTAATTCAAATTAAGAAGAAGAAAAAAAAAATTAAATAAATAGAAAATAAGGAATGAAATATAAACCACACGAGTATATACACAAATAAAAGCTTATAAAGTAATTTACTTTTTCAAGGGCAAGAAAATCACATTTATAAGCAAAGAACGATTGTTTTCTGTATATGACACCAGCTTTTGCTAAATATAGTGCCATATCTTGCCCGAACAATCGCTGAAACAATATTGAATAACAAGACCTTTACAATGGAATATTATAAATTATACATACAATTTGAAAAGGAGTGTGAAAAAGAATTAAAAAATATATATATTACTTATATTGATAATATCCCAAGATATTTAGTATATTGTGAGCACATGTACAAAGTTGTATCCAAAAGAAGAGGTTAAATTCACAGTTAAATAGAGAATCCTTCAGATCATAAATTGTAACCTACAGTTACAGTTATTTTTATTTAACTAAATAGATTACAACATTTAAAAAAATGTAGAAAAAAAATTATGATATACATATAAATAAAAACCATTAATTATTTTATTTTAATTTTAATTTAATAAATTAAAATATATAATATTACTTGATAATTTGAAAGTATTTCATAGATATTATTACCTCCATACTAAGTTTCCAAGTTTTAATATTTTAAATAAGCTATACTACTGCTATCTATTGTAAAAATATTAGACTATTTTAGCATACTATCAAATACATTGCTGCTGACATCTGGTGTACAGATATTCTACTAAAACTTTAATATTGTATGTATAATTACTTATATGCAGCTGTAATGTAGTGTAAATATATTAATTTTACTAGTTAATATTAATGATATATATAGAGAATAAGAGTTACTAGTATAATATAATTTATATTTTAACTAACCCATTTAAAATATATCTTAATTTAACCCAAACATTAATGTAGAATCCATATGATGCTTTCATTTTATAAATTAGTATTATACTTAGAAATAACATAGATTATTCAATATGGTAATGCACTTATTATAATTTAAATCCAGCTATTTAAATAATATCTACCATGAAAAAAAAATATATAAAAAACATAAATATTAATTAAATTAAATGATCTAATAATAAAATAAAATAAATAATATAAAACTAAGAGATATGTTTATTAGTGTACTATATTTAATAAATATTTAATATTTACTAAAATTAAAGATGTTTAACATATTAATATTATATTGTATTGATTAACCCATTGTAACATCCTTGATAATTTTAACTTTTGTTACAACCCCAATAATATTAACTCCATATAATCATAACAACAATTATAGAATTTGCCCGCATGTAAATTTTAATTTATGAATGACTTTTAACTAAGATGATCCTATGCAGCACATGCTCTTAATATGAGTTATAATTTAGCGAAATATATCAACAGTCAAAAGTTGAAAATTAACGTTAAATTTTAAAATATGAATGACATTAAACTAGGATAATCCTATGCAGCAACGCACACAATAGGATTCATAGTTTAGCCAAATATATCAACAATCAAAAGTTGATTATCATTTTTATCAAGGAGATTTTAACAAAAAAAAAAAAAAAAAAAAAAAATACAGACATTTAACCCAAATTAAATCTATATTTATATGTGTAAAATTGATTTAACTAAATAGTAAGGATATCCATAAACTTGTGCAATTTGAAGGATATGTTTTAAATTTTGATTTTTAAAGTTATTTGAACAAAGATTATTAATTCTATGTGCAAAATTTAGTAAAATATTTACAAATACTGATTTATGTATACATGACAAATAGTTAGTAAATATATATACAGTACGTGTAAAAACTTTCAGGACAGCAAAATATGTTTACGTTTTTGATGAATTTCAAAGCAGATGAATAAACGTTTAATATAATGTGTATCATAAAGAAAGTTGAAAAGCTAATAAAAAAGTCATCAAAATTTATCTGTAAGTATTTTATTACGAAAATAAAGTAATTATGCAAAAAAACACTATTTCTGCTTGTGTAAAAACTTTAAGGGCAGCAAAATAAAAACAATACAATAATGAAGAAACAAATACTGTATATGTTGTGCACCCACCATTGCTTTTAATGACCGCAAATATTCTATCTTTAATGGACATTATTAACTTTTAGCACAGTTTGGAACTAGTTTTGTACCATATTCATCTATCTTCTATCGTAGATCTATGTTCTGAATCTGAGGCAAAATGCCTTACATTTTGGTAAACCCATCTTTCTACATCTCTCCGCAAATTCTCGATAGGGTTTAGATCAGGACTTCTGGGTGTCCATTACAAAACTTCCATATTTTTCTTCTGGAACCAGAGTTTTGTCCTACGGCTTGTGTGGATACGCACATTATCTTGCTGATAAATCTATTTTTCCCCTATTGTAATGTTGCAACTGGTAAAAGATGGTGAGAAAGAGTTTTTAGATATGATTTGGATTAACTTTTCTTGAAATAAATGTAAATGAGCCCACGCTGTTAAACGAAAAACAGCCTCATGTCATGATGGATCCGCCACCTAATTGACGTTTAGAGAAAATTTAATTTCTTTTTCTTTTCTAAAATCATGCCAAAAATACTTCCAGCTATCAGAACCATCTTAGTTCCAAATCTTTTCACCGGAGAAAATAACCTGCAACCTTTTTGTCGTCCCAAATCATCAATTGTCTTGCGCACTGTAAACACTGGGTTTTGTATCTAGTTAGTAAAGAGGGTTTACACAATTTTGCTATGTAATGGAAATTCCCTGATCGAATAATTGTATTGCAGATTGTTTTCTTGCATACATTGAACTCAGTCATTCATAAAATTGTTTTACTTGAGTATTTTCCAGTTGATACTAATTTTAAAAATCTCCTTTCATCTCTGGGGGACAAGGCTTTTGGTCTTTTTCCAGCGATTTTATTTCATACCTTAAATAAACCTTTTAACCTTAAAAAATTATTATGACGGTTTTAAGTCTCCCTACCTTTTTTGCAATAGACCGACAAATCATTCATGACAATGAAAAAAATTCAACAGTACCTTTTACATATTCAGTCAGTTTACTTGCCTTTGGCATCATTATAAAATTAAAAAATCTCATAAAAGAAAACGTCATTAAAATCACTATACATCACAAGTTTTTAACATGCAAATCAATAATAATTATATGTAACATTTTTACAAAAAATAGTGGTGTCCTTACTAAGTTTTTACACAGGCTAAAATAGCGTTTTTTTGCATAATTTTTACTTTTTCGCAATAAAAAGCTCACAGATACATTTTGTTGACTTTTATATTAGTATTTTGACTTTATGATCAACATTAAATTCTCATTTCAATAATATCATTTTATATTTATCGAAATTTTCACAATTTTTTGCTGTCGTTAAAGTTTTTACGCGCACTGTATACAATCAATGGCAACTCGCAGCTAAAATTGTTGTGAGTGCTGCTTCAGATAATATTTGACTACTTTTTTTAAGTTTTGCACACACACACACACATATATATATAAATACAGGGTGTATCTGAAATGCTCCAACAAACTTAGAGGGATGATAGTACTCATGAAGACGAACAAAAAATGCAATGGAACATGGGGTCGCAAATGACGTTTAACCCTTTCAGGGGCAGTGGTATGTTTAGGAAACCACTTAATTTTAATTCCATAACGCCACAATGGCACCAGAATTTTGCTAAAATCTTTTCCATTTAATATGTATGTGAAATATAGCCTTTTCTTATTTGCAAACAAATTTTTTTGTATATTCCGGTGTCAGGCATTTATTTCAACATTTTAGTACTAAAAGTACTTTGCCCCTGAAAGGCTTAAATGATGAAAATCGAGAAAATGCGTCTGGAAATGGACAAACTGAGACAAGAAAGAAGGTACAACACAGCTCGTGATGGCCAGAGAAAACAAATATTTTACAACAATTGTTCAAAGTGTCGACCGCGGACATTATTATACATAGCGTGTCCGCCAGTCGCTACTCCGTAGATGTACTCTGTGTAATAATGTCCGCGGTGACACTTTCAACAATTGTTGTAAAATATTTGTTTTCTCTGGACATCACGAGCTGTGTTGTATACCTATTCTGTGCAATAAACAATTTTCTGGAGTGTTTCTTTCTTGTCTCAGTTTGTCCATTTCCAGACGCATTTTCTCGATTTTCATCCTTTAAGCATTTAAGGGGCAAAGTACTTTTAGTACTAAAATGTTGAAATAAATGACTGGCACCGGAATTTACAAAAAAATTTATTTGTAAATAAGAAAAAGACTATATTTCACATACATATTAAATGGAAAAGATTTTAGCAAAATTATGATGCCATTGTGGCGTTTTGGAATTAAAATTAAGTGGTTTCGTAAACATACCACTGCCCCTGAAAGGGTTAAACGTCATTTGCGACCCCATGTTCCATTGCATTTTTTGTTCGTCTTCATGAGTACTATCATCCCTCTAAGTTTGTTGAAGCATTTCAGATACACCCTGTATATATATATATATATTGTCTACAATTTCAGCTTTTACTTATAATTATCTGGGCATGCGCAGCAGCGTATTACTGCTTATTTTACTGTTTATTACTGTTAATTTTACGGTATAATACTGGCAGCTGGGGTGCCAGTATTATACTGTAAAATCAGCATTTTTTTTTTTTTTTTTTTTTTTTTCCTTTGCGGTGTGATCGGGTAGTTTCAGTGAAGCGGTCCATTTCTTACAGTGTAAATTGTATTACTGCCAACCGATGTGTTAAATAAATTTTATAACAAGTTTTTTCATGGTACTTTTAAGTATCGTAGGAGCATAATGAAGGTGAATTCCAAGTCGTTTCTGACGCTTTTAAAGTAGTGCGAATGTGGTAAACCAAACCGGAATAAGGGGAAAGTAAAGCCTGAACTTTAAAACCTGAATCCTTCAGATGAATCAGTTCATGCACCATCAGTTAGGTAAGTTTATCATTCGTAATAATTCAAGATTGAATAGCTGCGAAAAATTTCCCAATTCGAAGAACTCAATCTTTTATGGCGACTGCATAAACATAATGAGAAAAATGCACTCGCTTTTCAACCAATTGACGGTGTAAGCTAACTTTTAGTGAATTGGATATGTTTTTTATAAAGTTTTCAAGTACCTTCGAGGCTTTTTCCCGAAAATTTCGATATTTAAACTTCCCTTTACGAATTCATTTTCAGAAAATAATAGAAATTCTTCTTCCGTAATGATGTCTGCCAAGTTTATTTCCTGCTTACATTGTTCCTTATATTTTAATCATTTTATCTTCCACATTTTGTTAAAATGAATAATTTTCCGTTTAGAACTTTATTTACATTTTTCAAAAACACAAACATATTACATCTGGATGCTTAATTAACACGTTAAATTTGATAAAATTTAAAATATTTCATAAAATACTAAAATACATTTTAAATAAATAAAAAATAGACGTTTCGGATTTAATTTTGAATACCTCATCAGTATACAACATTACAGGCACACAAACAATCACAAAGAGAACCGAAGTCAATCAGTTAAAGTTATAATCAGAGTAAAACAGTATACTCATGTGGAATCGGGGCGCTGCTTTGTTCATAGGCGATTCCGCAAATTTTGTGAACAACCCCTCTAGAAAAATACGGCTATTGTAAATGTTGCAATTTGCAAAATTTGGAGTATGATCATGCTCTAATGCATGTACAACAATTTTCAAGTTAAGATTTACCTGTCTTAAATGAGTGTTTATGCTCCTTTAATTTAATTTTAAGGAGTACGGCAAGTCTCACTAATATACACTGCTGTCCAAAAATTAAGGGCAGTGACCGGACGCTTTCGCTTTTTACAAGGTTTGTCAAACATATACTGAAATTCTTGACAAATTGTCCTTGCACTTCGAAGATGTAAAGCATATGTTTGACTTCAAGAACAGTAGACACAGTATACTGCATTTAAAAGATTAATATATTGAATATTTGATGAGATAAGGACATTTATATGAAATAATTTTTAACTGCGCATGTGCGAGCTACACCAAAGGATTTTTTTTTTTTTTTCATGATTTGGTACTCAATTCTATAGAGTACCGCATATAAAAAGACCAGTCAAATATCATGAAAACTCAGAAATATATCGGCAATAGAGTGAGCTAATTGACAAATTGGGAGGAAAATCCAATTGGATGATAAGGATTCCCCGCCCCCCAATTTGTCAATTAGCTCACTGTATTGCTGATATATTTCTGAGTTTTCACGATTTTGACTGGTCTTTTTATATGAGTTGACTACCAAATATATTTGATTCTATAGAATTGACTACCAAATCACGAAAAAAAAAAAAAAAAAAAAAAAAAAAAAAAAATCCTCCGTATAGTTTGTGCATGCGCAGCTAAAAATTATTTCATACAAATGCCTGTATTTCACCAAATATTCAATACATTAATATTTTAATTGCAGTATACTGTTTCTTCTGTTCTTGAAGTCATAGGCGTAGAGTTGTGTGGGCTCGTGGGGCTCGAGCCCCAGCATTAATTCTAAAATGGACATTTTTTTTCAATTGTTATAAGGATATATATATATATACACACACACATATATATATATATATACATTATATATACATATATATATATATACATATATATATATATATACATATATATATATATATAACCACACACACACACAAGATTTGCTCATATTAGAATATATGATAACATTATTAAAATGAACCGCAAATGATTTTCACCCGTAGGCCACAATTTATGGAATCATTTTGTATGTCCCTGTAAACGAACTATAACTTATACCTATTCTATACTCCTGAGAAAGTATGTTGTAGTTCATATCAATGATGTCTATCAATCTCATTACGTTTGAAATATCGTAACATCAATAAAATGCACTGCAAACGATTTCCCCCCCTCGATTGTAATGCGTAGTGGAATTATTTTATGCTTTTATGTGCCTCTGTAAGCGAACTACAAACGCTACACACTTCATTTTCAGTACCGTAGTAAACCTCAATAACATACAAAAATTCCATGGTAATCTGAGTATATTTACGAGAGATAGAGAATGGACAGACAGGCGGCAGACAGACAAACTGAATTCATAAACACTTTTCAACTGTGTTGAAAAATGTTGTGAAAAGAGAGAGAGAGAACACTCTATACATTTAAATCGTCAAATTGTCGTATAGGAAAACAAAAATAGCTATTCGATAGAGAATTATTCTTTCTTTAAATTTATACTGAAAAAAAAATTAACTTAGAGGAACGTCTCCATCTTGAAATTGCAACAATGTTTGAAACTCTCAACACGAATACCTAATTTTGACATCATATTTAAATTTCTGATAAATTTTACCTTCGGATACCATGTAAAAAGTTTTTTCGGTGAAGAAGTTTACACGAGTTATGCAGATGTCACATTTTGAACGCTTAATGTTTAATTCATTTTTAATATATTAAAAAAAAAATTGCAATGAGGGTAAATTTTTAAGTATAACTGGAACACTACTTGATGGAATGAGCTGAAATTTTGTTTTCGCATATTTGAAGCTTCTAGAAATTATTAAGACTTATTTCATGTTACATAAAATATGAAATTAATATTCGAAAAAAAATATGCATTGTAACGTAATTTTTTAAAAACAGAAATCGATTTTCTTTTCATCAGATTTTCACAAATGGATCTTTAAAAAAAAAAAAAAAAAGATTTTTTGACACTTGAAAAGTGTCTGGCCTTAAATGAAAATGTTTTATTTAGCTCATTTGAAGACATAACCATTATAATTTAAAGTAACGTGTACTTACTTGTTTATAATGGATGCGTATATTCCTTGATATAGGTTATTATTATTATTATTATTATTATTATTATTATTATTATTATTATTATTATTATTAAATTCCAAAATTGAGAAAACTTCAGAGATCTTATGATACTTCTATACATTATTTTTCTATCATATATATTGTATTATTATTTTTTTCAACTACTTAAAAACTACAAAAATTAATATATTTTAACCCCACTTTACAACTTTTTATAGTTTCGAAATCTAAGTTGATGACAATATTACTTTCACTTTTTTAACATTTTTAACTACGTTATTTTTCTTTACAATAATAATAAAAAAAAAAAATCCCCGTTTTTTCTACTTCAAATTCATTGTAAAATCTTATTTCACACATAACTGCTAACTTTATTCATCAACGCCTGTAAAACTATTTTTTTAATCACTGCACTGTCTGTGATGAGAAAACATCTTTCCCCTTTTCTAGAATGAGAATTTGATAAAGATGAGGAAGTCGTTGAATTAAAAATAAAAGGGGGTGGGGGAGGTCTTATGTTCATTTAAACTGCTTTATAAATGTTTTTAAAAAAATACCTTAACTGCAATTTTTCAAAAGACGAACTCGAATAAAAAAACTTCATGAAACCACAATAAATTTAACCCTACTTTACTAAAACTTTAAACAGAAATTAATTGAATTACAACACCTGTTTTCCTCTGTACAGAATTCCCGAAATAATTTCTCCGATAATCTATAAAATACATATTAGTACGTGTCCTATTTAGAATGTTTAAAAAGAAATCATCGAAAAATAAAAATACAGTCTTGAAAAGAATGAGGCTATGTGAAATTCATTGTATTGATCAGTAGACGACTTTATATAGTATTGTAATTTTAAGTTGCTTTTATATAGTATTTACAACAGTGCTATTAATTACCGGCATTGTCCTCTAAATTTAAGGATAATTTATGAGGAACATGTATATTTAGTGGATTTTAGGTAGATTTCGTAAGAAATACTAACTATTACATTGTCCCCTAAGTTGGAATTTTTGAAAAATTTTTGCCGATCTATGCCGATCATGACTCCCAAATCCCAAAACCACCCCCAGTTCAAAACTTCATCTATCTATCTATCTATCTATCTATCTATCTATCTATCTATCTATCTATGTCACTTTTTTATGGACACGATAACTGCAATAATTCTGCACAGATCTCTTCAAAACTGATACATAAAATCAAGGGGCATAAAATCTCGGTCAAGTCCGTTAATGGGCAAAATCGAACCAAGGGGGAGAGGGTGGGGGGGGGGGGCTTTTTGTGAAAACAGAAAAAACCCCATAATTTCTTAATTGTGATACATATCGAATCCGTTTAAAGTTATTATTACTTCTAGGAAAAGTGTCGAAAATGTATGTATGACAGATTTTAGATATAATTAAAAATGGCTCCAGGGGGGGGGAGGGGGTGCTTTAGAAGAAAAAAATTCATAACTTCGTCAATTCCCAAGATATCAAATCCGCTTAAATTTGTTGCAAATCTCCTTAAAATTATCTACAACTTTTATATCGACAAGTTTTTTATAGGACCAACTCTTACGGCAAAAAAAATTAAAAACAAAAAAATCTCTGCTGACTCCGCCTTCAAGCAGACGTGAAAACAGAAAAAACCCATAACTTCTTAATTTTTATACATATCGAATCCGTTTAAAGTTATTATTACTTCTAGGAAAAGGTCCAAAAATTTATGTATGACAGATTTTTGATTTCATTAAAACTGCCCCCAAGGAGGGGGGGATAGGAGTTTCAGAAGAAAAAAAATCATAACGTCAATTCCCAAGATATCAAATCCGCTTGAATTTATTATAAATCTTCTTAATATTATCTACAATTTTTATATTGACAAGTTTTTTATAGAACCTACTCTTACGGTAAAAAAAAAATAAAAACAAAAAAATCCCTGCTGGCTCCATCTACAGCCAGAGGTATATTTCGAAGTGGGTGGTCCCAACTGCCACATCATGGCAAATAGGTCTTTCTTCTGCACTTCCCAATAAACAGATGCCCCACGGTCTGCGTCTTCGAAATCTATTTGTGCCTGTAGGCCGAGCCGTCAGGGATTTTTTTTTTTTTTTCTTTTTCTTTTTTTTTTTTTTTTTTTTTTTTTTTTTTTTTATAGTTTGCAATAAGAGTGAGTAAACGTTTTCGATTACAATTTGGGAGGGTTCAATTAAATAAAAAATTTATTTTACAGATAAAATTTTTAAGAAATTGGGTGTACTAAGTCTATAAGGGGCAGTAATTTTAGTACATCAAAACTAATCTTAATAATTTTTTTAATAAAACATTAAATATTTATTGAATAAAACCTATTCTTATAAAATCGAATGCAAATAGACCAGGGGGAAGCATCTCTATAGAAATATTTGCATTAGAGACATCTTACGATAGTCACAGTACAAAAGTCTTTTTTTAACTAGATATTGTAAAATATATTTTTTAAATGTATTTTTCAGTCAATAAGGGGTCTTTAAAAACTGAATCCCAATTACTAACTTCTAAAGAACTTGTTAGTCATTGATTTATCGATGAAAAATAAAGGTGAAATGTATATGAATAATGTTTTTTTAACTGAAAAGCTATTAGCAAAAATAGTTAAAAATAAGTTGTCTGTCTGAAATCATTTATAAAAATGATAAACACGTTTCACCAGGGTGGGGTTCTAGCAGTTGGGAAGAACGTAACAGTTTTTGACTCAGATAAAAGTTTTCAAGGTTGCCTTTTAAAAATAAATATGTTTTTCTATAATTGTAAAAATTTTTTATTTCCAAGTTAAATAATAATAATTTTAGCAATTCCTCTGTAAACTCTGTCAGGTTCATGTCATGAATTGTTTTTCTCAAAAACATTTAATTCAGGGTTTAATTTCCAAAGTTATTCTAAATCAATCAAACCGACATGCTATCTGCTTGTAAATAAATGCACGTAGCACTTAAATTGTAGAACTGAATTACCCTTTTATACTACGATTTTTTTCTTTTTTTTTTCTTGCTTTCTTTTTCTTCTTCTTCTTCTCTAACGTATAAAAGCTTGAGAAGGGTTAATAAAATAACATTCTATAGATTTGAAAGCTTTATTAGAAATATCAGCCTGAACATCTAAACACTTTTAGAAATTTTTACTTTATGAATAATTTAATGCAAGTTTTTAATTATTAAGTATATCAACAAATTTACAAATATTTATTTATTCGAAAAAATATATTTGTCCCTGAAATTTTTCATGGATATTTCAGTTTGTAATCCTTTCTTCTGAATGGTACTTGTTTATTATTGACAAAAGAATGAAACTATTTCGTAAATCTTTTTTATTTAAAGAGCATAAATAAACATCAAAACCATATATCATGTTTCATAAATATTGATACGTCGCAAATTCCCAACTTCAGCCTTTTAATTGGCGACTTCATTTAGCCTTGGCGAAAATATTCAATTTCTAGTAACCCTCCTGCCATTCCTGATGGGAAAAGCGGCGTGTAGCGTTAGCGGAGAGAACCAGCCTATAAGAGACAGTAATTGTATTCTCCGTGGAGTCTTTTCCCTGATACATTTTTCTCTTTTCTCCGCATACACTCATCTCTCCCATTTAAAAATATAGATTTTATTTTATTTCGATCCTCATCTTTATTAGATAAAAACCTTTCCGCTAAACGTCATAGAAAGTGTGTTTGCTAACAGAAAAAATCGAAGATGAATCTGTGTATTAACGTGTGAGGGTGTCAAATTGTGAGTTTCAAGACTCCGCTGTTTATCCGTTTCCTGTGTGGATTTGAACGTTTTTAAAAGTGCTTAAAAATGCAGCCAGATCCATCAGAATGTAGCATCAAGGTGGTCTGCCGGTTCAGGCCCTTAAATTCAGCAGAGGAAAAAGCTGGAAGTAAATTTATAGCCAAGTTCCCTTCTGGGAGCGAGGATTGCGTCTCTCTTGGGGTAAGTTAAAAAAAAATTTGAGAACAAAAAATGCATAATTTAAAATAAATTGATTTAATTTTATTAATTACATTTAAAAAAATTAAGAAAAAATTATGAATAATTTGCTCATTAAAAAGTCCATATGCTTCATTTGTATCCATGTCTTATTCTTGAGGAATTTTAAAGAAAATGTATGTGTTGTAATATTTTGATTTTCTTTCCCATTCGTGGAAAAAAAAATTACATTTATAATGTGGAAAAATATTAAAAGAATTATCGCAAACCATCATAATAAAATTTTCTTATTATTGTGACAATTCTATCGGGAAAATATTTTTACATTCATAATATGAAAAAAATATTAAAAGGATTACAAGAAAATCATTATAATAAAATTGCCTAATTAATGTCGATTCTATCACTAAAAATATTAATATTTACAAAATAATTGTCCTTGGATTATATATATATATATATATATATATATATATATATATATATATATATATATATATATATACTAAAAGTCTTAATTTTATGTAAATATTTATGCGTTTTTAATATATAGCCTGGAAACTCACAGCATGGAGTTTATTTTGAAATTGACAGACTCAAATATTATCACTTTTTTTTCATGTAACATTTACAAAACACTGACAAAATCACTTAAAGTAACAAACATTTTATCAGGAATTATCCAAAGATTTGCTTAAACATAATCTCAGTGTTAAAATATCTTATATGTTGTTTCTTTTTCAAACATCTATATTTTTAAAATAGATTTAATAAAAAAATTAATATGACTACTTTAAAAGTTGGAAAATATATTTTTTTGTTAAGTTGCAGTACTATTCTTTTTCTTGTGGTTTTAGTTTTATTCAATATCAAAATCTTGCACGTAAAAAGCTTAAATTGAAATTAAAGTAAAAAAAAAAAGTCATAAGTTAATGAAAGTAGAATGTCTAATTTTAATAAAATTAGACAAAACCGATTACAGTTAATTATTATGGGTTTAATTAAAATATTTTTAAAATTACAACCAGTTTCAAAATATTATAAAAATTCAGCTCCTCAACATTTCTTTGTTGTACATCGGGGAATACTTTAACATTTATCTGCTTAGTGATAAAAGTGACGAAGGTAGTAATGGAGATTGTCAATATTTTAAAATATTTTAAAATTTCAGACTAGAAAAACCAACATTGTTTATGATGATGAAATGTACTTTTAAAAATACTTACGTGCAGAATAACTGTTTCATTTTTTATTGTTATTATTTCAGTCGAAAATTGGAATTAATGCTAAAACTAATTCCTAAAGCAATACAGTGATATAACTTTTTAATAGATGATCTGTTTTACATTCGAAATAGATAAATACATTTTCTTTTCATTAAAAAAAAAAAAAAAAAACTGTCAGTGATTTATGATCTATTTTTATGCAATTTAATATTATATATACAGGCTTAGTGACATTTCTTATGCTATGGTCAACGCCTATTAAAGATCTATTTTTCGGATTACATTGTTATTCCTGGGTAGCGAATAAACATGCTAGAAAAATGTAAACTTTTAAATTATAGCAATCGTGAATCAAAAACTGAAGAATTTAGAAACAGATAAAAAATTCTGTTTTGCACAAAATTAATTTTAAAATACAGTGACATAATTATATATATATATATATATATATATATATATATATATATATATAAGAAAGATTTATATAAAAAAAAAGATAAGACATTTTTCAATTAAAGCGCTTTAAAACATTTTTGTTTTCTAACAGCGTGTCAAAATCTCACATAAATATTAACAATATGTTCCATGATCTAAATTTAAAATCGACTGCTTGTTTGCAAGCCTTGAAACAAGATTTATTTTGTTCGAGAGTTCACATTGGCGCAGTTCCTTAATAAGAAGCCTTTTATCGATCAGTTGTGCATGTGTGTTGCATTTCTGCAGCTATAAAACAGGTGCAGTTTAAAACCGTGCCATTAGTTTCTCATTATATCTAGTAGTCATTGGCAAAATGTATCATTTGAAAAAAAATATATATATTTGATCAAACCAACTTAATCAATATTGAAATTTTTTCATGAAAAGAATTTGACGTATGCACGTTATATATTCAAAGATGGCCGTTTCTTATGATCTTTACATCTACCGTAGTTTCTATAGAAACAGAGATGGTTGTCCTTTGAATATCCTCGTGTGTTTCTTATAATCACTGTTTTCTCAAAACTGTGGAATCGTTTTATGGTCGGTCTTTGAATAATTTAGCATAGTAGATTATAAAGTTTTTTTTTTTTTTTTTTTAAACTGCCCCTCCCTCTTTTTTAAGGTTTAGCGAAAATAATACATAGAAATAAATATGTACGTTAAAATGTTAAATTTCATGTGTTTTAATAATGAAATAAAATACACTGAATGAGCGATTTAATTATTAATTAGATTATTTAGTAAAATTCTAAGCTAAAAATTATCGTGTACCGCACAAGAAGCTTTCCAAACAATAAGTTCTTAGTTTAATAACAGGCCTCCTCTTTAATAAAAGTGTATATATATGTATGCATGATTTTAATTTTAAATGTTACAATAGCATAAATATTTAGTCGTCTTAATAAATGGCTATATCGCTTCGATTTGATTTTAATAAATTTTTTGTTACTTACTCAAACAAACAAATAGCATGATATGATTACAATACTTCACACTTATTAATATCATAAAATCTTCATAAAAATACGTAATAATTCACCTAGAATTGTAATTGAAATCCTTTATTTGACAAACCGGATTTCTAACCTTCATATTGTGATACAAAACTTTCGACTAATCATTTCTCTCGTTTTCTATTTTAACTCCCCCTTTTCAGGAGCCTTATAAAAAATCTTGCAATGTCACGTAGCTATTAATTAAATCCTCGAATTTGAATTGTTGTGGATATGGATGCATAGATGGGTATTACTTATTATTTCAATCCCACATACATAAACAAAATTAAAAAAAAAAAAAAAATACTTAAAATAAATAGTTTAAAGTTGCTGTCATTTTGATTTAATTGTAGTAAAAATATAATTAATATCTAATTCATTAACAAAATTTATATCTGTTATATTCATCTTGTCTTTTTATCGTTCTAAATGTATATATTTACCATTTTTCGTGCGACACAATAACGGTACGCTATGCATCAAGCGCCATTTTTCCCTTTAAAAGACTGGTTCTCAATTCCAAACTGGCTACTTTCTGACAATTTTTAATTCATTTTTGTTCTCAAAAATATCAAATTGGTAGGTTCTCTTATTAAAAAGCTATGTAATCGAACTGTTTTTTTTTTTTCGTTTTTCGTTAAAGACAAAGGATTTTTCAGAAAATGCTGTCAAAGTTAGCGCGTTGCACCGAATTTCCAGACGCAACAGCGCAGTAAAAAAACTGCCTTCTTGGGACAAAAATTGCTCATAACTCAAGATGCAACTCATTCATTGGAAAATGAAATAAACTATTCGATTACAAATCATTTCAATAATCCTACCAGCAAGTATAATATTTTTATGTTTTAAAATGTGTTAGAAAATAGGTCAAAAAGTTGATTGAATTTTTTTTTTTTTTTTTTTTTTTTTTTTTTTTTTTTTTTTTTTTAGAACCATTTTAAAAGCCTTCATGTACAAGAGAATTTTCGGATACTAAAAATGTGTTTTACAAAAGTAAAATGTAGAGGTAGGGAGTTTCTTTTTTTTTTAAGATTTTTTTTTAAATCCATTATAAATTCAGTGATTTGGTTATGGAGCCTTCTGCATTCCCCTTATAGGCGGCTCTCTATGTATACCTATGCATTAGCTTAGTATGCATTCAAAAATTAACTTTATCTATGCCTTAAAAGTATTGTTGATAAACTTTTAATTATTTTAGAATAATTGCGGTTTATATCTACTTTTTTTTTTGCTCTTAAGTCATCAAGGCGTGAATCAGTAAGCCGATTTTTAGATACTTCTTATTTTGTTTTCGAACAGAATGATTAACTAACATGTTTTTCTTCAAGTTGTTTAGATATATAAATACAAAAATATGAATCGCAGGGTTATAAATAGATAATGAATGCCTAGGTAAAATAAATAGGTAATACCTACTTCTATTATATGCACCGCTTGCAGTTTCGGATCACTGAACTACATACAGAAACGGAGCAGAGCACTGCCTTCTTGAGATAGTACAGCCACGGTAATGAAGAAAGACTTATGTGTCATCATCTGCGAAGTCTGCACACGC
The DNA here is from genome assembly GCA_963931845.1 of Maratus michaelseni. Classification (NCBI taxonomy): domain Eukaryota; kingdom Metazoa; phylum Arthropoda; class Arachnida; order Araneae; family Salticidae; genus Maratus; species Maratus michaelseni. Next base: position 315,934,527 of record OZ007587.1, on the reverse strand, counting down.
CTTTTAAACAATTGTAACAGACATTTAAAAAATTTGGAATCCATATTGAACTGCTGCATTATTTTTAAACAGTATAAGTATACATCCTTTACAAATTATACGAGTAGTTTTAGCATATCAAATGAACCTTTTAGCTGCTGTGAAAAAAAATTGTTGCACAGATGTTGTGAGCGCTCTCTGAGACCGCTTGATCGAAGGATGAATAAAAGGCTCGATTAACTTATAAGATACCGTTTTATGCACTAAACTTTATGTACAAGACTATTATAATTAAAATTCACCTATTTATAATTCTCTAGAGATAGCACTTGGGCACAAAAGGAAACAAAAAATCACTCGGATTTATAGTTAAAAACTGAAAATTACATATTAAACTGTGAGAATTAAAACAGCGGTCTCAAGGGTTGCACATGGATTTAACCAACCACACACGGAAGCTCAAATGATCAGCCGCAGGTCGTAAACTAAGTAGGGTGGATTTATGTTTAATTTATACCGATAATTGTTTTGTATTATAGTCCGGAGATTTAGATTAATTAGTAGCATTGGCTCTTCAAATCTCGCGTGTAACAGCTAGTCGTTAATAAACAAATTGATAAATATTAACAATGCAGAGTGAAATAATAATATATATATATATATATATATATATATATATATATATATATATATATATATAATTTTTAGAGTAATTTATGAGTTTTTCGCATAATTCCTTGTTTCTAATTTTTTACGCTTTTTCTGGTTAATAAGGGAAGTACAAATCAGCATTTCAATATTACTTACAACTGTAAAATATACCATTGCTTCGATTAGAAAGTGAGAATTTAAAAATTAATAATAATGAGTTAGCATCATTTCACTCCTTTTTTCTTTCTTTTTTTTTTTTTTTTTTTTTTGGGGGGGGGGGGGGATCCTAAAATGACCTCTGATAGAATGCTGTAATTTCTAATTAATAAATTACATTTCTATTTTTTTTCCATGGAGCTAACATGAAAAAAAAATCACGATAAAAGTATTTATAGTAAGTTAAAGAGTTGCAGCTTTTGGTTAACTGTAATTAGAACAGTATACAAACAAAGAGTTAATAACAGTATTATATAAACGAACACTTATTTTCATGTACAATGACATAGTTTACATATTTCTAAAAAATTCTGTGGATCACAATTTGCGATTATTTTTTAGATGCAGAACAAATCTTCTTGTTTTTTTCCCCTTACATAATGAGTTAGTTTTTCGTTTACGGCCTTGAGTTACCAGCTTTTGTGTCTTAGCTTAAAACCAATGTAAATTTTACTTTTAACACTCTATCATCGTTTACATATTTTGATAAATCATATCTTGGCCGCTACACTTTTAACAATGACTAATGTAAAATTCATGATCATTATACACATTGTTATCGGAGATTTAAGTAGGAAATCCATTACATCCCTTCTATATATATTCTATCTGGAATCAGTAATCTTCTTTACTTTAATTTGTTCTAGATATTTTTTCTTATTATTATTAACATTTAAATGGCGAAATTTTTGTGCGCAACTGACGTCATGGTGCCATTTTGTTCTTAGCTAATATTACTAATATTATAGCTTATTAAAAAAAAAAAAAAAAAAAAAGATTTTTTATAAAAACTATGTTGTCTTTACATGACTGTGTTTGTCTCAGTTGAATAAATCTGTAAATATAACCCTTATATATGTTATTATTTATATCTGAATCATAGTAATTGATGAATAAATTACGCGAGTAGAATAAGTATAAAAGTTAAATATATATATATATACAGGGCTCTCAAATGGTCTGCTATTTGAATACCGGTATTTTCTTAGAATTTTTTTTATTTTTAGAGTTTTCTTACAAATTTTGCAGAAAAAACAAACGGAATTTTTTTGGATAAATCAATAAATTGCAGTCATTAAGTTAGGTGCGATTTTCAAGCTAAACACTGTAAATTTATCTCCTTCGGAGGTAAATTTTTGCGGAAATGGTGTAGATACCTACCATGAAATTTTCTGTTTAAAAATATTGGTATTCAGTTGGCGAACCATTTGGGAGCCCTGTATATATACACTCTTTTATAAGCATTCGCTGTTTATCTTGAAAATCGCGCCTAATTTAAGGACTGCAATTCATTGATTTATCCAAAAAAATTTCCGTTACGATACATTAATTTGGCGTGGGGCCGAATCCTATTATGGAAAAATTCACCACTTTTTTTTACGCATGATAGAAAACGCGCATTAGTGAATTTAATAAAAAATATATATAGTTTTTGTTCTTTTTTTAAGATATGACTACAGGAAAGGGAAAAAAACGCATCTTTTAAACTACCTATTCTGGATTTGTAAATTGTTTTCTCGACTTATAATTATAATTTAATTGATATTAAACTGTTAATTGATGAAAGTGTGCTTTTTTAATTATTGCGCTCTTCATTTCTAAATTTGTATTTAATTTTCTACTTTTTAGTGTTTTAAAATATTGCATTGTTGCATTTTCACAGCCAGTTAATTTTTTTTTTTTTTTTTTTTTTTTTTGGCGAGTGTGGTTGGACTTATCATAAAGCCATTGTTGTTGTAACGCAACTCGTAATACAATTGTAACCATAAAGAATATTTGGCGATTGATCATCTGTGGCGGGCTAACGTAAAAATACTTTAAAATTAATTTATTAGCTTATAATTAAGTTCTTAAAATGTTAACATGTTGTATTGAAACATACCTTTGTACATATTTTTTATAATTCTATCGCATCAGCAAATAAGTTACAAATCGATTCCAAAATTCCACCTTTACGTACAAAAACCAAGTTGAATTAAATAAAAGAGTGTAAAAAATACGTGGGAACATAATGGCACCACAGCAACAGTTGAGGGTTAATACATTAGGAAAATAATAAAAAGAAAAGTGCCCAGTTAAACTGATGGCATTGAGCTCACAGGCTATTCACACTCCCTGTATGTAATATACTCGTATTTCAAAGAGTAATGCCCTAAAAATAAAGAAATCGATAATAAATTAAGGGGGGAGATTACCCCCCCCCCCTGTTCCCCCCTTTATACTTAACCAGTGAACCCCCAAAACTAACCAAGGAAGCGCCTTATCACAATGAACCTCTATACAAAATTTGAAGCAAATCAGATAATTCTGAATGAAAAGCCGATTTATCTAACTTAAGGGGGGGGTAATCAGCCCCCCGTTCCCCCCTTTATAGTTAACCAATTAACCCCCAAACTAATCAGGGAAGTGCCTTATCACAATGAACTTATATACAAAATTTGAAGTAAATAGGATAATTCTGCATGAAAAACCCATTTATCTAAATTAAAGGGGGGAATTAGCCCCATTCCCCCCTTTATACTTAACCAATGAAACCCCAAAACTAATCAGGGAAGCGCCTTATCACAATGAACTTATAAACAAAATTTGAAGCAAAACGGATATTTCTATCAAGAGTTATCGCGTTACGTACATACATACATACAGAACGGGCGGGCACATTAGCTCTCAGGCATTGATAGCCTGTGAGCTAAAAAAGTAAATTGTATAACTGATCTCATCTTTTTTTTAAACATCTGTTTATTAAATGCTTTTAATTTCAATTTATCGTGTTTAAATCTTGTAACATTACATTTTTTACGTTGTCTGTGTTAATTTGCTTCAAATATCGAACTTTGCTTCATATGGATGAGTACATTATTTTATTGACAAAATAATATTGAGTTGTTTGTTTGTCTACCTTCTATCCAATCCTCCTATCCGGAATTAAAATAAATAAAAAGAAAACTGCCCAGTTAAACTGAGGGCATTGAGCTCACAGGCTATTCACACTAACTGTATATTATAATCTTATTTCAAAGAATAATGCCCTTCAAAAAAGAAAGAGATCGACAATATATTAAGAGGGGGGGGGGGTCATCCCCCTCATAGTTAACTAATGAAACCCTTAAACTAATCAGGGAAGTCTCTAATTACAATGAATATATATACAAAATTTGAAGAAAATCGAATCATTCTGCATGAAAAACCCATTTATCTAAATTAAGGGGGGATTAACCCCCCCCTTTCCCCCTTTATACTTAACCAATGAACCCCCAAAACGCTTCAGAGAAGCGCATTATCACAATGAAACTATATACAAAATTTGAAGAAAATCGGATAATTCTGCATGAAAAACTCATTTATCTAAATTAGGGGGAGTATCCCCCCTTTCCCCCTTTATACTTAACCAATGAACCCCCAAAACTATTGACAGAAGCGCATTATCAAAATGAACCTATATACAAAATTTGAAGAAAATGGGATAATTCTGCATGAAAAACCTATTTATCTAAATTATGGGGAGTTAGCCCCCCGTTTCCCTCCTTTATGCTTAACCAATGAACCTCCAAAACTAATCAGGGAAGCGCCTTATCACAAGGTACCTATAAACAAAATTTAAAGTAAAACGGTTAGTTCTATCAAGAGTTATCGCGTTACGTACATACATACGTACGTACATACAGAACCGGCGGGCACATAAGCTCTCAGGCTTTGATAGCCTGTGAGCTAATAAAAATGCCTCCAAAATAAATAAATAAATAGAGCTCAAATCTGTGCAAAATTTTAAGGCTGTGGATGTGTTCTTTATGACACATCCTATTAGAAGTATTAGTTATATTCGGAAAAGTTTATTTATTTATTTTTCCTCAGCGTCTCTTTAAAAAATTCTAATTTATATAAATAAATATATATATATATATCTAGCAATTGTTTCAAACCTTGTAGAATTTTACTGGGTTATTCAAGTTCACTTAACTTATTGAAAATAATTATTCTGATTGGTATAATTTGTACAATTATTAGCAATTAATTTTTTTAAGGGAGTTATAAATAGTGAAATCTTAAAAAGTAAAAATATATCGATATAAATATAAATTAACTGATTTTGTTTTAATAACAGTGCACGAAAAAAAGTACTTTTTTCTTATATACCACGACACTTATACTTTATTTAATAAAGTCATTCGATACTCATGTATATTTCAGCATCTACGCAACATTAACTGATACACCTGTCTAAATGTGTCGAAAAAACTCACAAGTAAAATATATAAATGAACATAATTGAACAACTATTATACATTGAAGCGAGTAAAAATATTTGCGTCGAAATTATTTCATGTGTCCGCGGGCATCCCACAGTTTCGTTTAGCAGATATAAATTATCTATATTACGACTAGCTGATTTCTTTTTCTTTTCGTATATTAGTTATTTAAGCATTAAGATTTATTGTATCAATTATACGAAGTCATAAGGTATTAAATTCTGTATGAAATATTTTGATAGTGCAATTAGATTTGAGAAAATGGATTTTAGCTTTATCGGATATCTAAATAATTTTAGAGTGACGGATATATTTTGTAAAATTAATGTTTTTTATTTACTTTGAATGGACAGTAATATTGAAATTCAGGAAAAAAAACTTTATAAAATTACATTATTTACCACAACCACCCCTCAAAAGTACATTTTTTTTTTTTTTACAGTTTTTTTCATCTACAACTAATTAGTCTTTCTAGACTAGACTACTTAGACTTAAATTAGTAAAGGTATTCTTTATGTTCTGTACAATATTAGAACACATTTATTGGCAAAAGAAACAAGCGACGAAATTCAAAATATAAGAAATGTAGAAAAGAAGGACAATAATACAAAATTCAGAAAAAGAACTTTGTAAAATTATTTTACTTACCACCACCACCACCCCTCAAAAGTAAATTTATTTTTAAACTGCTTATCTCATCTTGAATTTACTAGTCTTTCTGATATGCTTAAAACAGGAGAGGTATTGTCTTTATGTTCTGTACAATATTGGAAAACATTTACTGTTAAAAGAAATAACGTCAAAATTTAAAATACAAGAAATAAATAAATAAATAAATAATAATTTTTTTATTGTTAAAATCTGATACCCTTTACTTCCTTGGATATGAAGTTAAAAAAGACCATATTTGTAATAATCTATGAATTAATGAGCTACACACAGAAAATATTAAAACCCAATTTGGGTCGAAAGATTCTTAGATATGTGCCCAAATTGGGCCATGCCTGTTTTGGTTACCACTGTGTATCCATTTTGGGCACTCTTAAATACCCATTTTCAAAAAAATATTATTATTATTATTATTATTATTTTGGAAATGGGTATTTAACAGTGCCTAAAATGGATACACAGTGGTAACCAAAACTGGCATGACCCAATTTGGGCACATTCCTAAGAATCTTTCGACCCAAATTGGTTTTATTTTTTCCTGTGCACTTGCCTTTACGTTTCAAATATTTCGAAATTCACGTACAGCGAGTTATCCAAAGCCATTGATGCTGTTGCTTTTTCAGGTGCACACTAAGGTCACGGTTTTATATTGGTCGGTGAAGTAAATATTTTACATTGTAATCTGAATCTAAGATTTTTGTAAGGTTTGCATACAAGAAAGTATAGGAATACAATGTTTTTTATTAAGCACAGTAGGTATCCGGTTATAGTAATAGAAGAATTTAGGATTTACACTCGTTCGCATTTCAAATATTTTGAAAAAAAAAATATCATCAGAAATCGTATCTTAACTTTTGCGTGCTACATGACTTAAGGCATGGTTAAATTATTCAATTTCGTGCTCTACTTTTTTTACATTCAAAAGATTTAAATTAAAAAAATTCTTAATCTTATGACATCTTAATAGATTAAATAGAAAGTTTGAAGGTTATTCATAATCAATATGGAATGAATGCAGCACTCTCAATTAAAAATATTTCTTCAAAATCATGTAGAGATAAAAATTTTGAGTTTCATGTAGGGTTTTCGTTTTTACTATAACTTTGAAAAATGCAAGTCTGACGCGCTCTTAACACATACAGTTTGATGCACTTACCATTGAATATTTTATATCCGTTGGACTTGAAATGAGGCTTGAACTTTAAAATTGGTTAAATGAGGTATAATATAAAATTTACTTTTATGGCTAAATTATTCTAAACTAATGAAATAGATGATGATTTTGGATGTGTTTTAAGAATGGTGAGGAATTAAAATTGAATCGTTTTTAGAAAAATAATTTACTATAATTACAGAATTCATCAGAAAATAAATGTGAAATTTAAAATCACAGCTTTCCTTTAGAAAATGTATTCTGAATCTAACATAAATTTTAATACTCATCCTTGCAGTAACTAACTTATTATTAAAGTCTTGCTGCTTCTACAATTCTAATAATTTTTCAAAATGATATTTCATATTTTTTAATCAATGAAATTTTTTCCAAGAAAAATTTTAGTTGATATTTCAACAAAAGCTCCTATTAATATGAAATGAAAATTATTTAATGAAGACTCTCTATTAGTGACATTTTTCACATATTGAATATTACTTATTTATTGCATTAAATATTTAACTTGTTGGCGACTTTTAAAACTAAATTAAATTAAAATTAAATTACTTTTGATCTATCTTCCGTAGTACATTGTTTTTGTATCACATACATCACTTGATAATATTTTAATTGCAGAGGAAACTGGAGTCATAAAACAAATAATTTTCTAAAATTCAGTTAGTGCTGTTATTTTGATTTTTGTTCTTTTCCGGGCATCATTATTTTCCCTCAATTCAGCGAGTCTAAAGACATTTCTCTGTCGTTTTTACAAAATCAATATAAGATATGTCAATATATTCAGAGGGATTTTTCTAATTATCTCTAAATAAATGCATTCATCTTTAATGTTTTCATAGAAACTTGCATTAATGAGACTTGCTCTTCAGATAATGGTTTTCAGCATTTTGAAATAACTTTAAATATATTAATATGTTCTTTTTTTTTCTTTTTTTTTTTTTTTTAATTTTGTGTTTTTCTCATCAATTGCCATTTTTTAACTTTTTATTATTTAAATTGAAAATATGAGTAACAAAGGATAAAATTTTCTTTAAGCAACGCAGACTATATCCATTTGTATGCGATTATCTTGTAATATTTTAATTTGGAAAGTGTTAGCAATTGGCTGTTTTATCTTTTAACTACTGTCACAGAAATTGTCACATAGCTACTGTGAGCGGTCTCTGAGACCGCTGGATCGAGTGATGATTACAAGGCTCGATTACTTTTATAGAATGCTGTTTCTGTACTAAAGTTTCTGTGCAGTGATGTTATAATTAAAATTATCCTATTCAGAAGTCTGTAGCGATAGTAGTAGAGCTTACAACTAGTATTACTAACTGCTATTACTAACGTTTAGTAACACAAAATTTCTTTTGTATTTGTAGTTAATTTGAAAGTTACAACTAAAACTTCTAAAACTGAAAAAAGCAGCGGTCTGTGAGACAGCTGAAAGCAGTTAAAGATAAGAGTAATTTCTATCTTATTTAACCGTAACTATATTAAAGACATTTGCGTGATGAAAAATAGAATTATTATAGCTAGAAAACGTGCAATCTATTACGCGTTAATTATAGCAAAATTAGAAGAATTGTATCTTATTATACTGTATATTATATTGGATTTTAGAAAAAAAAAACATACGAATTGTATTAAATTTAAATTTCTTTCGGTAAAATATCTTTTTAGGAATTCGGAAATAAATTGACTAGAAAAATTGTATCATCTGTTTTAATCGGCCATTATTTTCTATACTACTGCTTATACTATATGAATCATGCTTTTCAATAATAATTAAATCTTTTTACTTCTATAATACTTTTTTCCGATGATGTTAAAAACTGTTCTGGGCTTGAAACATATAGAAATTTTCAACAGAATTTATTTAAAATTGCAGGATTAGATTATAAAACTATAACATGTCTTTGAAAAAAAATTGTAGCGTCTTTCAGTTAGTTTAACATTTATGAACATTGGATTTTTAGAGCAGATTTATGTTTCGTATTTATTAAATGTTTTACAGAAAATTAAAGTTATCGTAGTTAAGATAGTTCCATATATTCTAAAGAATACAGTAGAAAGGGGAAGGGAAGTAAAAAAATTCAAGTTAAACCTTTTTTCCATATAAATGTTAAGATGTTATGCATGTGTCTATCGGTCCAAAACTTTTCTAAAGAGACCACAGTGCGCAGAGCTAAAATATTTGGCAGGGAATTACTTGTATGTCTAAAATTATGTACCTCGAAGCCAGTTTTTTTTTTAAAATAATTAGTATTACATTTTTTTCTGCGATTTTTTTCCGCATTATTTAAAGGAATCCAGTTTCAGTCTTTTATCCAATGTAATAAATTTTGTCCTATTTTTAGTGAAGTTTATTCGGAATTTGCAAAGCGATTTTGTATTTTTCACGAATTCTTCATGCGATTCTTAGCGTTTTTTTTTTTTTTTTTTTTTTTTTTTTTGCGTTCAGCTGCAATTTTTTGACATTTTTTTTTTCTTCTGAAATTGAAGAGCTCCCCAGTTAATTTTGCTACTGCCATGATTAAATTCAAGTCGGTAGGATACCAAATAGGTTACTATAGCAATGTGGATGACGATGTTGAAAATTTGAATTTAATCTGTGTCGAAAATAAAAATCGCAATAATTCAAGGTTTGTTTGATTCGACATCGGATGGGGGCGTATTCCGCACTAGCGATCGCAGACGAAGGCATTGTCTGTAGGCATGTCAACCCCAGTTTCGTTTGAAAAAAAAACGACCAAGGAAGCTCCGCTAGTAATAAATCATAATAATAATAATAATAAAGACTAGACGGTACAAACGTCGGCGCCAAAAAATAAAGTTATTCAACATAAGCTAATCGTTTTTTTCCCTCAAGTTTTGCGCGTTTATTTCGTGACTCATTGTTTCTATGTGCCTTTCTTATAAGTCTTCATTTCTAAAAATATCTTTCTGCAGCATTAATCATACAGTACAGATTAATTTATTTATAGATAAATTTGTTTTTCATGTTTTATTAACACTTTTATTTAATTTCAAAACATCTGGTAGATGTTTAAGCAAATATAATAGTTAATATTTTAATCAATAACTTCCAGACAGTAAGTCACCGATCCCGTGTCATCTAAATATATTTCAAGAACGATGCATTAAAACATTTTGCCAGACTTACAGTCTTTGAAGAATTTTGTTATAGCATTTCCACGCTATATAACAAAACTTCATTGTTCATTTACAGTTAATACTTTCAACGAAATAACAAAAACGCAAATATTTCTTTACTTTGGACGATATATTATATTAATATCATTGAAAATCTTTAACTATTATCACTATGGCATTGTATTAGTTTCCAATAAAATAGCTATCAGCCAGGATTTTTCTTCAATAAAAAATATTTTTTTAAGGTGAATTTTCTATGTTCGACCCTTTTTCAGTTTTATGCCTAATTTATACGCCCTGTTATAAAGTACTCCAAAATTATTAGTATTATGAACACCTGACTTCATGTCAATTTATGTTAAATTTAATTTGTTGTTAAAATGTTTATTTTCTTTTGCTATATTTTTTCCCTAGCGATAAGAATTTCAACATTATAAGACCGAGTTTAAGAATAACGCAACATTCATTAATTTAAAATGCAATTTTGATTTCCGTTACATATAGTAAGTACTTTGATTATATTAAGCTGAATAGCTTATAATAGTTTTTAATAAACTAAATAGCTTATAATAGTTTACAATAAGGGAAATAGCTCATAATGCGTAAGATATGAGAACAAAAGTCCAGAGAGTTGTAATTTTTTTAAGGAAACAACAATTTTATTTCTACAGTTCTACGATTAGATTCTTTTTTAAATTTTTTGCGCGGTGGGGGAATACGCATAATAAGACATCTATATTTATAGTTTTAAATAAACTTCGAGATTTTATGTTACATCCAAATACTTACACAATGTTAAAGTTTTATGACTGATGATTCCTCATTCTCCCCCCTCCTCAAAAAAAAAGTCTTATTCTATTTATCTGCAAACTTATTCTAACTTCAAAGTTTTAGTGAATGCAGATAAGTCTTATTTTACCAATCTATTGATATAAACATTCAATACAGTAATAATAACTATATCGTTTATGTAACATACCTTAATAATATTAACAGAGTTCATATTTTCGGTGAAAACGGTGAGTAAGTAGCTTTATTTAGAAGAAAGTTCGCATCATATGACCATCCATGAACTGTAGGATAAAAATAAATAGATATAACCAGAAAAAAATGGCACTAAAATCTCTCAAATTACACGTATCATTTTTAATTTAACCATTTGTTCTCATTCATTGCAAAAAAAACTTTCAAATACAATAGAATGTGAAAAAAATCCGGGCGGCAACATTTATATATAACGCGTCAATATCAAATATCGCGGTTGTGCTTAAGTTAGAACTGAGAGGTATTACTTTTGTTTTTTCAAAGGATAGTAAACAAGCCTCAAACAAGCGAAACTAAAACATCCAAAATGAAACTTAAAGACCTTTTCATGAACAAATACAGAAGTTTCTGTGACTAACACAAGGTACATTTACAAAACATTCATTCGTGTGCAGTGTAAACATTTTCTTATCAGTTTTCATTGTTTTACCTACTTCATCTAAAATACAATAGTTAATGCATTCTTTGTGCGTTCTTGCACGTTTACGATTTCTTTTCTTTTCTTTTCTTTTTTTTTTTAACTCGGTTGTTCTGTCATACCAAGGCTAATTTTTTATTATTTTTTAGTGTCAAAATAATATTATATTATTAAACTAGGTATTTAGGTCATAGTTGAAACTTGAACCTATTTATAGGCTACTATATAAATCTTTTTATGCACTGTTTTTATTTAGATTGATCCCTTTTTAATTTTCATACCTTACAACTGATTTTTTAACATCATACTCTAATTTTTTTAATTTTTTTTAAAATATGCTTATTCAGTGTCTTCATGTCATAAGACACAATTTTAAAATAAACATAAAAAAAAAACTAGTCATTGAATAATATTGAAAATACCTTTATTTAATTCCATTTTTTTAATTTAATCCATTTTAAGGGAAGCTAATAAAAAGCCAAGAGAAATAAGCTTGTTTTGGGGTTTTATAAATTTCGTCCAGCTACTCCACCCTGAAACTGTGCATTTTGCACAGGTTGCATTTTTATTTTATTTTATCATGGAATAACGAGAGCATAGAACTCAGTCTTATGAACTGGGATTATTGCCATTTAGCAACATCATGAAAAGCGGAATGAACAGTTAATCAAGCATCCCGCATGCAGTTGAGACAGCTTGATAAAAACGGTGATTTCATTCGGTCATACAATTTCATCTTGGTGGTTTTGTTATATAGGGGTTGTTAATGGGCGTAGAACTCATTTTTCGGTGTCATTTGGGCATCATGTTGAAATAAGAACAGCATTCTGACATGCAACAGCTTGGCTATATTCTATCTCGATAGTTTTAGTTGAAATGATGTAAAGGAAGTTTGCACAATATTAAAAGCTTGACGTTTAAAAAATTCTTTTATCAGTGAACCCGTGCGAGGCTTTCGCACTGCAATCTTTGAGATTATTTGCTGATACTTTTTATCAATAAATTTTAATTAACTTCAATTTTCAATTGAAAAACGCGTTTCAACGAAATATGAGTATACTGTGTCAAAAACCTATCGTAGGATACCTCATTCATCGTTCTGCGTTTTGTAGGGGGAAAAGGGTATTGTTTGAAAAAGGTATATTGACATCGGAGATAATATATATGATTATTGAAAAAGTATGCATAATACAAAGTTAAAAAAAATTATACTTTTTATACATACTTTTTAATCTCTTGGGTAAATAAAATTAGGAATTTTTGTTATTTATTTTGCATACATTTATCATATTTGATGACTTTCTTATATATTTTATAATTAAAGTATGCCACACTGTTTTATTTTGGTGTTTGACTAAAGTGGGCTTTCTTCTTTCATTATATTATGGGAGTATTCTATGGGAGTATTACTATGCAAGTGTTAATGTTAATCAAATATTAATTAATCTCATTTAAATGATGTAATACGTTATTCTCTTTGTAATTCAGTTAGACTACATATAAACAATATTGAAAATTGTCAGGATCGCAATCATACATATTTCTTAATACAGAATAAGGTAAAATCGAAGGGGAAGGGGGGGGGGGTCTGTTGTAAAGGACAGTAATTCGAAAAATTAATAAAACTATTTTACTTAAAAATACATTTTCTTCTTTGTCACCTTATTCTTTAAAGGAACTAGGAAAAAACAATATACTGTTATACTTTTCTTATATTTATTTCAAACAGAATCAATGAAGACATTTTGTTTAATGCTTCTGACGCTCAATATAGAACCAAAAAAAATTGATGATTGAAATAAACTAATTGAAGATTGTTATTATCGTAAATTTTCTGATGCTCTGAGACTTCCCGGCCAAATGAAAGGTGTGTTTGACCTTGTATGCCTTGTGTATTTACAGATACCTTTACTTATTAAAAAAGTCCTTCCGGCCTGTACCGGGAGGAAAAGGTAGCTTTCCTATATCTTCGTTTTAAAATTTTAGCTAATGTTACACGAAAACAGCAAGTTAAAATGCAAAGAAACGTTTACAAAAGATTCGTTAATACTGAATTTGAATAAGAAATTCGCCAAATTATTGAGCAATAGCCAAATTGGCTTCATTTATGAAGACTTATTTTGGTCGCTAAATTTGGCGATATTTCGCCAAATGTCGCCAATTTTGTCGCCAATGTTGCCAATTTTGTCGCCAATGTCGCCAATTTTGGCGCTAACGGATATGAATATATAGTTTTATGCGTATGATTGGGAAAATTATTACAACAATGAAAGAATATAATTTGCAAGTAATGGCGTTAATGTGCTGTTTTGTTTCAAAATGTCAGCCACACTAGAATTTCAAACTGCTCTATCTCAGCCATTTTTTAAGATAGAGGTAAACCAAAAAATGATCTGGAATCCTTGTATCAAGGCCTAACACGTAATTAAAAAATAAATTTGAATTTTTAATTTTTTTGTATATTTATTTTAGTTTTAAATTTTTAAATGGCCGCCATCTTGAAACAAAATGGCGGACCAAGCTGGCCAACGAACTCGGTCGAGACATTGGTGAGCTTAATACACACAATTAGTTTCATCAAAATCGATTTATAAATACGAGCGTTATCGTATGACATAGGTCAGATATATATATATATATATATATATATATATATATATATATATATAGATATATCTACTATATATATAAATCAACATTTGAGCGAGGGTGGTTTTGGAGTCTGGGGGTCATGATCGGTGAAAATATATCGAAATTTTCCGGAACTGCTTTCCTCCGAACGGCTGCAATAGGTAGCTTTATACTTTTTAGTATTGAAAGCTACCTAAAAATCAGGGTTTTGATACAAATTATTTTTTTCTCTTTTAAAATAGATTATTTTAGTTACATGATACAAAATATTCTTGCTACATACATAATTTTATTTAGAGTGTTTTATTTTTACTTACCTCTGCCCAAAACTTTATACTATAGTTCTGTTAGTTATACTTCTCTAAAACTGTATTCCAGATAACTTCTTCAAATTTTACATGAAGTTTTAAAATATTTTATTAATAAGAAGAAGCATTTTTTTTTTTTTTTCTGTAGAATTTCCAGATTTACATTATGTTTATACGAACGACCTGATATGAATAATCTATTCATACAAATTAAATGCGAACAGGTTTAGAAATGTAAAATATTTATTGCTCCGCGATTATTGAAAAACTTTTAAAATTAATATTTTGATCAAAAATATTTTAATAGTGTGTGGACAGAAAAGTTACCTTAAAGGCACATGACATCTCGACTGCATGAACTTTGTAAATTTAACTTGATATTTGTAATATTGCAATTTATTTATAATCATGCATACAAGTTATTTTTTTTCTCTTTTAAAATAGATTATTTTAGTTATATGATACAAAATATTCTTGCTATATACATAATTTTATTTATAGTGAGTGTTTTATTTTTCTTACCTCTGCCCAAAACTTTATAACTATAGGTCTTTTAGATGTAATTTTCTAAAACTATATTGCATTTAACTTCTTAAAAATTTATATGGAGTTTAAAATGATTTTATTAATAATATGAAGCATTTTTTAAGAAAATATGAATTAAAAAAGTAATTACTGAAATATTCAGAAAATTATAGCAAGGAAAATTAATATTCCTTCATATCTTCTGTAATATTATAGTTACATTCATAATTTTAGTTAGCTTTAAAGAAAAAAATTAGTTATACAATTATGTAAAATTTCAACTTTATGCACAATCTTTATAAAATCTATCAAGCTATAAATATTTAAAAAGTAAAATTATTTTAAAGTTTGTCGGAATATTAGAAGACAAACTAAAAATATATATATATATATATATATTCACATATATATATATATATATATATATATATAATGTGCGTGGCATTGTCTTTTAAAAACTTAAAGGCTCTGTTTTAAGATTTATGTATTATAGAACTATATAAATTATTATTGTTATTTTGTAATTCTCCAAGTCTGCTTTATTTTTTTAAGCACAAAATTCAAAATTAGAAAATTCTAAGCATTTTATTTATTTTCTGTCCTTGAGTTAAACTGATTTGTGACTTTAGATAATGCCTATTTTTCTATTTTAAATTTCCATATTTTCAATCGTGTCATGCCTTGTCATCATGTCCAAATATGGGTTTTACCTAGTCAGTACCTTCCTATCTGTCTGAGAGAAATATTAATCAATAAAAGATGGCATGTCGCTCAAACTAAAAACAACCGTATTTAAGTTATTAGATTAAAAATAAAACTGAAACCATTTCATCACGAAGCAGTATTGATTTCGATGCTAATCATTTTCCCCCTGAGCAATCGGAGTTCAGCTACATACAATTGATTCGCTGTTTCAGTCCGTGTACTGATTCCCAGTCTTGTCTCATGCAAATCTCTTAGTAGCTGGGTGTCATTTACTTTAGAATGTTTTGGTAATAAAAAAATATCTCGATCCGACAAGAAACATAACTACTTTTTTCTTTCATGATAAATAAATAAAATATAGTCACTAATAAGTACTTAAATCATCATAAATAAATAGATGGGGACGGGGGATGTTGTAGACAGAATATGAGACGGAGACTAAAAATTAGCAATTGTACTATTACGATGTCCATAAATGATTGTCCGAGTTTCTTTAAGTCATAACTTTTGATTTGAGAATATGACGAGAAATATTATTCCATATTCGTAAATTACAACTCAAAAAGTTATTTTAATAACACAAACAAAGTTACATATGGGTAAAGTTGCAACTCCAAACGCTATTAATCAAATAACGATTATAATCAAATACTAATTAATATTGAAATTTTATTATGAGTACAAAGTTAGATATATATATATTACATAATTCATTAATAACTATTTGATAAATTTGATAAAATTTTAACATTAATTAATTTTTTGTTATAATCGTTATTTGCTTAATAATGTTTTCAGTTGCAACATTACGCATATGTAACTTGAATTGTGTTATTAATTTTTTTTTTTTTTTTTTTAGTTGTAATTTACGAACATGTAATAATATTTTTCGTAACATTTTTAAATCAAAAGTTATGAGGTAATGAAACCGAGACAAACATTTATGGACACTCTGTATTACAGAATATGAGACTGATTCTAAAAATTGTCAATTGTACTAAAGGATATTTATAATACAACTTTACCTATATGGTAACATTATAGAAATTAGATCTGTAGTTTAAAATAACGAACAAAATACTGTATTTTATATGAACTTTTGAAGGTATGAGATGAATTCCATAAGTAAAGAAAAAATAAAAGTAAAGTAAAGTAAAAAGTGCAAATATATATTTAGTAATTAGTTGCCGATGTCAGAATTTCATTCCATTAATCGCTAGTAAAATATATTGCCTTTTTCTCTGTGAGTGTGTGTATATGTGTCTACCTGACAGCAACGCCACTAAATTCACTATAAAAATAATATTTGAACATTCAGGTGAAAAATTCATAGGTGGATTATGCGTATAGTATAATGTCTTGGTAGTTGATTTTTTATACTTTTTTTCGGAATTCATTTTCGCATGTCTTATAAAATTTGGTCATTTATAAAATTTTGTCTCGTTGTCTTACATTAGTTTTAGCTACAGAGGTTTCCTAAATTGTTTTAATGCCACATTATTAATTCTTTTGTGTGCGTCTTTTTCACGAGCTTAAAATAATTAAGGCGATTCTCAAAGAAAAAAAGAATCCCTGCGTAACAATGCGAAACTTTCTGATACGTTCATGTATTAGTTTTTAAACTCAAAGGCAAGAAAATAACAGTCATGACTATTAAAGCGATTGGGAATCGAATGACGTTCTTCTTTTTTCGGTAAACGTATTGCATTTTGACTTCTAATCGATTTTTATCTCATGGTGACTTTTCTCGGGTTATTATATCATGAAAGATCATTTCCGTTTACAGAAAAATGGAAAACACTATTCAATTTCATAATTTCTGAATAAGAGCACTGGACAATTTAATGTGTCAGAGAATAAAAATGATAATTGACCAAGAAGTTCAATTTTATCCATTCATATTCTAATTTAGTCACTTTGTTACATTCTAAAGAAAATCGCATTAAAAAGTTTGCATAAAAACAAAGTTATGATATAAAGAACATAAGCAATAACCATATAAGGATTGCTAGTTTTTAAAAGGGATTTTATTCAAAATGGTATTTTTACAGTTGAATGCACGATTTATTGAAAAGACTAACCAGATTTTCATAAAATTTTAACATTTTGTATAGCAAATGCATGCCCACGAAATGACCTAAATGATTGATCCTTTAGTAAATATTCTTAAAATAATGTCTGCTTGTATTTTTTTTTTAATGTTTCCAAGTTTTCGACTTTATATATATATATATATATATATATATATATATTGTAATTAACATTATCAGCGTCAAATAACACCTTTTTAAACGATGTTGATTTATGGTTATTTTATTTGTAATTTTTTGATTAAAACAATCACAAATCATTTTTAATACATTGAAGACTTCTTTTTACACTTATTAACTTTGAAAATTACAAGTAAACTATACATAAATCAAAACTTTAAAAGGAGCCATTTGCCATTTGACGCCGGTATAAATAGTGTTATAAAAATATAAGTTTTTTTTTTCTCCGATCATCGGTCATTTAAAATAGACATTAGTAGTAATAATAATAAACCCATAAATCTGAGTAAAGTATTTTTCTGCATGAAATTTTGGGAAAAAAATGCATCTCTTTTGACTAAAAAAATTAAATATATTCAATTTTTCAAAAAGCACTATTAATTTTTTTTTAAATATTTCTTTAAAGTTTTGTATAAATAGTTCTAATAAATTTTAAGATAACAAGCTTTAAACCTTCGCTTACTTTTACCTTCACAAATCTATACGACTCCTTAAGTTGTTCTTCTATTTTTAAATACCTCTACATTATTATTAACTATTATTTATGCGTACAATACAAATGCTCATATTAACTGTTCTGACATAACTTCTTTCATTCCTACCCGTAGAATTTGGCTTTGTCTGAATCCTAACTTAACCTGTAAAACAAGTTTAACTGCGTGAAGACCACAAATGCAAGGAAATGCGTTACAACAGTTTCCTTCATTTTATAACTAATATTTGTTTGAAGTCTCGTAAAAGTGTGTCTAATAATACTTCAGATAACAAACAGTCAGCAAAAGTGTTAAAACTTTTGATGATTTTTTGTCGATTCAAATATACCTTTAAACAAGTAAAGTGTTAGGTATATTTGTAGTAAAGAAACAGAGCAATTTATTTATTTTAAAACGCAAGCCGCTTTTAAATACATATTTATTTTCTAGCAATTTTTACTGAACCGATTTTAATTATTGTTTTTGAAAAT
Organism: Maratus michaelseni; assembly: GCA_963931845.1. Classification (NCBI taxonomy): domain Eukaryota; kingdom Metazoa; phylum Arthropoda; class Arachnida; order Araneae; family Salticidae; genus Maratus; species Maratus michaelseni. The sequence goes on along the minus strand of OZ007587.1, from coordinate 315,915,588 downwards.
AAATGCTCTTTATTAATAGATGCCCAAAATAGTTTTTGTCAATTAAATTGCTGTGATTTTTTTTTTTTTTTTTTTTTTTTTTTTTTTTTTTTTTTTTTAAATATTGGAGCATGAAAAATACCATTCTTGTGAAGAAGGAAAAAGAAAAAGATTAAACACCGGGATTTAGTTTTATAAATTTATTGATTGCATTTGTGTTTAAGAATTTAAGTCGAATCCACTTTATAAGATAAATAAACATGCATTTCAACACAGACCTTTGGCATGCAGCTAAAACACGCAATTTTGTATGCATTGTTTGTAGTATATCACGTGATTATAGTATCTTTCGGTAAACCATGAATTAAATGAGCGAATTTCTCAATTGTGTGTGACATATTATAAGAAATAGAAATAACAAAATTTTATTTTAGTCTTTCTATTGTCTTGTTTCTGTAAATAATATATATATAAATATTTTGTTATCGAAATTTTTATTTTGGATATGTATTTTTAAACAGTTTATTTTTAAGCTGTTTGTTTCATCAGAGTTTAATGGACTCTATATCGTGCGTTTGCAATGAAGACGGGAACAATTTCTGTTTCTAATTCTGATCTTGGTAGTAGAAGAAAATGGCAAATGTTCCAATTTTGACAAAAAGCTCATTTAGTAAATTTTATTTTTTTAATTACTACGAAAGCTTACTGATAAAATTATTTCCTTGCGTTCATAATGTATTTTCTCTCTGCATTTATAAATACCTTATAAGTATTTGCATGTGATTAGGCTGTTTGTTAATTCATCCCTTCCCTGTCATACGAACTTTTATAGGATGTTAACTGTGCCTTTGGAAGAAATTATGTGAGATGGACATTGATCCTTCTTATACATATGACTACTGAATATTTCAAGTATTTAGCCAAGATTAGATTACATATAATGTAAATAAAACCTATATTATATGGTACTACAAGAAATGTGAATTTCTTTTCACTTTGCTAAACAGCGTACAACCAATAGAGTGAAAAATGTGCCCATACCGGGGATCGAACCCAGGTATCACGGTATAGCGCACCAAGTGCTTTACCATTTAAGCCATCTGGACGACATCCAGTCTGGCATTTTTCACTTATATACGTTGGCAAGGCTGCAACTTCGCAGCGCAAGATGGAATGTCATACATGAGCACACTATTCAGTGGCGAACATGAGACGAATAAGTTCACAACATCGGATAATATACCTAAATTTCTTGGTAGTGCCATTTAAAGATTTATGGCGTAGTTTCCGTCTTGCTGAAAATTTAATTGGAAATTTACCTATATTATATTTTTAAAGAATAACAATCAAGAACGAAAAATCATGTATCAAGTATAGATTATGAAACACTTTCCAACCCTATCAAAATATTGTTAAAAAATTTCTTTTTCATACAATGAAATGAGTTATCTGGATAAATAATTTTTAAAAAAATTATATAACGCAGTGAAACTCTATTTTCAGCAATTGCAGTCCATATCCGATCATGTGTGCGAATTATTTCGTGCAGCCTTGTGTATGATCTATAGAATTTATACACACCACGTAATATACTAAAAATCAGTTATGTTTAAAAAATATATAGCATAGCTGAAAACGCAATTCCAGAAATTATTACTCATAGTCTGTCCTGTTAACTAAATTCTTTTGTGTCTCTGTATAACTGTACAATAATTGCTACGCACTCCATAATCTATAACAAGTTGGAAATTGTACGTTAAACGTGACATAGGAGGTGCGTTCGTTTTATAACTAGTTTCACAATGTAAAAAAAACTCATCCTTATTATTTCAGTGAAATGAATTATATCGTCTGCTACGAGCAAAATGAATATGCCTTTTCCTTTTCTTATTACGTATGCCACGTTTACAAATGCAATTTTTTTTTCTACACCAGGCAGCACTGTATTTTTCACCGTGGTGCTTTGCGAATGATTACGTCCATGGTTTAATATTTTTATGTCTCATAATAAAATAATCTCCTATGTTTATTTACTATAATGGATTGATATATTCGGCTTTTAACGTAATTTCCACTGAAGTTATCTCAGAATCTATACATTTTTTAATGTAACTCATCACTCAAACAATTTTTTTCAACGATCTTTCTAAAAATGTAACTTTTAAGCAATTGTATTCGAAAAAATAATTTTGAATAAAAATGGCCACCTGGCATATGAAAAAAGAAGTGGTAAGCTCGTATTTGTTTTCCTCAGTCACATGACTTGTGCTTTTATTATATAGAATACGTACGATAGGATTTAATAGAATAAAGAAAACTCTTATTAATATATTTTTAAGTTTTGATTCGATTTTCATAAAAATTGAAATGACTCGGCAAAATTCTTCATCAATAATATATATTAAATTTCAAACAATTTGATTGGGTAGTTTTTGCGCTGTTATATGCGGACAGACGGATGGACGGACCAGACGACGACTATAGGTGCTACGTATTTATATAATTACGAACGCACCTAAAAAAACATTCTGTGGTGCAACTCATTGATCCATTTTAACTTCATTTTGAAGTCCGTTGAAAGATTGAAATATAAACTTAGCAAATTCAATGTATGCCTTATTGCAAAACCATCCATAAAATTAAAATATGTAGTTTGTAAGGAAATGGACCCAATAGAGCCATATCGACTGTTAGGTGTTTATGAAATCCTGCCCACCAGAGCAGATGGAACATTGCAATATTATATAGGAATGACAACTAGAAAGTTTAAAACAAGATTAAAAGAGCATATGACAGATATCAAATATGACAGAAGAACTACAGCTTTGACAAAACTACATAAAACCGAGACTTTAAAAATTGGCTTTCAGAATAGTAAAATAATTTATCCATCAAGACTTTATTTCCCATACCCTGAATCAACAGAAATCTATATGCGTAACAAGAACATAGGCAATGAATCAGCCTCTTTTGAATTACCAAAAATTTGGCAAGAGATGTTTTTCAATTTTAGAAAAGCAATAAGGAAATATTAATTATCCCGTTTATAGTTGTGTATTTTTATGCACTTGCTTTTATTACACATATGATCTCGTGGCTCATGTTTTTCAAGTTTATTTTCAAATTTTTGCGAGAATAGTTTGTTTATCGTGTAGATCTTGATAATGTCGCCGTTTGTGCGTTTGAAACGTGTCGATCATCATATTAAAAGATTTTTTTTTATCACTGTCAGCATTTATATCGATATTTTTATCATAAGATGGTTAAAATGCACCGCAAACGATTTTTCCTCGTAGATCATAATGTAATGGAATTCTTTTGTGCATCCCTGTAAACGAAATGTAAATGAAACTTATTCTATACTCCTGAGAAAGCATATTGCAGTTCACCTCAGTGATGTACAGTAATCTCATTAATGTTTGAAATATCGTAACAGCAATAAAATGCACCGCAAACGATTTTTTCACCACAGACCATAATGTGACGGAATGCTTTTGTGTGTCCCTATAAAAGAACTCTAAATGCTACACACTTGCTTTTCAGTACCGAACATTCTGTAATAAACTTCCATAATTATTAAAAATTCCATTATTAAAATTAAATGGAAATCCGAGTAACGAGAGTTGGAGCATAGACAGACAGACAGACAAACCGAAATCATGAACACTTTCCTACTATGCTAGAAATGTTAAAAAGATAAGAGAAGAAAAAAAACTACTTTTTCCTCCAAGGTACAGAAGCGATACACACACAACACAGGAAGCCCCCCTCCCCCCCTTCCCAACCCCCTCCTTGTCCCACCTTTAATCTTTATCCAATAGCAATTACTTTAACTCTTAGAGATACTTATGTCCAACAACAAAAATATTTCAAGTATGGTACATATTTATTTTAGAAATCGTTTGGGTCAACAAATATATTTCTACAAAAAAAATCAAGGATATTATATTTTACAATATTATTTTGTGTGTACAGTAGCTTCTTGAACATTTGTGTCAATAGATCAGAGAAAAATTTTAGGTATTGATTTTTCTTTATTTTCGTATTTCAAGAAATAAATTGGATTGTACGAAAATAATTCGTTTGTTTGAATAGATGTTGCTAGTCGTATTTTTAAGCAACCAAATTCCTTCTAAACTTTAAACTAAAATCTCTATAAACCTATAATTTGTATTTCAAGCTTTACTAAAAGAAAGAAAGCAGGAGGAGCGTATCGTTGAGGCATTTTTGTTCTTTTTTGCATCAATATAATAACAGTATATGTATTAATTTTCATACTTTGATTTGATCAGAAACCTAGAAATAAAATTTTGAAAAATGAAAATAATTTATGCCGCATGCATATTTATAAGATGTGTCGATTTTACTATCGCGTCAAATTCAGTTTTTAAACTAGGGTAATTTTCTTTTTCTTTGAAAACTACACCACATTCTGTAAAGCCACTAAAGAGTTAATAGGTCTGTTACATCTTCAAACACTTCAATTTCATGAAAAAAAAGTAATGTATGCGAAGAGCATTTTTTCGAAGCATTTAAAAAGAAAAGCGCCTAAAAAAATTATTTAATTACGCTAATTATCACCAAAAGTGTATTAGATTTTCTCTGTAAAACAATGAATGTTTTAAAATTCACCATCGCTCATCACTCAAAATTTTGTCCGAAATCATTTCGATCAATCAAATTTTATTTCTGATATGCCACTTCTCTCAAATTTTTAAAAGTAATCCATTGCTCATCACTCACGTTTGAAACGCAGTGGACATTTATCGAAGTACAAAATATATTGGGGTTGTAACATTTTTCCAGTTGTATTTGTACTTCGATTAAGTTTTTTGTAAAATAAAGATTGTTTTACATAGTTTGTTATCTTTTCTTTGCGTCAAGGTCACGATGAAATTGCGCCGTCATGATCGCGTTTCCGACCCCAAGTTCCTATGTAATTCTTGCTCCTCATGACCTGACACACCCCAACGTGCCGTTTCGACATGACCTTTTGAACCACCCTGTATACAAGATACGATATATATATATATATATATATATATATATATATATATAAGCTTTAAAACTTTCTCTGGTGTACTAGAATTTACAGTAACAGTTATTTTCAAATCCGTTTAGTGGTTGTTGAAATATGTGACAACGTACATACATACACACATAAGGGAAGATGGGGTGCACAGTGGAACACTTTTGAAATTTTTATTTTTTCTTCTGAAATTTATAGATAAACTAGCTGTTACCCGTGACTTCGTTCACGTATCATTAAAAGAAGAATAAATGCATTAATTAAGCAAAATATTTCATTCCCGATAATTAGAAACGTAAATAATTAACTAACTCTTTATCACATTCCATAGGAGACGATACAGTATTTCTATGTTATAGAGGCCTTGACATAACTAAGTTTTAAAAAAAAATGAAATTTTGTGACAAATAATCACGAAAAGGAAACTGCAACCAATGAAAAAAGGCGGGCCAAATAAAATCGTGGAAATTGGCTAATTATATAAAAATATGTCAAGTTTACCTGGTAAACCATTTTACATATAACGCCTTTGTGAAACGTTTTAATAGCCATCCTTCAAAGATAATGGAAATAGTATATTCTTTTTCATTAAATTCAATTCTTGTGAATAGGGAGGGAGCAATTATTGTAGACCTAAATGCAAGGAGCTTAAATTTGCTTCCTTGATTTAATCTATAACTGAAAAAAAAAATCTTTATTTCTAAATGAAAATATGTTGACAGACGATTTTTGTTCTGCAGAATAAATTGTTCATGAAGTTTGAATATGTGAAAATACGTTTTTATTTTTCAAAAATTTTACTGTAATCAAAAAAAAAAATTCTTTCACCATCTATTCAAATTGAAAATAAATTTTTTTTTTCAGTTTTAATGAGAAGAAATACATTAATCCGTTTTATTTCTTCTTTTTTATCCACAAAAATGGAATAATTTAGTTGCCATTTTTAGAGAAACTTCGTTAAAATTTACAAAATAATAATAATAATAATAATAATAATAATAATATCTCGGAATTTAAATCATTTTTTTTAATTCTGAGATTTTATGACATCCTCGGATGAATAATAACCGGTGTTAAGTAAATCGCGTTGCGTTCGACAATCTGAAAAGAGTAGTTGCGAAATACAAACAGGCGGTCAGATTTTAATATAAAGATTCGTATTTATTTTTCTTTTCCTAATAATCATGATGTGGTTTTTGGCAAAAAACTCTCATTTGTATGTAACTGATATTCATCCTTAATAATCGGTATAGATAAAAAAAAATTCAATTTTTCGTTTTAAATATGTCGTGAAACTAATCTACTTTCTATACTTACTGATCCTTGTATTATTAATGTACGGAATTCATTCCCATGCCTTGTAAAACACATTTGAAAATTCCCGTTTTATTTCAAATATGACGTCACATTTTCCTCAGAGAAATCTCTTTTTAATGCCATAATTCTTGTTAATTTTCTTTTTCTGGCAATCAAGACGTAAATTTTAGCGGAAAACTCACATTTGTATGTAACTGGTACTCAAGCTAATTATTAATCAGTATCGATAAAAAATATTCTAGTTTTTCATCTTAAATATTACGTCCATTATCTATCTACTTTCATTATACATTGATATTCATGCTCCTTGTATTATTACGACTATTTGAAAATACATATTTTATTTATGACGTCATATTTGTCCAAGCCGAGGAGGATCCTTTTCATAGTTCCATGGTCCAAGCGAAATCTATTTTTAAGAATTTATTGTTCATTTTTCCTTCTAATTATAACGCAGTTTTTTGACAGAAAAAGATCTTTTTAATGTAACCGATATTCATACTTCACGTATAATTACAAATACTCCATATTTTTGTTTCAAACATCACGAAAATTCATCTTCTTTTGAATTCTTTTTCATTTTCATTTTTCACGTGAAAATCGTTCAATTGAAAATTAATTGTTGAGGAAAAAATATTTTCCGTGTCTTTTTATTTATTGGCAACGATCAAAGCCCTAGCAACGATAAAGTAAAATGGTTAAATTTTATGGGAAAATGTCCATTTATTCTCTATGAAAATAAGGAAATTTTTAATTATTAAGAAAAATATTTGAATAAAATGAACAAAAACCGGCCTATGTTCATTTGAGGGTTATAATCCACCTATATGCAAAGATACAGGGCCATTAATTTCTCCATTTTGACGCTGGCTTCAGCCTAACATTTGCACACAATCGGATTTATAATATTATTAGGATCTACATGAAATGTTTTTCTCAAATATACCTTAATTCCATTTCTTTCTTTATTAGTTTTCTCAAAGCATATGTCTAAATACTTTTTAAGACTTAAAAATGTTACAGTACAGTGGGATACCACATGGAACATAGTGAACCATGCACAATATAAGGTAAATTACAATATTGATGCATATTTAAAGGGTAAAGTACTTTTATTAGAAATAGCTAGCCCTATTTTTCAATGCACAGAACAAAACAATTGAATGACTACATGCATTAAAACATTTTAAAGAATTTTTGGGCAGAATAATTTTATATGCATAAATTATATCTATCAAAGTTTTACTTGGATATTTATTTTTAAATGAAAATTATTGAGCATGTGTTAAACAATATGTAAATAAGATATTTTTAAGAATAATTTTCTTTGCAACACCTTGATTACTTAAAATTTTCAGTGGCAGAGTACTTCTATTCGTAAAATGGTTAAATGATTGAACGACACCAAAATTTACAAATAAATTTATTTGAAATAAGTAAAAGCTTTTCTTCGCGTACTTAATAAAAGGAAAATTTTCATTCCAAAATTCTGGTGGCAATGAGGATGAAGTGATTAAAATTAAGTTGTCGAAAAAGGAACCCAAGGGGTTAATGAACAAGGGGGTTAAATTACAGCAAATTAAAAATAATACACTGTTACACTGTTAAAAATTTGCAGCAAACTGTCCCGTCATTCGACCGTTTTTATAGAAAACGGTTACATAACCGTAATTTAAATCTATTATGACCATATTATTGCCCATATTATGGTCAGAATAGAGTTAAATTACGGTTATGTAACCGTTTTCTATAAAAACGGCCGACTGACTGTACAGTTTGCTGCAAATTTTTAACAGTGTAGACTAAGTTAATGAAAATTTACGGTTTAAATACCGTAATTTCGCGCATATGCGCCGCATCTTAGTTAAGTCTTTTTCAAACCGAAAATTTTATTGAAAATAAGAAGTCAAATAAGTGCTAAGCAGAAGTAAGTCACGTTTTATTTAAAATAAATTCTGGTAGGAAATCGAATTGTCTGAGGTGCGGCGTATACGCGCGGTAGTATAATTGTTTAAATTACGGTAGTATAATTGTTTTGTTCTTAAAAGAAAGGAGAGAAAACAACCTTCTAAATATTTTTTATCAGCTTAAAATGAATTAGTTAGCATATTCGTCAAGCTATTAAAATTGCGCATAACAAAATAACTTTTATTTAAATATTTCACAACAAAACATACTAGAACATTTTCTGAAGTAGAATTTAATATTTAATTGAAAAGAGGAAATATTGATGTAACTGTTTAAGTTTTTCTATTGAAAATTTCACTATTAATTCAGTATAATATACTGGTCCATTGTGCCCCTTTTTGAGGTGATCCAGAGTATCCCCTGTAGACATTGAATAAAAAAAAATTCCAAAATATTTTTATATAAAATCGGAAATTTTGTTTAGATTTACCAACAAATGAGTGCTTTTTCTTTAAACTTAAATTGTTTTTTCTTCTATACTTCTAATCTCTATTAGCCAAAAATTTTAAATTCTAAAGAAGCAATTTTTTACTTTATTAGCTAAAATAACAAACTTCTTATAAAATGAATAAATTCTGCTTTGACAATATTGTTTAAGGCTGAAAATATTGATTACTATATTGTCGTTTATGAGTATTAATATGAAGTTAAAACAATATAAAATAAACACAGTTTGAAGGAAGTGATCCACTGCGCCCCTATGTCCACTGAACCTTATCTTCTCCTAGCAAAGAAAAATCTGAAGCTTCCCTTTTCTTAAAGTTGCTTAAAAATTTATGTTGATTTACCTTAAAATAATAATGTATGAAGACGGCGTTTTTTGTATACTTAGAAATATTTCAAATGCATCCAAAATTCTGTAAAAGATAAATTTAATATAGCTTCTCTTACTTCTTCCAAAACTCTGCTGTCAAAAATTCCGTTCATTTTTAAATCATTATATTAATATATTTATTTGAAATAAATTAGGTTAGTTATTTATCTAGATTAGTTACTTATTGTTCATTTTTTATCTGCTGTACTTTGTTTACACTAACGTCAATCATTTTAATTGAAATGTATACGCGGAATTAAATTATAAATGTAACTTGTAGCATTAATTGCTAGTTCTGATGAGTTTTAATTTGACTTGTTAACTGTAAAATTTGATGGATCATTTTATGCACATCCATGCTAATTAAACCGGCAAACACTTTGACAAAATGAACGTGTTTTTTTTTTTTTTTTTTTTTTTTTTTTTTTACATTGAAAAAAAAAACAGTTTTTTGTTTATCAAATCAGTTCATAATTCCCAATCCTGGCAAATTTTGTAAATTTATACAAAGTGTTAATTTTATATATCTTTAATTTGAAAATATCAAATTTTAGTTATTTTTAAACAAAGAAATACCTGTCTTTTAAATAAAGTTTGGGCGGAAGCTTTTTTTTTTTTTTTTTTTTTTTTTTTTTGTGGACTTTTATTCAATCAAAGCCCACAACTGGATGTAGGTAATCTCAAAGTTTTTCACTTCTCAAATGCCTACGGAAGAGGAGGGTATCAATGATTTGGGGAACGATAGCGGGATCGTGATTTTGCAAGACGAAGTAATAAAAATTATAAAAATTGAAAATTATAAAAATTTCAAAAATCATACGTAGGTATCAAAACCCAATTAATTACATATATATTGCTGATAGGGAAAAAATAGTTTACAACAATATAAAAATTGGACTTACATCACAATATTTTTCTCATCAGTTGCTCTTTTTAACACTTTCCAACCTAGTTGAAAAGTGTTTATGACTTCGGTTTTTCTGCCGTCTGTCCGTGCTCTAACTCCTGTAAATATGCTTTGATTGTCCTAAAATTTTTGTATGTTATTGTCGTTTACTATAGCATGTTCCCTATTTCAACAGAAGTGTGTAGCACCTATAGTTTTTTTACAGGGACGGTTCAAAAGTATTCCGTTACATTACAGTCAATGGGGAATAATCGGTTCAAGCGCATTTTGATGACGCTACATCATTTAAAGCATAATGAAATTGATAAATAATTATGAAGCTCATTAAAACATGCTTTTTGTAAAACATGGTGTGCAAAGCATTTATTATTCATTTACTGGGTCAAACAAAAGAATTCTTTTACAATTCAACAAATTTCTTTTTTTTTTTTCGTTATATATGGGGAAAAATCGTCGCAGTGTAATTTAGTGATATTTCACTTTATCAATAAATAAATAATAATGAAAATTATATGCATAATGAAAATTATATGCATTACTGAGGTGCACTATAAATTGCTCTCTTGTGTGCATTGCGTTTATTTATAGGGACACACAAAATATATTGTTTAGAGTACATGTGCGATATTTACAGTCTAAGTGTGATAAGTACGTTTCAAATATGGTTTGCATTTTTAACTTTTTTTCATAGTACGTGTGTGTTTATAAACACGGTTGACCATATACAAGGCTACACAAGAAAATTCGTAAGTACTACAGACTATGGGAGTGAATTGCTTAAGGATAATTTTTAATTGTGTTTACGCATTTTCCGGCTGAACTATATTTAGTAGACTAATAGAAGTTTGTGGAATATAAATAAATCCATATACAGGGCTACGAAAAAAAGATACATTGTCCTTTACGTTTGGTAATTGTTGCAAGTGAGTTTTAGCTTAATAGGTGGTGCGTACAAAAGTCTTCAGATAATATACAGGGCTGCACAAAAGATTTTAAGTGCATTTCCATCGATTGGCGAAAATTGCTAAATGTGAATATTCTAACTGAACTAAATTTTATCATGCTATATATCCACATCTATTGATCATATACAGGGCTGCACAAAATAATTCGACTATTTTTTTGACACTGGAAGGTAATTTCGAAAACTGTATTTTTCAATGTGTTATGTGTTTTCTAAACTGTTTACTTACATATCTTCTTTCACCTTATTTAGCGGTGAAGTTTCGTTACAGTTTTCTGACTGTGTTGGAAAGTGTTTCATAATCTATGCTTGACGCATGATTTTTCGTTCTTGTTTAGTTTTCACTTGCATTTTCCACTTTTCCGATGCATTTCCTTCTGAAAACGGGACTAGACGTGCATGTAAGAGGGAAAACATGTATGGTTTCTCGTGCTTTAGGACTTATAGAACAATTCTGTATGACTACTTAGTTGATAAACCTTGGGAAAATACACACAATTTTCACCTACGTCGTGGAATTTCGTCTTTTCAGCACACTTTGAGACACATCGAAGTCAAATTGAATTCCGAATCATTAAAAATACCGAACTAGGAATTGAATTCGAAACATCTCGTCGGATAGCCAATGCCATAACCATTCGATAGAACAGTGACACAAAAGTTAGGATAACAGATTAGAAAAAAATTAAATTTTTTTGCCGTATCAAACCTATGCATTTAGTTTGTATGTTCATCTTGCTCAATAGTCTTAAACTAAGTATTCTTATTGACATGAAAAGCATATTCTTGAAAAATTTCTTATGAAAATGGGATTCTAGTTTTCATTGTTTTAAATGAGGAAAATTTTGTGCCTGTTTAGATAAAAAATTAGAAAATAAAAAATAAAAAAGGCTATCCCAAAACTGTTAATTGGAAAAGACTGAATTTATAAACTTCTACTCCATATTTAAGAAAGCGAAAATTTTATAGAGGGTGACGATAAATTAACTAGCACATAATAAAATTCAGTATAAATATCAAGTAATTGTCACTGATGTACGAGTTTGCGGTATGGAGTGAACTGATACCCGTATTGAAGAAATTTGTCTCAGAAAAAAGAAAAAAAAATGTTGGTTCAAAATTTTAGCAAAAGATGCCCAATAAAATGGATCAAAAACACAATCCAAGCATTTATACAGCTTTTTTTTTCTTTTTCTTTTTGTCAAGAGCAGTTACAGAGCATTTATTTTGTGCAATTCACAATCATATCCCCCAGTCATATTTCAACAGAATCTCAAATGCTTTTTTTTAAATTTTATTTTATTTTGTTTACGAAGTAAACCGCCATCTATTTGTCAAAATTGAAAACTAAGATTTTTTTATTTGTGAAAGCTTCAGTTTTCATGATAGAAAACATTTCAATTCAACGAATATATGTCAATTATTTGAATTTATGTTAAATTTTGAAATGTGTCAGGCCACTCCTGTATATTGTTCACTGGGAAATAAAGAGGTAAACGGTTGAATGTTTTTTTTTTCTTTTAATAACTTAGTTTAAATGTAGAATCATATATTTTACAGTTCTGAAATGCATTCAAAGCTTTAATAATGAAAGTCTTTTTTCACTCTTTTACTTTAATAACTGGTTCACGCTTTTGAAAAAGAGAATTTATTTTATGGAAAATAAATTTAATTTTTGCGAGTTCTTTTCCTTTGTCAATGAAAATAAATAATAATAATAAAAAATAAATACTGTTTGTCAGCTTTTTTGTAAGTGGGGTCAAAAGCACGGTAATGCATATAGCGTGTCCATTTGCTGCATTGACTGTATTTTTTTTTTTTTTTTCATTATTGTTTATATTCGTGAAAAACTTCATACCACATGGCTTTCTAAAACGAGGATAGGATACAATAGAGAAATGGAGAGAAAAAAAAATCGATAAGAACTCTCCCACAATGCATGAAGTGGTCGATATTGCGCAGTCTGCGTCTGCTGGCAGAATTGGGACTAGTAGCAGTGGGCTTCAAGGGCAAAAGGAGTTAAACCAGATACCATTTTAACTAAGGAAGGGAACAGATAGGAACTCAGCAAGTGCTCGTCATAAGCTCCGGCAAAGGGGAAGGGAGGGGGCAGAGGAGGACCATTACCCCTCCCTGGATTTTAAAATTTGATTAACTTTTTTTTTTCTCTCTGGTGATTTTGTAAAAAATAGTAACATTCATTCTTCACATATGACTTAAAATGTAACCACTAGAGATAATTATTTTGTGACGGGGGAATCTTTGTTGCAGTGCAAGAAAATGCGAGGAATAGAGGAAAAGGCTCTCTGACGTGTTTATAACCTACCCTAGGGAGAATTCGTTTAGTGAGCATTGCTTCCAAACCTTTGAAGAACAATAAAAAATGTCATAACTGACCACAGAGCCTTTGTAAAAGAAAACACAGAAAAATAATTCTCGTCGCAGAATTAAAAAATGTGACCTTCACGGAACTTAAATCTGCGTTTATATATATATATATATATATATATATATATGCGACAAAAAGTCGTAAATTATTCTCCTGGTCTTTCTTTTTCAAAGATTCTGTGGTCATAAGAAAGGGGAGTCTCAACAAAAGAAAGAGGCGGTGATAAACAGGTCAGGGATTTCATCCGCTGATCTCTGACATTTAGACCAGCGACAGAAGGCTAAAAACACCAAAGAGAACGAATGACAACAACAGACGTTCCGATCAGGACGTCTGTTTGGACCTTAAGAGAAAGAAGAACTCAAAATATTTGTCAAGGGGTCTCTGCACCTCTGAACCCCTTTACTTCCCGCCACCCACCCATGTAAATGAATTTCCATTCATTTTTTAAACGTTTATCTGTTTAAAATTAATCTAAACGGACAGTTATAGAGGGGGAGTAGGGGCTGACGAAAAAAGAAATGACTGTTTCAATTCTCTTTTTTGAAAAATTCTATAGAAACTTATTTTTTAATATTAAATATTTCTTAAATGTTAAATTTCTGTATTACAGTTTATGTTGATATGATTAAAAATTGCGTTGTACGGGAATTTCTGACAAAAGTCCTAGTTCAGCTTACTTCATGTTTATATTCTCCATTTTAATAAACGCGACCAAGGCTGTGGATAACAGCCACACATCTATTCCAAAATCTCGTCTCTCCCTGAATGTCGTTCTGCCGTTGCTCTTAGCATTAATGAATTCGAAAAAAAGCACATCGAAATAAAATCACGCAGTTGGAGACATGAGTAGAGAAACTCAGAAAAATTGCAACTCATTATTTTCCGTTCTCATGAAATGTCAGTAATGTTTCGTGAAATTTGAGTAGTATTATCTTTAAATATACATTTTGCACTTGAAATTTGAAGGGTGTTCGTCGCTTCAGCGCTTTATTTTAATGAATAAATGCTTTGAAAGAATAAATATTGATCAGGGGACCCTGCGAGACATTTGCACGGGAATCTGAGAGATTACTTGTTGATACGTTTCTTCATTAATTTTTCTTTAACTTCGTTTTAGTTAATCGAAATTTTTAATCAAACAACGTGTTTCAACAAAATATGAGTGTGTTATGACAAAATCCTGTTCAAAAATATTTCGTTTGATGCTTCATTCATCGTTTTTGCGTTTTGTATGTGCATATAAATAAAGAATGTTTGATATCAGAAATAATATATATGATTTGTATATTTACCTATATTTTTGTTTTGCGTTTGAATATGAAATATCTAGGGAAAGAATAAAATGCTGTCATAAGAGTTTATGAGACGAAAATATTCGTTTCAGAGAATCTCGTTAAATATGAATTGCAACAAAATAAATTACATTTTAAAATAAAATAATCAAAAGTGCAAACACGTGTTCTAGTTATGAAAAGTTCATAATAAAATATATTTATTTTATCACTATATTTATTATTATTATAATTATTATTGAAAGCAAAATTTTTATGAACCAAAGGAATAAAATAGGAAATGACTTAAATCCAAATGTTTCAACGCATTGTTGCAATTATTACATGTTAAAGAATTTGTTATTTTGCTAATGGATTACCAATTTTCCTTATGGTTGTTAAATGATATTAAATATATTATTTTGTATTTATAGTAAACTGCGGATTTACTCTTTCTTGTATTTTAGTTAATTCAGTTACAGTAACATTAAAGTGTATTAATGTTGTAGCATTATACAGATAAGTTTAGAAATTTTATGTATATTAGTTATTGTTTGTAAATTAATTTATATAAAATGGTGAAAAGATGTGTACTCAAAATTAAACCTTTGTTACATAAATCATGATCAATGTCTACTTTTAGTTTATTGCAACAAAAATATAAATAATCTATGACAAACTAATGGTCTAATAACAAACACCTAATAACAGACCTACTTCAAGAATAGTTTTTTGTTTAATTTTAAGTATGAATTTTACGTTTTAAATGACATTAAACTGAACTGTAATGTATATTTTTATGTATACTCAGATTAACTTATTTATACTCTACAGAACTTTGTGTGTTATTTTTTAAATTAAACTTTTATGCATAGTTAACTAATGATCATTAAATTCAACCAACAGTATTTGTGCTTAATTATCAATCTTATAAACGAGTGTGCGATTACTTAATTATCCCTTTAACTGATAGCCTCTCACGAAATTTTTACTTAAAGTCACCCCTAAATATTCTAACCCGAACCAGAAGTGAAAGAAAATTAATTCAAATTTTCCTTATGTCCACAATTAGGTCTACAATTATTTCTTTAATATCCTTTTTAATTTTTTTAAAAATAAAAACAAACACATATGCACTCATTAATTTTTGAAATATATAGTTTCTTTCATTTGAAAAACATTCGGGACTTTTTGAAAAATCGGGTGAACCCGAACTCAACCCGAAAGAGTCAATGCCTAAACCGAAACATTTAAAGTCAACCCGACTCGACCCCCAACGAAAAAGAAAAAGACTGGACCGGATATCCGATTGTGTCAGGTTCATGTGAAATCGGCTTACCTGACCCGATACAGGACTCTAAGCCCCACCACAGGCTGGGAGGTTCTGCTCTCAAAGATGATAGACGGGAGGTGCTGTGTTCGAACCCATATCGCTTTCATCGGCCTAACCGTTCGGAGTTTCCCGTGGTTTTCTTCGAACCTGCGTAAATACGAGTCAGGTTCCCTTAGAAAGTCCCCCACGGAGAACAATCCCCTTCCCCGTGGCCTGTGTACCTCGCGCAGATAACCGACCGTAATAAACACCAACCAACCAATTCTTTAATCAATAATTAACTGTAAGCCATTTTAACCCTGGAGGGGAATGACAGGAATTCAGCACTCGTGAATTCGAAAAAGACACATTGAAATAAGATCACGCCTGTGCATTTTCATAAATCATGCAGTTGGGGACATAAGTGGTGACACTCAAGCGAAACAATTTACAGCTCATTATTTTCTTCACTCATAAAAATGTCAGTAATTTTCCGTGAATTTTGAATAGCACTTATCTCCAAATTTACACTATGCGGTTTAAATTTTAAAGGTATTCATCGCTTGAGCGCTTTATTTTAATGAATAAATGCGTAGCAGGAATAAATATGGCTTTGTATGTTTGTCTTTATTTTTATTTTCTGTTTGCATGTAAAACTTATGCAGTGGGAGGATAAAATGCTGCCATAAAGTTTTGTGAGAGAGAAAAAGTTTACTTGAATGAATCTCGTTAAATATAAACTGGGAAAGAATAAATTGCATTTTAATAAATAAAAAATAAATAAAAGTGCAACCAAGTATTCCAGTTACAAAAAGCTATACATAAAAGAATATTTATTTTTGTAAATATAGCAGTTTCCATCGAAATTAAAAATTTTAAAAACTAAAGGTAATTAAAATGGAATGAATAACATCCAAATGTGGCATCGCAAGGTTGCAATCAGACGGGTTATGATTGGTTAATAATATATCAATTTTTCTTACGATTACAAAATGATATTAAATGTAATACTTTATAGTAAAATCCAGTTTCACGATGTCCTATAATTTAGTTTATTAAACAATAATAACCTTGAAGTGTTTTAATATTGTAACCTTTGACAAATAATTTTAGAAAAATTATGTGTTGTTAATTACTTCTTGTTTGTAAATTAATCTAAATAAAATTGTAAAAAAAGTAAAAATCCGAATTATGCATTTTAGTTGTAAATTATCCCTGTGCATCATACGGATCCTATTCCATCCCCCTCCTAAAAACAAATAAACATATATAAAAGTTTACTATTTTTCTTGCGTTGTAGTTGTTAAAATTAATATTTTAAGATTAATTTTTTTCTTCGTTAGAGCAATCTGTAATTAGTGCATAGTTAGAAAATAAACTCCATATTTTTCTCTTTTTAAAATCTTTTTATACCTATTGTTATGGGTGTTGTTTAGTGATATTTCAAATTCATCTCATTAATGTTAAACCTATGGGAATGGAATGCATTCCCTTTTCTTTAATATCTACTCGATAAATTAATATTTTTAATTTCTTTTTTTTCTGTATCTTTACTTTGTTGCTCTTCTTAAAACATCTCCCCTCCCCCCTCCCCCCCTCCTCTCTCTCTCTCTCTCTCTCTCTCTCTCTCTCTCTCTCTCTCTCTCTCTCTCTCTCTCTCACTCTCACTCTCACTCACTCACCTTCCTCCCTCCCTTCTCTCTTTCACACACACATTTTATTTGAAGTGTTAAAATCGTACTCACAGTTCATAGGATTTTAACACATAGAATTATAAATGAATTATTTATTTTAGGAATATTTTTACAACTAAAAAGTAGTGACATACTTTAAGAACAGTACACAGAAAAAAAAATATATTTTAAAATTATCTCCTTAAATTTAAGGCATTAAATCTAAGCATTTTAAGAAGATAACTATATTTCATCAAGTAAAAATTTGGAAGTCTATAGAATTTTTAAAGTACTTAAAATTTAAAGAAACAATTTTTACAAAAGCACCTCGTCAGTATCCGACGTCTACTCCCTGATGGTGGAAACCGTATTTCGATAATTTTATTAGATAATGAGTAATCGCGCTTCTAATTTTTCCCATGGGTTAACATGAGATTTCGCGATCGAGTAGTTTCAGTGAAGCGGCCGTGACGTGATTTTTCCTACTATGGATATATTCGAAAAGAAAAACAGATTTACAGGCAAAACAACAGGCTCGTTTAATTTTAAACGTACAGACTGGCAATATATTCATTCCATAGTGATATATTCATCAGTTTGTAGGATTGGGATTGCAACTAGATTCCTATAACCAGGGCCTGATTATCCAAAAGGCACGTGAAGCACATGCTTCCCCTCTAAAGTTTAAAAGGGGCCCCAAAATGACTGGGAAGAGGGCCCTTCAATTCCCATTTTAATTGTTTTACATTGTAGTTTTAATATTTTTGGACTTTTTTTTTCTTAATCCAAGAGGAAATCCACGCACTACTTCACGAAACTTACTTAACAGAGAAATATGAATGTCAGCAATAGGATGTTAATTAATCCTATAGCATCCTGATGTGCCTGTTAGAAAACATCCGGTAAATTGAACATATTGCTATATGTACTGAATATATCTGAAGTATATACAGGGAACATAATAAAGCTGTTTACATGTGACCTCGGCTAAGCTACTCCAGGGAATAATATTAGTATCATTGGTGAGTTTTCACGAATGAAGAATTAAGAAAACTTTTCACAAATTGAAAGGGGCCCCCGAAATGATACAGTGCTTCCCCTAGATTCAGAGGTTAATCGGGCCCTGCCTATAATCCGACTAAGGCGGAAGATGAAAATTTATATGTTTGTCAATATATGCATATATGAATACCCGGATGTTACACACAAGAACTCGCTGAATATATCGATTGATACAAGTATGACGTTTTAGAATGGTATAAATCATGTGGGTGTCCTATATAGTACATATGACGCCACGATAAATCTAATAGGGTAAACAACAGATATCAGTTAAACACAGGGAAATATTTTTTCATCGAATCCTATTTAGAAAATTTAAAATAATTATATTTTCTGTAAGCAAGCGTAGGCAGACAATAAATTGATTGTGATATGACATGTGTGACTTATGACGTCACGAAAATGTTTAAATCTGTGTATTTGTATTCAGGTGATAATTTGTGATAATTTTATGTTATCACATACCGGTATAGGAATCGCGTGAGATTTTATATGATTCTTAACTACAGAAGTTGAAGTGAGATTCGCATGCATAATTTATTTCTACTTCAGAACAAATTTACGGTGTATGACATATAAATGCGTGTTTTTCTTCTTCAGTATGATTGGACGTAATATCAGTGTACAAATTTTTTACATTGCCAAACACCTTCTAATACAAAATTTAGATTGAAATTTCCGGCATACCTATATCAAAAAGTTATATTAATAATTAATTCACTTTAAGGAAAGATAAAGTTAGCTTCCGTTTAACACGCAATTAACTGCAAATTATTTCACGAATTACTAAAGTTATAAATTTGAAAGGTATTTTCATATTCGATGAATTTGAAATTACTCCTGATAAGATGCATTTTGTTGTATATCTTTTAATTTTAATGAGTTTTAGAGTATATAAGTGATAGTTCGTAAATTTGACATTTTTAAATATTTTTATTTTATTTATTTTCTCGTGACATGAAATGTTTAATTGAAATTTCACGTGATTTAACAAAGTTCATATTTTTTACGAAGATAAAAATAACAGAAAATTTTCATTATTGATAGATTTTATCAACGTGCCGGAATGAGCTAAATATTTATTTTTTCTTTTAAAATACAGATTACTTCGACAGTTCGCCAGTAAAATTTGCAGGTAAATTGTTTAATGCTTTCATTCGACAATATCTTCATAATTTTTGTGTCATTTTCTTCTATCACCTTTCATAATTTATATGTATGTCCCTTTCCCACGATCGAGGATCCTTTCCGTACTATGGAGTGACATGCAGGGTTCTCGTTGCCGATCGCCATTTCGCCAAATCAGCACAAAATGTTTCATTCGGCAAGAAAACGAAAGATTAAAATCGCCAAATTGTGAAAGTCTTTTTTTTTTTTTACGACATTTTTAATGATGATATTGTACGATTAAATGTTTTTGTGTAAGTTATTATTAGCACTTTCCAACCTAGTTGAAAAGTGCTTATGAATTCGGTTTGTCTGGCCGTCTGGCCGTCTGCCGTCTGGCCGTATGGCCGTCTGCCGTCTGGCCGTCTGCCGTCTGCCGTCTGTCCGTGCTCTAACTCCCGTAAATATGCTCGGATTGCTCTGCAATTTTTATATGTTATTGTCGTTATCTATAGCATGTACCCTATTTCAACGGAAGTGTGTAGCACCTATAGTTTTTTTACAGGGACACTCAAAAGAATTCCGTTACATTGCGGTCTATGGGGAAAAATTATTTGCGGTTTATTTAAATAATGTTTCACTATTTTAAACGCATTGAAATTTATATATATATCACTAAGGTGCATTAGAAGAAGCTTAATATGGAATAGGGTGTGCATAGCACTTATAGTTACTATACAGGGACAGTCAAAAGAATTCCGTTACATTACGTCTATGGAGAAAAATCGTCTGCGGCTTATTTAAATAATGTTTCACTATTTTAAACGCATTGAAATTTATATATATTACTAAGGTGCATTACAAGAGGCTTACTACAGAATAGTGTGTGTATAGCAGTCATCGTTCATTTACAGGGACACACAAAAGAATTCTCTACTGTCTGTTAACAATAATTCCTGGAAGTGCGTTTTAAGTTACTGAACGCGATTTTAACTTTAACTCGCTTTTTGTCTCTTACGTGATGTGTATAAATTCTGTAGATCCTATACAGGGCAGCACAAAAGTTCGCGAACACATTTCCGTTTATTGACAGAAACTCCAGAAGGATAATTTTAAACTGTGCTACGCGTTTCCTAACTAAACTAAAATTTAGCATCCTATATAGTATATATACAAATCTATAGATCATATACAGGGTTGAATAAAAGTATTCGGATACTTTTCCGAATATTGTATCTGTTCGAAATTCCTGAAATTATGTTTTTAAATATGTTATGCGTTTTCCAAATTGTTTACTTAGATGTTATCTTTTAGCTTATTAAACGGTATGTTTTGTAAAATTATTTTGGAAGCGTTGGAAAGTGCTACATAATCTATGCTTGACGCATGATTTTTCGTTCTTGTTTGTGTTTTTGTTATTTTTAAGAGCTCGTTCACATTCATATATATAGAAAGAGATAGAGACACCATACACAAATGGGGAATTAAAAATTGAAATATAAACACATACCTGCTTTATTAATATCCAGAAAAAGAAGAAGAAAAATATATGCGACCAAGAAAAGATAAATCAAATTTGAAAAAAAAAAGTGAATTAATGAAATATTTGTGGAACTGTAGCAGAATCGTCAGGCACAAATTACTACAGATTCCACAAAAATGTGCGATTTCATCCTTGTACAAGCTATAATAAGTTAAAATAATACAAGATTTGGGCAATCGCACATTACATATACATACTATGTTTTCATTCAACCCCCTAACATGCTATTCTGAATCTGTTAACTCAGATAACTCAGGTTTTCTGTCATAGAACTATATAGAAATATATCGAGCTATAATTATTTTTCTCGACTTTTCAAAGCTCTACAATACACTTATTTTATTAGTTTTATAACTGATAGTTGAATTTAGGGGGATAACTATTCTAAAAACAATTACAAAAAATTTGAACATATGTTGAAAATGAAAAAACAGGATACGTTGTAGAGTTTAAAGAATAATTTTAGAATTACTGTTTCACGACGAATCTATTACTAACATTATTTGAATTTGGCTATAGTTTTTCTTTAAATGATTAGCCAAATTTCTAAGATAAGTAAAAAGACAGTGAGAATCCTGATGACATGCATAATATATCTTTTAAAATAAACATTTAAAAAAAATCATTTTGATACTATAACAAGAAAAAAAATGTAAGAAAAAAATGACTTAGCTTACAAGAAATCGCACATTTTACTGAAAATATTAATCTTGTACATTATCATGCATTTAAAAAAAAATACCAATTTAACTAAAATTTAATAAAATAAATTTAAATTTAAAGAATTTCCATTACCGGAGTGTTTTTATAACAATGCTTTTTCAACAAATGTATATGATAGCTACTCTGCCGCTAATAATGAATGTAATTCTTGTTGGAAAAAAAAAAAAACAATTGTTTTAATAAAAATTTCATAAAGCCTTTTGCTATCTACGTTTACTTTAAGTGTCTGTTTAGCAATAAAAAACTTATAATTTCTTTTAAAGTTATTTAAAATTGCACATCTCTAGATAAGATAAACAGATTTTGATGGCTATTCAAATAAATTTATAAAGATAAATTTCATGAATGGGGGGGAAAAATCACTTTTCTTAAACTTTTGAGTGATATACGTTCAAAATGTTTAATACGTTTTAAAATGCTTTAGCTATTTTTTTTTTATTAATTTGATTTTTAGTTTCTTAGAATTGAATTGTAATTTTTAAACCCTTTCCGGCACAGTGGTCCCACTCCGGGCACACCTAATTTTAATTCCAAACTTGCATTCAACACCAAGAATATTTAATAAAATTTTGTCTCTACAATGAAAGTTTAAAATAAGAAGTTCTTATTTTGTAAAAAAAGTCGTTTGTAAATTTTGGTGTCAGTCAGTAATTTCTCATTTTACGAATAGACTTTGTCTGTGCCGGAAAGGGTTAAAGACTGATATAAAAGCTCACAAATTTTCAGTGAAAATTTCTCACTATTTCGTTACAAAAACTTAATTTTTTTCATTCAGTCCCACTATACTTAACTAATTATTGTAATTCTGCCACCAAAATGGCTCATTAAAATAATAATAATAATAACGACTTGGGACCTAAAATATTATACATTTTACATGATTTCCTTTTTTTTTTCATGTTTTAATATTTTAGAGAAATATCAGGTCTTACAAAAAATAATTTTACAATGTTTAAAAAATGTAATTGAAACTAAGAAATAGTACACTGAAAATTACGAAAAGTTATGAACGAAAAGGTAGCATTAATATCATCTTTATTGCAAATTGATTGATTTAAAACTGATAAAATAATTCATAAATTGCATTAATTAACACCAATTGTGATTAGTACTTAATGGATAAATAAATAATCCAATTATAATTTATAATTATAATTAAATCAGTGTTTATATCGGAAAACTTTCGACTATATTTACAACTATTGTGACAAATATTGCTTCTGTTACAAATAAATAAATAAATAAATAAAAATAAAACATATCAATCATTTTCTATAACTATTTGTATTGAACAGATCAACCGTAAAAAATATTTTAGACTCACTGAACTAAATTCTTTTCCTCGTTTTCGCTTCGAATGTAATAATTTTTCTCAGGTTTTATTTATTTTTTAATAAACAAATATACTCTCTAAAATAAACAATTGAGAAAGGATCGAAACAATTTTAAAATTGCCGAAAATGGGTGTTTTAATGAAATGAAAAGTAAACATTTTCTTGAGGATATGCTTCCCTTGAGATTAAAATATTTATACATGTTTTTCATATATATGTTTATAGATGTTTATAATTGTTTATATAGATGTTTTTCATATTAAGTAACAATTTCATTGAATTCAGATTTTTATTAAAATTTGTGCGCTTTATTATAAAAATATAAATACTACAGAAACCTTTAGCAATGAGAAAATAAAATTTATATTTCGTTTATTATTTAGAATTTTGGAAAAGCCTGTTTAGTTCTGAATAATAGTATTTGTTTTTGATAATATCATGTGTCGTTAATTACTTGTGATTTTAAAGACACCAGACATGTTTTAAACAAACGTGTGCTTATAAATGTATTTCGCCCTATGTTTTTGATTTTTGAAACGTGTGCTTTTTGGAAGGTTTGAAAACGAAATGCTCTATTTTAAGGCATAACTAAAATTTTGCATTCATTCTTCACAGCAACTGTTTTTTTTTCTTCTTTTAAGAACATTTATATTTTTCTTTATTTTATTTTTTGCCTAATTGCATAAAACTTACTACTGGTAAATGGCTGCGCGCACACACACACACACACACACACACACACACACACACAGGTTGGCAAGACGTGCAAACTCAGGACTTTGTGTGTACACCGCCAATTAAGGACTTCAAAAATAACAGACTTAAAAGTTTATTTTCGGTGAATAACTATTACTTATACTCCATTAAATCTGAATCAACTTTGATTTTTGTTAAAATTTCAAAATTTCCCAATATGTATTTTTGCAATGTAAATGGGGACATTGATACACACCTATATACACACTGAACTCGATACACACAATGAATTCAGGACTTCATTATTTTACAATCAATTGAGGACATTTACTGTTATGATACACACAATCAACCCCGGACATTCTGAAAAAGTTTTATGCTACTGCATTATTTACACGTTGCTCAGTTATGAGTGTAAAAAAATATATTTCAACATTTAATCTTTAAATTAATTTTAATGTTTTTTATCTTATTTTATGTACATAAGAAAAATATATTGGAATCACGAAAATTTTCTACTTCCGGTGTTTATTTTCGGTGAATAACTATTATTTATACTCCATTAAATCTGAATCAACTTTAATTTTTGAGAAAATTTTAAAATTTCACAAAATGTATTTTCTTAATGTAAATGGGGACATTGATACATATCTACATACACAGTGAACTCGATACACACAATCAATTCAGGACTTCATTATTTTACAGTCAATTGAGGACATTTACTGTTATGATACACACAATCTACACCGGACATTCTGAAAAAGTTTTATGCTACTGTATAATACGTTGTTCGTTACTGTATTACACGTTGTTAATTTATAAGTTAAAAAATATATTTCAGCATTTAATCATTAAATTCATTTTATTTTATTTTATTTTACTTTTTTTTAATGTACATAAGAAGAAAGTATTGGAAACACGAAAATTTTCGACTTCCGGTTTTTGACGGATTTATACGTTTTGGTATATCCTTAACACAATTTAACTATTTTTGGAAAATTTTCTGTCTGTCTGCTGTAGATTTGTGGGTCTTTGTGTGTGTCTGTGTGTGACAGAAATATTTGCAGCATCGCTAGTGCAAAAACTAATGGACAGAATTTCAGGAAATTTTATATTTAGTTGCAACTTAATATAAATTGTAGCTGATTAGATTTTGGTGACTATCGCTGAACAGGTGGCGCTGTTGTTCCACTTTTTCCAGAATTTTTGGGATTGGCAGATCTCGGTTTCTATTGTATGGAATTGCACAACATTTTGCATACAAGGTACTTACAATTAAAAAAAAAAAACATTGCTGCAATTTTTATGCGCATAAGTTACTAGGGGTGCTGCTACGCTGTTTTTTTTCTAACATTTTTGCGATAGTCAAATCAAGGCTTGGAATTACATTACATGGAATTACACAAAAAATAACATACGAAATGCTCATTATAAGAAATGACATTCGTGTTTATATATATCCTTATAATTCTGCACTGTTTTTTCATAATTACTGAGATGCACACATCTGGACATCTATTTGGAGAAATTACATGAAATTTAATAAAATAATTATTTATCATAAGAAAGTAAGCTCATTCATTTTTTTATGTATGTATCAGATTATGTATACTCAAGAGGAGGTGCTCTCAAATATGTTTCTAAATTAATATATTAGATAGATATAGAGAAAAATATTGTTATAGCCATAACATACTAGATTGAATAAGGAATGCATCTAATTCTTTAAATTAATACATAACTGTCATAAATAACATTAAAAAAAATGTTTATAAAAATTATTTTAAAATGAGAAAATAGTACTTTACACTTTAAATTAAAAAAAAAAAGCATTATTATTATTTTTTTAAATGACAAAAATATATATTAAAATAATTTTTTTGTACTATAAAAATGTTTTGTTTTTAATTACGTGAATGAAATCTTTTTTTTTCTTTACTTTCGAAAGGTCGAAAATTAAAAAAAAATTACGGACGCATAAGTTTTTGTTTGTTTAGTATTATTTATTAGACTAACATAACAAAAATTAACATAACAAAATTAGTTTTTCGGTATTTGTATCTGTAATACGTTAAACATCAGTAAATGAGGAAATGCGGAATATGCAATTGAGGAATATGCAATTCGCAAAGTGAGAAAATAACAAATGCGGGTGAGCAAGGACATAATTCATGCAGCAAGCGAAAGCGGTATTCGCACCAGCAACGAAAGACGTAATAAACTTTGTCAATCGATGGCCTAATGTAGAATACACACCGACAAGCGAGGACATATTACACACCGAACAGTAAGAACAAACACACACACCGGCAAACAGAGACGTAATACACACCGACAATCGAAGACGTAATACACATCGGCAATCTAGGACGTAATACACGCCGGCAATCCAGGATATAACACACACCGGAGAGCGAGGACGTAATACATACCGGCAAGCCAGGACGTAAAACACACCGGCAAGCGAGGACGAAATACACAAATTTAACTTTTATAAACAATTAATACTTTAACAAAAAAAAAAAAAAAAAAAAAAACTTTTGAATATATATTTTTTTCAAATAAAAAACGATATATGAAAATCTTATTTTTGTCCCCTTCCTCACTTTTCCAGAGGGAGGGGGGATGCAAAGTTCGAAAATTCGTGAAATTGGTTTTTAGCTATCCATGTTTGTAACAATTTAATAAAAGAGTCTTATGAATCTCCACTTTCTTTAAAATACGTAAAGATATTAAAAAATCTTGTTTCTAATATCCTGGCAATCTAGGACGTAATACACGCCGGCAAGCCAGGACATAATACACACCGGAGAGTGAGGACGTAATACATACCGGCAAGCAAGGACGTAAAACACACCGGCAAGCGAGGACGAAATACACAAATTTAACTTTTCTAAACAATTAATTCTTAAAAAAAAAAAAAAAAAAAAAAAAAAAAAAAAATCTTTTGAATATTTTTTTAAATAAAAAACGATATATGAAAATCTTATTTTTGTCCCCTTCCTCACTTCCAGAGGGAGGGGGGTGCAAAATTTGAAAATTCCTGAAATTGGTTTTTAGCTATCCATGTTTGTAATAATTTAAGAAAAGAGTCTTATGAATCTCTACTTTCTTTAAAATACGAAAAGATATTAAAAAATCTTGTTTCTAATATCCTGGCAATCTAGGACGTAATACACGCCGGCAAGCCAGGACATAATACACACCGGAGAGTGAGGACGTAATACATACCGGCAAGCAAGGACGTAAAACACACCGGCAAGCGAGGACGAAATACACAAATTTAACTTTTATGAACAATTAATTCTTAAAAAAAAAAGAATCTTATGAATATTTTTTTTTTTTCAAATAAAAAACGATATATGAAAATCTTATTTTTGCCCCCTTCCTCACTTCCAGAAGGAAGGGGGGGTGGGATGCAAAATTCGAAAATTTCTGAAATTGGTTTTTAGCTATCCATGTTTATAATAATTTAAGAAAAGAGTCTTATGAATCTCTACTTTCTTTAAAATACGAAAAGATATTAAAAAATCTTGTTTCTGCCCCCTCCCCTCCCTTTGGAGGAGGGATACTGAAAATTCTAGGAATTGATTTTTAAATATTCCTCCTTGCGATATTTTAAACCAAAAAAATTATGAATATGATTTCTTAATTGAAATATAATGAAAAATGTAAAAATCTGTACCCCGCCCCCCCCCCCCTCGTTGGAGCACAAATTTTGAAATTTTCAGAAATTAGTTTTTTGGTATTTGTCTCCGTAATAATAATATAAGTAAGAAGCTTATGAATTCTATTTTTTGTTTGAAATACGAAATGATACATAAAAATCGCGTTTTCGTCTCCAGCCCCTCTTTTCGGGAAAGAAATTTAAAAATTCCAGAAATTGGTTTTTAGATATTCGTGTTTGGAATACTTTAAAGCAAAAATAATTGAAATTTAAATTTAAATTGTAATATATAGAAATATTAAGAGTAATTTAAAAATTGCGATTTTGCCCCCCCCCCCCCCTCTCCTTTGGGGAGGAGTTTTGAAAATTCCAAGAAATGATTTTTATGTAATCCTCCTTGTGATATTGTAAACCAAGAATCTTATGAATATCTTTTTATAAAATAGAAACAATAGTATTGACCCATCCGCCCCTTGTGGAGGGGCAATTTTAAAAATTTCAGAAATTAGTTTTTCGGTATTTGTATCTGTAATACGTTAAACATCAGTAAATGATGACGCTTTGTATTTCGCAAAGTGAGAAAGTAACAAATACTGGTAAGCAAGGACGTAATTCACGCAGCAAGCGAAAACGGTATACGCGCCGGGAACGAAAGACGTAATAAACACCGTCAATCGATGACCTAATGCAGATTAGCAAGCCAAGTCTTAATACACATCGACAAGCGAGGACATATTACAGACCGAATAGTAAGAACAAACGATCACCGGCAAACAGAGACGTAATACACACCGACAATCGAAGACGTAATACACATCGGCAATCCAGGACGTAATACATTCCGGCAAGTCAGGACTAAAACACACCGACAAGCGAGGACGAAATACACAACTCTATCACAATTTTAACTTTTATGAACAATTAATTCTTCAAAATAAAGCAAGAATCTTATGAATAATTATATTTCCTTTCAAATAAAAAACGATACATGAAAATCTTATTTTTGTCAATTTCCTCACTTCGTGAGGGGGGGGGGGGGGGGGGTGATTCAAAATTCTAAAAATCCTGAAATTGGTTTTTAGCTTTCCATGTTTGTAATAATTTAAGGGAAGAGTCTTGTGAATGTCTACTTTCTTTAAAATACGAAAATATATGTGAAAATCTTGTTTCTCCACATGTTCCTTTGGAGGGGAGATATTGAAAATTCTACCAATTGATCTTTAGGTATTCCTACTTGCGGTATTTTAAACCAAGAAATTTATGAATATAATTTCTTAATTAAAATATAATGAAAAATGTAAAAAGCTGTATCCCTCCCTCGTTGGAGTGCAAATTTTGAAATTTTCAGAAGTTTGTTTTTTAATATTTGTCTGCGTAATAATTTACTTATGAATTCTATCTTTTATTTTAAATACGAAAGGACACATGAACATCGCGTTTTTGTCCCCAGCCCCTCCTTTGGGGAAAGAAATTTGAAAATTCCAGAAATTGGTTTCTAGATATTTGTGTTCGGAATATTTTAACGCAAAAATGATTGAAATTTCAATTTAAATTGTAATATACAGAAGTATTAAGAGTGATTTGAAAATTACGATTTTGCTACCCCCCCCCCCTCTTTCTCTCCCTTCGGGGAGGAATTTTGAAAATTCTAAAAATTGATTTTTATGTATTCCTCCTTGTGATATTGTAAACCAAGAATCTTATGAATATATTTTTATAAAATAGAAACAATAGTATTGCACCCTTCCCCCCCTTCTGGAGGGGCAATTTTTAAAATTTTCAGAAATTAGTTTTTCGATATTTGTATCTGTAATACGTTAAACATGAGTAAATGAGGACGCTTTGCAATTCGCAAAGTGAGAAACTAGCAAATACATGTAAGCAAGGACGTAATTCACGCAGCAAGCGAAAACGGTATACGCACCGGGAATGAAAGACGTATTAAACACCGTCAATCGACGGCCTAATGCAGATTAGCAAGTCAGAGCGTAATACACACCGACAAGCGAGGACATATATCACACCGAAAAGTCAGAGAAAACGCACACCGGCAAACAGAGACGTAATACACACCGACAATCGAAGACGTAATACACATCGGCAATCCAGGACGTAATACACGCCAGCAAGTCAGGACGTAATACACACCGGAGAGCGAAGACGAAATACACAACTCTTCCACAATTTTAACTGTTATGAAAAATTAATTCTTCAAAATAAAGCAAGAATCTTCTGAATAATTATATTTTCTTTCAAATAAAAAACGATATATGAAAATCTTGTTTTTGTTCCCTTCCCCACTTCGCGGGGGTGGGGCAAAATTCCAAAATTCCAGAAATTGGTTTTTAGCTAGCCATGTTTGTAATAATTTAAGGAAAGAGTTTTATGCATCTCTTTTTCCTTTAAAATAGGAAAATATATGTGAAAATCTTCTTTCTGTCCCACTTCCCTTGGAGGGGGAATATTGAAAATTCTAGGAATTGATTTTTAGGTATTCCGCCTTGCTATATTTTAAACCAAGAAATTTATGAATATCATTTTTTAATTCAAATATAAAGAAAAAATGTAAAAAGCTGTATTCCCCCCTCCCCCCTCCTCCCCGCCCTCCTTCGTTGGAGTGCGAATTTTGGAATTTCCAGAAATTAGTGCTTTGGTATTTGTGTTCGTAATAATTTAAAGCAAGAAGCTTATGAATTCTACTTTTTGTTTGAAATACGAAACGATACATGAAAATCGCGTTTTCGTCCCCAGTCCCTCTTCTGGGGAAAGAAATTTGAAAATTACAGAAATTGGTTTTCAAATATTTGTGTTTGTAATACTTTCAAGCAAAAATGATTGAAAATTTGATTTAAATTGAACTATTAATTGTAATTTGATAATCGCCAAACCTACCCCCCCCCTTCCCCTCCTCTTTGGTGAGGAATTTTGAAATTTCCCAGAATTGATTTTTAGGTATATCCTCATTGTGATATTGTAAACCAAGAATCTTATGAATATCTTGTTATTAATTGAAATATGTTCATGTTTTTCTTTTCGCAAATCATATTTCAAACAAAATACAAGACGTGTGATATATTTTTTCACACTTGCGGCCTGATTTGACCATATGTGGGGTGGGGACGGGGACAGGAAGACTAATGATTTCTAATAACTTTTCACGAATACCGTGTTATCGCAGTATTCGTTAATAAAATTTTTTCAACAAGCCCTTGAAATAATGCTTAGCGTTTAATCTGTTAACAAAGTGAAATAAAAATGTCAAATGACTTAATATTTGTCTTGTGTCACGTGTCATCTGTTTGACATGTTATAATCAAACAGATAAATTCTCAATTCTGTCATAGCTTAAGGCCCTATGCACAGTATTATTTTGGAGGCCTCCCAAATAATATTATAACTAAGCTCGAACCTCAACACATATTTGGCCCTCTACTTTTCATTTACTAAAGCTAAAATGTATATAAATAGTGTAATTTTTTTTTTTTTAATAATATAGTTGAAAAGTGTTTATGACTTCGATTTGTCTGTCTGTCTGTCTCTGACATAACTTTAATTATGAAAATATTCTTGCATAAAAATATTAATTGCAACCATTTCATCATTAAACTTTCTATTGTTGTTTATAAAAACTACTCTAATATATTTTCCTAAATAATAAATTAGCCGCACAAGTTAACAACATAAAAAAGCATGAATAATTGAGTTTTTCGTTAAACATTTTAAAGGGTGAATTAGCCTAAAATTCAAACTTATTTTTGATAAATCAGTATGATTATAGAGGGAAAATAGTCTTGCAAAAGAATGTTAAAAGCTGTCATTAAATGCTTTTCTTCCCCTATTTATCGAAAACACAGCTATTTATTTATTTTTTATTTATAAATATGTCCTACAAATTTACATCTTAAACACAAATTAAAGTAAGTGGTTAAATTTAATTTATTTTTTAATTTTAATTATTACTAATACATAAAAGACAAACTCAAAGTGGATCCACCTCATATAATTTCCAAGGAGTATGGCACCATTAATTTAAACAAGAAATCTTTGCCTAAAATATTTTTTTTAATTAAAAAACTTTCTGCAAATTATCACATAAATTGTAATATTTTTCTGCTATTAAATAAGGTGAAAAATTCTATACAAAAATTTTGGTAGAACTGTACGTAACCTGTAACTAGTATATAAATATTATCAGTGGAAAGTAATAATAATAAAAAATATCTGTAGGTTTCTATATGATAGAAAAACCATAAAAAAATAAGTGTAAACTTAAGTAATAAAACAAATTAAGGAGTAACACCACTTTAACCTGTCCAAAATTTCAAAACCACTTTTTTGTTTTTTAAAGTACTTTTTATACACATAGAAATCTTATTTTATTGGCTATAAATTTCTATAGAAAGTGAAAGGGTAATTTTGGTGTTATAGAAGTAGAGAGTGCCGCAGCAAGTGAACAGTAATAAAAACTTTACTTTTTTCCCCCTCCATAACGGCAATTTTCAAAATCAGTGGACACTCTATCTCCGCCAATTTTCAATCAACAAACTTTATCTTTTTGGAAATTAATCTTGAAGTATTTTTCTAGGGAAATACTTTGGATGTGACGATTTATTAAGAGATATTATATTATACAGATATTGTATATTATAGTTATAATATTATAACTATAATTCTATATTATTCGATAATATTATTCGATTATATTATTCGATATATTTAATACCGATTGCTCACTTTTTTTTATAACTGTAATGCAACAGAAGTTTTGGTTGAAATTTTACATTTTACTTCGAATTAATGCCAATTCACCAAAAATGCATATATATATCTTATATATTAAAACGAAAAGGGATTTCCGTCAAATTCACTTTTCACACGTATTTACCCTAATTGAGCATGCGTAAACTTAAATGTAGAAGCTAACCAGTTTTAGAGTACACTCGAATGAGAAAAGGATGGCCGAGTGGTGTCAGGCGGGTTTTTTCTCTGTTCTGATCATCATGTCGGTTCGATCCCCGCTACGGACGGCTTGATTTTTCTTATTTTATTGGCAATAATTCATTTTAATAATGCCATATTTAATTCAGGAGGAAAAGTTACATAATTTGTATTTTTTTTTTATTCGAATGCTTTATAATTAAAATTTAACACCCAAGAATATTTTATTTTAATTACTAAATTTATATTAAAAGTATTTAAATTAAAAGATCGTGCATTTAATTATCGATTAAATAAATTGAACAGGTCTACAGTTTTTATTATATTTCGTATGATCATTATCAAGATGTCATATATATGAAAAGATAAGCATGTAATTATTTTTCGTAAAAAAAGGAAAAATAAAAGGAGAGAAGAAAAAAAGAAGGGAAAATATTCATACAGGAACTCTAAATTATCTTGATATCCATGATCTAACCATTGAACAATGTATGAAAATAGAAAATGTAAATTCAAGTAATTAAAAAACATGTATCGTAATCGTTAGGTGCAAACAGCAAATTTTAAATTCTAGGTTTTAGAATCAGACTAACAAAAATTAATTTAATGAAAAATTTTAAAGCTCGTGTAGTTAAAAAAAGAAAAAAAAGAAATACTAAATATTGTTATTTTTTCAAAACATTGGGACTGTGGTAAATAAAATTTAACAACCGCCAATATTTTTTTAATTACTTATTTTATATTATAAAAATATATATAAAAATATTTAAATAAAAAAAATTTGCATGTAGTTATCGATTAAATAAAGAGATCTAAACTGTTATCTATATTTTGTATGACCATTATCAATAAGACATATTTGTAAAACTAAGATATGTATATGATTATTCTCCTTACAAAAAAAAAAAAAAAAAAAAAAAAAAAAAAGAGAGAGAGAGAAAAGGAAAAGGAAAGAAACAAAAATATTCATATAAGAATTATAAAAGAAATCAACTTGATATCCATGATTTATCTGGATTTTAAAGTTAGGCTGATAAGAATAAAATTAATGACAAATTTTAAAAGTCGTGTAATTAAAAAAAAAAAAGTAGAAAGTACTAAATATTGATATAGTTTTCTTAATTTTGAGACTGTAATAAGTATAAATAAATCATTCAATTAATATTTTTAGTTAAATTCGTGCTAAATTTATTCGAGTATAATAGAATGTAAATTAGAAGCTTAAAATATTTAACTACATAAGTTGAGTAGGCTGGACTGACAACAAAATCTATCGTTATATATAGGAATCGCTTACACAATATAACAATTCATAAAATTTTCAATACCTAATTAATTTAAAAGCAGCTAATTAAAAATACAAGCATATTTCTAAAGGAGCTTTCAAGTTATTTACCGTCAAATCTTGACGGGTACTATCTAGTACATATTTAAAAATGGTTATGTGTTTCACTTGCTTTTGGACTTTTTTTTATGTTGTTCTAGATCAAGTGTACGATGATTAATCCTGTCCCCCACTAGCCCTTCTTTTTTCAAAACGGTCCCTCCCATCATCAGTCAAGTCGCCATTTTTTAATATATAAAATTAAAAATATATATATATTTCTACTTTAATATTATGTAGTATAATAAATTATTGTAAATGAATTTTGATAAATAATTCATATTTCTTTTAAAACTATTTCCGAAACAACCTTAAATTCCAAGGCATGTGAGTGCCATTCCTAATGGTGTTACCCATTAAATTACTTAAATGTTATAAACAGGTATCTAAAATGATTGAAAAAACATTTTGTATAATAATTGAATTTTAATCTTAAAATAAAGTTCAGGTTACATTAACATTTAAGGCCTATTTAAGGATATACCTATAAGGAAAAATTGAAAACTGTTTTATTCACTCATATTAAAAAGTTATTTGGTTTGAATATTTTAATCAAAGCTGAATTTAGAACTCTGTGTAAGAATAGAAATTGATAAAATAAACTTTATACGGCATAAGGAATATTCCTTTTTAAAGTCATTTTATTCAAAACAGTTATTTTGCGAATTACGCATACGATTTCATGAAAATGGAACTAAATTTTCGTGAAATTTCAACGTTTTTAAAGCAAAATGTATACATATCCGAAATTACATATAATATTGATACTTATGCTAATATTAATAAAATTATGCTTGTTTTAAGTTTTTAAAGTGTCTAATTTTTAAGAATATTTATTTTATATTATTGAAAGGGTATGAGAATTGTTTTTAATAGCAGGTCATTTTAATAAAACACTATTTCTCTAAATATCTAATAACATAATAACCCAAAATAGTTAAGGGTCCTCTTCACGCACTTGAAAACATCCGCTCGCTAATGTTAATCCTATGGAGCATTATTTTTCTAACATATCGTTTGCATTTCAATATTTTTAAACAATTTTTTTGCATTGGATAGCAGAGATCAATCTCAATTTCCGCCGTTGATTACTTTTTCGATTTTCGTTGCATTTTTTTTTTACGAAGATACTTTCACTTTTGAAACCGGTTCCGAAAGTGAAAGTATCTTCGTAAAAAAAAAAAATCTAGAAAGAAAATCGAAAAAGTAATCAACGTCGGAAATAGAGATTGATCTCTGCTATCCAATGCAAAAATTTTTTTTAAAAATATTGAAATGCAAACGAGATATTAGAAAAATAATGCTCCATAGGATTAACATTAGCGAGCGGGTGCTTTTAAATGCGTAAAAAGAAGGGTTTGAAAAAAATATTTAACTGTTTAACGGGGACAAAAATATTTAACTGTTATTATTTTTATTGGTTTGATAGGAAAATTCTTAAAATTACTATCGTACGAACCATAAACGCTTCGTAACTTTTATATATTTGACACATACACGGGAGTATTGGCCCTGGAGTGGGGACTCCTCTGGCCGGCCCCTCCGTTCTAGTAAATTCTAACAGTTGATTTTTTTTTTAATTTATTGGTTATTTTAATTTAAAATTTATACGTAAAATAAAAAATCCCTGACGGCTCGGCCTTCAGGAACATTTAGATTTCGAAGACGCGGACAATATAGCACCTGTTTATTGAGAATTCTTTAATTCTATAAAATACTTGTCAGTATAAAAGTTGTAGATAGTATTAAGAATATTTGTAATAAATTTAAGCTGATTTGATATCTTATGAACTTACGAAGTTATGACTTTTGTTCTTCTTAAACTCCTATCCCGCTCCTTAAACTCCTATCTAAACTTTATCATGCATAAATTTTTGGCCCTTTTCCTAGAAATAATAATAACTTTAAAATCGATATGTATCGATATGTATAATAATTAAGAAGTTATGTTTTTTTTCTGTTTTCATAAAAAAAAACATTTCCTCCCCCCCCCCCCCTCATTGGTCCGATTTTTCCCATTAACGAACTTGAATGAGATTTTATGCATCAGTTTGGAAGAGATTTGTGGAGAATTATGAAAGTAATCGTGTCCATAAAAAAGTTATATTGATAGCTAGACAGATATATATAAAGTTTTTAACTGGGAGAGGGTTTTGTGTTCAAAATTATGGAAGTTGTTGTGCCCATAAAAAAATGATATAGATAGATAGATAAATAGATAAAGTTTTGAACTGCGGTTAGTTTTGGGTTCTAGGAGTCATTATCGGCGTAGATCTGTAAAAAGTTTTCAGAAATTCCAACATGGGGATAATGTAATAGGTAGTTTTTCTTACAAAATCTACCTCTTTTTCTGGTATTTTATTTAAAAACCACGACCGAAACTGGGCCATCTAGGTGAACCGGGTCCTGGTAATTTGTACCGGCTTTACCCCCCTCTGTATGGCCTGGTCATACTTAAATCAAAATATTATTTTGGTTAAATATTACAATTCTTTAACTGCAATACTTTTTATTACATTTAAAAATTAAATTCCTGTGAAAATCGATGATCTAAGATTTTTAATAGAAAAGTTTGACTACTTTTAATTATTTGTTATAAAATCAACATTAAAACTTTTATTGATTCATATTTAAAGGAGAAAAGAATATTCTAAAATTAAATATATATTCTGCAATGGAATATTAAAAGCAAGAGGAACGGTAATGCATCAACGCACAATAAAATAAATTAAATAAAAAATATATTATTTAATAATGTTTAAAAAAAAACTTGCACTTTAAACTTGGGGTATTGACACACCTGTCCTACTGACTGAGACTCTTATTCACCTCAGCGGAATTTCACGCGCCCGCCGCACCTTTTTACCAGATTTCACTGACCAGCCAGATGTTGTCAGCAGGAACTTAGACAAAGGACTGGGAGGGTGTGCAAATCGCTTTAGATAATAAAAAGCGTCCCTTTAACATCTGCTAAAATTCGGGGATATTTTCAAGTAGTAAATAAATGCTTGTTAAAGGGTGTTCTCCAATGAAGAAAATGATATTGTGTTGTTCCTTTTTTTACCTTTACAGAAGAATTCTTTAAATACCTTTTAAAGATTTTTTTTTTCTTTTAATTTCTTTAAAAGAAGAAAGAAAAAGAAAATAGATATCATAATCTTTTATTTTTCTTAGAAAATGCATATAAATTTTACTATAATTGCTCATTAAAAGAAAAAAAAAGTTTTATTTTTTATTTTTGTTTAAGCTGATATCAACAATATTGCATATACATGCATTGAATATTTATAGATACCGCTTAAACTTTGTGTCACAGTTAGAAAATAATTTTCAAACACAACAATAACTGTTTCTGATATTTTAATTCAGATTGCATAAAACTAAAGATCATTATTATTATTATTATTATTATTATTATTATTATTTATATATAACAATAATTATCTATCATATAAAATTTGTTAAGTATCTCTTACATCAGTTGTCAAGCGAACCATCAAAATAATATGATAACCATCAGTTAGCAATATACAAAGATATATCTAATATACAAACTGGAAAAAATGTCGACTAGAATAAGAATACATGAATGTCTTATATACATAGTAACATTGGAGCAAAAACGCTTTTTCGGGTGAAAGGAAATGAAAAATAAAAAAAAAATCCTGAAATATACATTCCTTTGACTAAATGAAGACAGTTTTTTTTTTTTTTTTTTTTTTTTTTTTTTAAATATTGTATCAGAAAATTCTTTCATTCTGTGGTAAAGTAGCATGGCAGAAACTTTTTTACAGGTACAAAGTAAAGTTTTCGAAAATATTACATCTTTTAAGGAATTCCTAGACGATAGTAATCGAGAAATAAATATTTAATGTAATTTTCAAAAAAACACATGATATAAAAGCAGAAAAAAAGTATTAATTTTTTATGTCGCAATTTTAACCCTATTAATATAATATCTGCTAGGACAATTAAACCGAACCTAAGTAGTCACAGGGCCAGATTAAGACATGGACACACGGGGTACTGGTCTAAGGCTCATAAACTTGGAGGGCCCCAAATCTATATACTTTAACTCTATCGACAGAGGATATTGAACTGGACCTAAGTGATCATAGAGCCAGATAAAGGCAACGGCATACGGGGCACTGTACCTCATTAGTTTGTGTGTGTGGATGGGGGGGGGGGGGGAGAGAGAGAGAGAGAGAGATCCAAATCAGTAGATAAATAATTGTAAAAGTAAGTAGGTAAAAAATTGGCTGTTATGATTAACCCGTAATTCCCGTTGTTGAACGTTTAAGCTTGTATAACTTCATAATGCATAATATATTGACATAGCAACTTCCTGGTTAATCACGTCTGAAAATTCATGAAAAGTCTGATCATGAAAATCCCATCTGAAAATTTACCAAATCACACAGGCATTTAAAAGTTATAAGAGTATTCTCATGTATTTTCTTTTTATCCTGCAACTTGTAACTCACATCTCTCTAACACATGTACAAAGACATTTTTATATATAAGACTGCAATTTTTAGGTATTACTATTTAGGGTGTCATGGATGTGAATAGCGGAAAAATTAAAGGAATAGATTGAAAACTTCTTTTTATAAATTTATTTTGGAAAGGAGGGGGAGGGGGAGTACCAAAATTCATGCTTGTTCGGGTGAAAAAATATCATAGTTTCGGCCCTGCAAGCGAACCAATTGAACAAAATATTCCACAAGTATAAATTATATTTTCGCAGTGAAGAGAGAATGAAGTAGGGGGAAAGGATTATCTCACAATTGGGGGGGGGGGGGGGGGGAGATGGATTTTTCGTTAATTTATTTACGTCTCAAACAATTAAAAAAGTTGGAAATTGTGCGTTAAACGTGATATATGAGGTGCGTTCGTCTTATAACTAGTTTCACAATGTAAAAAAAAAAAAAAAATCATCCTCATTATTTCAGTGAAATGAATTATGTCGTCTGCTAGAAGCGAAATGAGCATGCTTTTTTTTTTTTTTTTCCTTGTTATGTATGCCACGTTTACAAATGCGGATTTTTTTTTTCACCATGGAGATCGTACTTTGCGAATGATTACCTCCATGGCTTAGTATTTTTATGACTCATAATGAACGAATCTCCTGTGTTTATTTACTCTAATGGATTGAGATCTCTTCGGTTAACCTGATTTTCACTGAAGTTATCACAGAATCTATACATTGTTGAATGTAACTGATTCTCAAGCAAACAATTTTTCTGAACGAGCTTTCTAAAAATGTATCTTTTGTGTAATTTTATTCGATTAAATAATTTTGAATAAAAATGGCCGCTTGCCATATGAAAAAAGAAGTGGTTAGCCCGTATTTGTTTTCCTCAGCCCCATGACTTGCGCTTTTATTATATAGATTACATATGAATATGATAGGATTTAACAGAATAAAGAAAACTTTCATTAATAACATTTTAAGTTTTGATTCGATTTTCATAAAATTTGAAATGACTCGACAAAATTCTGCATCGATTATATATATTAAATTTCAAATTATTTGGTTGGGTAGTTTTTGCGCTGTTATATGCGGACAAATGGACGGACGTACGGACGGACCAGACGACGACTATAGGTGCTACGTATTTATATAATTACGAACGCACCTAGCTAAAAACAAAAAATATATCACATTTAAAAAGAAACATTCATTATTAAAATAATGATACATGATATTTTCACAATATTTTATTATTAACAAAATTGCTTTGATATAGTGAAAATAGTCTTTTATTTAAATTTCTAATGATAATATATATTTTTCTTGTTAAAAATAGTTTGTAACATTTGGAGATCAGTAACATTTTTATAAGAATTGTATTTTGAAGAGCTCAATATATATTAATATATTTTTATTGATAGATAGAAATTGTACTAAAATAAAATAAAATACATTGAAAGTAACAAAATATTAAACTTTTATGTATAAAAATTTTCTCACTCTCTCTCATTATTATTATTTTCTTTTTATATGGACTTTAAGAATCCTTGTATTTCTTTGATATAAAGTACAAGAACCAGAAAAATATATTTGCAATATTTTACTAGTAAATGTTTATTATTATTATTATTATTATTACTAATAATAATGTTCAGAAAATTTAAAATAGTTGCAATAATTCCAAAACATAAAAATCTCATAGCGGAATAAACAGAATGGTGCACTCAGAAAAGAACACAACGTAAACTGAAATAGTACTGTTTGCTCGAAAAATGTTACGACACTATACAGCGCTAAATATGCCTAGAATAACATCTAATTCCAGTACTGAAATTACCTGATCTATCTTTTAATATGTTAAACTAATATTTTCAATTTTAAAATTTCGACAATATGGGAATATGATTCATTTATTTATTTTGGTAATAATAAAAAAATCAAAGAAAAGCAGCCTTAATGAACATTCTTAATATTTTTCTAATTATTATAGTCTTTAAATTTGTTGATTTATGTTTTAAAAAGATTGTAAGTATGTTTTAAGTTCGTCTGTAGGCAGAAATATGTATTAATTTATTGGTGAAATTTATTAATTAATATATAGGTTATATACTGAGTATTTAAAAATTTGTCACAGCGTTTCTGTTTTTGAACTGCTTAAAGTGGCTCTCAAAGGACCAAATTGACTGAAAGCTTATAATTCAATATTGTATCTATACATGCATGATATAGTGAGTAGCACTCCACATTGTAAAACTATCTTTTCTCAATATTTGCTTCAAGCATACTTTTCTCTTAATTTTCCATAATGGACCACACTGAAAAAAAAAAAAAATCTAGTTTCTTATTTTGTAATTAAAGTAACAAATATTTCGGAAAATATCGTCAAATTTGCATTTACAATAGAATTTTTTAACATGACAATTACGAAATGATGGTCATCTGCGAGCAATATGCTATAATTGAAGATTTATTAAATGTGTAAAAAAAGTATAAAATCTTTTCTATTTTTTGGTATGTAAATGCTATTACCTGATACATTTAATATGTGAAACAAGGTTATGAATATAATAGAAATTTTATGTGGTTGAGCTGGTAAAAATTAATCATTTAAAATTTCTCTAAATGTGGTCAGGATTTCGTTTGGCTGGTTGCTTTATTCTCAAAAGTTAAATTTTGTTAAAAGGCTAAAAGTGTAATTAAATTTAAATCTATTTCTATAATAATTCAAATCTCCTTCAAAACATATATAGTCCCCTGTTGCTGTTTAAATAATATATATATTTTTTTAATCAAAAGTAAAATATTATTATAAACAACAATAGTTTTTATTTCTAATATTTTATTGAACTGTAATGCATAAAATATATTAATTTCAACCATAAATGTTTTTTATATAACTCGATGACTCTAATAGCAAAGATTTTGTTTGAGATGATGCGGCTTATTTAAATAAATCATGCGTATAATTTTTGTTTGAAGTGTGCTCAATTATATATATATATATATATATATATATATATATATATATATATATATATATATATTTGAGCATTACCGTATCATCTCAAACAAAATCTCTCTCTCTCTCTCTCTCTCTATATATATATATATATATATATATACACACACACGCATTATATATATACATATAACATAATTATTTTTTTTTCAGACTAAAAGTGAGACATCTTGCTACACTATGAAAAGTACCTAATTGAATATTGAACACAATAAATTATTTTGTAAGGTTTTAACTGACATTCAGTATTAAGAAATGGTTTATAGTTTATTCTCAGTTATATATTTAGTAAACTATACATTTAATACAGTACATTTGCTTTCATTATTGAATGATTGTTTATTACTGCATAAATAAAATTCATGAATAAATGTGAATTTCATTCACAATTATTTAGGAATTTGATTTTGACAATCCATAGAAAAAATCAACACAGAAGGATTTAAATTATTCGCGAGTAATTATTTATGTGTCATGTTTTATTCATTTTATTGTTTAATTTTTAACCATTTCAATACTTTATTCTTTTAATTAAAAAATACATCCAAAATTCTCATTGTGAAAAATATAACAAAAAGTAAAAGTCACGGAACCATCTACAATATCACATACACAAAAAACAAAATTTTTTTTTACATATGTCACTCTCTTGGATAAAATTTTAAGCTTATTTTAGCCTGAAGCAGATTCCCCCCACTCCCCACTGGACACGAACCTGAAAGTCTATTCGTTAAAGAATTTTAAGGAAAGCATTTAGAGAAAAACTGGATTATCCACTTTATTCCTGGTATAGTGAAAGGGGATGCTGCATTTTCATTTGCCATTTCCGCAATGGTGTATATTTGGTTATTATCAGTAGAAAAACTTCTTCAACCTTCAAAATGTACCCAATTTAAATATTGTATGCCTAATCTACTAGAATGAATTGGATGTAAAAACTCTGTATTTTATTATTATTTTTTTTTAATGTGTTGTTTGAAACACAAACAAAGAATAAAGTTATAAATAAAAATATTACTTATTGCTACAGCCTTCAATTAGCATAACTACCCATTTTTATGAATTTTCTATGATTAGTTTCTAGAATCTTTAATATTCAAACTGGAGTTGCGGT
Source organism: Maratus michaelseni (assembly GCA_963931845.1). Taxonomy (NCBI): domain Eukaryota; kingdom Metazoa; phylum Arthropoda; class Arachnida; order Araneae; family Salticidae; genus Maratus; species Maratus michaelseni. Next base: position 315,872,898 of record OZ007587.1, on the reverse strand, counting down.
GGGATTCTGGGGGCGGTCACAAAAACGAAATCTGTTTTCATGTTTAGATTGAATACGAACTTTACAAACATTTTTTTAAGGGAAACAAGTTTCAGTAGTGCCATATAAGAAAAGTACTTAATAAATCAATTACATATTCCATCGAATACACAACTAGTTTGTGTTCCATTGAAATATTAATATACATTGAAATTGGTCTAAAACAATGAATTTCCCATAGTACAAATCTTCAAAAACTGTAACAAAATTCCCAGTTTGAAATTGAAAGCTAATCGGTCTGCTATTAAATATTCAGTGGGGTACAAGTTATGTATTCTTCTACATAAAAAAATTTACAATACAAATATTTTAAATATATATATAATGATTATAAAGGTGCAAAACTTAGAAATTCTGTTTATTTATTTATTTATAAAAAATAATATTTTATGTAAAATTTAGATAAAATTACTAAACAAATTTATATAAACTTTATATAGTTAATATTTATTTAATATAAAATATTGTACTGGGATACTTAACATATTAATATAATATTTTCTTTATTCGCCCCTTTCTTTTATTTATTTATTTATTTATTTTAAACACTCATTGAAAATTATTTTATTGATTTTAAATTCAAGTTTGATGTTAATGATATTAATGTATACTGAAATAATAAAAGAAAGAAAATAAATCAAATAAAGGGAAAAAATGGACTTAAAATATAATCTCAGTTTTGTTTGTCTATTACAAATAATATTGTTTATCTACATATATGTCACGTACAGAAATTTGATTCAATATGCCCACTTTGACAGCATTTTCTTAAACACCCCCGTCCTTATCGAAACATGGAAAAAACTATTCAGTTTCACAATTAAAGAATAAGAGCACTTGCCGATTCCATGTGTTTATGAATAAAAAGGAATTCATTTATAAAAATTTGCGTTTCGCAAGTAATTTTTCTACGTACCTTTTCGCTTAACTTTTCATTAAATAAACATCATTCTGCATTAAAAAAAAAAAAAAAAAAAAAAAAAAAAAAAAATTGTGTAAACAAATTCAGTTATTTCCCTTTTTTTCTTTCTTTCTTCTTAACCCATTTCTCACATGAGATTCGAACTCAGCAGTGGAGTATCAAGTATTTTGAATCCGTGGAGGAGGGAGCCTGAAAATGAATTAAATTGTTCCCCACATTAGAATAAAACTCAGATTTCGGGGTGATAGACTAAAGCTTTTCTGCCCCTAGATTACTATACTATCATGGTTCCAAAAGGGAAGTATCCCCATAAAATAAACCTGCAAACAAAATCGAAAAATTAAAAAGTGGCGATTATAGAAATTGATCTTAATTATCAAATGCAAAGAAAAATATTGCTTCAAAATATTAAAATGCTAACGAGATATTTTAACGGTGTTCTCAAATTCAAGCTCGCTACTTTATGACATATTTTTTAATTCATGTTTGTGCGGAAACTCATGAAACTGGCAGGTGTTATTATTCAGAAACTATGTAATTGGAAAATATTTACCAGTTTTTCTTAAAGGCAGAACATTTTGTAGAAAATGCTGTCAAATTCGACCTTTTGAACCAAGTTATTGCTGCGCTTGCGCAAGCCTGGAAAAGAATGCGTTGCCACGTGACACGAATAGCTTATAACGAGAAGTAATTTATTTTTCAAAAAATGGAAAACTTATTTCGTTTCCAAATTGCTTCAATAGTCAGGCATGTCAATTTCATGCCTTTGCGTTGAAATATACGTCTTAAAATGTGTCAGAAAGTTTCGCTTTGATGAGCAGGTCATTTGAGAACCACCTTAAAAGAATTGTTCTATAGAATTAACATTAGCGAGCGAAGGTTTTCGTGTGAGTGAAGTAACCTTTTAATCAAAAAACGCAGCTCTATAAAACTTGATGGCACTTCTGTGAAGGTGCAGCTGGTTGCTAAAAGATAATAAAAAAATAATCAATAAACAACAAAAAGGAATGTTTCTTCGCCTCACTTATTAAACAGGCCCGTATTGGTTTTATTACTTTCAATAAACTTGTTCATTTTCGTCTTAATTTATTAAAAGCGGCGTGTCTCAAAATAAATAAATAAATAAATAAATAAATAAATAAATAAAAATAACTAAATAAATAAATAGATCAGAAATTAATATATAGTGTATGGCTCATTTAATGAAACAATCATTACACAGTTTAAATGAAGTATAATGGGGAAAAAAAAAAAAACTCTTCAAGAGCAATCAGATAATTGTTAAACTGGATTTATCTCTAATTTTGCTTTACTTTCTATTGGTGAAATTATTATATAACTTCGAAATCTACCTGTGAATGTTAGGTCTAGCCGGCAGGGATTTTAATTTATTTATTCTTTCTAGAAGTAACTTTTGGAAGTGAAACTTTTGTTTTATAATTTCGTTTATTTTTATAATAAAAACAATTTTGATTACTTTTAAACGCTAACAATTTTAATATAACCAAGATCTTAACGGGCTAAGTTTTTCTAAGTGTTGCCAGGTGCATTGGAATAGAGTTGAATGGGGTCATGGGCAGGGCCTGATTACCGACGGGGCACACTTACACCAGTAAAATTTAATAGAAATTTTCGTCTTATTAAAACGCCCTATTGATGCAAAATTACTACCATGAATAAAGGAAATATTTCAATTCTTTTTTACTGGTGGAAGTGTGCCCCGTTGGTAATCAGGCCCTGGTCATGGGGCTTGAGCCCCACCAATAATTTCAAAGATGGATTCTTTTTATATGCGTCTTTTATAATCTTTTTCTGTTGTTACAGAGATAAACGACATTAGATTTTTGTTGTTGTTGTTGTTCTCTTTAAGTTATATATATATTTTTATATTAAAGTAAAATATTAAACTTTTGAATTCGTATAGTAAAATGGCCATATAAAACACAGAAGGGAAAAAAAACAGAATCCGAAAGGAGATGTTATTCAAAATCAACTTACGTTGTGATTTTATTATAAACGATTCGCAAATAGCAGCCAGTATATACTTTTTATAAACAGAACTATACATTAAAAATTTTACATTGTCATAACGTTTTATTCAACTTGTGATTTATTTAACTATGTATAAATCTGTTTAATTTCTTTTTAAAGGGAAATTAAGAACCAACATTAAGGCTGTTCTCAAATCCAAATTGGCTACTTTCTGTCAAATATTTTAATTCATTTTTGTTCGCAAACGTATGAAATTGGCAGTTGCTCTTATTAAGAGACTATGTTATCGAGCTGGTTTCTTCGTTTTTTGGTAAAGGCACACAATCTTTCAGAAAATCTGTCAAAATTGGCTCTCTGAAAAGAATACCTGAACTGATAGCGAAAAAAGGAAAAATATCGAAAAAAAAAACTGTTTAATAAACTGTTACGTCAATAATCATAACCTGTAAGTATAATGATTTTATGTTCAAACATCAGTCAGAAAATTTCTTAGAAAGTTTGTTGAGCAGGGAAAAATATTTCTTTGAGAACTGTCTTACATTGGTAATCAATCTATATTACACACATATACGTATTTGTGTGGGAAATAGTTACATTCGAGTTCAGCTCCATCAATAATTTTCAAAACTCTGCGCCTATGGCCAGGTGTCCCGCATAAATCGGGGCTCCAATTCCTCTGGACACAGAATATTTAGCTATCTTTAATTGCTGATAAATCTGCTGTTATATAAAGCGAAGAAATTTACTTTAAAATACTGGTGTCAAAAGCATTTGGAGCCCCGATTTACGTGAGACACCTGACAACACTAGTTTTCTTAGTATTTATTAGAAAAATAATTTAAACTATTACCATATGCGAAAAAGTAGAAAACAAAAATTTAAATATATATTTTTTTATATCAATTTATGACAATGTCTGGTTGAAAACCAGACATTACCATTGTAATTTTATTTTGTAAAGTAGTTGCTGTGCCGCCTTCCACGATTTAAATCCATTAATCTCAGAGTCCTTATTTTTTGTTGTTGTGCAATTCGTCGCATTTTAAATTATATATCTGAATGTCTATCAAAGAAAAGCTATTATGATACTTTGTGCAATTTTTTCAGATATATCTTCTATATATTTTTCTATTTTTATTTATTTTTTTATTAATTTTTTGCTGTTAAAAAAATGAGGCAACGTTCATTACAGTTATTCTAACATATATATATATATATATATATATAATATTTTTAAATAAATGTTTTTTTCTACTATCATGTTTTCAAAATGATTAATTACACCATCAAAATCTTGTTTGACTTTTTTATTGTTATTTATTATTATTATTATTATTATTATTATTATTATTATTATTATTATTTCTGTTTGAATACGGAACGTAATAGTTAAGACAAATTTAACAGCTGTGAAATGAAGTATTTTAAAATATACATGTTTTTCGAATAAAGTAGAAAAGAAAAAGTGAACAATTATAAAATTGCAACTATTTGGGACATCCAAACTTTGCGGGCTGCCTCGAAACTTGGCCATGTAGAAATGCATAATCTTTTGAACAACGTTGGAAACTGGCATAAAAAAAGAGCACATTGCTCATTTCTGAAATAATTTTTGTTCAGAAACATGTAATATTTTTGTGATATCTCTTACTCAGAAACTCTAAATCGAATAGTTTATCCATTTTTCTACAAAGGCAGTGGTCTTTTAAAAAATGCTACGAAAATTGACGTTTTGAATCAAATTTCTCTAGGAGTTTTCAATTTTTTTTAAAAATTTCATTTCATATTATGAAAGATAAAGAAAAGTATACACTCAGTCAAGCAATAAATAAATGATACTAAAAAGAAATACTATTTTTTTTTCTCATTCTGTTGCACAGAATGGTTGATTAATATTTATACGCTGTATGTAGGGGCAGGGGCCATCATTCAATAAAAATGGGAAATTATCTCTTTCAAACGCATACTCGCTAGTTTTGAATTATTCTTTTGCTTTTTTTTTTTCCTTTAGCAGAGGATGAATAATACAGTTCTGCATTTAAATGCACAACGAGTCATGAAAATGTCACAATTTAAAATATTTCGAAGCGTCTCAATGATATGACAAAAATTTCACGTATTCTACCCAACAATTTAGTATGTCTATGGATAAGCCATTTGTAAATATAATAAAATTTCCTTCAATCTGGAAAACGTTTAAAACTGTTGGAAATCTTGTTAAGGTCTAGTCTACCTTATCTCCCTGCTTAATGATCGCTTTGACAGCTTGACTGATCATTTAGTGACCGCAGTAAGAAAACGGATCCTTTGAACTCACCTTTCCTGCTTTTTCGAAGAATTTTTCAGTAGAAACTATTTTGGTTTTATCGGAAGCTCCAGAAACAAGAAATTGGGACCGGGACCAATATTAGTTCGGATATGCAGCTATTCTGATTTTAAATAAAGAATTTAAATAGGATTAACGTCAACTTGAGATAAATTATTTCATTTATGTATTTTCATTTATTTCAGCTGTTTCCAAACAGAAACTTTAATATCGATAAGTTTCGATTCATTATCCATTATCTTCAAAGTCACTTTGTTATTTAAAATATTAATTTTATCTTTCTTAAAATTTTAATTGAAATCAAAATTTAAAAATTTTAAATCTGGTACTCTAAATCATCCGAATCACTTTCTATATCAAATTCTGTATTAAATTGTATTTAAAAGATTCCAATATAATATTATTTGCAGAAGATCTTCAAAAATCCCTATAATAAGGTTTTATTTTATTTTATTTTATTTATATTTAATATGGCAATAGCAATCCACAAGTTACAGAAATCGATATAGAAGGAAAAGACAGTAATATTAGAATATATAAAATAACAAAATTCCACCATCAAATAAACCATTAAAATCGTTGAGAGTAACATAAAGAACTTTATTAGCTTTTAACCAAAAAATAAAAAATGAAATAATAATAAAATGCATTATTTAGATACGGTTTGCTACAGAGTAAGGTAAAATGAGATCATTTCTTTCGTTCTTTTAATACGACTCTCTTCAAAATAATTATCACTCTTTCTATATCATTGAAATATTTTTTTTTATTATTACAATTAAAATATCCCTAATTTTTCAGACAATCTTAAGTTTAAATATGTAAGCTTGTTTTTAATGATAATCTGTGTAAAATTTATCTAAAATATACACTGCAGCTTAATTTTTTTGAATAAACTAAATCATTGCCCCTCCCTTCTTTTTTCCTTGTTTACCTAAAAACTATTCATAGATGAATATTTACTCAATATATGCGTGTACACATATTGAAGCTAATCGATTAATAATATCTCTGAATAAACCTGTTTAAGTAAAATTAAAAGGGACAAGTGTCCCCCCCCCCCCCTTACACTACACCGAGGGATCCGAAATTTAATTCGGAAGCCTCATTATTGAATTTATGCGTATACAAAATTGAAAGCTAATCGGTTAGTTATGTTGAGAAATAAACGTGTTTAAGCAAAATTAAGAGGTAGCCCCCCCCCTCCTCACCTTCTTTTCACTTATTTTCCCTATTAACTATTCAGATTCTTTACTCAATATATGCATGCACAACATTTTTAGGTAATCTGTTAATAATATCGATGAATAAACGTGTTTAAGTAAAATTAAAAGGGCAAATTTCCCCCATTGCATTATACCGCGGGACCCCAAAATTTAATTCTGGAAGCATCTTTATCGAATTTATGCAGAGACAAAATTGAAAGCTAATCGGTAAATAATGTTGAGAAATAAACATGTTTAAGCAAAATTAAAAGGAAGGAACCCCCCCCCCCTCCCCCTTCTTTTCACCTAGTTTCCATAAAAACTATCCATGAAACATACTATATCATGGGGCCCGAAATTTAATTCTGGAAACATCATTATCGAATTTATAGGTCCACAAAATTGGAAGCTAATCAATTAGTTATGTTGAGAAATAAACGTGTTTAAGAAAAATTAAGAGGAAGGACCCCCCCCCTTCCCCTCCCCTCCTCCTTCTTTTCACCTAGTTTTCGTAAAAACTATCCAAATAATTATAAATAACTTATCATTAAGTTAAATTAACCATTTTACGTTGCGATTACTCTTTGCAAAAAATCAAAAAATAATAAATCTAAAAAAAGGAAAGAAATCGACGTAGCCCCAAACTATGTGTGTTCTAAAAACTACTTGAGAAAATACGTGCAAAAAAAGGCCCAAATTACTATAAAATACTAGAACGTAGTAAATAGTATTTTCCTCCCCTCGTTTCGAAACCTGTTTAACAGCTTTCCCTCATAAATCTGGTAACATGTAATTTTACTGTACAAATGGGGACCTACCATTTTCGACCATACACACCCGTCTCTGCGATACACATTTATGCTATCAACTTTACTCTAAAATACCCGCAAATGAGGACCTACAAAAAAATTGCTCCTGTTAATGTCTTTATACTAAAAATGCATCACTTAACAATAAAAACGCAAAATTAAAAAAATTTCTAACCCAGGACGTCCTGGGTTGAGTGTGCGTCCTGGGTTTGAAGGTGTGTATACATATAGAAGTCCCCGATTCACACCCTTTGCCAACACACACACACACACACACACACACACACACACACACACACACACAATAGTGCACAGACATATTAAAATTATATGGAACAAATCATGGTTTAGCTTGTTATATGTTTTGTTTTGTTTTTTTAAATAAATTTATCTTACTACAACTGTATCTCAAAATAACTGCATCACCGCAAAATTTCTTTAAAAATCATGAAATTCTTTTCTATATATATTTTAATTAAAATTAATTAATTATAACTACTTCACTGCAAAATTCTTTAAAAATCATAAAATTCATTTCCATAATTATTTTTATTAAAACACAAATGTACTCGATATATTTGAAAAACTGCTATGTCGCGGATATTAGAGAGCCGTTTTATTTATAGGAACCCCTCACAAAAATTAGTGCTAAGTAAGCAGAAAAAAAATTCAGCACTGCTGAGAAAACATCTCTAGATATGAGAAAAACACGCCATTAAAAAAATAAAATAAAGTCTTTGGAGAATTATGGAGTTCATTAACTCTGCACGAACTCAAAAGGGAGTAGTATAAATAGTTCTCGATTGACAAGTTCTCCTAGTAAGTTAAGAGAGTCAGCGATAAATATCTGTGTAGCATTGTGTTTTTCATCAAAAAATTTCGAAAAAGAATAAGAATGATAGGAAAATTTAAAAAGTGGATTTTATTTTTACTTTTATCTAGTTAAGTAATTTTATAAAATTATATAAGAAAAAAAATCATTTATCTTTAAAATAAAAATGTACATGTTTAAAGTGATTGCAGTAAACATAAAGGCTTTAAAAAAAGGCCTTTTAATAAACAGATCTACTAGTTTTGTACTCACAACCAGTGACATTCTGAATATCAATAATGATAAATAAACTATTTTCGCAATTTTTTTTTTTAATGTAATTATTTTCAAACTGTTTTTGCGAAAATAGTTTGTTTATCATTACTGATCTTGAGAATGTCACCGTTTGTGTGCACGAAACTAGTAGGTATTTTTAGTAAAAGTTTTTTTAATCCTTTATGTTTACCGTAATCACTTTTAACATGTATGTTTTTATTTTAAGGTAATTTTATGTTTTAAATGTACTGGTAAATATTTTGGAATAAATTTGTGTTGGCCAATATGTTAAGAACGTTTTTACTGCATATTTTGGATATGTATTTAAAAATAACCACCTTCCGTATTCTTTTTAATCGTAAAATTTATTTTTATATCTTAAGTTCATCAAAACATAAAAAACTTCTATTCTGTGAATACTAGATAATTGTTTTATACAAATAAAAGACAAATAAATAGAAATTTTTCAGCAATGCTGGGAAAACTTTGCTAGGTATAAGAAAAAAATCCCTGACGGCTCGGCCTACAGGCACAGGTATATTTCAAAGACGTTGACAGTTGGGTGCCTGTTTAGGATTGGTCCTATAAAAAACTTGTCAATATAAAAGTTGTAGATAATATTAAGAGGATTTATAATAAATTTAAGCGGGTTTGATATCTTGTGAATTGACAAAGTTATGATTTTTTTTTCTTCTGAAACCCCTATTTTTACCTCTCCTTGAGGCCATTTTTAATGATATCAAAAATTTGTCATACATAAATTTTCGGCCATTTTCCTAGAAGTAATAATAACTTTAAACGGATTCGATACGTATTATAATTAAGAAGTTATGGGTTTTTTTTCTTTTTTCACAAAAAGTCCCCCATCCCCCCCCCCCCCCGCCTGGTTCGATTTTGCTCATTAACGAACTTGACCGAGATTTTATACCCCTTGATTTTATGTATCAGTTTGGAAGAGATTTGTGCAGAATTTTTGAAGTTATCGTGTCCATAAAAAAGTGATATAGTTAGATAGATAGATAGATAGATAGATAGATAGACAGATAAAGTTTTGAACTGGGTGTGGTTTTGGGTTCTGGGAGTCATGATCGGCGTAGATCTGCAAAAATTTTCCAGAAATTCCAACATAGGGGAGAATGTAATACGTAGTATTTCTTGCGAAATGTACTTAATACGGCATCATAAAGAATGTTTTGGAAACATAGATTTCTGCACAAACCCAGAGGTAGTAATATAAATGATTCTCGATTGACAAGTTCTTTACGTAACTTAAGCAAGTCATGAATAAATATAGAATTGTGTTTTTCTATAAAAAAAAAACTTTTTGACAAAGAATAAAAATGATAGGAAATTCTAAAATTTCAATTTAATTTATCATTATTATTTTATGTAGTTGGATACATTTTATCAAATATACCAGTAAATGTTTCGAAATAAATTGTGGTAGTAAACATATGAAGAATGTTTTAATTAATTTATTTTTATTTCAAATGCTGACTATATATTTCAAAATAACCACTTTTTCGTAAAATTTATTTCTTTAAAAAGGATAAAGCCTATTTCTAAATCGATTTTTTCTAAAACACAATCGATATAGTTGAAAATCTGCTATGTTATGGATATTGCAGATCATTTTACTGCAGGCTTTTACTCGCTACTGCCTTACAGATAAATGTTAAATAAACCGAAAATATTTCAACGTTGCAGAAAGAACATAGCTAGATATGAGAAAAAATACTCCATCAAAAAGAAGTCTTTGGAGAAATATGGAGTTCATTTACTCTACTATGTGCATGAATCCAGAGGGAGCAATATAAATAGTTCTCGACTCAAGTTTTCTAAATAAGTTAAGCGAATCGGCGATAAATATAACATTGTGTTTTTCTATCAAAAACTTTTCAACAAAGAATAAAAAATATGGAAAATATTAAAAGTGGATTTTTTTTCTTTTTTTTTTTTTTTTTATCTAGTTCGATAACTTTTTTTTAAATATATCGATAAATATTTTGAAATAACTTACCGTTAGCTTATATGTTCCAAATTTTGCCCCCCTTTAACTGAAAATGTTTAAAATTGAAGGGGTCGGGGTAAGAAAGTGCCAAGCCACATTTTTGGTGAAATAAATCTAACACTGTAATCTGTTGCTTAATATTGTAAATTATAATAACCAACATACAATTTGTTTCTAATGTCACTTGGTGGCAGCATATATGACAGGTTTCGTTTTTGCCCCAGATGTTTATGCCCCCAATGAAGATAGATAATTTACAAAAAAACGTAATATCATTAAAGTAATGTCATATTTCTACTCAGAATATCTCGAATGTTGCTAAGACATTGGCGAAAAAACTTTAGGTTATATATCTTGATTTGAGTATTTGATCAAATTTTCAAATTCAAATATCTCAAAAGTTCAAAAATGTGGCTTGACGCTCTCTTGCCATCACCCCCTCAATTAATATAAATATAACAATTCGCAGAAATTTTATGTATGTTAGTCCCTTTTTGTATGATTTATTTTAAGTAGGCGAAAAAAATATGTATATGTTTGATGTTAGTATACAATTTTTTTTTTTTCCGTAGATTCCAGTAAAAATAAATTTCGCTCATTTGTGGAACAACAACCATTTGTAGATTTTTAATCAGTAGTTCAGTGTTATAGAAAGTTTAATACTGCAACTGCGCAAGACCTATAGGTGATTATAAACGTAATGGAAACACATAGAAATAAAACAAACACATTTATTAATACGGCAAGGCCACCCTCGGGATTTAATACGGTCGGAATTTGCCTAGAAATAAAAAATATATAAATCTAAATTTTTTTTTAATGTTTTTTTTTTTTTTTTCCAACAAGCTTTATTTCGTAAATGTACTATTCTGACTGAGAAAATCCTAAAAAGTCACATTTCCATTTTTTAACACTTTCCAACATAGTTGAAAAGCGTTTATGAATTCGGTTTGTTTGCCTGTCTGCCGCCTGTCTGTCTGTCTGTCTGTTTGTCCGTGCTCTAACTCGCGTAAATATATTCGGATTGTCATGCGATTGATTGAGGTTTACTATGGAATGTTTGATATTGCAAATGAAGTGTGTAGTAATTATAGCTTTTTTACAAGGACACTCAAAAGAATTCCGCTACATTACGGTGTATGGGGGTAAAACTTTTATTGATTATTTGCGGTTTATTTTAATAATGTTACACAGTTTCAAACATATTGAAATTGATATATATCACTGAGGTGTACTACAAGAGGCTTACTATGGAATATGGTGTGCATAGCACTTATAGTTCCTTTACAGGGACGTTCAAAATAATTCCGTTACATTACGGTCTATGGAGAAAAATCGTTTGCGGTTTATTTTAATAATGTTTCACTATTTGAAACATATTAAAATTGATGTATATCACCAAGGTTCATTAGAAGAGGCATCATACTATAGAATAGTGTGTGTATAGCATTAATCGTTCATTTACAGGGACACACAAAAGAATTCAGTATTGTCTATTTACAATAACTGCTGGAAGTGCGTTTTCAGTTGCTGAAATCGTTTTTAAATGTAACTAATTTTTTGTCTATTACTTGGTGTGTATAAATTCAATGGATCACATACAGGGCAGCACAAAAGTTCTGGAGTATATTTTGTTTATTTACAAATTCCAGAAGGGAATTGTTAACTGTGCTACGCGTTTCCTAACTGAACTAAAATTTAGAATTTTATGTAGTATATAGACAAATCTACAGATCATATACAGGGCTGCACAAAAGAATTCGGATATTTTTTCGAATATTGTTGGTTATTTCTGAAATTGAGTTTTTAAATATGTTATGCATTTTACAAATTGTTGACTTAGATATCGTCTTTCACCTTATTAAACGGTAAAGATTTGTAAAATTATTTTGGAAGTGTTGGAAAGTGTTAGATAATCTATGCTTGACGCATGATTTTAAGTTCTTGTTTAAGGGAGGAAGGGATACAAGTTACTTTAATAAATTTAAATTTGCATATTTTTTGAACAGTTTATTTTTATCTACTCGAAAACTGGGCCGATACTTATAAATGAGACATCAGTTAAATGATTTATTTAAAAACGTATTCTTTTCTTGAGAACAATTTTTATGAGCCGTAAATTTCAATTATCTCTAGATACATTGTTATCTTTTCAAATACCAATGACACGAACATATGTGAATTTGATTTAAAGGTTATTTTAAGAATGGAAGCTCTTTCCAGAAAAAAAAGGAATATTTTTATCCAAAGTTTCACAAACTCTAAGAGAATTTTTCCTATCTTTAGAATATTGATTGAAATTCATCGATTTTCCCCTTTAAAGTATTATACTTCAAAGAAAATTACCAACCAGTAAATTATTCTACCATGATATAAAAATTTTATTCAAATCAGACTTACAGGAAAATAAATAAAAAATGGTTATTTTTACTTTGTTTTTCAACTCAACTTAAGGCACCAGGCACTTTTTTAAACTAACAAATTGCATGTAAAAGCAGCCCTAATATAGATTTCAATAACTTCACATCTAATTAACTTTTGACTAGGAAATCAGGAAATATCTCTAATTTTAATAAATTATAACAATATAATAAATTATAACACCTTGTAATAATATATTACTTTTAAATGCTAAAGGTGTAAAATTAGCACCTTTAGCATTTAAAAGTAATATATATCTAATTTTATCTCCTAGTTTGAGAATTAATAATAATGTTTCTCTGACATAAAAAAATAAAGTTTTATCGTGATTAAAGTATCGATCTTTTATTTAGCCGGTTTTCAGTTCACACAAAATTTTGTTAGTATACACAGAATTTCATCTTCTTTGCAATTATTATGATGCTTTGCCAATTTGATTTTTTTAACACTCTAATTTTTGAACACTCGTTAAAAGAGATACATTAACAATTAATGTTCTGAAAAAGAAAATCTGGAACAGATACTTTACACTCACGCAACGATTTTTGGCGACTTTTTGGTTGGCGTAATTTTCAAGTCCACGTCAAACCAATAACTTAATACAATAGCTATGTTGCCATTAAAGGAAAAAAGACCCTAAATTTGATGACTTTTTTCCTTTTTATAACCGATTGAAAAGAAAAAATGTGCGTGAGTGTATGACATTATAGCCGAAAATCTAGATGCATAGAAAGTTTTAAAATTTAATTTGAAATTTAAAAAAAATGAATTCACATTACATGCCTTGCGCGCAGAATTTCTCATAATTGAAACTGTCACAGTGATCCCAAAATTTTATATTGAGCACACATATAATTGATTTTTTTTAATATATATATACAAGGGGCAGTCAAAAAGTTCACGGAATTTCGTTGTAACTCTTTAATACCACAATATAATTAATTTATTTGTTTACACACAACGTCCTCTCTTCAACCAAAGAAATCACTCCATGTCATATCCAAAACAAAAGTTATGCTCATTGCGAACATGTGGTGCACCATGAATTTGTACCAGCTGGACAAACTGTTCGCGGCCCTTTGCACGTGCAAGTTTTGAAAAGACTGAGGAAGGCAATACGTAGAAAACATCCCGCCAAATGGCAAGGAGAGTGGTCACTGGATCACGAGAATGCTCTCTCCCACAAATCGATTGTTGTGCAAACATGGCTCGCAGAAAAGAACATTCCACTCCTCTACCAGCCTCCCTATTCAACAGATTTAGCATCATCTGTTTTCTGGTTCTTCCCTAAGATCAAAATGGGACTCAAAGGTAACCGTTTTGACACCGTAGAAGACATCAAAACCAACGCGACGGCTGAACTTGGGAAGATACCAAAACAGGACTTTCATCATTGTTTCCTGCAATGGCAGGAGCGATATAGCAAATGTGTATTCTGACGGAACCTACTTTGAAGACGATTAAGTAAATGTATACCTATATTGCGGTAATAAAGAGTAACAACAAAATTCCGGGAACTTTGTGACTGTCCTTCGTATAATAAAACTTTTTGTTAATAATAACTGTTAAATCTCATGAAAATCGACAATATATATGAACCAATAATTATAATGCAATACAAAAATGTACTTTCAAGAATGTAGAATTCACAAATTGAAAAAAGAAATAAAAGTATGTTGAGAAAAAATCCTACGTGCAGAATGTGTATATACATAAAAGTTGTCAAAATTTATAAATTTCTTACTTGATGAACATAATGCAATAATATAATGGGTCATTTTGTATATGTATAATGTTTTTACGGTCAGTCAAAATTTCATAAATTCTATCCAGCCAATTGGCTTAGAAACCATGTGCGAAATGACCAAAATCGCCGTTTTGAGAAAACTGACTTTAAAAGATTTTAAAGATCATATAAATAGAGCTCAAACTATCTTGGACATAACTTCTCTTCTGGAGCGAATTTTTACATGGGGTTACTTTTAAAATGTTCCTAAAAAATCAAATATTATTATGTTATTAAAAATTTGATTTTTTAGATACTTTAAAAGATACCTGACCCCTTATTTTATTTTCAAGAAAAATTTATAGATTTAATAAGGTTTTTCTATAACATCTATAATTAGTCATCACAAGTTCTTTTGAACTGGCTCGAAAAAGTCATAATTACAGATAAAATAATATAATTAGTGTAAACACAAATGTTCAAAATAATATTAAAATCTAAATTAATGCAAAAGAAATCCACGTATTCACTGAAAAAAAAAAAAAAAAAAAAAAAAAAAAAAAGTTTTATCTCCCCAGGGAGATTTTTGTCAGTGCGTGTCATTACTCGAAAATGAACCAGTGTCTGGCAAAGCTGTAAATTGCTGCTTGTTAATTTTCGTTTTTAATAAAGTAACTCTTTAAAAATTAATATTAGTTGATATCACGTTATATCATTTATTTGACATAAAATATTATTAAATCAATGAGGAGTAATTAAAAGGCATCACAGATTTATTTAAAATTAAAAGAAAAAAATTAATTAAGCCATTCTTTTAATTAAAATGACTGTGTAAAAGTTAACAGGATATTGAAAGAACTTTATTTCTTACATTAAACTTAATCAAATTATGTCATTAATTTTTACCTATCCAAATAACTAAACATTTTATAATATGTTAGTAGCATATGCACCTTTCGATTTAGTAGTTAATTCTATTTGAATTTCCTTAACTCTGAAAACCGCAGAGGTCTAATTTATATGATAACGGTTTGTATAATTTTATTTTTTTTAAATATCATTTTGAAGGAAGTTTTAATTTAAGCTAATTATTCAAACTTATAATTATCTAATACTAGGGGGCCTACCCCCTGCGAGCTACGCTCGCCAACCCCCGCTCAGACTTCGAGGCCTCTAAAAACATGACAGCGTACTTTATTTTTAAAATATTGGTAAATTGGGTTGCCATGCTTTTAACATTTTAATGGGGCATTTTTTGATTATCATGGCCTAATACACAGCTGTTGCGACAACTGACGACTGTTTTCGGGATTGATAAGTAAAATC
This sequence comes from Maratus michaelseni, assembly GCA_963931845.1. Lineage (NCBI taxonomy): Eukaryota > Metazoa > Arthropoda > Arachnida > Araneae > Salticidae > Maratus > Maratus michaelseni. The sequence continues at coordinate 315,857,034 of OZ007587.1, read as the reverse complement.
AATTACACCTTGAAAACCAGCTTGTATAAAATGGTTAGGTTTAAATTGTGGCTACCTCTCGGACTTTTATAACAACTGTATTCTATTCTTCCTTTGCGTTTAAGTATGAGAAATATTCTATCTGATTGTGAATAACATTAAGAACCACGGTATTGAAAAGTACTATGTTATAGACATTTTCAGTAACAGGTTTTAATTTTCTCTCTATTTTAGTGCACCATCATGCATATTTTCATGTTATTTTAAATATGTAAATTATTTATTTTAATTAATATGTATATACGAATTTTCTAATAATTATTTATCATACAAATTTAATTAAATATTTTGTGCACGCATGCCTGCATTTATTCGGCTTCAATTGATGAGATATTTAAACAAATTTGTTATCCGCGATAATTTTACGCCCTGTTATGTCACTTGAATATTGTCCATAAGAAAATCGGGTACTTTTCCAGTATAGGATCCTTTGCTTTTAGGTTTGGCGTAATTCGAGCTTCAAAAAGGGATAGATTCGTTAATATACATAGATTTGTTGCCAAAAGTTATGAAAACAAACCCAATGACAATATAATCAGTCTGATTGGGTAATGTTACCCAATGACCTTTTGGTGCTTTTCTATTATAGGGGTCTTGACGCTTTTTTAAAAAACTTCGTGGAAAAAACCAAGCAGGATATTTTATTCTCCTTCCGTTCAGTTGGGTAATTATTATTTTATATATTCGTTTCAAATATCCGAATTAGTGATTTTATAAATTCGTTTAATTAAATTTTACAGAAAAAATAACAAAATGATATCAATAAATAATAATTACTATTAATTCCTTTTCCCACCTTTCTTTTGCGTTTACATAAATGACGTCATTTGGACGAAATGACGAACTGAAAATATTTTCAGTTTATAAGTTAAATTAAATGCTGACAGGCGATTGAATCCTGACGATAGAAATGTGATTTTTTTTTTCAAATTTTGCTGAAAAACATAATTTAATCACAATCTTGTCTTCATTATCGATTGAAATAAAAGATAAATTCAATTTCAATTTGAAAATGACGAATAAAAAGAAATCAATAATCCCTATCGGGATCCTTTTCAATTTTTTCCCTTTTTTGTCACAAAAAAACTGAGTAATTAGTTGCCATCATTACAGAAATGTCAGTGAAATTAGAAAAAAATTAATATCTGGAAAACTAATTCCAATTTCAAAATTCTATTACCAGTTTTGACATCCGCGGATTTTTATGGACAGTTGGTATTAATTTCACCATCAAGCGTTTAATATTTTATTAAAAATAGCCCTGAAACATAATCAGTCGTTTAATAAGTCGTTTCATAAAATCGTTTCATAAATTCGTTTCATAAAATCGTTTCACAAATTCGTTTCATTAGGATTTTATATATATAGGGTAGATATAGGGTAGATTTCTTTAATTTGATCTCCAAGTTTGATAATTAATAATCATGTTTCACTGACATCAACAAATTAAAGTTAAAGTAACAATCTTCTATTTAGCAAATATTCAGTTCGCATAAAATTCTGTTAGTATACACAAAATTTCATCTTCTTTGTAATTATTATTATTGGGGAATCAAACCCGGGATTCACAAGTTAAAGAATGCAGGTTAAAGCCATTTTTTTCTTTTCTTTTCTTTTTTTTAAATCGAAAACTCAGTTAATAGCCAGAGAAATAGCCAAAGATTTCACTACTTACAGCAGCTTTTTTCATTCTAATAATTTCAATGATTTAAGCGCGCAATTTGATTACATGTCTTTACTTTACTTTACTGTCCGAGAGGGACTGCTCAGACTAAAAACCAGGTCTGTAGAGCTTAAGTGTCCTCCCCTCCGGTCCCCTTTATTGAGGTTTAAAAAGAATTACAAAATCCCGCTAGTAAGCGTGACCGAGGGTGGGATGGTGAACAATAGATAAATGAATATATGTTAAATTTGTGTTTTGTTTATATTATTTTATTTATTTATTGATTTAGTTTTAATTTCGTTATTGAATATTATCCGGAAACAAATGCTGAACTATTTATATTGTTTTATGTACAAACAGGTTACTCTTTCGTAATCGGGCTGTGCACGATAGAGATAGTTTGTTTTTTTTTTTAAAGCATGCCGAAAAATTATTTTTAAAACCATAAAAAATCAAAATAATTAGATACTGTCTTCAAACTAATTGCATTTGAAAGAACATCTTTTCCGCTTTCCGATGGTGTAAAAATTGAACGTGTGCAACGTTTAGAAGTTAAAAAAATTGCAGTAAAGGCGAAATTTAAGAGTGCGGTGTTATCATCGTCAATATGGTGTCAGCATTACTCGCGGACATGTTTTTGTTTTATAATATATATTATTAATATGTATTATTAGTATTATTACTATAATATATATTATTACTATTGCTATTGTTGTTATTAAAGCAATTAAAAATTGTGTGTGCTAAACCAAATTTTAAAAAAAATTGCGTACAATTGTTTGCCATGTCTAGAGAAGAGGAGGCAGGAATGCAACAATTTTCGTAAAAATATTTCTTAATCTATATATTGTTCCAAGTTTTTGGATACAATTGTTGTAAAATAACGTTTGAACTTAAAAATTATATAAAATAAGTCAAAATATTTTAAATTTTTAATTTCCAAACAGTTTGAAAAGTGTAAAAATTTTCTCCCACTCCTCCCTCAAATGCGGGAGGAGTAGGACATACATCGAAAGCAAAGAAAAATATGAAGAATTTACTTTTAATGAATTATATACTTTTACAGACTTAAGCATGATTTGGCTTTATTTATTTCTGTGTGTTCTAGAAAATTTACAACTGAAAGATTAAAAACATTTGTAATTGAAAAATCTCTTCTTTTTTTCTAAATCAAAAGTAAGTAGTGAATTCTATTTAGAAATCAACTTTTATGTTTATTGCTAAATAAATATTACAAAATTATTCATTAATACAACCCCCCCCCCCCCCAAAAAAAAAAAAATAATAATAATAATAAAATAAATAAATAAATAATAATAAATAATAATAATAATAATAATAATAATAAATAAATGAAATTACGAAAATAAACATTTGTAGCTGTTTTTAAACACAGAACTACTAAGAAATGCAACAGGTCCCATACTTAGCTCTCTTTCATTGTCTCATCCTACTTCCCGATAATATATTTAGTGTATGCAGAGCCTGATTATCACAGGGGGCACATGGGGCACATGCCCCGTGCTCCCATTTGCAGAGGGCCCCAAAATGCATTCTGTGCATTCTCTGAAATTACAAATTAACTCAAAATTCTATTTATAGTTCATAGAAAAAATAAATATTTTCCCCTAATGTAAACTAAACTATTTTATTGTAATACTTCACTAACGACAATCAATTATAGTGTAAACTTCAAAATTTGGAGAAGAACTGATATTACATCAAGCATATTCCCTTCAATCCCTTACATTTAAAAATGTATTCACTCTAAATAGCATATAGAGCAAAAGATTTTACGTTCATAATTTTTTTAATGCATTTTTATATGTGTGTACAAATATTAAATACGTCTCTACAAGATACTATATATATATATTTTTAATGCACGGAAAGCTGTGTGTCAGGCTTATAATGCATTCATTTTCCTTTGAAAGGGGAGCCCAACATGGCCCGTGTTCCCGGTACCCCCATAGAGATGATAAGGCCCCTGGTGTATAGCTTATCATGTTAACAATGCTGCTCTTTAGGCTTTACTTAATTAGTGACTTGTAAACACAGAATATATGAAATTATGGTAAAAATTAGTCATTTTTGTTTTACAAATTTAATAAGTGCCGAAATTAATTTCAAAATAAAATCAAATAGGGTGACAGCGATTTTAATTAGGCGATTAAAATCAGTGATTAAATCACGATTTTAATCTCAAAATATTAAAATCTATGATAAACGTAACTGAAATTAGTGTAAAAAGCATTTCATTTCATTCCCATATAATTAAATCTAGTATAATTTACATTGTCATAATTTTGGTGGAATCATCAAATTATTCACTTTGAGTATTCAAATAATTCCCACTTTTATATAAAATGAGCATAGCAAATGTAAAATTTCTGTAGGTAAAATAATTATATAAGTAGTGATTTTCTTATTTTTTCATACTACTTTCATAAATAATAAATATAATAACAAAATGGAATTAAAGTATAATAACATCTGCTCAACAGCTTGTTATGAAAGAATGAAAAAAATAAAAATAGCTAATTAATATCAAAACGTTAAGTGCAGCTAGAACTTCTTCAGCATGTTTTTAACTTTTGGACTCAGACACCAAAAATAAAGTAATCAGTTACGAATTGTAAAAGTGGCATAAATTCTTTTAAAATTCGATGCACTGAATGCCACTAATGTCCATTGAATAGTATTAATGCTGATATTTAATATTTTTTGAAGTTAACATGAATTGCAGATATAACTGGCCATGTCGGATTCCACTTTAAACGAAAGTTCCGGTCTGTTTAGTCTTCCTGTGAGAAAGATGGCCGTAGCGCAGTGTTTTAACAAACAAACAAACATTAGAATTTTAACAAAATCATTTAGTTTTATGTTAGTTTGAAGAATATTATATTGGTTAAAAACTGTTTATTCTCGTTTAATAATTTTTAAAAATCATAAAAGTATTTTTATTTTAGTAAAAAGAAATTTTGAGACACTGAAACTTTCTCGCATCATAACGAGGACATACTTTCCTTTCAATTAAATATTTTTACAACATTGTGAATATTTTTGAACTCGGCAATATTTCGCTGTTGGTTCATTCTCGATATTTTTTAGAAGATCAATTTTTTTTTAGAAGTTCCTTGATTCTATACTAAAAATAATTTCTTTGTATAAAATTTCTCTTGAATTTTTCTTACATTTTTTTTTTTTTATTTAACATATTTTGATATATAACAGAAAAATTTCCAATAAAATCTGTCTGCATCTATCTGTATGAATTTCTTGAAAGATCTGTGTTACGAAACATCTATTTTTGGAATAGTAACTTTAGATTTATTTAATCCATGGTAAACAAAACCGCAAGCAATAAATATCAATTCTATTTTCGTACATCTTTACGACCAGCTAGAAACGAAACAAACCCTCCTGCTTTTATTGTCCTGTTGCTTGCCATAAAAAGTTCTGTGTAATTTTATAGTTAGTTACATTAAGATATTGGATCACTCGTTTTAAGCTGCATCTTGCAACTTCTACCCACTCCCCTTTTTCTTTAAGGAAATAAAAATATCATTAAAAGGAAATAATCTAAATAAATGCCAATTTCTTTTCTTATTTAAATGCATATTTACAATTTTACGCACATAGAAAGTAATTATTTTTTGCTTATTTTTCCATTTAGATTAAACTAATTACCTGGAGGAAAAAATCTTAAATTATTCGGTTTTAGTTCTCATTAGAATCAAATTAGAAATTTAAAAACTTTTCTTTTTGTATTGCATTTTCTCTATAATTTTTCTTATTTCTATAATTTCTTTTTTTATGTAAATGTATATTTACAATTTTACGCACACAGAAAATAATTATTTTCTTACATATTTTTTCCATTTAGATTAAACTAAATACCTAGAGGAAAAAAATCTTAAATTATTCGGTTTTAATTCTTATTAGATTCAAATTAGAAATTTAAAAACTTTTCGTTTTGTATTGCATTTTCTCTATAATTTTTCTTATTTCTATTTTCTTATTTCTATTTTCTTTTTTAAATGCATATTTACAATTTTACGCACATAGAAAATAATTATTTTTTATATATTTTTTCCATTTAGATTAAACTAATTACCTAGAGGAAAAAATCTCAAATTATTCGGTTTTAGTTCTTGTTAGATTCAAATTAGAAAATGAAAAATTCTTCTCTTTGTATTTCGTTTTCTCTATAATTTTTCTTATAATTTATCATAATGTAAAATTTATTTTGATTTATTATTGATAAAGTAAAAGGACAAACCTCTATACATTTTCTAAAAACGTCTATGTAAAAAATCAATCTATTTTTGGAATATTAACTTTGGATTTATTTAAACCATGTTAGATAAAACCGCAAGAGGAGAGGAGGTATTGATAAACATCTATTCCATTTTCGTGCATCCTCAAGTACAGCTGGAAAAGAAACACTCCCCCTCTTTTTATATCTCCGTTACCAGTCATAAAGAAATCGTGTAATTTCGCGGTTACATCTCGTTTTATTCTGCTTCTTGCTTCTTGTTTCTTGCAGCTTGCACTTTTCTTTCTTTCTTTTCTTTTCTTTATGAAATGGAAGTTAGAAGAAAATTGTCTAAATAATGACAGATTCCACCAGTTACAATTCTACATGCACAGAAAATAATTATTTTTTATTTCCCTGTTAAGATTAAATTAAATACAAAAGGGGGAAATACATAAAATGTTCGGTTTCGTTCCCATTCGGTTTTTCTGTAAAATCTAATTAGCCAATCTAATTTCTTTTGTTCCGGGGCACGAAATAATTACGAGTAAAATATAATTAAGGGCAAGCACACATATATTTTATAAAAAACTTAAAAACTCAACTATTGTAAAAGAAACCTATGTATTAAGAAGAAATAAATGCTTCTTTTATACAAGAAAAGCCAGTGCGTGTTATTGTTACAGAGTAAAAGCGATATATGGAGCATGTAGAGCTGAAGTGGATCAAGTCCAAAAGTATAAAAAAAAAATTGTCTGTTGCGGATTAATACTTGTTAATGGTGTATATTTTCAGAGCCGTAGTGAACCAAGTCCCAGTTTCAATGTGTCGTATTCATTTGATCGACTTTATGTAAAAAACATTTCAGGGCCTAAATGGATCAAGTCCAATAAATTCTGATTTGAAATTGAATTGCTATCTTAAATATTGTTTTTGAATTTTCAAATTATGACCCATATTTAAGTTAGTCTTCATACTACAGCGATAAAAAGAAAATTATCCTCTAAATCACTTTAGGATTCAAGTAGTATTAGTGAACTTCAACCTTAATTATCTTAAAACTATAATTTATGAAATTGATACACTTCAGCTCTGAACGCCTTAATATATTCAAAGTTTATTAATTGTGGTCTATTAATTGTTTTAGTGCCAATTTTTAATACTTTTAATCGTTAAAAATGGTCCGTAAATGAACATTATACAACCACATACTTAAATTTTATATAAAAGGTTAAAAGTCTCGATTGCTCATAATAGAATAAAAAAAAAAAAAAAATCAGTATCATAAAATTTCTAAGTTTAAATTAAAAATACATTATACTACTAATGCTTTAGTGAGATATAAACTATTCAATTTAAAAAGAAATCCCTCCCAGGGCCTATGAGATAAGGGTGGCACCGATAAAAATCACTGGGGCTTCTACAAGGGCTTGTCTCGGGTCCTACTTTTTAGATAAATTAGTAAAACCATTAACGTAAGCCCAGTTTTCCATGCAACACTTTGAAGTTAAAATAACTAACAAGTAAGAAAATTAAAAACTCTGACCTCGAGTCGTATAACTTGCGTATATTATTATTATTATTATTATTATTATTTTAACACAACACTAGGTAAAAGCATTTTTAAAACTTTCCACCTACTGTATAATTATATTTATCAACAATGCTAAATCTATTTAATAGCTAAGAGGGCGAAATGCCAGAGCCCCGTGGCAGATAAAAATGGGTATATGACGGCAGAACAGTTTTTTTTATCATATTTTATTAATATATTGATATTTAAATTTCAAACAAATATGTATAACCTTTAAAAAATAATTATTCAACAAGTTATTTACTAATATCAAATTTAAAGGCCCGTATTGGAATCACTACCGGGAAACGCAGACTCTCTCTGCAGCCCTGCGGCGCAAAACAAATGGCACGTGATAGAGCCATATTTAGATTTAGCAACGTGAGAACGTATAAGAATCAATCATTATTTTTACAGAGAGGATTTTGATGCGCAACAGTATCATTATTAACACTGATGACATTTTGCTCAGTTTGATCATTTTTGACATTTTGCTTAGAAAAAAGTATTGGATTAGTCAAAAATTTTGACTTCCGGTTTTTGACGGATTTATACGTTTTATTGAAGGTCCTGAACATGACTGTTTTTAGAAAATATCTGTCCATGAGTCTGTATCTATTTGTTTGTGTGTGACACAAATTCTATGGGCGCTCTAAATCACGAACTACTGCGTAGAATAGGATGAAATTTCATATGAAGTTCTACCTTTATGTGAACAGGTGCTGATTCGTTTGTGGGCAAAATTCCCTAAGAGGAGGTGCCGCAAATCGATGATTTGTTCGAATTATGTGATGCTTGTATCGCCAGTTAATGTGCGCAGCATTCAACGAAACGTCAAATTTAGAATCATCATGATAAGAATAGATTATCATTCAATTTTGGTAGCGGTCACCTAAGACGGAGTACCGAAATTCGATGATCTGTTCAAAATATGTTATTCTTATATCACTTTTTTAAATGCATAGAATTCAGCGAAACTTCACGCTTAGCATTACTACATTTCGCCAATTCCATAACAGTATTACACATTTAGATGAAAAAAAAAAGAACTATTTGCTAAATCTATGCAAATTTTAATCCGATTGAACGCCAAGGTAGAAAATTGGTCAAAAGTGAGCAACATTGACAGGAAATATGGTTTAAAGGACTAAAGATCCATAAGTGGGTATGTCTCCAAAGCTTGGAACCAGAGACGTAATGAGGATTATTTCTGAAATGAGGAATCAATGATTAGTAGTATTAACTTTTTGTTTTAAGAGAGAAGGGAAAATGTTTAAATTTCATTCCAATTATTTCTCGGTGATAGAATTTTTGAGAAAAGTTTATATGGTGATAATCAATAGGGTTGGCCTAAACATAGCTTATAACCTTTTTATGGTTTATACCTATTAACTCTGGCAGGAGAAATAACTTAAAAATAAATTTGATACATCATAGACAGCTGATGAACATTGTATGAGAGTTTAAAAGATTATTACAAATTTTACAACATTTCGCATACTAGAATTTGTTTCGAATTAATGTACAGTTGGTTATATTCATGTAGTACCAAATTTGCAATTTTTACAATTATTACATTCAGGTTCATAATCAACAATATTTGGATTTCATAATTCCTTCTGATTTTCAAAATTCTTTGTCCCCCCACATAATCTTTGCATATGTTGTTCTAGATTTTTTTTTAACTCGCCATGTAATCTAACTTCTTGCACTATTTAAATCGATTAATTGATTTTATTTATAAAGGATAAACTTTTGTGATGGCAACATCATATTAGTTAATTCTGATTACAGCTTATTATCTCGAAATCTTTATCATAGTGTCAGTCGTGAGGGTAGCGAAACGAGTAATAGAGTTTAACTTTTGCATTAAACAAATCTATTCACTATAATTGCAAACTAACTAATCTAGATTATAAATTTTATAAATTAATCAATGAAAATCAAGAAGTAGATGAACGTTCTTTGGAGAATTTTTTTAAGATACTTCTCCGAACAATAATATGTTACAGTAAATTAGGGGTTGCTAAGAGTATTAATTATCTACATTCAGCGAGAAAAAAAAAGGCTGAAATATGAATATCTCTTATTCTAATGAATATCTCTTATTCTAATTATTTCCCGCATTCGAGGTAATTTTGAGAGCAAACGTACCTAAAGATAATCAGTCAGCAGTACTCATATTCTTAGTTCTTTCTAATTTAAAAATTTCTTTTTTTTTCTTTATGCGAGATTGTCAAATATAAGAAAGCTTTGAATCGATACATTCTTTGAAGATTTTTTACGTCTTGTTTTAAGTATACGTCTCGGAAACGTAATGGAGTTACTGCAGTAATGGATAGTCAAGGATCAATATTAATTTTCTGCATTTAGAGAAGAGAAAAACACTCCATGAATAAAATTCTCCAAAAAAGAAGGAATTTTTTGATGTAGTCGCTAATCCACTGCGGAAAATAAGCTTAACTGTTGTTAGCAAAAATTAATGCTACAAAAAGTTAAAGCTAGTGACAACCTATTTTATCTTCAAGACATTTAGAAAGACGTTGACGTTTTAAGTGTAAAAGAATAGGATTTGAATTTTGCTTCAACATTTTTATGCACTATCTAGTAAATCTATATATACATATATTACACTAATGTACGTGGCACGAAAATCGATGTCATTTATGCATTGTCGAATGGCAACAAGAGTATGTGAATAAATTTGAAACAGACTGTTACTCTGTTGATTTTGATCGGTTTGTTGATGCATGTTGTCGGATTCCACTTCTCCGTCCACACAACTTCGAAATAAATCCGGTCTTTTGATATGCTGCCACCACCGATATGAAAACGTGATATCGGGCACAGTACTTGATGTATATTCAGGAAAAACTTAACTCTTTCAATTAAAGTTAAAGAAACAATTTATTAACAATATTTACACTTAAACTCGGAGGTAAAGTATCTGATTTAATATTAAATCAAAATAATTACAGAAACGCTTTACGTGTACCGTTAGACTACGTTGATTCACTCAGAACCGAGATTTCTCTTAATCTCACACACGCTATCTCTCTTCCTTCCGAGAGATCCCGTTCCATACACGTGCTCAGAGCTGCTCTCTGAAAACCAACCTACACCCCTCGCTGCCACGCTAGAACTCCCTTCCTCTCTGGTCATTCCCCAGAGCACCTTTTTGCCTACGGGGCTACTGCTCTGTTTCCAAGGTGTCGCTTGACAACCGTTCCTCCCTCTTGACTGATCTGTCTTCTTAAATAAAAGGGTGCACTCTCTTTCTTATCTATCAAAGGCCGCATTGCAATGGAAATACTTCTTTCACGTCGTTCCCCTTCGGATTAAGATTTTTCTTATAAAGCCTTCAACGGTACACAATAGATACATATACAATACATACAATATGCTAATCCCTTAAGAATAGCTTTCAACTCTTGCACTGTAAGAGAAGAACCTGACACCCCCCACCTTAGCGGAAAATATGCCTTTTAGGGGCTAATTTTCCTCAAACTATGTAATGTCTGAGAAGAGTTCAACAGTTCCTTGATAGGTTTCTTCATTACTACAATTACATAAATATTTCAAGGTGTCTGAACATTTAACTACTGACATCTCTAATGAACCATATACTAATGTGATAACTACAGAAAAAATACACAATATGCTAATACACTGTTATAAACACATGATGCAAATACAATTATAAATACACAAAAAAATAAAGTTGCACTAGTATTATGTCATTTTAATGTCAGTCCTTAGGCTGAGATTGCTGGAGGCGGTACTACCTTTTCCCTCCAGTCCTTCCTCGTTAACTTAATTGGTACATCCCTTTTTGTAATGCACCCGCTTGAATGGCTAACTTCTGCCTCTGATGTCCCACTTAAATCTTTCTCTAACCAATCAGGCACTTGCCTTTCCAGGTCCTCTTTGTACGTGATGATAACATTGTACAATTTCTGCCTTATCTTACCCCTTTCCGGTTTATGACCAATCCGATTTTTCTCCATTTCTACCAGTTCGATAGGACCCATAAATAATTCCTTATTTTTCCTTAAGATTGATTTTATGTCCCCAACTTGAATATTTGTTAACCCTTTTATCTCAAATCCCTTCCTGTCTTTATTTTCCGGTTGTTCTCGGTCTAACAACAGATATTTCCTACAGTCTTCAAACTCCCCGTCACTATCCAAGACAATATCGACTACTTTATTTTTAGCCATAAATGCTCTCATTTCATCTTGATACACCAGTTTCTTACTCCCGTGCCCTAACTCAACTATAACTGCAGGTCGACATATTTCCTCTTTCTCCTTATTACTCACATTCATTTCCCTCGTTAATCGACATTCTACACATGATTCGCAATACGTTTTAGCTTCCTCTACCATATTTTCCCAATAAAATGAATGCTTGATTCCGTCTAACATGTTCTTAACCGCGTGATGTTCTCCATATAAGGAGGTATGCGCTAGTTTTAGAATTTCCTCCCTTCTAACTTTAGGTATTACTAATTGAGCTACCGTTTCATCTACTAATTTCTCTTTATGATATAACATCCCATTCACAATATAATAAGACTCTCTCTCATTTTCAGCCAATTCCCAAGCTTTCTCTAAATCCTTACAACTCATTTGGGATTCCTGAAATACATTTAAACTACTTTCCGTAGCTTGATTGATCCTACTTTTCTCTACCTCGGCTTTTTCCTTCTCCTGACTTTGTAAATTTTCCGATCTCGCGTCTACGACATAACGATTATTATTACCATTTCTAATCCTTTCCCCTTCTTTCACTTTATTCCTACTGTCTTCCTTACATTCCCTTTCTACCGATTCTCTTAATGATTTCTCGTTGTTTAACCCTGACAATTCATTAGCCACGTCAGGATGTAAAATTACCTGTTCCTTACTATTATCAATTATTGCACAAAGTACATCCTGATGAATTACATTAGTTTGACCACGTTTTGGAATAGCTAAAGGTAATTGAATTAACGGCGATTTAACTGCCTTACCAAATATCCCTTGTAAATAGATGCTCCCAGCCCCTCTTAATTTTTCTGCTGGTACTAAATCTTTATGAACGACGCTAATTTGGCAACCAGAATCCACCAATCCTTTTGTTATCTTCCCATTTACACTAACTTCCACTTTCTCGAGATTATTTAACTTATCTCCAATAACTTTAGCTCTCCAATTCCCCCTTGCTCCGATTCTTGCCATACTCGCTCCCCTTGGTAATTCTTTAATTCCCCGCACTGAGACATTATTGATACTAGCCCTTGGTTCTTGTCGGTTATTAATTTGATTACTTCCCTCATTATTTCCTTTTGTACAAAATCGTTGAACATGTCCTCGTTGACCACACTTGAAACAGATAGTCGTCGTATCATTAGGTTTCTTATATTCCGGTTTTCTACCCAAAAATGGACTAACCTCATTATTCCCATTTTGTCTCCAATTACTACTAAATCCCTCATCTTTTGCCCTTCTAGAATCTTCATTATTAGCATACCTTTCTTTACCTTTATAGCCCTTATAAGTTACCGCATAAGATTTTTGTTTAGCATCAAAGAAATTATCACATTCCTTAGCAATTTTAGAAACTTCTAACCAATTACTGTGCTGAGTTAATCCAACATGCGTCGCGGTTTCCTCATCTAGAGTAGTTAACAACTTATCCGTGACAATTAACTGATTAACCTTTTCATACGTATCTGCACCTCTAATCTTACAGTAATTTTCCCACGTTGCTATTAAACGTGACACAAATAATACATGAGTTTCAGTTTGATTCCTTCTAGCCTTCTTGAAGTTTTCCAAACACGCCTTCGGTGTCGGCTCGTGTTCCCTTAGAACTAATTCCTTTAACTTCTCATAACTCTCAATTTGTTCCCTAGTAGTGTATATTAGCAAGTTATCGGCCTTATCTCCTAACATATTTAGTAGAATTTCGGCCTGCTGGGTTTCCGGTACATTTTTTGTTTGGAATGCTCGTTCTAAACTGCTAAAGAATAGATTCCATCCCTCAGTCCCTTCTGGAACCTTTATAGACAAAGTTTTAACACTTTTAATCAATTTCTCTAGGCTACTCTCATGATTAGATTCTCTAGTCCCATTAGCGTTATTAGCCGAACTTTGAATCTTTATCCTTTCCAACTCTAACTCATGTTCCAATCTCAATTTTTCAGCCCTTTCTTCTCTATCTAACTTTTCACGGTCTAACTCCCTTTCTAACTTTTCTCGTTGTAACTTTTCCTCCTTTTCTAACTTTTCCCGTTGTAACTTTTCTTGTCCTAACCGTTCCGTAACAATAGTACTAGATAATTCCATAACGGCCCCCTCTTCATATTCGTCGCTCTCCACTATCTTTTTCTTAAGCTTAAACCTGGTATCATCTTCCGAGACCTCAATTCCTAACTCTCCACATATCGCCTGAAGATCCACCCTTTTTAGTTTTAGTAAGAAAGCCATACCTTCTACTGATAACTATTACCAACCTACAATAATACTTAATCACAATATCAAATTAATACTTCCTCAAATCCTACCCTCATAAGTTACCTCCACATATTATACTATTTAACATATTTCAAATAAGTAATAATACAATAATAAATTTCCTTAAACAATGATACCCCACAATTTGCTTCCAATAACAAAGTAACAATAATCTCAATTTTACTATTATGCAATACAGATTTTAAATTTATACCATTAAATAATAAAATACAATTTACACGATAATACTGATACGTTGCAATTTGAATAAAACACTGATGCCAATCACTACATAAAAATATCCACCTAACAAAAATTTGCATGAAATACACATAAATTCCTAAATTTAATCTCAATAAAATATTTCAATTTCAAAATTAGTTCTCACCTTTAAAAGTAAATCACAGCACTTTTTTTTTTCTCTGGGCCTTCAGTTCTTCCTTGAAGGTTATTTCAATTTAATTTAAATTCTGCACAAATTTCCTTTCCTCATTTACTATCAATATTTCAAACTTAAAGCAAACAATATCACTCAATTTAAATATTACTTTAATAATAATTTAAATTTAAGAAATTTCAATTATTCCTTCCAACTATTAACACAATGCATTAATTTTAATCATTAATCTTATCCGTTTAAAACAATTAGAAAATCACTTCTAGTAATTAATATAAGATCCTTTTCTTAAAACAATAGTGTAAAATGGTTGTTAATATCTCATTTGATTTAGACCAATTATTATATTGCACATAAATTAACATAAATTATACACAATAAAAAACAGTAGGTTCGAGAATGTCAGTAGAGTAAAATGATCAAAACACCTTACCTCGTACTTCATTCGCTGGGCAATTCTCTGCTCACTTTTCCACAGGGTAAATCTTGCACTCTCGGGCCACAATCACTGCACCTTGCTTCACAATGCACAAAAACACTACGCACAACACTACACTAACACAGCACAATCACTATTCACTTCACTGTAATGACAATAGGCTCGCTGGCACTGGTCTACGACGATAGGGCGCACACACTTCCGCTGGGCGATCCGGCACAAACTCTCTGTAACACGGCTATCTGGCACTAGTCTACAACGATAGGGCACGAACACTTCCGCTAGACGATCCGGCACAAACTCTCAGTAACACGGCTAACTGGCACTGGTCTTCGGTGATTCAATCCCGTCGCTGCCAACATTGTCGGATTCCACTTCTCCGTCCACACAACTTCGAAATAAATCCGGTCTTTTGATATGCTGCCACCACCGATATGAAAACGTGATATCGGGCACAGTACTTGATGTATATTCAGGAAAAACTTAACTCTTTCAATTAAAGTTAAAGAAACAATTTATTAACAATATTTACACTTAAACTCGGAGGTAAAGTATCCGATTTAATATTAAATCAAAATAATTACAGAAACGCTTTACGTGTACCGTTAGACTACGTTGATTCACTCAGAACCGAGATTTCTCTTAATCTCACACACGCTATCTCTCTTCCTTCCGAGAGATCCCGTTCCATACACGTGCTCAGAGCTGCTCTCTGAAAACCAACCTACACCCCTCGCTGCCACGCTAGAACTCCCTTCCTCTCTGGTCATTCCCCAGAGCACCTTTTTGCCTACGGGGCTACTGCTCTGTTTCCAAGGTGTCGCTTGACAACCGTTCCTCCCTCTTGACTGATCTGTCTTCTTAAATAAAAGGGTGCACTCTCTTTCTTATCTATCAAAGGCCGCATTGCAATGGAAATACTTCTTTCACGTCGTTCCCCTTCGGATTAAGATTTTTCTTATAAAGCCTTCAACGGTACACAATAGATACATATACAATACATACAATATGCTAATCCCTTAAGAATAGCTTTCAACTCTTGCACTGTAAGAGAAGAACCTGACACATGTAATAAAATTTAATCTATCAAAATTTGAAAGCGGATCGTCAGTGTCAATATATATTTTAGATATACTAAAAAGTGAGCTTTAAATGTTATGAAAACTTCTGAATAATATCAAGATTGGGAATCAAAGAGAAAACAATCTGATAGAGATCGGCGTCTAATATAGGAAGTCGATTAATTTTAATCCGATTGCACGCCAAGGCAGAAAAGTGGTCAGAAGTGGGCAATATTGACAAGAAATATGGTTTAAAGGGCTAAAGATCCATAAGTGGGTATGTCGCCAAGCTTTGAACCAGATTCGTAATGGTGTTACTTCTGAAATGAGGAATCAATGATTAGTAGTATTATTAACTTTTTGTACTAAGAGGGAAGGAAAATATTGAAATCTCATTCCAATTATTTCTCGGAGGTGATAGAATTTTTGAGAAAATCCATAGGATAAACCCTAAACAGAGCTTACAACCTTTTTAAGGTTTATACCTATTAACTCTGGCAGGAGAAATAACTTTAAGAAGAAAAAAAACCATATTTTTGATACATAATAGACAGCTGATGAACATTGTATGACATTTTAAAAGATTATTACAAATTTTACATCTCACTTATTGAATTTTGTTTAGAATTGATGTATAGTTGGTTATATTCAGGTTATATTCATATTGATTATATTCATGTAGTACCAAATTTGCAATTTTTTACAATTATTACATGCAGGTTCATAATCAATAGTATTTGGATTCTTAATTCTTTTTGATTTTGAAAATTCTTTGTCCCACCCGTCTTTTCGTATGTTGTTCTAGATTTTTTTTTAACTCTCCATGTAATCTAAACATGTCAAAATCAATAAATCATTGAATAAATTAATATACTTTGAAGATTTTTTTTCATTGTACGTCTCAGAGACGTAATGGCGGTTACTGCAGCAATAGGGAATCGGGAATCAGTATTAATTTTCTGCATTTAGAGAGGTAAAAACCTCACCATTAATAGAATGTTAAAAAAAATCGTAATTATGGATTATATTTTAGATCTAGTTGTTAATATTCTTTTAAAAAATAGCTTAATTATAGCTAGCAAACATTTGTACCGCATAAAGCTAAAAATCGTAACACTTACAGGGTTCGCACGCTCTTAAGCCACGCCCCATTTTGTAAGGACTCTGCCACCAGTATAATTGAAAGATCATTTTCTTCCTAATAATGGTATTCAAGATTCATTAAGTAGAAGATCGTTTTATGCGATTACTGGTGGAAGAGTCCTTGCAAAATGGGGCATGGCTTAAAAGCGTGCGAACCCTGCACTTATTATATCTGAGAGACATTTAGAAAGACGTTGATGTTTAAAGGGAATAGAATAGAATTTAAAATTTGCTTCAATTATTCTATCCATTAGAATATCAAATTAAATTATAATAAGCTAGAGCTATATACTATTGTTCATGATCGTAGAAAAGTGAATTTATGGTGAGGAGTATTTCGATGACTAAAGTCATTATTTTCCAAGAAATCTATAAATTCAGAAGAAGTAAGAGTAGGCACATTTGGAATAACAGGCAGACATAAGTAGACGAAAATATTTAATTATTCCCAGGTTCTATAGATCATTGCACAAGTACAGTGAAAGGTTCCATGGCTACGGCTGCCCACGGGAGGGGCACCCGGGACCGTAACACATTCCTTGATATTGTTACGTGTTGATAACTAGATTATTAGCGAGAGAATTGATTCCTTCTCTTATCATGACATAATCTCGAATGAAATTACATTTCGCCAAAAGGGTTACAATATGGCGATGATTTCTCCAAACAAAGCATAAAGACAATTAAAAATTTAGAGAACAGAGCCATTTTTGGCATAAATCATCCTAACGAATTTTTCAGCGGTAGCCAACATGTGTGGGAATGCAAAACCGCACATATGGGGCTCGGGAGAGTTTTCTCATTCTTGAATCCGCGAACCTTAGAATTTGTTATGACTTTGATATGTACGTTGGATATTTTTGGACAAGAATTATTCGGTTGCGCTTGGGAATCATTGTAATTAAAAAGTGTGTGTATGAAGAAATCAGTTAGCAACAGATATGTGTGTCCAAATAAGGAGATGGCAGACGGGCATCTTATGCTAGTTATTTGAAAGGGTAGATGTAGTGGTTTTCATTTATTTTATCAGCACAGTATAGAAATATTTTCAGTGTAACTGAATTAAAAGGATATTAAAATAAACGGAATGAAGTTTGTTGCACTGAATTTAACAAAAGGGTGGGAAAGGAAAAAGAGAAATGTCCGAGTCCCATCCTAATTATTTCACGGAGGTTGAGGAATTTTGAGAACAACTATCTGAAGATAATCAGCAGTATTTAGATTTTTAATTCTTTCTAATTTCTAAAGTTCTTTGTCCCACACGTCTTTGCATATGATTGTTCTATTTTTTTCCACCAAATTTGGCATGTAAGATAAAGCATCTCAAAATTAAGAAAGCCTTTTAAAAGCGATGTTATCCTATTGTCTTTTTGCTTATCCTCTCTTTTTCTTTCCACTTTCTAAGGATATCCTCATTAAAATAATAAAAGAAACGTCTTAAAGACACCGTAAAAAGGTTTAGAAGCTCTATAGCTGTTTTAAGAAAAAAAGAACTGTCTCTTTCCTATAAGGTGCGAAGTACAAATACAGTTCCCCAAACAAAGCATAAATATTGTTTGAGGTTTCCTATAATCTGAATTTTGTCACATATCAATAAAATCTTAAGGAAATATTTTTTTAACATTTTCTCTGATATACTTACTGTCAAGCAGTGCGCAATACGTTATCAATCTAAAAAGAAAATGCTATAGCTAAAGATATGGATTATGTGACAGTTTCAGTTAACAATTTCAGTACGGAACCTAAATTGTTTTTACACTCTTTTATTGTACTCAACTTTTTTTTTTTTTTTTTTTTTTTTTTTTTGTATGAAAAGATAAAATTTTGTAATCTGCTTTTCACTCAATTCCTGATATGCTAGAATTATAAAAAATATGTACAAAGGTGTGTTTCCGATAACAATACAACATTTTAGTATTTTTAGAACTTAATTATAAATTAATAAATTAATTTTAAAGCATTTTTCCGCTAGCCCTAGAAAGGTGATAAATCCCCAAACATTCTTTACGCTTACAATTGTATACGAATTACCCCAACAATGGAATCCACTACAAGAGGGAACAGTGACTATCTTTATATATTTTTACGTCCCTCAAGCTTTGGTAAAGCAAGTGCGGGTCAGAAAAACCTGACTTAAAGCCCAGTACCCGGCTCCCTTTTGGGTGTCCGGCTCCGAATCTGTTGGGGGACTCCGGCTCGTTTCCAAGTGTAAATGTGGTGGTTTCCCAAGAGGGTGGGAACCACCGCAAATTGCAAGGACCTAGGTCATCATTTCACTTGGGAAAATGGGAGTGGTCAGCAGGTGGCGGCGCCCCCACCTACCGTAGAGCATACAGGAACTCTCCTGGTCGTGCTCGTTAAAAGTTCCTCAGAACTTGGGTACATCGGTTGACGGGCCTGACGGGCGCCCTCAGGAGCCTGGTGGTGCAGCTCAGTTTTACCACAACAATGGATTTAATTATGCGCCAAACCATGTACGCCAAAAACACCAACTTGCTAGGAAACTTCAACAACGAAATATGTATTTTTGACACTAAAAATTTGAAAATATTTATTAAGCATCCAACTAACTCCCATAAGTAAATTTATATATATATATATTTCAAATTCATAGTTTGTATTGTATTGTTTGCACTAAAAAGGTGTAGTAAAAAACAAATTTTATCAAAAAGTATACAGTTATTAAATAAGTAACACACAAATTCAAGATCGCATCACAGCAACAAAAAATAATCAAACATTCGAAATCCTACAAATAACAATTCAACATTTAACTAATTTTAACATTCGGGGAAAAAAGAGAGAGAGAGGGGGGGGGGGGCGGGGAGAGAAAGAGAGATATTTCTGTTTTGCTGACATTTTTTATCCTAAAAAAAGACCAACTCATGTCTTTGCTTATTTGGAAATCCCAGAGATATGGGACATTTTTTTATGATTAGGTAAACTCTTCTAGATCCCAATAAAGACGCCACGGTACAAAGTCCTTTAAAATCTAAGCCAATGGAGATCCTTTCAAAGACGTGTCACCTGGAAGTGACAATGGTTGTTGGCGGGTTACGTTTGTAAACATTCTGTTTAACCCTACCGGAAATTTTACTCAACCTTGATAAAAACCATTTACAGCAGAATTTTCATTTAAACTATTTAACTTATTTATTTACTTTAGTTCTCTGTAGTTTATATTTAACTTATTTTATGAAACAAATTCTGGCTCGAATAGTTATTTTAAATGTACCTGTCCATTCGACCCGTCTGGTAGGCGGAGAGTTAAAAGTACCTTTTTGGGGGGTGGATCCATGCATTCGGTTTATCCATGGCTAAAATTAGAAATGCTGTGTTTATATTGTGTCTATAGAAATAAATTATATTCCTCAAAATTATGTCGCCGACATATTGAAATCATAGTTATAATTCAATACAGTCACGTAGAAATTTACTTTAATTAACTATTTTAATGAGTTTTCTTCGTCTCATCTGCTCTTGCTTGCAACATAAGAAAATCAAGTGCTTTCCAAGTTCATGAGCTGTTTTTAGAAAACGTGAGGATTTACGTGGGACTTGGAGAACGAACGCTCGTTATGCGTGTTTTCAACATGTGCAGATAATTATCAAAATAACTTTTTTTTCTTTCGCTAATGCCTCCTTCCACCTGTAAAAAACCGTCTTTAATATAGCTTAATGAAGAAAAAGTGCTCTGTCGCATGACATGCTTTTAAAAAGTGCGCGAGCATATAAAAAAATTAAACTCTTAATTTTTCTAAAGGGGAAAAATGCAGACGTAATTTCTACGTAATGGGAAACTAGAAGAATTGTAAGTGTTCTTTTCCACAATTTCTATACTAAGGTAAGAAAATATATGATAATTGCACATTTGTTTAATTTATGAGGTTACAAAAATTGTTTAATGTATCCATATATTTCTTTCTGTTTACATGATTATTTGCCATGTAGAAATTCACAATTAATTTAGAGTTTACAAGCACAATTTCACATTTTAAAATTCATTTGCTGCTTGTTGCACATCAAGGTGTTTTTTCTTCTCTAATTTGATTTTATATATTATAACGTTAAAAAAAATTACTCTTATAACAACTATTAAAGTGGCACGATTTAGGGTGCAATGTCAGAACTATTTATATAAAAAGGGAGTTATATGAAAACACCTAAAAATCTGCACCATTCATTTATACTAATTTTCAAATGCTGGTAAAAAAGCACTTACTAAGATGAAAGTTTGATAATCAGCTAGTTAGTCTGTTACATCATGTCATCCAGTAATAAATGTTTGCTCCATACATTTGTTAGAACTTTCACATACAATTCCGTAGTAAGTTGTGTTGTTTATTTAAGAAATATTTATATGATTTTTAACACTTTCAAACGTATTAGAAAAGTGTTTAACTTCCATTCGTCTGTCTCGCCGCACTCTAACGTTCGTAAAAATACATGGATTACCACAAAATTGATGTTATTCAGGTTTACCACACACTATGTTTCCTATTGAAAATGGAGTGTTTAGTATAGATAGAATATTTACAGGGACGCACCAAAGAATTTGGATACATTATTGTTATCTAATCAGCCGGTTTTTACTTGTCACTTATGGCTAAACTGCTAAACTGGGTTTAAAACTTATTTTGATTTAATAGCTCTCGTTCTAATTTCGATGTTTAAAATCTTCAGTGTAATTTAAAAGCATGTTATAGATGACGTTGGTTGTTCCGTAATCGACTGCTGCGGAACATACCCTTTTGTCAAAGTGGAATCTCCTCTTTTCGTATTTCAGATAGTATAAATGCTTTCAACGTTTTGAGTCAGAAGCTTCGCTTCGCTTCGCTTTTGTAGCGTGTTTCTTTTAGTTTTGAACTGAATTAGTTGTTACTTTTGTAAATGGATTAACATGAGTTTATAGTAGTTTGATTTAATTTTACAATGTTTTTAAATACGTTTTAGTTATAATTTAACAGAAAGTTTAAGATGTTATTATGAATTAGTTTTATTTCAATAGACTGTTTTTAAAACTCCGTTTTAATCTGTCAAGTTATGATTAACTAAGATATTTTCAACTATGAAGCTCTGTTTTATCCACACGTTTGCTCTGAATAAATCAGAATGTGCTTTTAACAGTTTTAAATGATCAAGTTTACTTTGAATAAAGAACTGTAGTCACCAAACAAATGATTCTTTATTTCTTCTGACCTCAACACTTAGCTTTCCTTCAGATGTCTTCCAGGGCACTATTTGTAAAGCTCTGCTATATGAATTATTACGGATATTAGACCTGTACTAGTACAGGGTATTTGATATCAATTATGATTTGTAGATGTTAATTGTTTCAAGTTAATTTTAATGATATTTCACTATTTCAAACATTACTAAACTGATATGCATTATTGATATGCACTATATGAGGTTTCCTAAAAAAAATTATGTGCTAAGCATTTATTGTTCATTTACATGAACACGTAAACGAACTCAATTACATTAGTGCTTGTTAGACAGTAATAATTTCAGTGCGCTTTAAGAAATTGATATACGTTATTGAGAGGCACGATAACATCTATCTTATAGATAATAGATCAAGCAATTTCTAATGACAGGAATTGACGGTAGGGCTTTTTCCAGCAGTATTACGCGATTTTCAGCTAATTAAATTTTACTGAACTGTGTCGTGTGAGTATAATATAAATAAATTCCTATATAGGGATACAAAAGAATTTGAATACATTACAGTCTGTGGGTAGGTGGAACTCGCTGAAATTGGATTCTGTGATATGTGTTTTCAAAATTGCTTATTTAGATATTTCTTTTCATCGTATAAAAAGCGGAGTTTCGTAACAATATTCTGATAGTGTTCGAAAGTGTTTCTAATCTATGCGCTATGTATGATTTTTCTTTCTTGTTCGATTTTAAAAACTATATTCTTCTCAAGCACTTAATTAATTTACGGGGTAAAATTCAATAATATTCTTTTTCAATGCAGGCAGAATGTACAGGGATAAAAGTTTGAGAACCAGCAAATTATTCCATTGTAGGCAGGCATATAATTCAGTGACAACTGTTTGTTTCATTCAGACATCTGAACTTTTGCGTGTAAGACTGAATGAATTTGTATCGCCCTTTAAGGATATATTTATATACATTTTTGATTGATGACAACTGCGTTGCTCTTCATCTCTTAATGTTTTTTCCCGGATAAAATATAATAATGTTCCCCCTCAATAACCCTCCTGAGACGATTTCAGGCACGCACGTCAGTGACCTATTGTCGTACTAACAAAGTTTCCGATAACGTCATTAAGTTGAGTACGATGACTAAGTTGGGGATTTTGATGAATTACCCTTATGATTATGACATCCACAGATAAGAAAGGAATGCCGGAAAATTGTAGAACTGATTTAATTTCTGAAAATGGCAGGGAAATTAAATATGCATAGGGAAAAATATCCTATTTCATCATGTTTGGAAGATTAATTACGTAATGTTTTAAACGGAGCTAATATATATTTCAAAATAAGATGTCGAAATCACCGATAAAATGCCTTTACCATTTCTAAGCAAAGAAAAGAATCTGTAAAAAGAAAGTACTTTTAAAGGATACCGTAGAAAGAGTAACGTACAACAAACGTATAGATTTTGACAAATTTTGCTGCCATGCAACTTGATCGATGAAGTATAGAATGTTACAAAAGTGTGTATATAATTTGGCTATAAATAATTTATAACTTTCCGTTTATAACTCTGTCCTGTTTATATTTTGCATGCATTTGGAGCTATAAAATCAGTACATTTTTAAAATCGCGAAATCATTTTAATCACTACAAGCATAAATTTATAGATTTTTTTTTTTCTAAATCATAATGATTTTTTTTAAATAACGTAATATATATATATATATATATTTTACACTTATTTAATTTAATTTAACCTGGATTTTATATGTAACGATAGGATTTTCAATCGCTATTTCACTCACTTGTTGATATGTTAGAATTGTAAAAATTATGTACTACAACATTTTTAATGTTTCTTAACTTAATTATAAATTAATAAATTTTTAAGGCATTTTTCGGTTAGCCAGCCACTTGGGATAAATCGCCAAATATTCTGTATGGTTACAACAATTTAGGAGTTACAAGAACAATGGAGTTCATTATACGCCAAACCAACACTCGCCAAAATATGCTAACTGGCTCTGAAAGTGTTACAATGAAGTGTCTTAAGCAGTAAAGAGTAAGAAATCTATATAAATTAAGATTAATATATATTTTTTAATTACGCATTAATCAATTAATAGTTTACATTAATTATTAAATTAATGATTAGACGTTGAAAAAAAAATCTGAAATCCTGAAAAGATAGTTTAAATAATGTTTATTTTCCTGTTACCATATCTAAAAAAAGAAGCAAAAATTATATATATTTTTTTTTTTATTAAATTCATTATTTTACACTCTCCACCAAGTTTAAATCAAAGCGCTGAATTTTTCATAATCGGGTTCCATATCAGTACTGTACTGTAACTAAATTTCTTTGGAACAACATGAATTGCTGTCATGAAATTAGGTGTGATTATTAATATAAACATTGACTGTTTATAAAAGAATGTTTAAAAAAAATGTTTTTACTTTTATACTTATTAATGTAAAACTATTTTCAGAAAATGATATCAAAGTAGATATTTTAAACCTATTTTTCAGGACACAAAAATCACGAAAGCTGTTGTCACCAGTTAACAGCCAATTGCAATCAAAGTTGCATCACATCTATTGGAAAATCTTCATAAAAACAAAAAAAAAAAATTATTTTAAATCTAGAAGAAAACATCTGATAATATTTCATGCGTATTGAGATAAAAGTGGTTGTAATTGCGGGAAAAAAGAAAAAAAGAAAGATTCGCGTTTTCTTTTTCAGAAAATGCAAAGATTTGTGAAGCCGCCATAAAATGCGGATGAAGTTATATATTTGTGTTTCACAAGCATTTGACGGGTAAACTTTTGTGATAGCTGCAATACATCTCGCGGCTTCTTGGGGATTGAAGGTGCTCGAAGCTCGTGTACTGAAACATCAGTTTGAAATGTATTTCGGATTAGGTTAAGTTAGAAGAACTTCGGGTATTATGGAATAGTCGGGTAATATGGAATGTCAAGGTTTCTGTTTAGTAAAGTACTTCCACCACGTGGCAATATCATAAACTACTTAAGAATGTTTCCAGAATGCCCCCTCAGAACGCCCAATTCGTCGGTCAGCGTGAGGGCACGTTGTGTAAATAAATATTTTTGTTCGTCTTTGGAAAGTTTCAGAGGTTATTTTTTTAATATTTTTTATTCATTATTAGATATATATATATATATATATATATATATATATATATATATATATATATATATATATATATATATATATATTACATTGAAATTAAGCGTAATATATACCGAAATACTAACAGTTTATGATGTAATACTCGTTTTTTAGCTGGAGGTTCACACCAATAAACATACATTAATTTTTTCCCTTAACCGTCGGTGTCGGGTTATATGGAATACCAATACCCCATAATATTCCATGATTATGGTGGTGAAGACAGATCCTTACATTTGTGATTTGTGCAAATCTGAAGTATGAAATGAAGTATATTGGCTAACTATACCGAGACACTATATTTTAATCATACTCTCTTGATACCATTACATCTATTTTTTTTTTCATTTTCTTCATTTTTAACCCACTTTTCCATGTTTCACCACTATCTCACAATACCCTCAAAATGCGTGTATTATTATTATTATTTGTTTGCAAGTGCTAAAATTTCGTGAAGTAGTATTTGTCTTTAAAACTATTCGCATATAGTTGAAGTTTGAAATTGCATTCGATTTTCGGGTTTTAAACAATATCGAGATGCTGAATTGCCTCAAATGTAAATAGTATTCCATAATGCACGAAGTTTCTCTATAATTTGTGTTAGAGGTTTTATTTGCAATTCTTTCTTGCCTCTGATTTTACTTCTGGTATAATTTCACAATACGACTTCAGTGCAAAATACCATTTTTCAAATGTCAGTATTTTTACAACAATACATATTTGTACAACTTTAGTCTTTGATGAATAATGTAATACAAATACTTTTGCTTTTTAAATAATAATTAAAGTGAAATTATTAGTGAGAATTGTATTTGCAATAAGGTGAACCTTATACAGAGTTAAATTTATTATAGTACATTAGCCTTTTTCTAAGATTCTTTAGACATGTTTTCATTCTTATTATTTTATTGTTTTTACATCATACAATAAACTGATTCATTTAATTCCCGCTTCTTTGTTCCATTTTTAAGATAAAGATTTTATAGTGTATTTTCATCGGTTTATTTTTTAATAAAATCTAACAACTTCGCTTATTTGTTTTAACCAAAAAGAAAGAAATCCATCACAAATACAAAAAAGCCTTTGAATAGTGAAAAATACCTCTTTTGTGAGGAAATATTCGGGTATCTTTCCACTTCTATTTAAGAATGTATACTTGAAAGAAAAATAATCATTTGATTGTCCAATTATAATATTATGGAAATATAACAAAATTAACCTTTTTTATGATTAAAATTTTGAAAATATTAGTATATTACAGTTTATATGGTTAAGTTTGTAAATAGTACACATGTTTACAATTTAAAAGCAAAAGAAAGTTTTTCTGGTTAATTTAAATTTTTTCTTTTATTCAGCCATAATGACTTATTCCGCCTTTATGACTTAATTTTGAAATAGAATTTCTAAATGTAAAAAACATTTTTTCATTGATTTCTGAGGGGGAAAAAAATCGGTAAACGTTTTCTTGATTTAAAATATAGATTTTAATATTTTGAAAAACATTAAAATTCTAAAACCATCCAACCAGCCCGCACACGAGATCACGAGATAACATTATACACGATATAACATAATATAATTCGTTTTCCCTTCTCTGTTTTGAACTGGGGTAATTTGAAGAAAATAATAATATATTATTCACACATACAGAATCATATAATGTAGTTTAATACGGTTAATGCAATATATTAATCTTTTTTTAAACACATTATTGACCACAATTATATTAACAACATAATAACATAGTTGAAAGGCTTTTATAAACTTTTTTTTTTCTTATGTCCTCACTGAACCAAATTTGTATTTTTATAGTGTATGATTAACTTTATTTTAGCATAATTATTTATAAAAATTTCAACTGATAAAAATTAAACATGAAGTGAAACAACTGTCAAACAATGTCAACATTTGTTTTAACTTTTGTCTTAGCATGTGTCACGAGCAGACAGTCAGCTTTTCTTAGAAGTTTGCACATAGTTTGGCCTTTTGTTAAAGTTTTTAGATTCATAATTCAGTTCAGTGCCAGATTGGCTATCTTTGCTATGAATCTTTAAAAAGAAAAACCAGACTGGTCATTGCACTTCTTGCATAAAAATCGTTTATAAGAAATAGTGCCAAATTTAGTATTACTAAAGAAAGGGAAAGAGAATGAAGGTGAAATATTATAATCGATGAAAAATATATTGTGTTAGTTTTATGTTTAAAAGACTGGTTTTTAAAACTTTAAGTCTTGATATAAGTTTTACATAATTTTATTTTGGTTTTAACTCAGTTTTATTGTCACATTTTTTTTAATTTGTTTAAATTGATGCATTTTTTTTCTATCTTTTAGAAATGTTTTTACACTTTTTTAACTCAACTTGTTTTTTGTATATAAACATAGAATTTTATAATCAATTTTTCACTCACTTCTTGATATGCTAGAATTATAAAAATTATGTACACAGATGTGTTTCCGATGACAATACAACATTTTAATATTTTTAAAACTTAATTATAAATTAATAAGATAATTTTAAGGCATTCCTCCATTAGCCGGGAGCATGTGATAAATCGCCAAATATTACATATAATATTATTGTTAAATTTGTTTACGAGTTAAAGAAAACAATGAAGTTAATTATATGCCAAAGTATGCCGACCTGGGTGTGAAACTGCAACAACGAAAGATTTTAAACTTTTAAAAAGTAGAGAATATAAATAAAAAATAAAGAGCGTAATAAATTTATATAAAAAAAAACATTGTTTTATATTAATTAATTTATGACTATACGTTACGAAACCAATTTTGAAATCTTGAGTAGATAGTTTAAATAATACATTTTCTTTCCTGTGAACATATCTTTAAAAACAATCAAAGCAAATATTATAATTTCTTAAATAAATTCACCAACCCGTGCTTTTTGTTAAGTGTAAATCAAAGTGGCGGATTTTCCATAATCAGAGCTCACACCAATTGTAAAGAAATTTTCTTGGAACTGCATGAAAAATATTAGCAACCTAAATTTTAAAAGTGTGTTTTAAAAAAAATGTGCTTTTATTACGATTGAAAATACCTCGCTTGAGGGAGAATTAGATGCAGTATAAAAATTTTAGAAACACTGAAAATCCTAAATTACATTTTCATTATTTTACTTAATATTGTTTCGACATCGCTTGTGTTTGCATGAAACGAAATTATTTTGTACAGCTTTTTTAAAGAATTTCTGTGAAATTACTTTCTACATAACGGAATAAATAAAATAGTATGTCTATCCTGTAATTTGACTTTTTTTTTCTATATTTTCTGAATGGATTTTATATTGCAAAATTGCTTCTCTGAAATAGATTTTTTTAGCACCTTCTTTGAATTTTCATGCGTGAAGTACTTCTGCTTGGCTATGAATATATATATAAAATACAAATGGGAATTTATTCCAAACGCTTATAATTCACGTTCGGCTACACGGAATTTTATGGGACTTACGTTGTCAGTTAAGTAATTTTTGGAGGAAGGTTTTAGTGTATAATAAATCGAAGGTTTTAGTGTATAATAATTTAAGATGCTTAGCTATAAAGCTATAATTAGGTAAACACGATTATAAAAGATTAGCTTTTTTAAAAGTTCTACTGAACAGATTTTGATGGGAGTTTTGCACTATTAGATAAATTATTTTTTAAAAAAAATGTAAAACTTGTATGTAAAATTAGCATTCCGAATTGCGAAACTTGCATTCTACGTTAGCGGAGTCGCGGGCAAAAACTTGTCAAAAATGAAAAAGTCTAAATATTATAGTATAACCTGAAAAACATTAAATATGTTCATTGTAAGCAATAAATTATCTGCAAATGAGGTCTATCATATCGCAAGTCTGTGAACTAAAACATTAGCTCATATTTCATCCATGCAATCATATTTTTTATATGTGGGGGCTTTCAACAGTCGAGGCTGGGTTTTACATAGTCGAGGTTGAAATTCCTATTCAAATTCCATCAGAGTTTTGTTTATTTTTTGTTTTTAATGCTTTCACTAGCCCCTTAGATGTACTTGTTCGTAGTATTTTTGATTATACAAAACATTTATTCATTATCGCATAAATTTTCCAGAAAAAAAGTGGCGTTACATTTTTTTTTTATCTTTAAAAAATGCACCATTGCATTGTATTTTCTGTATTTTTGGTTTTCAGTATTCTCTGAAT
Source organism: Maratus michaelseni (assembly GCA_963931845.1). Classification (NCBI taxonomy): domain Eukaryota; kingdom Metazoa; phylum Arthropoda; class Arachnida; order Araneae; family Salticidae; genus Maratus; species Maratus michaelseni. The sequence goes on along the minus strand of OZ007587.1, from coordinate 315,827,421 downwards.
TTTTGGGGGAAGAAAAGAAGAAAAAACTTACGTATGAGTATTATAAAGCTTAATGCTAGCTGTTTATTTTATTATATTATTTTTATTTTATTTTTTATCTTTTTTACGGAATTTCGAACAAAGAATAGCTTATTATTGCATTCGATACTTAAAACTCACAATTACATTATAATCTTGTTTTCTTTTACTAATCAACAAGGCATGTATTTGTAAGCTGACAAAATAAATTATTAAAAATGTTTCTTGCTTAAAAAGCAAAGAAACGGGGGATGAAATTTTCAAGATATTTTAATATATCCATTCGTTGGACTAAGTTGTTTTATAAGCATAGTATTTTTGACTCATTTAATGAATAATTTACTAACTAAACAAATGTACCAAAACGAGTTACTATATGAGTTTTATTTTGATTAAATAAGATATGTTATTTTTATAATTTGCTATATTTAATGATCAAAAATAGATAATTTGTCAGAAAATATAATAATTTTATGTAAACAAAATCATTCTAGATCAGGATTTTTTATCATTTTTATTAAACCATGCAAAATAATTTGCAGTAAGTATCAGTGTTACAAGAACAACAACAAAATAATAATAATAATAATAATAATAATAATAATAAAAGTGTTAATCAAGTCATTTGAGTTAAAACTGAGCTAAATTGAGTTAAAACTGAGCTCAGCTAAAACTGAGACACTTTTACTAACTTCACGATAACGAACTCTATCATAAGTACCAACAGTTTTTATTAATAATCAATACTACTCACCAATGTTTATTATTCGAAACACACTGAAAACTCAACTTTACGTTTTTTAATGGTAACTACCAGAAAAAGAGAAGTTTAAAGGGAAAAGTGAGAAAAAGTTTTACAATATTTTTAAAACTTGCTATTTTAGTTGCTTTACTCTAAAGAAGGAAATTTAACCGATTATTGTAAAAGATAACTAAAAACAGCTGTAATTAAACGTGTTGGAAAAATGAATATCAAGACGGAATATACTTGAAGAAAAGTTTGCGTAGGTTGAGATTTTTCTAATAATAGTCTATGTACTAAATTATTGCTATTTATTTTATTTATTTTTGTATTGCTGCTTTTTCTGTTGCTTTTTACCTACTGATATATGCATTTTATGCCTTAATTTTTTAGCATTAAATTTTTCTTTAACTCTTTCCTTAAAAAGCATGCCATTGGTAAACTTCTAGAAGTACACAATGACTTAAACGAATAGATATCAAGCAAGAAGTAGGTGCTACAATTGAACTTCTAACACATACTATTTATTAGCAGGCTTGCAGCTCGATTTTTGCGAATAAATTCAGAAAAATATTTTCAATTCACCAGAAAGTGAATATTTCAGAGTGTTAATAACTTCGTTATTTTTCATAATCATTTGAAGAGTATAAGTTTAACTAAATACTTAATAAACTAAGTTTTATACAAAACTGGATGTCAATTGTATGAAGTTTTAAACTTTTTTTTTTTCAATTTTGAAAGATTTTCTGATTCAAGGGGCTATTTTTCTTTCCTTTTTCTTTTTTATAATATTTTTCTGACCAAAAGATAAGTCATACTTCTACTGGTATCAAGTGTACATGATGTCTATGATAACGCTACAATCCAAGGGAGTTTGTGTTTGAATCAGCACCCATAAAACTCGAAATCCCCTAAGACAACGCAGAGCACTTTGTGATTACACTAGAGGGCTATCACTTTCGAATAAAGAGTAAATCTGAAAATCGTATGCACTGAATCTCTCAATATTTTGCCCAGTATACGTAAAGGATGTTCCCCTCCAACAATGTTAAAATCGCTTAAAATATCACCCAAAAATAACCACACAGGCATCTTAACTTTTAAGGGGGGAAAAAAGAAAGACCAGTAATAAAAAAAATCGCCTTGGACGTTGAAAAATTGTGTAACGCATAAAAATGGATTCCATTAAAACGTACCAAAAGCAAGACAGAAAAAAATAAAACATAAAATCGGGATTTTATGGTAATTTTAAGTACGAATTTACGGTACTATTTAATTAAAAATATTTCATAAAATGCGTAAATTAAATTCACATATATTTTTATCTTGAACTATGTATTGCTTTACAATTATTTTAAATTCTTAATACATCGGAATGTATTATTTTCTATTGAGAATATCATTGGAAGGATTTTGACATTTACTTTATATCAAAATGAAGTTAATGTCATAAAAATGTCTTTATAGGAAGTATAAACATACAGTTTTACAATCCATAAAAATCTTTATTACATAATATTTCATGTATTTTGAATATTGTTTTTACTCTACTTTAAAATAGTAAGAGGTGACACAAAATTTCATAGGTATAATATATCATGTGTTCTTTTTTTCTTATTTATTGACAATATATACTGTTTATTCAATATTAATAATTACTTCATATAGTTCTTAATACAATTTCCTTTCATTTTAGGGTAAAGTGTACATTTATGACAAAGTATTCAAACCAAATGCTACGCAAGAAAAAGTATATAACGAAGCTGCACAAGCAATTGTTAAAGGTGTGTATTTATTATTTACTTTTCATATAAAATTAACTCTGTTGTGATGTCTTCTTTCGATGGCATTCTCTGATGTATAACTTTGTTGTATTCAATTATTTTGCAACAATACCTGGAAATTCTATTAATGATAATATTGATGTTTAATATGAACTAATTTTCAAAAACTAGGTATAAGAAAAAATTATACTACATCTACACTGTTAAAATTTGCAACAAACTGTCCAGTCATTTGACCGTTTTTATAGAAAACGGTTACATAACCGTAATTTAACTCTATTCTGACCTTATTGTTGCGCATATTAAGGTCAGAATAGAGTTAAATTACGGTTATGTAACCGTTTTCTATAAAAACGGTCAAATGACTGGACAGTTTGCTGCAAATTTTTAACAGTGTACTTTCAAAAAATGAATGCTTGTTTTCATGATTTCACTGTCGCAATCGTATAATATGTCAAACATTTAATTTTACGCTAAGTAAATACATACAGGATAATTAGTAATTAATAAAATTCTTATTTAGTCCAATGAGTCCTAATTCAAAACTTGTTTTATATATGTGTGTGTAAACGAAAAAAAGATTGTTTCATCAATTGGCTTTTCGTATTTCAAATATCTTTTTTGCCTAAGAAAATATAATTTTTTGACGGACAGAAGGCGCTTTCTAAGCTTATCCGTTTTGTTAAAATCAGCATCTTTTATTTTGGAAAAAATATCAAATTTATTCCTTTTGACTATAATAATCAATCCCAGTATATTTTCTGTTTCTTTCAAGTCTATATAATAAAGGATAAACGAGCCCGTGTGTAACGATGGCATCATTTTGACGTTGACAACACATAACGATTAAATTTCACGTTTACTATAATTTTTAGGTGCGTTCGTAATTATATAAATACGTAGCACCTATAGTCATTGTCTGGTCCGTCCGTCTGCATATAACAGCGCAAAAACTACCCAACCAAATGGTTTGAAATTTAATATATATAATCGTTGCAAAATTTTGTCGAGTAATCTCAAATTTTATGAAAATCGAATCAAAACTTAAAAAGATATTAATAAAAGTTTTCTTCATTCTACTAAATCCTAGCATACGTAATCTATATGATAAAAGCGCAAGTCATGTGACTGAGGAAAACAAATACGGGCTGACCACTTCTTTTTTCATATGCCAGGCGGCCATTTTTATTCAAAATTATTTTTTGGAATAAAATTGCATAAAAGTTACATTTTTAGAAAGATCGTTCAAAAGAATTTGTTTGAGAGATGAGTTACATTCAAATATGTATAGATTCTGGGATAACTTCAGTTGAAATTAGATTGACAGTTCAATATCTCAATCCGCAAGAGATTCGTTCATCTTGAGGCATAAAAATATTAAACCATGAAGGTAATCATTCGAAAAGCAAGATCTCTATGGTAAATTTTGCAGCGCAGTCTGGTGTCGAAAAAAAAATTCGCATCTGTAAAAGTGGCATACGTAATAACAGAAAAGACGTGCTCATTTCTCTCATAACAGACGATATAATTCATTTTACTGAAATAATAACGATGATTTTTTTTTTATATTGTAAAACTCGTTATAGTACGAACGCACCTTATTTGTCACGTTTAACGTATAATTTCTAACTTGATTAAACTTTTAAACATCGCACATGGAACATTTTTATTCTGTCGAATAAGGGGGGAAATGTTCTTTCAATGCAACTCTTTTGAAAACTCCAACACAATTTACTGATTTTTTATTTTAAAAAAAAATCTATCATCTGTATCGCGTTCATTCGGTTATGAAGCACCGATGAACCGCTTGTTTGCACCTAAAACAATATAAATAGTTCAGCATTTGTTTCTGGTTCATATTCCACAACAAAATTAAAGCTTCATCAATAAATAAATAAATAAAATAATACAAATAAAACACAAATTTAACAGGCATGTAATCGAACTACACGTTTAAACCACTGAAATTATCTGAATAAAAAAGGCTGCTGTATGTAGCGACACTTTTGGAAATTTCTTCGTACTCAGGACATGCGGCTACAAAGTGACTGATATTATATATATATATATGCTGTTTAAGTGGACGGGTACAGTTAAAAATGTTAAAAATGTTAAAACCTGCAAATAAGATTGCAATATAAACTGTTTTTCCCAAGTTGGCTCAATTTAAATTCCAAACAAAAATAGGTTTTTTTTTTTTTTTTTTTGGTTAAGGAAAACAGCGCTAAACACTATTTGAAGACCTTCTTCTGTAAATTTACTTTTTTTTCTTTTATTTTAATTCTCTATAATTTAATTAATCTATAATTTGGTCATTCGGTAAAATTGTTAAGAGTAGTAGGAAAACGACAGTTCAAGGACAGCCGGTGGCACCGTGGCACCGTGCCACCGGCCGGAGGCACGCAGCTGCAGCACTGAGGATCCGCTCCTCCGGCCGGAGGCACCGCTCCTCCGGCTGCACCGATCCTCCGGTGGGGAAAAATAATTTTCTACTGTAACACGAGGGGTGAAAATAAGAACTCTAAGAAGAAGTTAAATGAACAAGATTATCATACTATAAGATGAATATTGATTTTATATACTAATTTTGAAAGACAAACACCTTATAATGAGTATCACTAATTAAGCGAAACAATGGAAAAATATTAATTTTAACGAAAAAAGCTGATTTCGTAAGAATTTTTCAACTATAAGACGAGGATATCAACTTATAAGAAGAAATTTAAACTTACATTTTAGTTTTTGAACAATCATTACATTAATGAATACTGATAATTAGACAAAATATTCATTTTTAACGAAAAAAGCTGATTTCTTACAAATTTTTCAACTATAGAACGAGGATACCAAACCACAAACCGAAGATTAAACATATATATTAATTTCGAATAACAAACATCTTAATGAGTATTACTAATTACACGAAACAATGAAAAAAAATATCAAATTTTAACGAAAAAGCTGATTTTTTATAAATTTTTCAACTATCAGATGAGAACATCAAACTATAAGATAGATTTTAAACTTATATTATAGTTTCTGAACATTGGACACCTTAATGAGTAGAATAATTAAGCAAAATAAAATAACAATTTTAACGAAACTGCTGATTTCTTATGAATTTTTCAACTATAACATGAGAATATCCAAACTATAAGATGGATTTTAAACTTATATTATAGTTTCTGAACAATAGACACCTTAATGAGTATAATAATTAAGCAAAAGAAAATATTACTTTTAACGAAAATGATGATTTCCTATGAATTTTTTCAACTATAAGATGTGGATATCAAATCATAAGCCGTAGAATAAACATATATAATTATTTTAAATGACGAACATTTTAATGAGTATTACTAATTAGACGAAACAATTGAAAAATATCAATTGTAAGGTATAAAGCTGATTTTTTAAGAATTTTTCAAGTATAAGATGAGAATATCAACTTATAAAAGGAAATTACACTTTTTTAGTTTTTCAACCGTAATACACAGAAAATATTCAAAATTTGAATGAATTTTATACCTAATCAATTGATTTTCCGCACAATAATAGGAGTTTTAACAACCATTATCTAATTTTACTGTGTATACTTGATTTAATTCTGTTTAGACGTACGTAATATAATCTTTTTATATCATTTAGACTTGAAATAAGAACCATATTTAAATAAAAACCAGTTGTTTATTTATTCTTAATACGCAAACTTTTTTTCTTTCCTAAAATGTAACATTTCTGAGGAGGGATAATAATTCCACCCCACATTCTAAGGAAAAGGGGAGCCTAACAATGACCGTCTAGGTCACAACTTTTACTATAATATAAATATTATTCGCTATCAATGTTTACAAAAAATCCATGTTGGGAGATAGATATGAGTTATATTTTAATAAAGTTTACCCTCCTCCATCTTCTACACGATGCTAACAATTATACAAAACAAAAGAAATACCGATTTTTAACGAAAAAGGGTGAATTTTAATGAATTTTTACACAAGTTTTCGGTATTATTGTACACTAACAGGTATGATATTATTTCTTAGGTGATTACAATACAGAGAAAAGTATTCACCTTTAGATTACTTTTCGTGAAATATTTAACAGTAATTATATAAACTCCTGTTTACATCACTAATTTACATTTGAAAATAAGGATTTATAGGATAAAATAAATAATCTTAACTTATACTTAGTAAATTTTACACAATTCCAATGATTTTATACCGTGTTTTTCACGAGTTTTATATTAATTAGTAATTTTATATTAATTAACTTTGAATATTTTCTATGATATGGTTAATCCATTTTTATCACAGAAATACCAGTACCTAAAATTTCACTTAAACTCATATTCTAAGTATTAATATTCACTTATAACTTTACTTTTAGTTATACTTTTACTTGAAACCATGTGAACTTGTAGAACCCTGCTTACGCATATGGAGTTTAGTACATCACACTGTTATCTAAATGAATATGAATACCTTATTGTTTTAAATTTTCAAATTTTAACAGAATATGCACGAATATAAACTTTAATTTTATCTAAACATTTTATTTCAAATAGCCTAGTTTATGAAAACGATACATATTACCAAATATTAGACAACATTTTAACATGAACTTAGATACTGATCACATACCTATTTTAGCATAATTTATTAGCATACATAGCATTTCTTCCATTTCTTTCAGAAATATACATATAAAATTATGGATTTACCGAGTATATATCCAATTTTAGCTTTCACTTACCAATTTTTTACACCATTTCAATGATTTCAAGCTATTTTATATCACAGAAACGAAAAAATAATTGAATACAGACGCGAGTAAATAATATTTGTATTGTATTTTCCATTCAAAGATTTGAAACTCAAGTTAAAATTTATGTTATAAGTAATGATATCCACTTTTAGTTATACTTTTACTTGAAACCATATGAACTTGTAGAACCTTGCTTACGCATATGAGTTTAGTACACACTGTTATCTAAATGAATATGAATACCTTATTGTTTTAAATTTTCCAATTTTAACAGAATATGCACGAATATAACCTTTAAGTTTATCTAAACATTTTATTTCAAATACCCTAGTTTATGAAAACGATACATATTACCAAATATTAGACATTTTAACATAAACTTAGATACTGATCACATACCTATTTTAGCATAACTTATTAACATGCAATAGCATTTTATCCATTCCTTTCAGAAATATACATATAAATATATGGATTTAACGAGTAAATATCCAATTTTAGCTTGCATTTAGTGATTTTTTACACCATTCCAATGATTTCGAGCTATTTTATATCACAGAAACGAAAACATATTTGAACATAAACGCCTGTAAAATAATATTTGAACTGTGTTTCCTATTCAAAAATTCAAATCTCAAATTAAAATTTATGTTCTATCACTTATCAACTATTTATCACACATAACTTTTACCATAAAAACATCGTAGAAATTAAATATACGTTAAATGAAAATAATAAATTGTAAGTACCTAAAAATATCAAACACAAAATCTATTAATCAAAACTTAAAAAATTAAAAAAAAAATTAAAAGTTCTTACGAAGTTAAAAAAAAATTTTACAAATGAAAAAAAAATTTACAAATGAAAAAAAAAAATTACAAATGAAAAAAAAATTTACAAATGAAAAAAAAATTTACAAATGAAAAAAAAATTTACAAATGAAAAAAAAAATTTACAAATGAAAAAAAAAATTACAAAATTAAAAAAAAAAGTTTTTACAAAAAAAAAAGTAAAAAAAAAAGTATTTTACAAAAAAAAAAAAAAGTTTTTTACATAAAAAAAAAGAAAAAAAAATTACGAAGGTTTAATATATTACAAAAAGTACCCATTTTTTACAAAATTTTTTAAAAATTAGAAGTTTAATTGCTATTATTACCACTATCACTTCTCAGAATTTAGCAGCCTAGACTTTTGTACACTATATATTTTTAATACTATAAAGAAAATTTCAACTGCAATTGTACAAACACTATTATTAAGTTCGCATAAACCAAATTTCATACTGTATTTAGCGAATTTCCAATTAACATCTTCCGTGTAGAGTAACTTTTTCCTCTAACATTTGAAATCGTGTATATCTGCTACTTTCATATTTATAATTAATATTTCAGAATTAAGACCATACTAACCATTTTAATATAAGACCATATTTAAGCAAGATTCCATGATAAAGCTTATTATACTGATTATTTTTATTTAGTACGCATGCGCAGTTTTGTCACATGATCACTTTAACTGATGATAATATAAAATTTTGAAAAGTGATGCAGAGGTTCTCATTTCCCAAGTCAAATTCTTGCAGATGACTATTCAGATGACTGTATATGTATAGCTCCAGTAAATTTCCTGATTTTAACCCAGTTGGGGAAACAATTTATCTGTTAACGAATAAAGTAAGTTGTACTATATCATTGTAAAACATCAATAAATGATTATTTATCTATTAAATCTTTTCTAAGTATATAATTATATTTCTTTTATTGTATTAGATGTTACACCAAGATGAATCAAAACAGCAGAAACTCTCTTTACCAGAAATGGATACCCCGGATGATTCATCGTCAACACATATAGAGTTAAAGAATAATATACATGTGAGTACTTATATGTGATATATTAGAATACATATACTAAACATAATTAGAGTGAATTTACAATAAAATATTGTACCAGATGTTCTATAAAATGTGATGTTTTTTCGTCTATAGTGTTAGAAGGAATTCTAAATATATGCATTTATTTCTCTTGCAGATGTGTTCCACTTGTAACAAATACTTTTCAAGTAAATGGAATTTAAAAGAACATATACAAATCCATACTAGTGAAAAACCATATACTTGTAATCATCGTCAAAAATCATCTACAAGAAAGCGTGAATTATCTTTTACTAGAAAATACAGACCATCAGTTCATATGAAAACACATCCTGTTAACAAATTGTTTCAGTGTGAAAAGTGTGAGAAAATATTCGTTATTCGTAATAAACTGAATAGACATATGACTGTTATGTTGAACTTGTCGAAGACAGTATCCCAAATCATATTGAAGATGGATATTCAAAAATTAACCAGTAGTTTGAAGAATTTAACAGTCAAAGATCAGATTGGATACTTCGAAAAATTGACTGTATAGAACATAAACCAACATAACATTTACCCAAACTACTCATGCAGCATTATTGATTTGACATATGATATCCAAAAAGTGAAATTTGTAAAGAAAAATCCAAAGTGTTGTAAAGAATTTTATTGATATAATTGATAAAATGTATTGAAGAGAAAATGATATAAATGTAGACAATATTCACAATGTATTGTTTAAATACCCATAATAATAAAAAATGTATCTATACACATCTGTGTTTATTTTTATAAAACATATTTCATTGTTAAAATACATTGTATGATTTTTAACATGAAATTTCTACATGACAGTAAATAACTAATTTTGCTTTACGTAAGACTTGAGATTTATCATAACTTGTTCAACGAAACAACATTTTTCCCCAATGAATATCCAGTTTACACACATACATATGAAAATCAACTTTTGATAATACTATACATCAGATTAATGAAAAATATATAAAATTCATTAAAAAAATGTTTTTACAAATAAAAAATTAAAAAAATTTTACAAATTTAAAAAAAAAAGTTTCTTTACAATTAAAAAAAAGTTTTTACAAAAAAAGTTTTTACAAATTAAAAAAAAAAGTTTTTACATATATAAAAAAAAGTTTCTACAAAGTTAAAAAAAAAGTTATAAAAAAGTTTACAAAACTAAAAAAAAAAAATAAAAATTTAACAAAAAATAAATAAATATTTCAAGTTTTTCTACGTTCTTATTTTAAAGAAATGTACAATGGTTAGGCAACCATTATACTACTCTTTAAAATAACACTTTAAACAATCGAAATCGAGAAAAAATGGGATGTTAGATTTAGGCCTGATCCTGCTGTTCAACATCGATCACGTGATCAATTTGGATATCTGAAACAGTTGAATGGGGTTTCATTTTCTTTCCTTGAAGGTAAATATTTTATTGGTTGTGTAATTTGAAATCAGTCGTTGTAAAATGTCGTGAATTTTTCAAGTCATAAGCAGGTACACATGTTTAAGTTATACTCCGATATGAATTATCGGTTCATTTTCGACTCATCATATAATTTACTTGTTTGCATATCTATCCGAAATCAGCAGTATTTATCACTTGAAGTGATAACATAAACTAAAAGTCCGCGATACCCATTATCTGTATGCTTTGCTGTTATATTAGTCACTTCTGGACCGATAGATATGTTTTCAGTTATCTACACTTCAATAGGTAAATCTAAAGGAAACTCTGAAGATTTTTTATTTGATTAAGACTGATATAAATTGTTTCTTGTATCTGTCTGTAATGTCAACACCCTTAAAGCATCTCTATCTGTTAGTCTTTGGTTACTGTTACTGTCGGTAACTTCCAGATTTATAGATTGATATAACATCAGCAAAATGAGTCCCATCAGTTGCTGATACATTAATGGTTTTCTCATGCATATTTAATTTGTTGAAATCACAAATGATTCTTAATATACCATATATTGGATCCAAGATAGATTACCATTTGAAGGTATTATTTTGTATTTTCACAGCGCTAACACTATGATTTTAACAACTGAAGTCGAAAAAATGCTATGTTAGACATAGGTCTGGTTCTGACTTTTGAGTAAATTTTTGTTAATATGTAAATATTTTTAGAAAAACTTGAAATATTTATTTATTTTTTGTTAAATTTTTATTTTTTTTTTTTAGTTTTGTAAACTTTTTTATAACTTTTTTTTTAACTTTGTAGAAACTTTTTTTTATATATGTAAAAACTTTTTTTTTTAATTTGTAAAAACTTTTTTTGTAAAAACTTTTTTTTAATTGTAAAGAAACTTTTTTTTTTTAAATTTGTAAAAATTTTTTAATTTTTTATTTGTAAAAACATTTTTTTAATGAATTTTATATATTTTTCATTAATCTGATGTATAGTATTATCAAAAGTTGATTTTCATATGTATGTGTGTAAACTGGATATTCATTGGGGAAAAATGTTGTTTCGTTGAACAAGTTATGATAAATCTCAAGTCTTACGTAAAGCAAAATTAGTTATTTACTGTCATGTAGAAATTTCATGTTAAAAATCATACAATGTATTTTAACAATGAAATATGTTTTATAAAAATAAACACAGATGTGTATAGATACATTTTTTATTATTATGGGTATTTAAACAATACATTGTGAATATTGTCTACATTTATATCATTTTCTCTTCAATACATTTTATCAATTATATCAATAAAATTCTTTACAACACTTTGGATTTTTCTTTACAAATTTCACTTTTTGGATATCATATGTCAAATCAATAATGCTCCATGAGTAGTTTGGGTAAATGTTATGTTGGTTTATGTTCTATACAGTCAATTTTTCGAAGTATCCAATCTGATCTTTGACTGTTAAATTCTTCAAACTACTGGTTAATTTTTGAATATCCATCTTCAATATGATTTGGGATACTGTCTTCGACAAGTTCAACATAACAGTCATATGTCTATTCAGTTTATTACGAATAACGAATATTTTCTCACACTTTTCACACTGAAACAATTTTTTAACAGGATGTGTTTTCATATGAACTGATGGTCTGTATTTTCTAGTAAAAGATAATTCACGCTTTCTTGTAGATGATTTTTGACGATGATTACAAGTATATGGTTTTTCACTAGTATGGATTTGTATATGTTCTTTTAAATTCCATTTACTTGAAAAGTATTTGTTACAAGTGGAACACATCTGCAAGAGAAATAAATGCATATATTTAGAATTCCTCCTAACACTATAGACGAAAAAACATCACATTTTATAGAACATCTGGTACAATATTTTATTGTAAATTCACTCTAATTATGTTTAGTATATGTATTCTAATATATCACATATAAGTACTCACATGTATATTATTCTTTAACTCTATATGTGTTGACGATGAATCATCCGGGGTATCCATTTCTGGTAAAGAGAGTTTCTGCTGTTTTGATTCATCTTGGTGTAACATCTAATAAAATAAAAGAAATATAATTATATACTTAGAAAAGATTTAATAGATAAATAATCATTTATTGATGTTTTACAATGATATAGTACAACTTACTTTATTCGTTAACAGATAAATTGTTTCCCCAACTGGGTTAAAATCAGGAAATTTACTGGAGCTATACATATACAGTCATCTGAATAGTCATCTGCAAGAATTTGACTTGGGAAATGAGAACCTCTGCATCACTTTTCAAAATTTTATATTATCATCAGTTAAAGTGATCATGTGACAAAACTGCGCATGCGTACTAAATAAAAATAATCAGTATAATAAGCTTTATCATGGAATCTTGCTTAAATATGGTCTTATATTAAAATGGTTAGTATGGTCTTAATTCTGAAATATTAATTATAAATATGAAAGTAGCAGATATACACGATTTCAAATGTTAGAGGAAAAAGTTACTCTACACGGAAGATGTTAATTGGAAATTCGCTAAATACAGTATGAAATTTGGTTTATGCGAACTTAATAATAGTGTTTGTACAATTGCAGTTGAAATTTTCTTTATAGTATTAAAAATATATAGTGTACAAAAGTCTAGGCTGCTAAATTCTGAGAAGTGATAGTGGTAATAATAGCAATTAAACTTCTAATTTTTAAAAAATTTTGTAAAAAATGGGTACTTTTTGTAATATATTAAACCTTCGTAATTTTTTTTTCTTTTTTTTTATGTAAAAAACTTTTTTTTTGTAAAATACTTTTTTTTTTACTTTTTTTTTTTGTAAAAACTTTTTTTTTTAATTTTGTAATTTTTTTTTTCATTTGTAAATTTTTTTTTTCATTTGTAAATTTTTTTTTCATTTGTAAATTTTTTTTTCATTTGTAAATTTTTTTTTCATTTGTAATTTTTTTTTTTCATTTGTAAATTTTTTTTTCATTTGTAAAATTTTTTTTTAACTTCGTAAGAACTTTTAATTTTTTTTTTAATTTTTTAAGTTTTGATTAATAGATTTTGTGTTTGATATTTTTAGGTACTTACAATTTATTATTTTCATTTAACGTATATTTAATTTCTACGATGTTTTTATGGTAAAAGTTATGTGTGATAAATAGTTGATAAGTGATAGAACATAAATTTTAATTTGAGATTTGAATTTTTGAATAGGAAACACAGTTCAAATATTATTTTACAGGCGTTTATGTTCAAATATGTTTTCGTTTCTGTGATATAAAATAGCTCGAAATTGGAATGGTGTAAAAAATCACTAAATGCAAGCTAAAATTGGATATTTACTCGTTAAATCCATATATTTATATGTATATTTCTGAAAGGAATGGATAAAATGCTATTGCATGTTAATAAGTTATGCTAAAATAGGTATGTGATCAGTATCTAAGTTTATGTTAAAATGTCTAATATTTGGTAATATGTATCGTTTTCATAAACTAGGGTATTTGAAATAAAATGTTTAGATAAACTTAAAGGTTATATTCGTGCATATTCTGTTAAAATTGGAAAATTTAAAACAATAAGGTATTCATATTCATTTAGATAACAGTGTGTACTAAACTCATATGCGTAAGCAAGGTTCTACAAGTTCATATGGTTTCAAGTAAAAGTATAACTAAAAGTGGATATCATTACTTATAACATAAATTTTAACTTGAGTTTCAAATCTTTGAATGGAAAATACAATACAAATATTATTTACTCGCGTCTGTATTCAATTATTTTTTCGTTTCTGTGATATAAAATAGCTTGAAATCATTGAAATGGTGTAAAAAATTGGTAAGTGAAAGCTAAAATTGGATATATACTCGGTAAATCCATAATTTTATATGTATATTTCTGAAAGAAATGGAAGAAATGCTATGTATGCTAATAAATTATGCTAAAATAGGTATGTGATCAGTATCTAAGTTCATGTTAAAATGTTGTCTAATATTTGGTAATATGTATCGTTTTCATAAACTAGGCTATTTGAAATAAAATGTTTAGATAAAATTAAAGTTTATATTCGTGCATATTCTGTTAAAATTTGAAAATTTAAAACAATAAGGTATTCATATTCATTTAGATAACAGTGTGATGTACTAAACTCCATATGCGTAAGCAGGGTTCTACAAGTTCACATGGTTTCAAGTAAAAGTATAACTAAAAGTAAAGTTATAAGTGAATATTAATACTTAGAATATGAGTTTAAGTGAAATTTTAGGTACTGGTATTTCTGTGATAAAAATGGATTAACCATATCATAGAAAATATTCAAAGTTAATTAATATAAAATTACTAATTAATATAAAACTCGTGAAAAACACGGTATAAAATCATTGGAATTGTGTAAAATTTACTAAGTATAAGTTAAGATTATTTATTTTATCCTATAAATCCTTATTTTCAAATGTAAATTAGTGATGTAAACAGGAGTTTATATAATTACTGTTAAATATTTCACGAAAAGTAATCTAAAGGTGAATACTTTTCTCTGTATTGTAATCACCTAAGAAATAATATCATACCTGTTAGTGTACAATAATACCGAAAACTTGTGTAAAAATTCATTAAAATTCACCCTTTTTCGTTAAAAATCGGTATTTCTTTTGTTTTGTATAATTGTTAGCATCGTGTAGAAGATGGAGGAGGGTAAACTTTATTAAAATATAACTCATATCTATCTCCCAACATGGATTTTTTGTAAACATTGATAGCGAATAATATTTATATTATAGTAAAAGTTGTGACCTAGACGGTCATTGTTAGGCTCCCCTTTTCCTTAGAATGTGGGGTGGAATTATTATCCCTCCTCAGAAATGTTACATTTTAGGAAAGAAAAAAAGTTTGCGTATTAAGAATAAATAAACAACTGGTTTTTATTTAAATATGGTTCTTATTTCAAGTCTAAATGATATAAAAAGATTATATTACGTACGTCTAAACAGAATTAAATCAAGTATACACAGTAAAATTAGATAATGGTTGTTAAAACTCCTATTATTGTGCGGAAAATCAATTGATTAGGTATAAAATTCATTCAAATTTTGAATATTTTCTGTGTATTACGGTTGAAAAACTAAAAAAGTGTAATTTCCTCTTATAAGTTGATATTCTCATCTTATACTTGAAAAATTCTTAAAAAATCAGCTTTATACCTTACAATTGATATTTTTCAATTGTTTCGTCTAATTAGTAATACTCATTAAAATGTTCGTCATTTAAAATAATTATATATGTTTATTCTACGGCTTATGATTTGATATCCACATCTTATAGTTGAAAAAATTCATAGGAAATCATCATTTTCGTTAAAAGTAATATTTTCTTTTGCTTAATTATTATACTCATTAAGGTGTCTATTGTTCAGAAACTATAATATAAGTTTAAAATCCATCTTATAGTTTGGATATTCTCATGTTATAGTTGAAAAATTCATAAGAAATCAGCAGTTTCGTTAAAATTGTTATTTTATTTTGCTTAATTATTCTACTCATTAAGGTGTCCAATGTTCAGAAACTATAATATAAGTTTAAAATCTATCTTATAGTTTGATGTTCTCATCTGATAGTTGAAAAATTTATAAAAAATCAGCTTTTTCGTTAAAATTTGATATTTTTTTTCATTGTTTCGTGTAATTAGTAATACTCATTAAGATGTTTGTTATTCGAAATTAATATATATGTTTAATCTTCGGTTTGTGGTTTGGTATCCTCGTTCTATAGTTGAAAAATTTGTAAGAAATCAGCTTTTTTCGTTAAAAATGAATATTTTGTCTAATTATCAGTATTCATTAATGTAATGATTGTTCAAAAACTAAAATGTAAGTTTAAATTTCTTCTTATAAGTTGATATCCTCGTCTTATAGTTGAAAAATTCTTACGAAATCAGCTTTTTTCGTTAAAATTAATATTTTTCCATTGTTTCGCTTAATTAGTGATACTCATTATAAGGTGTTTGTCTTTCAAAATTAGTATATAAAATCAATATTCATCTTATAGTATGATAATCTTGTTCATTTAACTTCTTCTTAGAGTTCTTATTTTCACCCCTCGTGTTACAGTAGAAAATTATTTTTCCCCACCGGAGGATCGGTGCAGCCGGAGGAGCGGTGCCTCCGGCCGGAGGAGCGGATCCTCAGTGCTGCAGCTGCGTGCCTCCGGCCGGTGGCACGGTGCCACGGTGCCACCGGCTGTCCTTGAACTGTCGTTTTCCTACTACTGTTAAGCAACTAAAAAAAAAAAAAAAAAAAAAAAACTTAGGGTTTATTTTTTTTATTTTTTAATTAACGTTACTAATCATCAACTAATTTTCGAGAAAAAATAAAAGGATCAAATGTAGCTAATTACTGCAGAAAAAACAGTAAAAAAATTATTGAAATATATTTAGTAGTTGTCGAGAAAATGTAACATAATTATTCGCTATTTTTATTAATTTTGAATCTATATCCAGCTCTGTAATTGGAGGATGTAAAGGGGAAATGATAATGACAACTATAACAATCTGTAGTCTACTTCATTTGAAAACGAGCTAAGCTAGTGTCCCCAATTATTTTATTAAATATCTTAATATTCTTTTGTTAAATACTAGCTGTTATCCGTGACTTCGTTCACGTAAGATTTGAAGAAGAAACAATGCATTAATTAAGCAAAAAAATTCGCTCCCGATAATTAAAAACTTATAAAATTAACCAATTCTTTATCACATTTTATAGTAGACAGTACTTCTAATGATACCAATTTACATATTTATATTTTTATATATAAGATCATCTAAATTTCTTCCATGTGCTTTCATGAAATTCTATAAAACTTTCTGTAAGATTAAGTGTCTCAAGTAGATTTACCTCTTTGTTATTCTATTTTATAATTTCTGTTTATTCTATTTTACACTTATTGAGTTCATGGATATTGATTTAATTGGTTTTTGTGTCAAAGAATATTGTTTAAAAAGATTATGTTAGTAAATATTTTTGAGCAAATTTATTAATTAAAAGGTCACTTCAAACATGACTTTGAGATGATTAGAATAATCGAAAAATCAACGTACAACATTATACTTCTATCCCAAAACACTTTCAAATTTTGAAAAAAAAAAAAAAAAAGAGAAGATATGTATTGTTTAATAAGGAAATTAAAACGTGGTGCAGCAGAAAAGTTATAAACAAAATCCAACTATTATATTATTATTGGATTTTTATTTTACAGCTGTAGATCTACCAACAATGTAAAAATGTTTATTACGCCCCAAAGATCCTCAAAACTTAAATGCTTATTTCTTTTTCAATCGCGAAAAAGTTTTTATTTATGAAAAAAGCACTCCGATTATGAATAAAAATTGTCATATATCTTTTCTTGTGATGTAATTTAGGCTATGGATTGAACATTCCAAATTTTTTTAGTATATTACAATGGGGAACAAAGATTTATTACCTCGAATTATTATATTTATTAATATTTATAATATTATTAATATTTATTTTCAAATATAGACTCAGATATTTTAAAATTTTAAGCAATTATTAGTTATACCGTTACACGTCCCCGAGATAACAGATAAGTATCGGAACAGGATAACAGATTAATACCGATATTTTTCACTGGCGCTTTTTAACTCTTGCTCTTCTCCATAAGCAAGATGTCATTAAAAGATAGGGGTGAGGGGCGAGGGAGAATCTACTTAATTAGTGGCATTGGTTCTTCTTTAAATGTCAAGTAAACGAATTAAAATTAAACTCTCGCAACTTTTACATCAACTTAATGTATTTAATTTTGGTGAAATTAGGATTATGGAAGATTGTGCGGCAAAAGTATGATAACGTTTTAAAAGAATATGCAAAATATTGATTTTAGAGACAAATATATCTAAACTGAAATTATAAACTATTAAATGAATAATTTGATTTTTATAAATCTTCTTTTTTCCATCAATGCATGGTTTCTGGATGTAAACTTTATTATAAAGGGAATTCTTAAAAACAAGCCTGAATTTTCACATGTTTATAGAAATATTAACCGTATAAATGTAACTATTATTATTATTATTATTATTATTATTACAAGGAATTTGTTTAAAAATTGAAAGTAAAACTTAAATGTAATGCTTGGGGGGGGGGGGGGGGAGATTTTGTTTATTTATTTTACTTCCGGCAGCGAGCATAAAACTTTTGTCAAAAATTATCAATTAAAAACAATTTTTGGTCTCTACGCCATCACGTTTGAGAAACGTTATTTTAAACTCTTTAATTTCTGATTCAATATGATACAAGATCTTCGTTGACAGCTAACTTACTCTTGGACTAGAATCAGATGGAGCTAGGGCTACAGGCCACCGCCCCGATCAATACTTGAATCACGTGACATTGAAGGGGCAGAATCAGAAACAATCAGACAGCCGGCCGCCATTTACTCCCCTCCCCCTCTGTCTACTAAATCGAATATTAGAAGCTCAGTAAGTCGAGGTGCCTTTTTAGCACGAAATGTAAGACGCAAAAGGAAGACAGAACATGAATAGAGACGGTTGCATTAAAGATAGATAATTTACAGCTTTCCATCACCGCCTTTCCTCGTCGTCTTCAATAATTTGTAGTGTCAGTAACTTTTTCAGGGAAATTTCATCAATCACCGGGTTTTCCCCCCTCAATAATTAAGACGTGTTTAAGTGGATGAACTTGAAATGTTATCATAGTAATTTAATGGTTTCCTTTTTTATAAGTTTCTATTTTTATTTTTAAAGCGTGTACGTTTGCATAATTGCATAAACTTATTTAGAAAGATTTCTTTTTAGCATTTTAACTACTGTATGTAATTATTGTAAATGAATGAACATTTTTTTTTTTACAGTACACTAGATATTCTTAAGATCATAGACCTTTCACATGAATACTTTTATCATTACGTAAAAAAAAAAAAGAAAAAGCATGTTATAGCAATTAAATAAGTATATCAGTAAAAAAAAAAAAAAACAGTTTTAAAAAATACTCTTTTATAAGCATTCAATGTTTATCTTGAAAATCATGCCTAATTTTATGACAATTTATAACATGCAATTCATGAATTGTCAACTGTCAATCAATGCAATTCATGATTTTTCTAAAAAAAATTCCGTTGCAATACGTTAATTCGGCATCGGAACCGAACCCGATTATGGAAAATTTGTTGCTCTTTTTTTAACTCTTGGTAGAAAACACACGCTAGGGAATTTGTTTTTAAAAATTATAATTTTTGCTCTGTTTCTTTTTTAAGATACCGCAACAGGAAAGGAAAAAAAAGCACCATTTAAACAATCTTTTTAGGATTACTAAATTGATTTCTCAACGTATAATGATAATTTAATTAACATGAAACTGTAAATTGATTAAAGCGTATTTTTATAAAAATATATTACTCTTTAATTTTTTATTAATATTTTCTAATTTTTAGTGTTTAAAATATTTCGTTGTTGCAGCTTCACAAACAGCTGGCCTTTTTTTGGTGAGCATGGTTTGGCGCATCATTAAATCCATTGTTCTTGTAACTCGTATGCAATTATAACCATAATGAATGTTTGGCGATTTATCACCTATGGTGGGATAACAGAAAAACCCCTTAAAATTAAGTTTTGAATTTATATTTGAGTTCTAAAAATATTAAAATATTGTATTATCTTCTGAAACACACCTTTGTACATGACTTTTATAATTCTAGCCTATTAGGAAGTGAGTTAAGATTGATTACAAAATTCTATCTTTACATACAAAAACAAAGTTCGGTTAAATAAATGAGTGTAAAAATAATTCAATCTGTTAATGCAAATGATTTCATAATTCCCTTTTCACAGCATTAAAGGTGGTGATGTATAAAATATCGACACACATTACTCCCCTGTTATCGGTGCCTAATAGCTAATTCCTAAAAAGTTACTTTTAAAGGTGTAGTTTCAAATGTTGTTCTTCATTACACAAAAATCCATTTGCGTCACAATTATTTTTGCAAAAATTCATAAATTTAAATTTTTCATGCGTCCCTGAGTCCTATCTATACTAATATTATAAAGAAGTAATGTTTAAATTAAAGATGTAATTACTGCTTTAAATGATAAAAACATTACACAAAAGGCTTAAAAATACATTTTAATATAAAGATGACATGTTTCGTGCGCTCTAACGGCGACTTCTTCAAGATCAAAATGATAAACTATTTTCGCAAAGTTTTTGCAAATGATAAACACAAATCACGAAATCACATGTATAATGCAAGCAGATGCTTAAATTGGTCAAACTGGAAATGTGAAAATTATTATTCTATTGCTTTTTTGATTTGTGAATCATCGCGTGCCAAAATTACACAATAAAATTTAGCACGCGATGATTCATATATATATATATTTTTTTTTTTTTTTAAGCAATAAAATAATATTTTTTACGTTTCCAGTTTGACCAATTTAAGCACCTGCTTGCATTAAACATGTTATTTCGTGATTTGTGTTTATCATTTTCAAAAACTTTGCGAAAATATAATTTATTTACCATTTTTATCTTGAAGAAGTCGCCGTTAGAGCGCGTAAAACATGTCATCTTTATATTAAAAAGTATTTTAATCCTTTTGTGTATTGTTTTTATCATTTTAAGCATTAATAACATCTTTAATTTAACGTTAACAAGTGATTTTATGATATGATTTGAAGTAATGTTGGTTTGTGTGTTTGTTTGTAGAGGGTAATATCTGGAACTACCCAGCCGATTTCTAAAATAATGTTAGCGAAGTGCTGATAACTATCTCTCCTCCTATATAGTCTATATGTTATGTCGGTACAACAACCTCTAAGGAGGTGAAGGAGTGAAAAACGTTCTTAAATTTCGATTTCTGTGATATTGTTGGGGCTGAACTTGAAATTTGGTGTGGTGATTATTTTTAAGATGAAAATACTCGTTATGAACGGTTTCTAAAAAGTACGAATTTACAAAGGGTGAAATCTGCGGAAAATGTTCTAAAACATTCTATATTACGATTAATTGGGAACTGTTACGACCAGAAATTGTAATTCTACATGATACATGAATGTTACATTTAAAACCATAAAATACTCCCAACAGAATAATTTCTAAATAATTCGAAATGTAAAAGAGTGCAGGAATTAAAAAAAATTCTAGAATTGAAATTTCTGCGTCATTGTTGAGGGCTAAAAACTTGAAATTTGGCATGGTAGTTACTACTTTTAAGGTGTAAATGTTCCCAAAGAATGGTTTTTAAAAATTCAAAATTTAAAAGAGTGTAACGAACTGAAAATGCTCTAAGAACGTTATATATTGCAATTAATTGAAAATTGTTAAGACTAGAAAATTAAAACTTGACATGACTGTAGACGTAAATACTCCCAACAGAATAATTTCTAAATAATTCGAAATGTAAAAGAGTGCAGGAATTAAAAAAAATTCTAGAATTGAAATTTCTGCGTCATTGTTGAGGGCTAAAAACTTGAAATTTGGCATGGTAGTTACTACTTTTAAGGTGTAAATGTTCCCAAAGAATGGTTTTTAAAAATTCAAAATTTAAAAGAGTGTAACGAACTGAAAATGCTCTAAGAACGTTATATATTGCAATTAATTGAAAATTGTTAAGACTAGAAAATTAAAACTTGACATGACTGTAGACGTAAATACTCCCAACAGAATAATTTCTAAATAATTCGAAATGTAAAAGAGTGCAGGAATTAAAAAAAATTCTAGAATTGAAATTTCTGCGTCATTGTTGAGGGCTAAAAACTTGAAATTTGGCATGGTAGTTACTACTTTTAAGGTGTAAATGTTCCCAAAGAATGGTTTTTAAAAATTCAAAATTTAAAAGAGTGTAACGAACTGAAAATGCTCTAAGAACGTTATATATTGCAATTAATTGAAAATTGTTAAGACTAGAAAATTAAAACTTGACATGACTGTAGACGTAAATACTCCCAACAGAATAATTTCTAAATAATTCGAAATGTAAAAGAGTGCAGGAATTAAAAAAAATTCTAGAATTGAAATTTCTGCGTCATTGTTGAGGGCTAAAAACTTGAAATTTGGCATGGTAGTTACTACTTTTAAGGTGTAAATGTTCCCAAAGAATGGTTTTTAAAAATTCAAAATTTAAAAGAGTGTAACGAACTGAAAATGCTCTAAGAACGTTATATATTGCAATTAATTGAAAATTGTTAAGACTAGAAAATTAAAACTTGACATGACTGTAGACGTAAATACTCCCAACAGAATAATTTCTAAATAATTCGAAATGTAAAAGAGTGCAGGAATTAAAAAAAATTCTAGAATTGAAATTTCTGCGTCATTGTTGAGGGCTAAAAACTTGAAATTTGGCATGGTAGTTACTACTTTTAAGGTGTAAATGTTCCCAAAGAATGGTTTTTAAAAATTCAAAATTTAAAAGAGTGTAACGAACTGAAAATGCTCTAAGAACGTTATATATTGCAATTAATTGAAAATTGTTAAGACTAGAAAATTAAAACTTGACATGACTGTAGACGTAAATACTCCCAACAGAATAATTTCTAAATAATTCGAAATGTAAAAGAGTGCAGGAATTAAAAAAAATTCTAGAATTGAAATTTCTGCGTCATTGTTGAGGGCTAAAAACTTGAAATTTGGCATGGTAGTTACTACTTTTAAGGTGTAAATGTTCCCAAAGAATGGTTTTTAAAAATTCAAAATTTAAAAGAGTGTAACGAACTGAAAATGCTCTAAGAACGTTATATATTGCAATTAATTGAAAATTGTTAAGACTAGAAAATTAAAACTTGACATGACTGTAGACGTAAATAATCCCAACAGAATAATTTCTAAATAATTCGAAATGTAAAAGAGTGCAGGAATTAAAAAAAATTCTAGAATTGAAATTTCTGCGTCATTGTTGAGGGCTAAAAACTTGAAATTTGGCATGGTAGTTACTACTTTTAAGGTGTAAATGTTCCCAAAGAATGGTTTTTAAAAATTCAAAATTTAAAAGAGTGTAACGAACTGAAAATGCTCTAAGAACGTTATATATTGCAATTAATTGAAAATTGTTAAGACTAGAAAATTAAAACTTGACATGACTGTAGACGTAAATACTCGCAATAGAATAATTTCTAAAAAAATCGAAATGTAAAAAGGGTGCAGGAACAAAAAAATTCTACGATAGCTAGCTATTTCTGTAATGCTGTTGGGGCTAAATACTTAGTTTTGCATAGTGGTTACTTTTAAGATGTAAATGCTCCCTAAGAACGGTTTCTAAGAAATACGAAATTTAAAAATGTAAAGTGGGTGGAAAACGTTTTTAAAACGTTATAAAATACGATTTATTTGGAATTGTTTGGCACTTACTTGAAATGCATAATAAAACTAGATATATTTTCTTCCCCAAGAATCGAAAGACCTCGTTCAATTTAAATGCAACATGTAATAAGTTAAACATTCAGATAATAAGTTATATTTAGAAAAACTTTCCCCCGTGCTCTAACAAGTAAACAATAAAAATTTCATTTTTGTACGACCGAAACTTGCCAAGCTAAGGTGCTCTGAATTTTATAAATTTTCATTGTTTTGTGATGTGATGTAAGTGAAATTTATATATAAAAAATATTTAATATAAATATTTCTTTTAATTCGTTTTTGTGTATATAAATAATAATAAGCAATTTCATCAGTTTCGTCAATGATGTATGCATTATCTTTCCACCTTACTATTTGCAATATTTTCAATCTTTTATTTAAAATTATTCATACGTCCTTGCCATTATTATAAAAAAATATATTTTACGTATTTTCTAATCATTCAAACATTGAGAAATGCATAGATAAATTCATTATCTGTAAAAAAAATGTATCTTTAATTACAAAATAAAGTCAACGGTTGCAACGCTGCCTTATGCGTTTTCTTGCATTTGTGGTCTTCATGCTGTAAAACATGTTTTACAGGTAAACTTAGAACGTAAATAAAGCTAAATGCTATAAGGAAGTGGGAAGAAAGAAGGTGAGGTCAGAACGATAAATATGAACACTTGTATTTTATGAATAAATAGCATTCAATAATAATGTAGAATTATTTAAAAACAAAGTGTAACTTAAGGATTTATAATGAGCACCCTTTATCTCATATAGCAAAATTCATTTTATAACTTTTCTTATATAAGAAAGTTCTTGAAAGCGTTTTTGTTTAAAATATCAAAATTAATTAAACCAGCAGATCTAATTCGGACTTCCCGGGTTACAAAACTTACTACCCGATGTACGGAACATAGGTGAAATCCACTTTTTATTGAAAACTTTAATAGATTTTTTACATTTAATGTATTTTTCAGATTTCCCATTAGCACCAAAAAACATTTTTATATGAAAAATATTAATTATGTAATCAAATAAAGTTTCGAAATTTATTAAAAATTATACTTTGATATTAGCCACAATGCCAGTTGTTAATAGCTCCAAAGGTTTTGCTAATTGCAACATCTTTTTAATTTCACTGTTTAAGGACGTAATTCGATATCTCTGTTAAATTTGTATTTTATTTATTTACCCATTTATTTTTCTATTTATGAGGTTTTAATTTCTTTATTGAATATAAGCTTTAAACAAATGCTGAACTACTTATATCGTTTTAATGACGGGAAACGGGTTAACCATCCGTAATCGGGCTGCATGAGACAGAGATAGATTTTTTTTTTTTTTTTTTTTTTTTATGTTTTAAAAACCATAAAAAATCAGTAAATTAAGATGCATTTTTCAAGTAAATTGCATTTGAAGTTACGTTTTTTTCCCTATTCGGGGGTGTAAAAATTGAAATTGCGCGATGCTTAGAAGTGAAAAAAATATTCTAATCAAAGCGAAATGTATTGGTTAGGTCTTTGCCATCGTCAATGTGACGCCATCATTACTCATGGATTTCTTTTCTTTAAAATATAGACTTTTATGTGCGTGAATATAAAAAAAATTCAATTAGTACTTTGGTCTGATTAGAGATATATGAGCCCGCAATATAGTTAGACTAATTTTTTTAACTTAATTGGATTGTCTGAAAATGTAAGGCAAGATTTATAATCAAGCTATTCTTATGTTTGCATAAGAATTTATTGTTCATTGATTAAAGTAGTTCATTGATTATCATATCATATCATTATACATATTGTAAAGCAAGAAGCCCTAAAAGTGTATGTCCGGAGTAATTTCAAAAACTACCCGATGATTTTTTTTTTTTTCGGTTTGCAGTTTGCACCATCGGTTAGAGAAAATTCCCGCGGTCATTATTATGTACAATATACCGATAAAACCATGGCTTTGGATAATAAAATTTGGTGTTTTATCCTTATTTTTAGACGAAAAGGTTGCCATTGGTTGTTTTTCATCTTGGCGACGGTACATTATACTATCGTTTGGTTAACGGTCTTTGGGAAATGGCTATATCCCCATTTAGAGATTTAAAAAATACACACCTCAAAAAATAAAACAAGAACAAAAAATCATGCGTCAAGCATAGATTATGTAACACTTTCCAACACTTCCAAAATAGTTTTACAAATCATTACCGTTTAATAAGCTGAAAGATAACATCTAAGTAAACAATTTGGAAAACGTATAACATATTTAAAAACGTAATTTCAGGAATTTCCAACATATACAATATTCGGAAAAATATCCGAATACTTTTATGCAGCCCTGTATATGATCTATAGATTTGTATATATACAACATAGGATGCTAAATTTTAGTTTAGTTAGGAAACGCGTAAACACAGTTTAAAATTCTCCTTCTGGAGTTTCTTTTAATAAACAGAAATGTGTTCGCGAACTTTTGTGCTGCCCTGTATACGAAATGCAGAATTTATACACACCAAGTAATAGACAAAAAGTGAGTTAAATTTAAAATCGCGTTCAGCAACTTAAAACGCACTTCCAGGAATTATTGTTAACAGACAGTAAAGAATTCTTTTGTGTGTCCCTGAAAATGAACAATGATTGCTATACACACAATATTCTGTAGTAAGCTTCTTGTAATGCACCTTAGTGATACACATAAATTTCAATGCGTTTAAAATAGTGAAACATTATTTAAATAAACCGCTGTCGATTTTTCTCCATAGACGTAATGTAACGGAATTTTTTGACTGTCCCTGTAAAGTAAATATAAGTGCTATGCACACCCTATTCCGTATTAAGCTTCTTGTAATGCACCTTAGTGATACAAATCAATTACAATGTATTTGAAATTGTGTAACATCATTAAAATATACCGCAAATGATTTTTCCCCATAGACTGTAATGTAACGGAATTCTTTTGAATGTCCCTGTAAGAAAACTATAAGTTCTACACACTTCAGTTGAAATAGGGAACATTCTATAGATAACGACAATAACATATAAAAATTTGAGGGCAATCCGAGCATATTTACGGGAGTTAGAGCACGGACAGACGGCAGACGGCCATACGGCAGACAAACCGAAGTCATAAATACTTTTCAACTAGGTTGGAAAGTGTTAATAAAAAAACTATTACTAATTTTATTTAAAATACAATGAAAAAAGTTTTAATATGAAATACTATTATAAGACGAAGATATTTAATTTAAATTTGAAATGAATGTTTTTACGGCTTAAAAGAAATATTCAATATCAAAGATACGAAAATACAGATTACGAAAAGAACAATAATCCCATTTCTAATCAAACATTTCAAACAAATGATCCGTTAATTTTGAAAGTGGGGCATCTCCATTTTTGTTATGGCTAGATACTGAATGGTTTGCATATGAATGGGTTTTAAAATATTCATAAAAGCATTTGAATATATTAACGAAAACTCATCAGATTTAATTTATATTTTTTGTACTCTTATTTTATGTAAATGCACTAAACAATAGTGGTTATCCATGTTAGCAAAAAAAAATAATAATGGTTTGAGTATGCTCCAGTGGACTTGCCTCATTTTCAAAAAAAGGATTTGTTGAAAACGTTGATTTTCTTTGAATGGAATATATTTATAACAACAACAACAACATTAATATTTTAGTTTAATTACTTATTTAATTTATTTCAATATTTTGTTCTTCTTTATAAAAGTTACAATAAAATTTAAAAAAAAAAATTAATTTTATAGGAAAAAGTGGAAAAAAATTATTCAGTAATAAGTTGTATGCATATAATTATAAATTATGATAAAACAATGTTTCACCAATTTTGCCAATTCACCACAGTTGTAGTAGAACTGCTAAATTCTGATTGTGCTTGTTAATATTATGCAGCATAAAAAATAATTGTATTCAAAGTAGACTTGCCTGACTTTCAAAAACAAGAATTAGTTGAAAACGTTGATTTTATTTGAATGGAATATATTTATAACAACAACAACAACATTAATATTTTAGTTTAATTACTTATTTAATTTATTTCAATATTTTGTTCTTCTTTATAAAAGTTACAATAAAATTTAAAAAAAAAAATTAATTTTATAGGAAAAAGTGGAAAAAAATTATTCAGTAATAAGTTGTATGCATATAATTATAAATTATGATAAAACAATGTTTCACCAATTTTGCCAATTCACCACAGTTGTAGTAGAACTGCTAAATTCTGATTGTGCTTGTTAATATTATGCAGCATAAAAAATAATTGTATTCAAAGTAGACTTGCCTGACTTTCAAAAACAAGAATTAGTTGAAAACGTTGATTTTATTTGAATGGAATATATTTATAACAACAACAACATTAATATTTTAGTTTATTTATTTATTTATTTTATTTCAATATTTCGGTCTTCTTTAGAAAAGTTACAATAAAATAAAAAAATAAATTTAATTTTATAGGAAAAAGGGAAAAAATTAATTCAGTAATAAGTTGTATGCATATAATTATAAATTATGATAAAACAATGTTTTACCAATTTTTCCAATTCACCACAGTTGTAAAATAGTAGAACTGCTAAATTCTGTTGTGCTTGTTAATATTATGCAGCATAAAAATAATTCTATTCAAAATGGACTTAAAATCAACGCATATGAAATATCGTTGACCCAATAAATTACTGGTAACAAATTTATACAGATATTAAAAGATATTTCTTTGAAATGATTAGAAATAGAAATTTTATGTTAATTTGTAATAAAATTTAGCTTTAACTATTTTTTTTTTTCTTTTCACAAAATAAATTTGCTTTTTACTTTCAAAATCAATTGCTCAAATCTTGTAACTTATATACTTTAACTTCCTTTAATTTAGTATAATTTTTTTTTCGACCGGCACGACTATAGTATAGAGACACGGCTAGACATACGAGTAGTTAAATGGGTAGACAGACAGTTAGAGAAACAGAGATAGACAGGTATCGAGGCCAGTAGAGAAATATACAGAGATGTAGCGAGACGTGTAGAGAGACAGTCAATCGGGTAGAGAGATGGGTAGAAGAACGGATAGGGAAACAAACATATTGTAGAGAGAGACAGACAGACAGGCAGAAGAAAAGTGTGGGGTTTGAAGCAGTAAAGGCGTAGAGGGGACAGCCTCCTAGAAAATAATCAAGAAGTATTATCTTTGAAATATATATTTTTTTTCTTCAATTTCGTCGATATGAAGATTTAATGTAAAATTTATTTTTACAGAAATCATCGAAAGATTTTTTATATACTTTAGTAGGAATTTAGGCTACAGTTTCGTAATCAGGTTTGTAACAAATCATGTTATCAATGTGGGTTTGAAGTGTATGAGTTTATAAATAGTTATACAAATAAACAAGGAGGAAATTTTTTTAATTCAAATGTAAATATTTGTCACAAAGTAAATGTTGCAACAATGAAATTAAAATTGCGTTAAACTACGCTTGCTAAAATACGCTCTTGGCTGCAAACACGATTACGTGACTTTAAAAAGCTTGGCGTTTTAAATGATCCGGCGTTTGTTTGTTTGTTTGTTTTTTTTAAGAAAATGAGATTTTTTGCCAAATGTTATATAAAAATATATATATATATATATGAAAACATAACAGTATAGATGAATTTATATATGATATTTTGTAATTCTATCATTTAATTTGTTCTTTTTCATATATTGTATCTTCTTCATATCGTAATTGTTAACCCTATGTTCTGAGCAATATCACTCACACTAATACTTTTGAGGGAAGTCCTAGTTTAGTATCAGTTATTTTTTATTTTCGTACGGTTTTATCGCCGTGAATTCATTAAAATCCTTAGCTAATTCTATTTTACATTTATTTATTTATTTTTAATGAGAGAAAGAGAAAGTTTATTATTAGAAACTATGGGTTATGTGTAAACGTTAACTAAAAAAATTTGTTCTTATCAAAACTACTTATTCTGCTTTAATCTATATTTTATATGGTTACAACTAAATTTTTCTCAAATCTTGTAACTTATATACTTTGATTTTTTTTAATGTAGTATAAGTTCTTTTTTTTTTTTTTCGTACGGTTTTATCGCCGTGAATTCATTAAAATTCTTAGTTAGTTCTACTTTACTTTTATTTATATACTTTTAGTAAGAGAAAGAAAAAAATTATTATTAGAAGCTATGGATTATGTGAAAACGTTAACTAAAAATGAGTTGTTCTTATTAAAACTACTTATTCTGCTTTAATCTATATTGTTTTATATAATTACAACTAAATTTTTCTCAAATCTTGTCACTTATATACTTCGATTTCCTTTAATGTATAGTGTAAGTTTTTACTTTTCTTCGTACGGTTTTATCGCCGTGAATTCATTAAAATCCTTAGCTAGTTCGAGTTTAATTTTATTTATTTATTTTTAATGAGAGTAAAAGAAAGTTTGTTATTAGAAACTATGGATTATGTGTAAACGTTAACTAAAAATGAGTTGTTCTTGTTAAAACTACTACTTCTGCTTTAATCTGTATTGTTTTATACGGTTACAACTAAATTTTGCTCAAATTTTGTAAATTATGCACTTCGATTTCCTTTAATTTAGTACAAGTTCTTTTTTTTTCCCGTACGTTTTTATCGCCGTGAATGCATTAAAATTCTTAGTTAGTTCCAGTTTACTTTTATTTATTTATTTTTAATGAGTTAATGAGAGAAAGAAAAAATTTATTATTAGAAACTATGGATTATGTGAAAACGTTAACTAAAAATGAGTTGTTCTTAATAAAACAAGTTATTCCGCTTTAATCGATATTGTTTTATACGGTTACAACTAAATTTTGAGTGCTAAATTTTTATGTGCTTTTTTACAATGCACATAATAATTTTGATTTTTTTTCTAAAATATACTTTAAAATTTTTAAATTATTTCTGGTTACATTTTCTTTTTTCTTCTTTTATTTTGAAAGTGTTTGGTGTTAAATGATGTTTTATCTCAGTACAATTAGTTTTCGTTGCTACTATGATCTACATCGCAATTTTGCTTGTTCAATTTTCGTTCACTTGCAATTTAAAAATATTTCCCTATTTTCTGTACATACATCTGAGAGTACTTTTTTAATTATCCAATATTTAGCTTGTTGCTTTTTTTTTAATTTTCACATAAAACAAATATTTTATATCCTCACTTATAGCGTTCAGAAATGATTTAAAAAACAATTCTACTTCCAATTTTACGTACATGAAAAAGTTGTTGATTGTCAAAATACTTTAAAGATTGTTAAATAAATATACTAATAATTTTAATTTTATACCTAGCACAATTATTTTTAGCGTAAATAGTCTGCCAATAAGACAGTTATTATTATTGTTTTCAAGCGAGAGATTTTCTTATTGCTTTCAATCGCCGGAAAAATGTCGCATATCGTTTATTGTATATATAAAGCAAAAACGAGTATAATGAAAGAAAATGGGTCGAAATCTGTGTCATACTTTTTAGGTGCGTTCGTAATTATATAAATACCTAGCACCTATAGTCGTCGTCTGGTCCATCCGTCTGTCTGCATATAACAGCGCAAAAGCTACCCAACTGAATGGTTTGAAATTTAATGTAAATAATCGTTGAAGAATTTTGTCGAGTCATTTCAAATTTTATGAAAATCGAATCAAAACTTAAAAAGATATCAATAAAAGTTTACTTCATTCTATTATATCATACGTAATTAATTCCGTGATATCCCATGATAGGTAATGATTCTAGTTTGCCATGGTGATTACGTCCTATTTAAGGTGGAGTCATATTATTTCTTCCATATTAGGTGTATTTAAAAACCGAATTTGTATACTGAAATTGTTTAATTATAGCAATCCTATAATCTACCGACAGTTTTTTTTTTATTGATGTTTCCAGAGAAATAGATATTAAATGGAAAAAGAGTCTAAAGATGGATTTCAAGTTCTGAAATTTTCAAAGCTAGGCTTAAGTTTTCCATTGGAATCTTCAGTAAATGTCAACAAAAGATAAAATGTTGCCAAATTAAAATTTACTTATTTTATTACGGAAATTGGGTGAAATTAATTATATCGTCTGTTATTATGATATCACAATAACAAACGATATAATTCATTTCACTGAAATAATTGCATGCAATTTTTAAATCATCTACAGAAAGAATTTAAACTAGACCGAAATAAACAAAATATTGGAATATTTCTGGTATTGCCATCCAAATCTGTTGTTTCTATATTATTTCAGGAATCGCTCTATACCATTTATGAATAATACCCATTCATATTATGGTTCGAATAATTACGAAAAAATAGACCGGTAAATTTTTATTTTTAAAAAATATGACTCTTCTTTTGGAAAATGAAATTTATTTAGATTTATTAATTAAAGGATAAAGTGTTTTGAAAGGAATATTAAACGAAACTCTTTCTGCGATCTACGATTACCCACTTTTCTTTTTTTTTTTTTTTTTACATTACCTTATTGTAGTCAAATTCATAATCATTTATGCTTTTTGACTTTTTTTATGTTCTAAAACTAATAAATAATTTAAATTCATTTTATTATATTTTTTTAGATGTACTTATGGGTTACAATGGTACCATTTTTGCCTATGGACAGACGTCTAGTGGCAAAACACACACGATGGAGGTAATGTATTTGTATTTTATTTTGCAAGTTTTTGAAGTCTTGTAATCTCATTTCAACAAGTTCTGTCTTTAGCAATATATTTCTAATAATAGTGTAATAGAGTATTAACCTTGCCTCTTTATTAGTCTAATGAAGATGTTAAATACACTTTTAAATAACTGAAAAAGAACAACTTTATTGTTGTGTGATAATTGGTTAAATAAGATTAAGATATTAACCTATATATTTTAATTAATTAATCAATAGCATGGTGCTTTGACATCAGTATTATTAAGAATGCTCTACTTTTGGTATCAGTCAATATTTAACAAAACATTGTGCTATTTGTATTTTTTAATAATTATTTCCCGGAAATTTCCTTTTCCAGTCCTCGATATGATGTTTTAATTTTTTAATTGTATAAGTTGATAAATAGGAACAATATGTATTATAGTTATTTTTTCTAAGTAGTACAATACCCATATTTTATATAGATGAAACCTAACTTAAACCGATACGTGTTTGTTTAACGCGCAATTTAAGATTAGGTATCCTTTGTAAGTTATACAATAGAATTTAACTGTTTACTTCATGGTGTACCATATCTGATATATATATCATTAAATGGTGCCATATTTACTCATGCACGACTGATTTACACAAGACTAGTTTTGTTCCATGTCAGAAGGAATTAGACGTATCGAATAACACAGTTATTTCTACTTCGCGGCACTATACTATTCTAATTATTGCATTTTGCTTTGCAAAACTATAATAAGTGGGACACTAGAGTAAGAGGGACCATTTTTCTTCTATTCTTATTTATAAATAATCAAAAAAATATATTTAACTAGTATGCTGTGACTATCACAAAACTGTTTTCTATATATTTCTAATATATTAGTTTAAATAGCGCTGTTACACATCAACAATTACAAAGTGTAGTGCATCATTTTTTTTTTCCTTTCTTTACGTGAATAAATATTCAGATAATTAAAAAAAAAGTACAGCTCAACAGCGCTCTTGTTGGGTATTCAAATACAAAATTGGACCAACATTTATATTTTAACTAGCAGAACCACCCGGCTTTACCCATGTTAATCCTGAGAGCCTTACAGGTAAAATAAATAAAAATGCAATAATATGGCGATCACAGTAACGTAGCTTTGTACATTCCCACACATAAATCGTTAAAAGACAATCGGGAACAAAGGAAATTACTTTGACACAGTCACAAAAATATAAAAACATCTGCTTTATAAATGAGAATGTTCATTTTCTTTGGTGCCTGTAACAGAAAAATATACGATTTTCTTGACAATAAAAAAAAAAAAAAAAAAAAAAAAAAAGGCTTAGCATTTAGCGAAACTTTATTTCGTATATTATCTATTTATAAAATTAAAAAAATAAAAATAAAAATAAAAATAAAAAACTTTTCTTTGGAAAAATGTCCTATGCAAAATAGCTAATCAAAAATCAGTAATAGTCGTCTTGTTCGTCTAATTTTCCACAATCGAGTTCATAACCGATGTTAGCGAAGAAATCGCTGAAATACGTGGTTAAATCTTTTTTTTAGCAGATTGGTTTAGCTGTATTTTATGCTCCTACCTAAACCTGCAGCTGAGATATGGCGATATGACTTAAAACATTTGACCCCCCCATTTAACCGCCTTGAGTGGTTGAAATTATAAAATCTCTAAAATACGTGTTTAACTATTTTTTTAGTAGATTTGTTATGCTGAATTTCACGCTCCTACCTAAAACTGCTACTGAGATATGGTAAAATATCCTAAAACATCCGCCCCGCCTCTCATTTAACCTTCTTAATGATTGAATTTCTAAAATCGCTAAAATACGTGTTTAACTATTTTTTAGTAGATTTGTTATGCTAAATTTTCAAATATCCTTTCTTATTACTTGCCTAGGACCGTCCAAATTTCGTGATCCTGACTTTAGTCGTTTACCTCTGCGTTGATGAGTCAGTCAGGAGTTTTATCTTTATTGTATGAAGTACAGGTTAATAACTTCGAATATAAAATTTGGTTCGTTTCTTCCCAAAAGGAAATGAAATACAACTATAATGTTATTCGCAAAAAATAGCACTGCAGTGACCCCCTATTGAGTGAAAAAAAAGCCAAAATGGAATTAACATAATTTTTAATAAACATCATACAATTTTAAATTTGGTGAAAAACCATCTCATACATTTCGACGTCGAAATAAGAGTACTTCCACCTGTTGAGCGAAATGCACCCAAATCTAATCAACAACAATTCATGTCAAGATCTATCCGAATATGAAGTTTGGTGAAATTTCCCTTTATAGATGCGAGATGGATATAGCTATCATGGAAATCGTGTAAAACGCAGCATAGCAGCACAAACTGTTGAGCTATACACTCCAAAACCTAATCAGCATCTGTATGTGATGAGGTCTAACAGAATATGTATGACGTTTGAAATTCCATCTTATAGATGCCGAAAAATAGATATCACGGAAATTATGAAAAATACAGAATAGTAGAGCCATCTAATGTGCGATATACCCCCAAACATAATCATTACCAATTTATGTCTAGGTCTAAGTGAATATGAAGTTTGGGGAAATCCCTTTCATCAGTTCTATAGGTAGAGCACCCACAAAATTTGTGTCACACACTGCAAAAAATAACTGTTGATTTTATGCGCGGTAGCGTATTACTGCTTGCGCGCAGCGTATTACTGCTTATTTTACTATTTAATACTGTTAATTTTACGGTATAATACTGGCAGCTGGGGCGCCAGTTTTATACTGTAAAATCAACAGTTATTTTTTGCAGTGCATACAGGCAGACAAACATTTTCCAAAAATATTAAAATCATGTTCAGGACATCCAAAAACGTTTAAATTCATCAAAAAACGAAAGTCGAAAAGTGTCACGATTCCAATACAACTCTTACAATATACATACACAGAGAAAGAGGTGGGGAGGGGGGGGGGGGGTTCTGTTCAATGTATTATCCTTATTAAAATGATTGGGCTTTGTGCCATATCTGTCAAGCTGCTTTGAACAGATAATTTTTATTTTGCGCCACTTATTTCATGGGAGATGAAATTTGAAATTTTTATTTTAAAATTGAAGTAATGTTTTTAAAACTATTTTTATTTATTTTTATTTTTTCCACCCATGAGTATCAACTACATTCTCCGTAACAATAGAAACAATCATACAATAAAGGCTTAATATAATAAGGATTCATATTTCAATATTAATTTTGCTTAGTATTTTAACACTCTGAAAATGCATATAAAACA
This sequence comes from Maratus michaelseni, assembly GCA_963931845.1. Lineage (NCBI taxonomy): Eukaryota > Metazoa > Arthropoda > Arachnida > Araneae > Salticidae > Maratus > Maratus michaelseni. The sequence continues at coordinate 315,791,503 of OZ007587.1, read as the reverse complement.
CAAACATTCCATTTTATCAGTTTTTATGCTTAATTTCTTTCCTTTTTTTCTTATATTTTCTTTTTCTTCTTCTTTTTTTTTTTTTTTTAAGTACAGCATTATTAAACTTTTTTTCATAATGCTGAACGGAATGAAAACTCATATACATTATATCTCCAAATTTTCTTATCAGTATTTCAGATGATATTTTTAAAGAATCTCTCTCCCTCTCTCTTTTTTTATTATGCTCTTTGAAATGGAACATTTTTTGGATGGCGAAAAAAAAGCTCCAGAGACATAAAAATGTCTTCTTTTATGCATGTGTAATACAGAAACTACGAAAGAAATTGTAAAGGAAAACTGTCTCGTACATTTTTATAACTTTAAGAAGAAGAAAAAAACCTCGCTGACATCAACTTTGCCTCAAGGCAGAGTTTTAAAAAATATGAATGAAGCGATATAATGAGTTTTATTTCTTACAAAAAAGTGGGAAAGCTTCTCTAACAGATTGATTTTTTTTTTTTTTTTTTCATTTTAATCTGTGTCATTCAAAAGTCTTTAAAAAATGTCACTTTTAAAAGTACTTAAAACTGATGAAATATAAAAAGTTTATATTAAACAAATTTCAGCTAATCTTTAATTATTTTTATTGTTGTGAAAAGAGAACATTTTTAAGATTAAAAACGCTGGCAGCAAATAAGACAGCAGAACATCTTAAATTACATAAGAATCTTGTGTATTTATGTATTTATTCTGGGATTGTGTGCCTTTCTGAAATTATATATGCAGCAGAATACGAATTATGCGGAAGTAGATCATCCGAATGATTAATTATCTGGAAAGTTGTGAATGATAAGTATGCATTTATTCATTTAATTCTTGGTCTCTGCTTCCTTTTCATACTTCCTACTTTTTTCAAAGATGGTTTTAAAAAATAAAAAAATTCTCTTAATATTTGTATGGAGAATGTGAGTTAGTTTATTACACGAATAGAAATCCCTAACCGATTTGAAAGTGCTTTCTTGGTTTCTATTTTAGAGTCATGTTAAAGTTATAACAATACAATAGTAAATAATAAAGTTACATAAATATAATAGTTATATAAAATACAAATAGTTTTTTTTTAATAAAAATGTTAAATATGTAGTCATTTTTACATATATCATGAGATTTTCCGTAAAGTTTTTGGAAATCTGATCCTTACAATTAAAAAAATATGGAAACAAGTTTTAAAAAATTCAAAATTGTAGGAAAAGTGTGGTTTAAAAATTAGAAACATGAAAACATTTAAAATGAATCACAATTTGTTAGCCGTTATTAAAATAGGTGTAAAATGAAAATAAAGGTTTTAAAATATTAAAACCCTTCTATAGATATTAAAATTTTCGCCAAAGTCCCAAGCGCTTTCGACCAGAACCTGACCAACATCAAGAGGACTAAAATGAGAAAAAATTAAAAAAAGATAGAATTTTTCTCATTTTCGCCCTTTTGATGATGCCAGTTTCTTGGTCGAAAGCACTCGGGACTTTGACGAAAATTTTAACATCTATAGAATGGTTTTAATGTTTTAAAACCTTTATTTTCATTTTACACCTATTTTAGTAATGAGTAATAAATTGTGATTCATTTTAAATGTTTTCATGTTTTTAATTTATATACAAAGGTGAATTAATGTTCCGACATTAGAAAAAAAATCTACATATTTAGTGGTTTTAAAATTTCCTTAATTTTTTAACTAAATATTGCGATTATTTCAATACCGATATGCAGATCAGTCTTGTTTGAAGAGTGATTCATCAATCTTCAAATTTATTTATGTTTTAGGCTTCATATTTTTGGTACAAAACTTTTTTTACGCAATATTCACATATTGGAGTATTCCTTATAAGCAGATTAAAAAAACAAGGAAAGGCGTTGTAATTTTCAAATAATTGTAAAAATTTCGATTGATTCAATATTTTGATTTAACTGGGTCGTATCCGGGTTCTACTATGATATAGAAAATTTTACGGATATGGGTAATTCGAGACATTATGGAGTATATTCAAAATAAATCAGTAAAAGAACTTTGCATATCAAATGCATTAGAAGAAATGCAGCAGAAAACATATGATGGTTCAATCTATAGCAACTTGTTCTACATACTAATCTATAATCCGAACCTCTGTTTTCGCAACAATATCAAATGACAATTAATTCGGATAACTGATGTTCTACTATTACATATTCATTTCTGGCATGTTTCCCGTTTTTTTTTTCCAAGAGTACCAGTGCTCCTTATTTTGAGTTAGTATGAAATAGTAAATACATATTCATTCGCATAAATACCTATTTTACTTGTCTCAGTCTTTGTAACTTTCATGACTAAATAATTTTTAAGCTGTATGATAAGCCAGAGAATAACACTAATAGAACCATCCCCCCCCCCCCCCCCCAGTTAAAATAAATTATGTTTTCCCACCAAATTTGGCAGGTATATTTTATCCTGTTAGATACATTTTTTTCTGTTATTTGAAATTAACAAAATGGGTAAAATTTCTTACTTTATATAATTCAGTTTTGTATTTATTGATATTAATTTTGTTCACTTTAAAAAAAAATCGTATTCAGGAAATTCTAAAGTATTTCGGGAATTGGAAATATTTTATAACCCAGACAAAATCCATCAGGGGCTCTACTAAAGGAGACCTGCTGGCTACTCTTCTGGAGTCTATTTTACCTGCTTGCAAACAATGTTTCAGTATTATTTTCAAAGACTAAATTTATCTCAATTTTTTCAAAAAAAAAATTAATTTTCAAAATTTGATGTAATTTGAAGTTTTATTATTTTTAGAGCTTTTAGTGTACTTTCTTAGATAGCAGTAAATATATTTTGTTTTAGTATCGCAATTAATTATAATAAAATATGGTCATTTTAAAATATTTTCTTTGAAAAATTATTAAATTAAATTTTAGTGGTGGATTCTTAATCGAAATACGTCTCTGTTTCAACTATTGATTGATTGATTTTTTTTGTAAACCAGGAACATTTCGTAAAACAATATCAGCGTATTTTTTTATATATATATCTGAGTGTAATACCTGTGAGTGAATAATCCTATGTTTTCTCTTATAGGGTGTACTCGGGGACCACATACAGCAAGGTATCATTCCAAGAATCGTGAACGACATATTTAATCACATCTATTCAATGGATGAAAACATTGAATTCCATATAAAGGTAATTATTTCTTCTTCTTAGTGCTGTTACATTGGTGAAAAACAGAAGGCGTGTTGAACTCTCAATTTTTTAAATAATCGAAATTTTTAATTAATCGTAACAAATAATTTTTCCTTTTGAACGTGTAATAACTTTTAGAATTAAGATAGAAACTAGAGCCATCGATTTTTTTGAAGGTTATTCGTTTGTGTTTAATACTTGTAGATTAATATTTGTAGAAGAATATTTACATCGGCAGTATGAATTTTACAGTCAGTTATTATGCTTGCTTAATAACCATACTACAGTTGAACATATGAAACTCATTTAAGAATAATTTAAATATTTCTTGATTAGCACCTAATTTACTATCAAAGAAAGCAATATTCTAATTTTATACTGTACTCTAGTTTTCACACAAACTTTGTAAGGTTTCGTAAATTTATGTAGTAAATTTTAATCAGTCTATTATGGAATATCTTAAAATAAAAAGATTAATTCAGAGTCTTTATTTTTTTTAAACGGGTTTTTTTTTAGCTCTTCTATATAGTTGGAAAACATGATGACGAAAACTCAAATTCTGTTTTTATATTATTGTTTTAAATTCTTCATAATCTTTATTGGGTGTAATTTAATGAACTTAAAGTTTAAAATAAAATGTTTAAATACTCAAGTTTAATCCTGTTTTAATATAAATTTACTTTTAATAAAAGTCCTTTTTAAATTTATATATATTTATTTAATTTAATTAGAAATTATGTTTAATTTTGATATTTTAGTTTTAGACTATTTTTAAATTCAAAAGAGAAATTCAAAATCCTTATTGGTTTTCCACCACTCTGTATTTTCTCATGATTTTCACTATCACAAATCACAGAGGAACGGGAAATTTCAAGATCACGTTTTTTTTAATTTCAATTTATGTTCCATTTATTCAGTTTTCGAGAATAATATATCAAGTCTTCAACTAAAAACAAGTTTTCTAATTTATGGTTTTGAACGCTTTTGATTATTTTATTTCTTGGTTACGAGTAGAAATAACTTACTGGTATTTTAGTCTTTAACGGCAGTTTCACAAAAAATTCATTTCAAAATGTCCTAACATTTTCATTGTAAGAAATAATCGCGAGGAAAAGTTTCTAAAATTTTAATATGACTATCTCTAGAACTATAGCAGCAGGTGAGAGACGAAAAGAGGGGAGAGGGGAATATTTAAATGCGTTATACATTTCGCGGCCTACACTGAGAACTTCATATCAAACAAGCAATTCATTTTAAAAATAATGAATAAAAACCATGGGAGAGATAATAATGACATTCAAGATGAAAATACTATTATAAAGACGGCTAATTATAAGCTTTCTAGAAAGGCATAGAATAATTTCGATGAAAAAAATTATCAGAAACATTATTTTATTCTAACAATCCTGTAAAAAAATTTTATTGAAAGAGATGAAGTTATTAAAAATATGGTTTGAAAAGTTGTTAGAAGTAAAATGATCGTAAGCATGTTATTTCAATTTCCCAGTTTTTATTTTTAATTGTAGTTTATTTATTAAAGCCGGTATATATATATAATACTTTTGAAATCAAAATACATCAAACAAGTTCTATCATCAAAATCTGACCCAAACTCCAATTTAAAGATGTATACATATTTGTTAAAATATTATTTAGGGCAGGAAACGTCAATTAAAAAGAGTACTAAAGAAATTATTAGGAGAGAGAATGAAAGATTATTGAATGGCTTGGATTCCATCATACATTTTTAATTGAAACTTTAAACAAAACCATTCTTTTAATCTGATAATCTTATTAAAATCCTACTAATCTTAAATCCTAGGCCTACTTATTCAGGGACAAAGGGCTATTAAAATAAGTATTAAAATATGAATAAAACAACGTAATAAAAGTCACAAATGACTTTTTTTTTTTAAATTGTGTACTTTATTACATTGTTTCATTCCCATTACAATGCATTGGAAATTGGAACAAAGTCTCCCTTCCTCTCTTTTATTCATTAAAAAGATGTTTGAAAAAGATGCAAGAAAAAAACAGAATTTGCGAATAGTTCGAATTTCGTGATTCATAACTTTTTAAAATATGCAATAAAAAGAGTCAATAACACTAATTTCTTAAGCCTTTGAAAGTCTGTTGTTATTTGTATGGCTGCTTTAATGGTGGCTATCTCCAGTGTAATTTTTATATCGTCCTCCGTCATCATTTCCTGTCAACAAATACTCCAAATTTTTAGACTGTACAGTTGACATAATATTTGCATCTCTCCAATTATTTTTGCTATCGCAACCTTGTCATCAGAAGTTTCAGATCATTAGAGATAATAATCAGAAAATTCTGTGGCTTCTTTTGTCTAAACTCGAGAGGTTCTTTATAATTTATCTCAAGAGAAATAAAACCGATCTATTATTATTTACGTTCTAAGCGTATCATGTTAGTAAAAATCGATTCTCCCGACATTAAGGATTATCGTCGAACTTTTAGAGGTTAGAATTAAGAGATGAGATTTAGTTTTGTACACTTCAGAATTTGGTTATAGATTGTCCTGTGTTGCACAAGAATGATTTCTCTCTTACGGTAAAGGAAAATAAAATATACTAATTTAACTTCTAGCAAGAATACAGAAATGTTTAACATGAGTGAGTGCATATCTTTATTATAAATATTTTAGGTTATATTTTTATTAAAAAGGATGTAAAAAAAATCTCTTAATTAATATAGAATAATTGAAAAGTTCCGAACAAAAACAGTACTTGTTCAGAACTCACGCAAATGAGCTAACACGCAATGGTGTTGTTCTTAATGGTACTCACAACGCCGTGAAAACACTTATCAAAAAAGAAAAGAAAGGAAAAGAATTTCTTCGTTAATAAGTGAAAAGAGTTTGTTTGTGTTTTAGAAATAACGCTTATCCGGAAACTTTTTCTTCTTTCTGAAAATTTTGAATTTTAGACAAGTGCTGTTTTTGTCGGGAACTCTTCAAATACAGAGACATTCTAATGGGGTTGTAACCCAAGTGTGACCGAAATGTGAAAGCACTATGACCCAAATGCAACTCTTATTGTCCAAGTACTCATCCCGTGACATGGAAAATGAGTTGTGTTCCCGTCACTGTGAAGTCATATATTCCATTTAGAGACGAGGTGCAGATGATTTAAAAATCGGTCACAGCGACTTTACAGTGGAGTTACGAAATGATGGTCACCTGAGAGTTATAAAGTAATAAGGATTCCACTTGTTGGCACTATAAGAATATGTCACGATTCACTAATACGGCAGTGACGACTACAGTCTATTCAAAATTAAGAAACACTGAAAATAAATAAAAGCACGTGCGAATTGGCAGCTTTTATAAAACGTTGGCTGCAATCAATGCCAGCCTGATGTTGATCTTTTCCAAAGCTAATGATCAATACTTTGTAAAATTAATATACTAATAATTTGTTTTCTCTCATTTTAATCAACATTCCTTAAAATAGATAAAGAAAAAGAAAAAAGATATTGTCACATTTTAGTAAAGCTGAGAAATAAATGTTTTTAAAAACTTATAAAAAAGTGTTACCAGGGCCCGTTTAAAACATAGAAGTAGGGGAAGCCCGACGTTACTCAGGGGGCCCCCTATTACTCTACCAATTGTCCTGTTATTTACTAAATTCATTTTTCGTATGCTGCAACAATTTGAAAGTTTGCCATCAAAATTTCGAGTAAACGACACTTTAGAAAGAGGGAGCATCATAATTTAGATAACAGTTTCGTAAGAAAAGAAATTCATTTTTTACCCTGATTGATTTTTTTTTCTAAAAATTAATTTTGAAACATAAATATGGTGGCCTCTGTGTATTTCTTCGTGTAAGCACGAGCTTCCCGGGTATGCAAGCTGCCTATTCGGTAAACAGGCCCTGGGTGTTACTACTTAATCATAAAACCACGATAACGAATGTGACAGTGTTTTGATGAAAAGTTCATTAAAATTCGAAATAAATTATTGATTCATGTAAGTAATGTATCAATTAAATATAATTATTAACTTGATTAATTCAAATTTTAAACATTAAATATGTGTCAACAAATTTTTCTAAAATTTTTTATTGGTAACAAATATTTAATAATTTATTTTTATAAAATTACTAAATAAGCGAAAAAAAAACGAAAAACTGAAAATCCCTAGCATTAATTGGCAACCCTTGTATTTACTCCATGTCTCACTTAATATTTAATAAACTATAGCTGTACTATTAGTGCCGCTATGGATCTCGAGAAATAAAATTTCCATAATCGCCTCTTGAGAAAAAATATTTAAATAATGTTAAGAAAAGTAATGAGTGGTACTGAAGAATAATTGTAAAACTGCTTTCTAAAATAATTATAAGATTTTTTTTTTCAGTATATCACTGAATATTTACAAATTTTTCTCTTTTGATCTTTCTTTCCTTGCATCTTAAAGATAAAAGATTTCGTTAGAGTGCAATAAATTTAAATAAATCATTTGTAAAACTAAAGTAAAAATAATCGGACTGCTATTTATTCCGAATTATTTCCAAAACCTGAGTTCATAGCAGATAGAAGTGGATTCCATACCCTTCTTGTTGGCTATATTTGGAAAATTACTTTTGTCGTAACATTTACTGAAGTTTGTTTGCTATCATTTTAAATAAACTTACTTTTTTTTATTGTTTGTTTGTTTGTTTGCATGTCTTTAACTTTTATAAAAACTTGATCTATAAAAGTTCAATATGTCTATTTTTAAGAAATATGTTGTTCAAATCAACGCAGAATTGTACATGTGGTTATCTAATACTGTAATTTTATTTTTATTTTTATTTTTTTAGATTTCGTACTTTGAAATATACTTAGACAAAATCAGAGATCTTCTTGACGGTAAGCTTTTTGTGAAAATTTAAGTAACATTTGTAGAGCTTTAAAAATATATCACAGAGAAGTAAATCTTTTCTCATTTGTATTTCTTTTAGTATCAAAGACAAATCTATCTGTCCACGAAGATAAAAACAGAGTTCCTTTTGTAAAGGTAAGTTTCTTGTTCTTAACAAAGCACATTACTTTATCTGGCGTTTAACAGCCTGCTAAATTTAAAATGTTACAAATCTATTTTCAAGCGTTTTTGAATAGTGTGAATGTAATTTTAGATGTATAGGCTGATTGTACTAGTAGTTAATCGATTAACATTACACCGTGAATAAGAATTAACTTTACAACTTTGATACTCGATAAAATGTTAACAAAATTAGATATATGTTCTTGTACATGTAAGAACAGCACATAAACTTTTTGCAAAAAGGTGTTTATTAACCAAACAAGATCTGTAAATTTGTATGGAAAAAAAAAGGTGGTGGGAGGGGGGGGGGGGATTTTCACACCGACACTTTGGCTGAAGCGCTCGCATACTTGGCTAGTTATACGGTGACTAGATAGCACGCTGTGTGACTTTTATCTCTCTCTCTGAGGGATACGTTATAACAGCCTGTTCTGTACTCCGGTAGCTAATAGCAATTATTTGAAGACAAAGATCATAGTTGAAATAGCAAAATTCTTGTAGATATGCTGTGGCGAGCTTGAAGGAATTACATTATCGCTTTGATATATATATTAATAAAAAACAAATGAATGTTTGTTTGTCCGTGTATGCATGTGTGTCTGATGGCAATGGCTAGGGAGTGTATGCTGCCGAAGGCAGTTGAGACTCAACTCCAGGTTCGATTGAACAGATTTTCGTTTAAAAATATAAAATCAAAACAGACTGGAGCGTACGTAGTACGCTGCCGAAGTCATTAGGGCACCCAACTTTAGGTTCGTTTGGATAGATTTTCATTTAAAAATAGAGAAATTCGACGGTGCACACTGCTGAAAGCAAGAGGACACCAACATTAAGTTCGAGTGTTAAGATTTTCGTTTAAAAATATAAAATCATTCAACACTGATTTTGGGTATATTTAAGGTTACCATGGGCCGAGCTTCGCTGCACAGTAGAACGAAGGCCGTAAAAACCTGGACATTGAGGAAAATTTGATTTTTTTTTTTTTTTTTTTATTGTTGTTGAAGGTTGTTCTTAAGCATATAATGTACCCCAAAATCACTGGACATATCAGAAAATTTCCTCTCAAATATTTAGCCTAATGGAATGACGGTAGGTTTTGGTTTAATGCCATACATGTTAAATCGTTAAAAACTACTTTTAACAATTATTGGGGGCAGATTGGGGGGGGGGGCAACTTTGATATTCCTAAATAGATTTTTCAAAACTATTGAATATGCATTTTTCCGGTTTTTCAATCCGATGTACATTTTTCGAGTTATTCGACCGTTTCCAAACTTTTCAAAAAAACTATTCTCACTGCATTTTACTCGATTACAGCGCCATCTACGATTTTCCAAAAAAAAATATTAAAAGCAAAAGTTACGTATTTTTTCCCGTAGAATCCGAATTTGCAATAAAAGGGGGGGGGGGGTTACCATTTAAGATTTCAAAGTTGCCCCCCTTCCCCCCAAGGGGGCAAAGTTGGAAAGGCAACTTTGATATGACTAAATAGATTTTTCAAAAATATTGAACATGCATTTTTCTGTTTTTCAATCCGATGTATATTTCTCGAATTATTCGACCGTTTCCAGACTTTTCGGACACCCTGTATATATATATATATATATGTGTGTGTGTGTGTGTGTGTGTACTTTTTTGATAAGATAAATTTGGAGTAATTTTCTCGACTACTTCAGCGAAGACAACTATGTTTTCGTCCTTTACTTAAAATGCTTAATTTTGCCCAAATTTTCGCCTTTGGTACTTCAATCTAGTTGCGCTCTAATTTGAAAATATATCAATATTAGCTGTGACCGACCACCTCCAACCTAGAGAATAATTTTAATTATAAACATTGCATACTGAATGTTTACCATTTCGCGTATTAACAAAGGGCCATCGTTATAAAGATTGTTTCAACGGGGCGTGAGGCATGAAGGACATCATGCACCGTTGCAGTAAGGATCCCTTTTATAGTTATCGCTGTATTAATTATTTATGGGTGCGGAACTCACAAGCCTTTTTTAACCGAAAGCCTTGTCATTTAAAAAAATTGTGGAACGTGAAGTTCACGAGGCCTTTGAAAGTGATAGTCGTTTCTGCTATCTATGGTGCACAAATCGCATAGGGCCCGTTTTAGTGATCGCCGTATTAACTATTTATGGCCTCGAGAGAGATTTCAAAATCCTTTTGTTTTACATGCTTTCGCAGTCATATGATACGAATAAATCAATTTTTTTATGTTCAAATTGTAAGGGTCAAGTCATTTCGGTAGGCCTCCCTGCCCATCCTGAACCTGTTGAAATTGTAATTCTTCATGGTAATCTAGAGCAACGCCGGACTGGTCAGCTGGTTTTACGTAATATTTTATTTTCATGTCACGTCTGCTAAGAAAGCATAACAAATAGGGCAGTTGCAATTGACGTCACGTTGGAGGTAAACAGTACAAATAGACAGTTCTGATTGGTCGAATTACCCTTACCTCCGCTAGTCTACAGGGCAAACAAACCGCTGTTCATAACACTCTTGAACAAGTGCTTGAGGGAAGGAGAGTTTCCCTCGAGCTGGAAAATAGCAGACCTAGTACTGTTCAATAAAGTTGATAAGGATCGCTCGGACCCAAGCGCCTACCGTCCTATCTGTCTTTTGACAGCCTGGAGTAAGGTGTTGGATAAACTTGTGACAAACAGGCTGGTTTTCCACGCCCAGACACGAGGGTTCCTCCACCAAAACCAATTCGGTTTTACTCCAGGAAAGGCACAGAGAATGCCCTGCATGAAGTGCGAAAGACAGTCGAAGACTGCCACGCATGGGACAAAGACTCATGTCTCATCATGCTTGACGTTAAAGGTGCCTTTAACAATTTATGGTGGCCGGCGATCTATGCTCAACTGCAAAGGATGGGTTGCCCTGTAAATCTTTACAGGCTAGTTCGGAGTTTCCTAAGGGAGAGGAAAGTCCAGTTTCGAACGCAAAATGTGTCCCTGGAACGCATGTATGACAAAGGCTGCCCTCAGGGCTCGAATTCAGGTCCCTTTCTCTGGAACTTGGTGGCGAACTCCTTGTTGGAGTTGGATCTGGGAGAGTACGTCAAAATCATAGCTTATGCCGACGACTTTGCTGTCTTAGTCGAAGCGCCAAACGCCCACGTTTGTGCGAAGCGGGCAAATCCTGCCTTAGCGAAGATAGCTCGCTGGGCGGCGATACATAAACTCGAGTTCTCCGCGGAGAAGACCATACTGGTCTACTTCCGAAAAGTGCGCCGGTTGGGGAGTTACAAAAGGAACCCTAAAACGGCTCCTAGACTCTCCTTCCTTGGAAGACCCATTAAAGTCGCACAAAACACTAGATACCTTGGAGTGATGGTGGATGACAAGCTGAACGGAATGGCACACTGCGCATACGTCAAACAAAGTCTGGCGAACTACGTGAGAGCGACCCGCTCACTCAGTCAGAGGACCTGGGGTCTCAAAGGGACCGTACTGAAGCGTCTTTATAAAAACGGCATAGAGAGGCTCGCGACATATGGTTGTAGTTTCTGGTGGTCGGAGACCGGCCGCATGAGAGAAAGCTTAATCACAGCGCAACGATTAGCCCTCATCGCGATAACCAGGTGTTATCGTACAACTAGTACGGTAGCGCTTCAGGTACTCGCCGGAACCCTGCCATTGGATCTAATGGTGGAAAGGGAGTTCAACCAGAGTTGCGTCCTCCGCTTAGGGGAAAATGCCGAAGTTGGTGGAACAACAATAAGAACAGACGAAGTTCAAAAACGGATGGGAAGATGGTCAGTACACCCTGCGACGGCACCTGCCATTGATTGGGAAGAAGCACCCCAGAATAACGGGGAACCCCACAGCCAGCAGGGGATGTCAGTTTTTACTGACGGGTCAAAAATTGGAGGAGGTGTAGGATCAGGCGTTGCAATCTACGACGGTGGGGAATTGATTGAAGAGCAAGCCTATCACCTCCCGCCCCATGCGACAGTGTACCAGGCCGAGCTAGTCGCCATTATCAAAGCGCTGGAGTTGTGCAGAGCCCGAGGCGAACTATCATTGTTCAGCGATTCGAGATCGTCGCTGACAGCACTAGCAAACCCGTACTCTCAAGACCCTCTATGTGCACGTGTTCACGCGGCGAGGGAAGGCCTCGAGGTGAGGTGGTTCTGGGTAAAGGCCCATGTAGGGATTCACGGCAATGAAACGGCAGACCGCCTTGCGAAAGCAGGTGCAGGTTTAGACGTCATTGACGTCCCTCTAAGTCTGTCGCCCCGGTCCGTAAAGACCGGGATCCGCCAGGAGGTGAAAACCCTCTGGCAAGTCGATGGGAGGAGGCGGAAACAGGGAGAAATGTGTTCAACATAATTCCGAAAGTGTCGGAAGAACGCACCTGGACTGCGCCTCTCATTAACTGGGCGGTTACAGGGCATGGACCATTCCCGGAATACTTTCACCGATTCAAGGTAAGAACTCTCACGCGAGGATGCCCATTTTGCACAGACCCAGATCCCGCCACGAGTGAACATCTACTCTCTACTCGTGGCATGCATTGGAACGCAACCTCTCAGGGACAGGTTCTGCCCGAAGCTCACAGCTTCAACAGTCCGGAACTACTTCATGGTTCCGGAAGGGAGAGAAGCACTCACGGCTTTTCTCCAGGAAATGGAGCCGCATTTGAGATAGGTTCCATTAGAGTTGCAAAGGGTGGAAAAAACCGGGTTTATTCCCGGGAATAAACCGGGTTTTTTGGGAGGGAAATATTAAAAATTCCCGGGAGTTTTAAGAAAGTTTTAGAATGAATGGAATTTTTTTATTTGTAAACAAAACCAATAACATAAATACAGAAAAATAGCACAGTTGACATGAAAACTAGCGAAATACATGCTTAAGCTGCAGAAATATTAAGAGAAATTAAAGTAACATAAGTAAGTAGATATTTTAATCTTGGATAAATAAAAAGTTCGAGAGAAAGATGACAGATTCATCTTGCCTCGCATGAATTTAAACATCACCCCTGTTCTCCGATTCAGACAATGTAAACAAAAAAGAAAACGAACAAAACTAATAGAAATCAATACACTAACTCACAAGAAAATTAATATAGAGTATGATGCCTGAATAGCAAATATGCCAGTTAACAGAAATTTAAAAAATTTAATTTTTAAAGAATCATTCAAATCTTTACCAATTCCCAGCCACCATTGTTGCAAAGCGAATGAGTTATAATAAATTATAAAAACTTAGAGCACAAAAGTTTTGTGAATTTATAATGAAAAACCTATATTAAACTTTTCAGAACAGTGACTGAAAATTCTTTAAAATAAAAAAATAAAATTGAAAATGACTAGATTTGTTTACTTTCAAAACTCCTTCAAAATTTCCAATATTCCCCAAAATTCCGGGTTTATTCCCAAAAATTCCCGGGTTTATTCCAGTCCGTCAAAAACTGCGGGTTTTTTGCAACTCTAGGTTCCATTAATGGGCAGTCCCTCCCAGTGCACCTGAGGCGAAACCTTAAATTTGGCCCAGGTAAGTAAACATCAGGTATGGTGAGGGGTGAAGTTCGAAGAGAGAAGAAAGAGTGAAGAGAAAGGACATGAGTTCAAGGGACAGAAGAAGTAAGGAAGAATGAAGAGTGAAGACAAATGTGAAGATTATAAATGGCAAAATTGTATCTATGTAAATAAATAATTAAATGTTTTTCTATCCTATGTAACCAAGATTAATAAGTCTAACATGTGAATAAACGCCGCTCTCGTGCGGCGGCCTAACCGTCCCAATGGATCAGTGTGTAAAAAGTAGCAAATATTTTCGATGTAGCTACTCTATTAATTAATTATTGCAGAACAAATGTAAATATGAAGGACCAATTAAAGAGCAGTGGCTCAAATCCAGGACGGGGCGAGAGCTGGCACGTCTTCCTGGTGGAGGAGGAGGACTCGAATAAACGAACGACACGAGTGAGAGGGAAGACAAACTAGGTCGTCGGTGAGAACTGGGTTTTCACGTTCAGCAGGAAAGCCGTACAGGCATGTTTAGACGAGCGCAAGGTACATGCGGGTGGGCAGTCAATCTGTGCCAAGTGTCTGTGGAACTATCAAATCGGCCTGCATTGCAGGTCTAATATGCGATAGTCTGTAGAGACTGAAAGCAGTACCACTTAGCTTTACCCTTACCTCCAAGTGAATACAATGGTTGATCAGCTGATTGCAACTGCCCTATATAATGTCTTGTTTAAGTGGTGGGTTTTATTTTCAACAAAATTTAATCCAGTACTTATGATATGGATATTGTGATGCATATATTACACGCAAAAATATATATATACATATATATATATATTAATAATAATAAATATTAATTTAAAAGCTTACAGAAATTTTATTTTAAAGGGTGCTACAGAACGATTTGTTACAAGTCCAGAAGAAGTTATGGAAGTTATTGATGAAGGCAAAGCAAATAGGCATATTGCTGTAACAAGTAAGTTGCAACCTTCTTTTCACTCTTAAACTAAATATATATTTTGAATAGAGATTTTTGAAAATAATGTAATTAATTTAATGTATGTTAAATTATGCAATTCTTTATATGTGTGTGTGTGTGTGTGTGCGTGTGTATGTGTGTGTGTGTCCAAGTGTCCAAAATGGAATGGCTGATTTTATTATTCAATAACTTGCAAATGCTGACAGATACTTAAAAAATTCTTTCAGAAAGTTATGTAAAAAGTCTGGAGTTTTTTCTTTTTCTTTCTTTTTTTTTAAACTGTGTTTTCTGATTTTAGTTCGAATTACCAGCAATAGAGGGCGCTGAGAGCAATAGACGTCCAATCGAGGCAGAAGCAGAAATCACTCGGCATTGATGCGAAGGGAGGAGGCCAAATATATGGCGTGGGTCTCATTCAGCAATACAATCTTGTTCTTATGACCCGATTCTGAGGCCACTCCATATATTTAAACTCCTTTCTTCATATCGATGTAGCCTCGATTGAGAGTCTATTGCTTTCAGCTCCATCTGTCGCTGCTGTTTGAAACTAAAAGATATCATACATTACTCTCCTGTTAGAATTTTTTTAATATCCGTCACCGTTTGCAAGTTTTTGAATTTTAAAATCAGTCAGTTCATTTTAGAACACCCGGTATATATTTAAATTGCAAGACAATTTTTCCTATTTTCCTCAAAACAAGCTTGCATAATAAAATGCAGTTTTGCAACAGAAAAATTTTGCACAAATGTTAGGCATCGTCATTCAAGCATTCTATGTGTTTAGTTAGACCGCAACCTACGTTATACACGGCCGGTTCATGACGTTTAAAACGTCACACGTGGAATATTTTTACACGGCGTTTGGTACAAAGCGTCGGGTCCATCGTTTTGTGCCAATGACTGTGTAAAAATTATCCACCCCGTGTGACCCTTTTTATTGTCATCAACCAACGCCACCTATAAATATCTGTAGGTAGAGTTGCATCAACCGGCTGTGTATAGGGTAGTTTAAAATGGTGTCACAATTCACCCATTGGAGATCAAGTAACCGTTTATGGGCAGTTGTGATTGGTAGTTGAGAGAATTGTGGGCACGGTTGGAGGTCAACAGGGGGGGGTCTGATTGGCGGATGAAAAGCTCATCAGCTGATTTGAACTTTCCTATAATGTAGGTCGTGGTTAGACTGACGCTTCGATAAACTTTCAAGTCGAATAGAAAACATTCAAACTTTCAGTTTCTTTTGAATTGTCTTCTTTCTTTTTCTTTTTCAATTTTATCATAATTATCAATGCAAGAAAAATAGACAATATTTAAATGATACAATGTCATACCAGAGATTAGTTTTCACATTCTCATCTGTGAGCATCTCTCACTTGGGACTTAAAACGGCCTATAGAGGCGGTGATCGCAGCCGTCGGTACAGGAGAATTGTCCCTTTAACTAATGCTAAAGTGCCATTGATACCGTTATTTATTGTAAACTCGCAGAAAGTGTTAGAAAGTTTGAAATGTTAGTTTTGAAAGTGTTAGATATTCAAAATTGTATAATTTTTACATTGTGTCATATAAACACAGAACGCAAATATCACATGAAATCTGAAATTGTGCAAAAAAATAATCATTATGAACAAATTAAAAATGCATGTAATACAATGGTGTTGCAAGGTATTTTCCTGAAGCAAGCAGTTACCTCTTTTCTCCACCAGATGGCGTATTCGAACGCTTCCCACTTAGAGTTGCAAAAAACCCGCAGTTTTTGACGGACGGGAATTTTTGGGAATAAACCCGGAATTTTGGGGAATATTGGAAATTTTGAAGGAGTTTTGAAAGTAAACAAATCTAGTCATTTTCAATTTTATTTTTTTATTTTAAAGAATTTTCAGTCACTGTTCTGAAAAGTTTAATATAGGTTTTTCATTATAAATTCACAAAACTTTTGTGCTCTAAGTTTTTATAATTTATTATAACTCATTCGCTTTGCAACAATGGTGGCTGGGAATTGGTAAAGATTTGAATGATTCTTTAAAAATTAAATTTTTTAAATTTCTGTTAACTGGCATATTTGCTATTCAGGCATCATACTCTATATTAATTTTCTTGTGAGTTAGTGTATTGATTTCTATTAGTTTTGTTCGTTTTCTTTTTTGTTTACATTGTCTGAATCGGAGAACAGGGGTGATGTTTAAATTCATGCGAGGCAAGATGAATCTGTCATCTTTCTCTCGAACTTTTTATTTATCCAAGATTAAAATATCTACTTACTTATGTTATTTTAATTTCTCTTAATATTTCTGCAGCTTAAGCATGTATTTCGCTAGTTTTCATGTCAACTGTGCTATTTTTCTGTATTTATGTTATTGGTTTTGTTTACAAATAAAAAAATTCCATTCATTCTAAAACTTTCTTAAAACTCCCGGGAATTTTTAATATTTCCCTCCCAAAAAACCCGGTTTATTCCCGGGAATAAACCCGGTTTTTTCCACCCTTTGCAACTCTATTCCCACTTGTTACCTCTCTCTCTACCCCTCCTTTAAAATCTGTAATTTAATCTGAAAATTATTTCCTTTTTAAAAATAATTCACAGTGTTCAGGTCATTCCCATCGGATGCACAACTAACGCCAACAAATATTTTTATTGTTCTTTACTGTCCTGAAAATACAAACGACCTATGGCTAATTTAAGACGCCACTTTATTATAAAGATACTCTAATTATAGTATGTGATTACATCAGTTTGATTCTATTCTCCATGATTCAAAACATTCAAATTAACTGTAACTGTTATCTTTGTTTATTTTTTGTTAGCAGCAGAGAAATTACATATTGGATTTTGTTATATAATTTTGCGAATGAATTATAGATATTTTACGAATTTAAGTTTTGTTTTACATTGAAATTATGACTTTTATTACAAAGAACAATATACTTCGCATCATATTTACATTTTTGCTTGAACTTTGGTGGAAAAAAAGATTTGATACACAGTTATTCCGGTTCAACTTATGCTGTGATTTTATCTTCCAGACATGAATGAACACAGTTCTAGGAGTCACAGTGTATTTCTTATCAATGTAAAACAAGAGAATTTAGAAAATCAGAAAAAACTTAGTGGCAAATTATATTTAGTTGATTTAGCCGGTAGTGAAAAGGTGAGTTATTTGTTCTTATCGATATTCTAAACTAACGAAGTAATTTTATTTTTTATTGTTGACTTCTTTTTATAAATTTTGAACGCTTATTTCCTTTTTCATTTACTTATATAGGTTAGCAAAACTGGTGCAGAAGGAATGGTACTAGATGAAGCCAAAAATATTAATAAATCCCTATCTGCCTTGGGAAATGTAATATCGGCATTAGCTGACGGAAACGTAAGTGCACTGATTCAACCTTTATTTCTCATTCTTTACTCAACTAGTTTTTATTCTTGACAGTTTTAATTATATTCATAAACTATTTCAGAAATCTCACATACCTTATCGAGATAGCAAACTGACTAGAATTTTACAAGAAAGTTTAGGAGGAAATTCTCGGACCACCATTATCATTTGTTGCTCACCTGCTTCCTTTAATGAATGTGAAACAAAATCCACTTTGGATTTTGGGAGAAGGTATGTTGTTTGCATACTTTTTTTAAAACATATATAATAAAAACTGCTTTTAGTGTTAAAACATACGTTTTATTAGATATTACTTTGTCGTTTTTTTTTCCCCGTTACATTTACCTTGTGCAGTGTTCATTTTGAAATTTTTCAAAATAATAATATCGTAAAAAAAAAACTGGTTGGATAGCAGAATTCCTGCCCAAAATTTCAAAATCCCGTGCAATATAATCTTGCAGGGGGGAGGGAGCCTTCCTCCCAAAAAATGTCACCAAATTATAGATTTTTTTTTTTTTTTTTTTGTCAAGTAGAAGAAGTGATGTTATGACCACTATGAAATTAAGATCACAAAACTCAATAAAACCCAATTATTAAGGGCACATCACATTTGGTTAAAATTTCCTGAATTATTTATATAAATTCTTTTGATGATATTTAGCCACGTGTTAACACCTTTATAATTGATTAGCTTTTTAAAATAAATGCAGGTTTAAAGAATTTTTAGTACTTTTCCATTATACCAACACCTTGGCAAAATGTATGCTAATGAGCCTTTTTTTATTATTATTATTTAATTGTAACCTCGAAAAATATCTTAATTTGCTACTTTTTGAATCGTAAATATTTATTATTAAATTATAACATACATTTATTATTGACACTGAGATAGATTTTACCATTTGGCAGTTACCTGGTGATGAGGGAGCTGCAATAAAATTGTTTCAGGACTTTGGAATTAAACATAAAAAATTTTTGTTCAATAAACTAGAACGTCTTCATTCTAAAATGAAATGTTTACTGCAATGCTAAGAGACATTTACAATTTCATCGCTGCAGTTTAAATTGAATTTTATTTTATTGTATAATATTTATTATTTATTTGTTTTTCTATTTTAAGTATGTGTATTGATTTAATAAAATAGTTCGTGAAAGTCTGTAATTTTCAAATGTTATATTTTTTTAAATTCTCACTTTCGTACAGATAATGGTTTATATTTTTCTCAAATGTTTAATTTCATGTGAAAAAATTTTATTTTAACTTTTTGTGTGCACATCTGAGAGGCAATTGATACAGTTTTATTATCACATATATTTTTATAATTTACCAAAGTACTCATTAATGATAAATGTGTCTCACTTTAAGAATGTTGCACTAGCCAGACTTCTGCAAATGTAATTGATAATTATTCATTTCTGTGCTTAAAATGTTTATTTAGTAGTTATATAAATAGTTATTTTATTATATTATTAAGTATTATGCTTGGTGACAATGGTATTGGTATAACGGAAAAGTACCGAATTTTTTCTCAGGGGTGCCATTCAGAATTTTCTTGTGGGGGACAAAAATTTTATTTTAACTTTTTGTGTGCACGTCTGAGAGCCAATTGATACAGTTTTATTGTCACATTTATTTTTATAATTTACCAAAATACTCATTAATGATAGCCTGACCTGTGATGACTGATAAATTCTGGAATTTAAGATTCTTTGGGGAAACACAACTCTCCACACTTCCTTCTCCCTAGTCTCTCCCAAATGGCACCCCTGTTTTCTCTCCTTCCTAAAAAGTTTTTCTCTCTACCCTTTACAAGTTTTGGTAAGCAAATTCACCTTCTAAAGAAAAAAATGAATTTTAATCTCTGATCAGTTAAGAAATACCTTTATAACACTATAGCTCATTCAACAACTGTAGAAATTTGTATCTTTAGTTATCCAACATTTCATTTCTGTAACTTCAATAAAAAGCATTAACTTGCTTTGTTAGTTAATATGTTAGTTACATTAACTATAACAAAAGATAAATATTTCTGCATCTAGCAAAACTTTATGAAAATGTAACATAACCTCTTCCGAGTTATCTACAAATATGATAATGTATTCCTTTATCTTCAGAAATCTCATAAACCAAAAGATATCCAAAATTTTAAAAAGCATTTCTGAAACAACAGTTTCTTTGGCTAGCTGTTTCAAATAAAAGAAAAAAAACTGAAACGTTTTCGAGTAGTTTTTACAATGCATTAATCACTTTTCTCAACACGAAAAATTGGCTTAATGGATACTTTCAATTGTCAAATAAACATTTTTATTTTCAACAGACAAACATTCTAAATAAACAGGATTAACATTAATATTAAAATTAATCTTATTTTGTTACTCTTAGATGTATAAATTCTGTTGTGCAACTAAAAATGTTTATTTAAAAATTGATAGCATACCAAAAAAATGATTGTCTTGAGAAAACTGATATACATTGTAAAAACTACTCAAAAACATTTAGATTTTTCTTTGTTTTTGAAATGGGCAGCAAAAGAAACTTTTGCTTCTTTAAATCTTGGAAATCTATTGGTTTCTGCAGTTAAAGGAACATTTTTCGAAATCGTGGATAACTCGGAAAAGGTTATGTTATATTTCATAAAATTTTGTTAGATCCAGAAACATTTCTCTTTTTTACAGTGTACCTCAATTTTGAAATATACCTTTTTAAAAATGATAATTATATATTTTTCATAAAAATGCATGCAATTCAACAAAAATAAATATTCTTAATTAATATTGTCTTTGTTCATAACTTATAAACTTGTGTTAAACAACAAATAATTTTTATTTTAGCAAAATGTAATTATTTTCCTGCTTTGAAAAAGTAAATATTCAAATACAGTAGAAAACCTCTAATCTGAGCTATCTGGGGCTGCTATGTGTTCATATTAGTAAAATTTCAAGTTTTCTGAAACTTCAGTATAAATATAATAAGAAAGAGAGAAAACAAAAGAGATTGAAATTTAAGTTAAAAAGGATTCTTTCAATCCCTCCCCCTCCCCCCTTTTTTTAAACTAATACAATAATATTTATGCTATTATGTGTATTTTTTATATATTTTTCTTTTCAAAGGCTCATTTCATTTGTTTTTCTTAAAATTTCAAATACATTTCGGCTGGTATTATCCAGACCTTCAGACTAACAAAGTTCAAATTAATAGGGTTCTACTGTATCTATTGCATTTAAATTTGTATTATGCTTACATATTACCAGGGCTTAATTTCTAAGACAAAAAGTACTAGAGCCCTAATATTCTGCAGTTCTAACACCCGTAGCGTACCCCACCCACCCCCCTCCGCAGTCACTCTAATCTTCATATTTATATTTCATACATTATTTTCAAAATTTAAAACATTGTTTTTTTATTTAGAAAAATAAAAATTTTAAATACATTTATCTGTGTATACTTAGCTATCAACTATTCCACTTTTTAGTTATTACTACTTCCAAATAGAAACCTTTGCCTAATCTTAATATTAATTAATCGCAGAATTCTGCAATTAAGTAAGCTCAGGATTATGATTCGGAAATAGTGTTAACACAAAAAATTAATAATTCACAACTATACAGAATAGAAAAAAGACTATGTCTGTTTACTCTTTATTCTTATCAAAATAGTATTAAAATAATTTGAAATGGAAATAAATAAAATTTGAATTTAAGACAGATTGAGCTCCAGCATGTCCAAACCCAAAGACTGGTGTAAAAATTGAGACCGTTTCATCTCCATCTCTTTACGTGAGCGACACCTTACATCACTTATAAGTGTTTTGATACAAAAGATTGGAAATGGGAGAGAACGGAAAGGGTAATTTAGGATTCATTTTTCAGAAGCGTTATTGCACTGAACTCCAAAGCATAGTATGTATGAGCTCCAGTGAATTCTGGACAATATTTAAATATTCACTAAAAACAGAGAAGCACTGGAGCTGAGCTCCGATAGGTTCCAGCACAAATTAAGCCCTGCATATTATGCCTTATTTGAAAACTTTCTGTTAATATTCATCAGGGCTTGATTTAAAGGAGGGTAACAGACAGGACACAGGGTAACAGCCAAGGTTTATATTGATTGACAAAAGCTTTTTATTTGTTGGGCATTAAATCCTGTATACAGTATATTTTCTTCTATTTTTGGTTTCAAAATTAGAAGGTGCCTCTTTTTCAATATTATCTGGAGCTTCTACATTTTATTTATGTGATCTTGATAATTAAACTTTTGTTTTACCTGTTATTTATCTTTACATTCATTATTTCAGAGCTAAAACTATCAAAAATACTGTTATTGTTAATGAAGAATTAACAGCAGAAGAATGGAAAAGAAGATATGAAAAAGAACGAGAAAAAGCTTTACGTATCAAAGCTCAATTTACACGGGCTGAATATGAATTAAGCAGATGGAGAAATGGTAAAAAGATATTTTAGTTTTTAAACATATTTTAAAGAAAAAATTAAGTTATTTAGATTTTTAGAATTGTTTTTTAACCATTGAAAACACTGTCTTTTCAGTTTATTTTGAAATAAACCAGAAATTTTATTTGATATTTCTAAACAATGTCAAAGAATTTCTTACTCTTTTAATTACATCATATAAGATTTTAAAATACGTTATGTTTAATTTTCTACATATCTATATCAAAATGCATTAATTTTTTAAAATTTACTATAAATTTTTCTTAAAGAAAATATGTGCAAAAACTTTTAAATGATCTCAGATTTGTTTTTCAGGAGAAGGTGTATAATATCAAGGTTTACATCTACTCGTTTATGCATAAATCCTAGAAAATTCATAAAACATGACCCACAAATTTTACAATTGGGCGTCAACAATTGACAACCTTTCCCCCTTTGAAATATCTCAGCTATTCTCTGCTCTCCCAAATCCACCACCACTCTCTCTTTCACCAAAAATAAAAATAAAAGTAAAAATACAGTTTCAACTTATATTTATAAAGTAATGACTTGTTTCTTTCTTTCTTTGTAATTTAACTCAATTCACCATGGTTTATTGGAAAACTTATCAGTGTTGATCCATTTGAGTAAGTGTGACAAAACAGTTACTAGTTTTTTATATATATAGTTTTCTATATATACAGTTACTTGTTTTCTAGCTTTAAGGAATTTTGAGGAATAAAAAATTTAGAGAGTAATATAATCGCCTTTCATTATAATAATATTTGTTTATTTATCACAGTTTCTAGTAAAAGCCAAGTCTCTAATTACAGTACTTATTATTGTGTGAGCAATGTTTCAATGTTCTAATAAATGTACCAGATTATTATTTTTTAAAGGTTTGCTAAAATTTGACTTGTGATTTTTCTCAATTGACTCCCATTTCTTGTTGACTTAATGACTTGTAAAATTTTAAGTGAAATGCATAACCTCAAATATTGCTTTGAGGGAGGGGGAGGGGGTTGACTAAAAAAGTCAAGCCTGCGTAATCAGGAGATGGTTAATCCGTTTCTGTGTCAGGCAATCATAAAAATATTAACAAGGTCAGTTGCCAGGATGTAGTGAGTCATTTAATTACATCTTCTGTTTCTCTGACTAAGTGTTTTGTACTAAAAATCTGTATTAATGGATGTTGTAAAAATATTCAGCGAAGCATTTTTAAGTTACTAAACACATATATTAGTTTTAACTGGTTGCCAATGTATAAAAAAAGAGAGTATTATAGCTTCTAAGTCAACAAAACATTCAACATACAATACGGATGATTTTTATTAGATTTTATTTTTTAAAAGTTTAATAATTTTATTTTGTTTATTAACTTTTAAAATCTAGTTTAAAGTAGTAAGTTGATGGGGAAAAAAAATTCTAAACATGAAGTGACTTTACTGTTCCAGTTTTAAAAAGACAGTTTTATTTATTAAAGGGAATTTCTTATAATGAGTATCAATATTCACATAATCATACGCTGTATGTAGTCAATATTTTCACTTTTTCTAATTTTGTGTTTTCACATACAACAAAATTTTACTGTTTCTATTTCATTTTAAAGATTAAAATTTTTTCTAATGTAAATATATTTTTAATAAAGTATTTTTATTTTTATTATTATTTTAATCCTTTGTGAAATTTTATAGGTGAGAATGTACCTCATGATGAACAACTTTTTACAAAAGATATTATGGAAAACAGCACAACTAGCCTTACTGACAACATTCCTAATGCTAATATTCCTGTGAATATCACCCAAGTTTCAGCTGAACCTTTGAGCAATGCTGAAAGAGTCAAATTTGAAGAGGAAAGGACTAGATTATATGCACAATTGGATGAGAAAGATGATGAAATTGATAGGCAGAGTCAGTTGATTGAAAAATTGAAAGAACAAATGTTAGAACAAGAAGAGGTAATTATTTGCATTTATAATAAATAGATATACATGTGTATGATGTGCAAATGTGCATCATTGTATGATTATTTGATGTGAATCTGTTGGAAATTTTACATTATATTTATATTTGTATGCAATAATAATTTCTGTAGGCATCATTAAATATTTGCAAATATGATAAGTGATTTTGATGTTTATACTGTTATGTTAGATGAATTCTGGAAATAAAATTGACTTTCTTTCCTAAAAGAAATGTTTCTGGCAATTGGCAATTTAAAATATACCAAAATCATTTCAGAGTATGTGTGTGCGTAGGGGGGGAGGGGGGGTAAAAATTTCTTTTGGTGCCTTCATTTAATTTTAAAGATAAACTAATATAAGATGGTTTTTATCACTCTTCCTATTGTTGTACAAATTGATTGCCATATACTGAGTGTCCTAAATTAGACTGACTGATTTTTTTAAAATTCAATAACTTCCAAACAGTGACAGATATTAAAAATATTCTTGGGGAGAATAATATATGATGTCAAGAGTTTTTTTACAGTGATTCCTGATTTTAGTTCAAATTGCTAGCAATACGCTGTGAGTACTATACTTCCAATCGAGGCAGAAACATCAATCACCCAGCATTGATGCCAAGGAAAAAAGTGAAATACATGGAGTGGGTCTCATTCACCAATAAAACCTTATTCAGAATCGGGCCCTAAGAACAAGATTGCATTAGCAAATGAGACCCACTCCATGTATTTAACCGCCTTCCTTCGCATCAATGCTGGGTGATTTTAGTTTTTGCCTCGATTGCACGCCTGTTGCTTGCAGTACCATCTATTGCTGGTAATTTGAACTAAAATTAGGAGTTGCAGTAAAAAAACTCCTGATATCATACATTACTCTCCTGCAAGAATTTTTTAAATATCTGTCACCGTTTGGAAATTATTGAATTTTAAAATTAGTCAGTTCATTTTAGGACACTCGATATATATTTATTAATACAAACAAATATTTCATCTTATTTCACTGTTTGTTGTTACATTCATAAATGTTGTTCTGTATTTTGCAAATGTTAATTCTATCTGTTTCACTTAGTAAGGTTTATTAAGAGACTACTTCACTCTGATGAAAACACATGCTCGCTAATGTTAATCCTATGGAGGAAATATTTTAAGATATCTCGTTCGCATTTCATTATAATTAAATGATTTTTTTGCATTGGATAGATGAAGTCAATCTCTATGCACGCTCCTTTCTACTTTTTCGATTTTTGTTGCAGTTTTTTTTTATTGAGGATACTTTCACTTTCAAAACCAGTTCCAAAAGGAAAAGTATCTTAATAAAAAAAACTTGTAATCAAAATCGAAAAAGTAAAAAGGAGCATGCAGAGAGATTGACTTCAGCTATCCAATGCAAAAAAAAATCATTTAAAAATATTAAAATGCGAACAAGATATCTTAAAATATTTCCTCCATAGGATTAACATTAGCGAGCGGGTGCTTTCGTCTGAGTGAAGTAGCCTCTTAATATGTTTATACTATGCTCGATTTTAATCTTTAATCGAACTGATATGTGTCGAAATTTGTTTGAATAATTTAAAGTTTCTTGTTGGCTCTTTGGGAAGCTTGAGCTGACTTTAAATAATAAGCTTTCTTATAGAAAAGGAATATACAGGGCCTGAATATCTAAGCAGTCTCTTTATGTTTTCTAGGGAGGGCATCTCCCTTTTTGCATTTGTAAATAGTGGGAAGTAGAATTGTTTGAGGAGAGGAGAAATTATCTTTAATCTAACATTTGTTTTAACACGCTATTTAAATTAACCTTAAATATTATCCATGGCAAAGTACCATAGAAAGAAGTTACATCAGCAGAAAATTTTAACCAAATGTTATGTGCCCTTAATAATTGGATTTCATTCATTTTTTTTTGTCTTAATTCCATAGTAGTCATTGTAATGCTATTATTTTTCCAAAAAATTGAGAACTTCATGGCCAGGAGGACTTATGAAATTCTTGTGGCTGGATTTCTAAAGTTTGATTGTCAATCCTATTATGAATTTCAGGCCCTTGTATACAGAATGTGTATATCAGTTTTAAATATTGTTTTGTTAAAAATTATTGTTTTGTCAATTTTAAATATTGTTTTTAAAAATGTTTTTTTTTGTACATATAAAAAAAAAAAAAGCCAAAAAAAGTTCATTTTGTGCAATAAAAAAAAAAAAAAAATTAAATTATGAGGATTTTGTTACATAGGCTAGAAATTGAAAGCTATTTTGCAGATTTTTTCTTTCTTTTTTTATTCAATTCAGAATTTAATTTTATTAATGAATGTTTTGTATCTTTTAATTTTACTTGCTGATTTTTCTCTTTTAGTGAAGTGATTTTTTTCTTTACATTTTGGTTATAATAATTATATTTTGTAGCTGTATAAGGTTTAAAATAAGGCAAATAATTGAAAGCAGAGCTTAATATTATTTATTTAAGCTAGCAAACAGGTTGAAAAATATGTAAGTGTAAAAATTTGGAACCCCTGTTACCTAATAAAAAGTTACACTTATTATATTTATAAGGACAATCAACCAAACAATACTCTTCACCACTGGGTTTAATTGATGTCCTTAGCCAAATTAATGCTGCATATTAACCAAAATATGTTTAAGAAAAATTAATAAAATGATGACCATGTAACTTCTGTTACCAAATTGTATACTTTATACTGGAAACTTCGTCAAGAAAATTTTTAAATGATCCTTATAAAACAAAAATGACTTTTGTAGTTTGTTTGGCCAGTTATTGGGTATATCAATCAATTGGTAGATTACATAATAATCAATACACAAAAATTCTAGCAATTATTTACTTCTTCATAAAAGTGGTTAAATGAAGTAACAAAGGTTACATAAGATAGAAGAAGTTACCAACACAAACTTAAGTCAGTGATTTTGTTCTACTCATATGTTAGCATTGATGTTTATACACCAAAAATTTTCTTAAAGGAATTAATTGCTAATTTTGAAGAATAATGTCAGTAGCCTCTGTTACTTTTATGTAGTAGCAGATGTTACATAAACCAGGGACACCCACATTTCAGTGAAAAAATATAACAAAACATGGATTTGAAGAATTAATTTACTTAATATTTTAATCATTATAATATCTACTATTACAATAAAATGTTTGCCAAGGAGAATGTTATAGTACTATATAAACAATTTATTTCAAATAAATTTTCATCACATACTTAGTGTTTTTTTTTAATTACCAAATAAGATAAATTAAAAGTGATAGCAACACTAAGTGAAAGTGCTCAATACTTTACAAATGAAAAATTCTTCATTTTCAGGAAATTAAATCTACATGTATGCTGGGCCTGATTATCACAGGGGCACACAGGACATGTGTCCCAAGTCTACATTTACAGGGAAAATTGCAAAAATGCATTTTGTCCACTCTCAGAAGATACAAATTAATGACAAAATGCCATTCATAGAAAATGTTCATAGAAAAAAAATTAATTTTTCATATTCATTTAAACTAAACTATCTGTGTGTTCTTCACTAACGGCAATGAAATGTAATGTCAACTTCGAAATTCCAAGAAGAATAGATATCATCAAACATGTTTAACTCAATCCTAGGTTTAGAGTTTTGCTTGCTCTAAATAGCATGTTGTGCAGAAAATTTTACCTTGCCATAATTTTTTAATGCATTTTTATATCTGAATTTCTGAAAATCTGTCATTTGTTCTTTTTTCATAAAGCTATGGTTTAAATTTTTAAACTGCACATAAAGATGTTTGTCAGGTTTAAAATGCAATATTTTCTTGAGAAAGGGAGTCCCAAAATGGCCTTTGTGTCCCAGTCCCACATGTTGATCAGGCCCTGTATGTATGACCCCTTAAAATGACCCTTTTATCAAATTCAGGATTTAATTCTGTTATTTATTTGTTAGTAAATGTCCAAGTGGGTATCTTTTTCTTATAAGGTTTTTTTTTTGTTGGTCAAAATTAAAAACAATCAACTTTGTTATTGATAATCATAAATATTTACACGTAATTTAATAATTTTATTAGCTCATCACATCAACACGAAAAGATTATGATGCTCTTCAACAAGAAATGAACCGCATTCAACAGGAAAATGAATCTGCCAAAGAAGAAGTGAAAGAAGTATTACAAGCTTTAGAGGAATTAGCTGTGAATTATGACCAAAAATCTCAGGAAGTTGAAAATAAGAACAGAGAATATGAAACTTTGAATGAAGAACTTAGCCAGAAGCTTGTAAGTACAGAAGATTTTTTTTTTTTAATTTTGAGAGCAATAGTGATTATATGTATATAATAACTAAAATTTGATTATTGGTGCCTTTTGTATGTTTTATTTCTTTAAGATTTAATAACCTGTTTCATGCATATATTCGTAACTTTTATTTCCTGTTAATCAAAATTAATAATATAAAAGATATATTCCCTCTCCCTATTCTCCCAAGTTGAAAAAAAAAAACAACTGCTGACCAGGCTCCTACCTGCTGGATGGAGGTCATATCTTAACTGGTTATATACCTGACCGCAGGTCAAAATTTGCCTGATCACCACATGGCGGTGATCCATCTGACAAGCCCCTTGGCCGTTATGGCTGTAGTGCTATTACTGCAGCCGCTATTAGTTAGTTTCTGTATAAGCCAGTTCTGGATTATTAATTAAATTTGTTGATTTACACTGCCATGCTAGGTAAACATAAATTGGATGTTTTTGTGGCCAAACTGTTGGTGCAAACTTAGCTTGAGAATAATTGAAGGAATGAGGAGACAAAGAAAGGGGTTGCCACTAATACTAGATAAGTTACACCAGAGAATGAAGAAAATGGCTAACTTAATTGTTGCAGAAGGAGGCAAGACCTCCCCCCTCCCCCCCGCCTCTTTCTACCATAAGCCCACCAAGTAAAAACTGGGCTCTGTAGGCTATTGGAACGTGTCTGGTAGCTCTTGCAGCTTTTGGCTTAATGCACCTAATAAAGAGTCCTCTCAAGGTTTATCATTAGGCTTGAAGTGAAAAATGAAATATTGAAAATAAAAGACAACCATTGTTAACATGTGATGCATTATTTATTTCAATAGAAAACATCTCTCTGATCTATTATATGGAAAATATTAATAATAATCTTTGTACAGTGTTTATTTTTTTCTTTTTTTGATTGACTGAAAATATTAGTCTTATAAAGCTATATATGTCATTCCATATATTGTTTCATTTGCATTGATAAATAGTGCATTTTAATTTTACCAGTTATTTAAACCTAAACTAAACAAATTTAAAATAATTTTTCCATTGTTCAGAAAATAATATGAATGGAAACTACTTTTACTGTGAGAGGATTTGGTGCCATTTTTTTTAGTTGGAAAATTATGAAAATTATTTTTTTCTGATTTAGGACTTAACCCTTTGGGACTCAACAACTCAGATTTGAAAAATATTTACTCAGATGTTAGAATACATCATTTTAAACATGTAAAAAATAATGAAAAAATTTATAATATAAAATTAAGAAGATATTGACTAAAAAGTAATTTTTTTCACATTTGCAATAAACAGAAAATTATATACTTCTCATAAGTATTGTCAATTTTTTAATACAAAATTGTAAAGTATGTGAACTGTGAACTTGCCTTTGCAAAAAATCTATTTCTGACCGTCTCTAGCCTTTTTAATTTTACAAAATTTACTAAATTCATTTCAGCAATAACAATGGGAAACTGCACAAATGATAAATAAAACTTTGGCATGAAAAATTAACTCAGTATAGCCGTCTTTTGAGAATTCTGTGAACGAATTTATATTAACTGCTATGTTTTGAGATAGCAGCAATAAATAAAATCATCTTTGAAAGCCTACTGTATAACTAACATTGACTTTTGGGCATATTGCAGCAACATGGTGATACAAAGGGTTAAAGGTGTGAAAATTAGTCAAAGACAAAAGTTGTGTAAGTAAATAGTTATCACAGGAATATATCAAGAGGTCATTTTTTAATTATAATTAAAAATGTTTTTAAGAAAATATTTATAATACCACTGATAATCTTTTATTGCTCATTCTGAAATAAGCATCTTTATATTGTTGAATATTACAATATAATTATAGCAATACAATTAATGTATATATTATGTTATTATAAGTAATAATTATATACAATTATAGCAATAAACTTGCACTTCTTAACTATTTTGTCTTTTTATAGTCTCAATTGAACACAGCCCAAAATGAACTTCAGCAGATGAAAGATCATACTCTTCATCAGAGAAAGAGAGTGACTGAAATGTTGACAAATTTATTAAAAGACCTTGGTGAAGTTGGCCATGTTCTTGGAAATAATACTGTTGATACTAAAGTAAGTAAATTATTAAAAGTCTTTGTGTGTGTGTGTGTGTGTGAAATAGTTTTGTCTAAATATGTAAGTTAAAATAACAATGTAGCTGTCAAACCTTCTGATTTTTGAGTATCACTATTTCTGAATAGAAATTTTCGCTTTATTTAATGACAGAAATTTGTTATTGAATAAGACCAACTTTACTATTTAAAAAAAAATAGTCCTCAAAATTAAGAAGGTTTAGAAGCTATACAACAACTATATATATCTCTGAAAATTTCTTGTTATTTTGTATCTTGAAAAATCAAATTTTTAATAAATATATATTAATTTTTATTTAACATTCTTTAATTATTCTTTTTAAATATAAGAAGTTTAATATGTTAAATATAGTTTCATTTCCAATGGAATATAAATCTTTAATTTAGAAAACTAAATACAATGGTTAGAAAGGGTAATGCCAGAATCAGTAAAAAAGGGGGATAGCACTGTGGTTCCTAAGTTGCCTAGAAGAAAGATATTGCTGTCCAATATGTTTATTTTTTATAGATTTGTATATGCAGATAGGTACAAAGCTGCAATTTGATGATGTGACATTTGATAATTCTAAATTATATATATTTTTTATGAATGAGTAAAATGCTTAGATCCAGATTGAAATGACACATGGGAAAAATGAAACAGAATTTAATGCCTTTAAAAAGTCAGCTATTTGAATGAAGCCGTACCATATCAATTTATAAAGCAAAAACATGTCTTGAGTAACGCTGACACCCTATTGATGGTGGCAACACCTGACCAATAAATTTCACTTTTACTTCTTTTTTTACTTTTTTATTTTTTTAACTTCTAAACATTACACAAATTCAATTTTTATACCATCGAGTAGGGGGAAAAAATGTTCTTTCAAATGCAATTTGTTTCAAAACTGTATCTCATTTTACTGATTTTTTTAGGGTTTTAAAAATAATTTTCAAGCATGAATTTTTTGTTTTTAATCTGTGTCTATCGCATACAGCCAGATTACAAAATATTAACCTGTTTGCACTTAAAACTATATAAATAGTACAGCATTTGTTTCCAGCTAATATTCTGTTCAATAAAAAAAAATAGTTTTTTCTTATATTCTGTAACCTGGAGAAGCCTAGATTTGATCCCTTAGTTTAAATAAAGGCATGTTGGATAGCAGTTATCTTCTGACCAGGACATGTTAAATATTTTATGACCTGCATCTATTTCTACTGATTTTTTTCTAGATTTCAGGTTTTTGTGATTTCTTAGGATAAAATCTGCTTCTCTTCTAGTAACATTTCCTCAAAATTTTTTATTTAATTTAATATGAGTCTCTATTTCTCCCCCCCCCCCCCCCCCTCCCAGTAGTACATTTTTATTGTGCATTTTTCTATAAATACTTTAGTTTATTGAATTTATTATTCAAAATAACTAAAGGATAAATCATAAGTGGCTGTTTCCTTTCTAGCTATTTCTTATCCAGTATTCAAATCCAGTTATACATAAAATAGAAAGTATTCGTACAAACTATTATACTGTAAAAAGAATTTGACTAAAAGTTAGTTTTTAGAAATATTTAAAAATATTAATTGTCTATTCCATTGTTGTCTATTCACTGCAAAATTTGCTTCTGAAGCAAATTGCAATAAATAAAATTTGGTTGTATTGTAAAACTTTAAATTAAATTCATGAGTCTTTCTGTCTTGTATCATAGAACATTATAATTCTGCATTCTATTAACTTTTTTTCAACTGTTTATATTTCGGAACTCTCAGCTTCTTTAATGCAAAAAATAATGTCATTTACACTAAATAATTCCCCTATTCATCTATTAAAAGATACCTCTTCAAGATCACGGATATCACAATGCTAAAAAAAATTAAATTAAACATTTCTTACATGTAGCTATTTTAAATTTTACTTTAAAAACAAAAAAATGTGCAACTTTTTCTATTTAAGCATAATTGATTAATATTATACAAAAAAAATTTCACTTAGTGTTATTGTATTTATTTTATGTAACACATGCATATCTTTATTTTCCATACCAAATAATGTATATAATGTGTTTGATGTATTATTTGCTTTGTCATGAATATTATACAAAAGTAGTTTACAAACTTAGATGTGTGCTGTTCCCTTTGTATGTATATATAATGTATAGATTTAGATTATTTTTAATAATCACTGAGATTTTTTTTTATTCTTCAGTTTTCAGCTGAGGTATCTGGTAAAATCGAAGAAGAATTCACAGTTGCCAGATTATTTATCAGTAAGATGAAATCTGAAGTCAAAGCGCTTACTACAGTAAGACATTTCAAACTTTTATTTTCAGTGCTTAATATAATCCTTTCTTAATATTCAATGTTGAAGAATTAATTATTCTTAAATAATAAGTTGTTATTTGTTTCATAATTAAGAAAATTATTTTTAGCGATGTCATCAGCTTGAAACTTTCCAAGCAGAATGTAATAAGAAAATCGAAGCAAACGAGAAAGAACTTGCTGAAGGCAGATTACTAATTAGTCAAGTATGTTTTTATTTTGTTTTGCATAAAAATACTCATAGATCATACTTAAGCTTTAACTTTGAGTTTATGTCATTTAATAATGGTAGCTTTCACAAATAACTATTAACATTATGTGATTATTTATAAGAATGAATTGGAAATTAAGTCATTTCCATATAGCAGATGTATTTCCATTGTTGGAGAACAGATACAAATGTAAATTTTCTAAGTCCTCCAGAAAGTATAATGATAAATTTTTGGTGTTTTCAATAAGCTTTTTCTTCCTTAAAAAAGAAAAGATGGTAAAGCTATGCTTGTATTGCTTGTTCGATCTCATCATCTGAGCTGGACTTGCAGTTGTGCAGGGGTCGCAGCATATAGGAAACATTTTATTGTTCATACCAGTGTCCCTAATCAATAATCTTGGGGATAAATTTCTTTACCGTATGCAATAGAAATATATCACAAACATAATTTCTTCTAAAATAGTGGTAGAAACAATAAAATTTGTCCTATACGCTGCGAGGCCTGAGTTGTGTAATATATCCTTCAAGGAGCCAAAGACATGGTAGTGCCACAGTCTATGTTGAGCATGAAAGAACATGTGAAAACAACTCAAATTCATGCTGTTGCAGTCTGTACCATTTCTGTGGTTATATGCCAGTATCATTTATGCTGCATCACAGGTTTGAATTGACCATGTAACAATGCACAATACATTGCATGTTCTTCCTCAAAGATCAATCATTGAGTGAATCATCTAGTACTTCTTTGTTTTCATCTGTTTGGCTGAATGATGGAAAAATAGGTAGAGTAGCTACCAGTCATCCCATGAATACATATGTGGTGTTAGGCATCAAACACTTTGGTTTTGTTTTTACCACATAATTTCAAAGTTGGTTTTCATTTTGCTTCATCTTTGTATAAAGCTATGCCTAAACAGGCAATCTTGAATGTAGTATTTACATAGAATACTTAAATGCTTAATGTTTAAGTATTTTTAAAATGCAGAATAAATTTTATTGCTTTATAATTCACTATTACTTTTATATCAGGAAAAAATCAAAAGTATTTTTATAACATAGTCTAAATTGTTTAGTTACATTCTAATTAGAAAAACAAATTATTTTAAAACTTGTTATTGTACCATATTCAAAATAATAATCAATCCTAAAAAATTTGGAAACTTCCTATATTTAAAAGCATCATACTTTGACAGAAATTTCTTAGAATGATTTTATTTTTACTCATACATGTGTATTTTTTTAAATAACTAAGCTAAGGATAAGTCGTATAATATACAAACAGAAGATCTTAATTCTTTTTTAAACTATTTTAGGATTTTTTATTTATTATTAATTGATTTTTAAGTGTCTTGCTTATTGCTTTCATTTACTAGAAAGTCATTGTTACATTGTGGGAGATAATCTATTACTGATTAATTTCTATGTGCTAATCCATCTCAAATAAGAGTTTAATACAGATGAAACAGCACCAACAAACTGGCGATAAATCACAATTTTATAATGAAACTTTGTATCAATCACCATAAAATAAAAGAACATACAGGACGCGTTTCGAGCTGGAAATTTTTAACAGCCCGTCATCAGCCAAAGCAAACACGTGTCCGTAAGGAGATAAAAATCATTCATTTGTGACGTTGTCCCCGTGTTTGCTTTGGCTGATGACGGGCTGTTAAAAATTTCCAGCTCGAAATGCATCCTGTATGTTCTTTTGTTTTTATGGTGATTGACACAAAGTTTCATTATTTAAGAGTTTAATGTTACCAATTATAAATGTAGATTGAATTAACCTTCTTATCAATGGGCCGCCACCATATAGAATGTGCTGTTATGATTCAGTTATATTTAGCATGGTATTTTTGTTTCATTTTATGCTAATTAAATTTTAAATTATAATTTTTCCTATTAATTTTAAAATACATTGTCACTAACAATCTTGAAAAAAATTCAGTCTATTAGAATTAGCAATACTAGATCATTTTGCAGTTGAATGATTAACTATTATTATTATTACAGTATGAAGCTAGAATGAAATCCCTTCAAGAATCCATGAGAGATATTGATGCCAAAAAGAGATCTCTAGAGGAGGCTGTCGATGCTCTTAATGAAGAATGTGCAAAATTGAAAGCAGCTGGTAAGGATAATTGTTTCACAATTCTTATAGACTTTTTAGCTCACAGGCTATCAAAGCCTGAGAGCTTATGTGCCCGGCGGTTCTGTATGTACGTAACGCGATAACTCTTCATAGAAATATCCGTTTACCTTCAAATTTTGTTTATAGGTTCACTGTGTTAAGGCGCTTCTCTGATTAGTTTTCGGGATTGATTGGTTAAGTATAAAGGAGGTAATAGGGGGGGGCTAATCCCCCCCCCCTTAATTTATATAAATGGGTTTTTCATGCAGAATTATCCCATTTGCTTCAAAATTTGTTTATAGGTTCATTGGGTTAAGATGCTTCCCTGATTAGTTTTCGGGATTGATTGGTTAAGTATAAAGGGGGGGAACGGGGGGCTGATCCCCCCTTAATTTATATAAATGTGTTTTTCATACAGAATTATTCCGTTTTCCTTGAAATTTTGTTTATAGGTTCACTGTGTTAAGGCGCTTCCCTGATTAGTTTTCGGGATTGATTGGTTAAGTATAAAGGGTGGAAACGGGGGGGGGGGGGGCTAATCCCCCCTTAATTTATGTAAATGGGTTTTTCATGTAGAATTATCCCATTTGCTTCAAAATTTGTTTATAGGTTCATTGGGTTAAGACGCTTCCCTGATTAGTTTTCGGGATTGATTGGTTAAGTATAAAAGGGGGGGGCTAATCCCCCCCTTAATTTAGATAAGTGGGTTTTTCATGCAGAATTATCCGATTTTCTTCAAATTTTGTTTATAGGTTCATTGGGTTAAGACGCTTCCCTGATTAGTTTTCGGGATTGATTGGTTAAGTATAAAGGGGGGTAACGGGGGGGGGGGCTAATCCCCCCCTTAATTTAGATAAATGGGTTTTTCATGCAGAATTATCAGATTTTCTTCAAATTTTGTATATACATTGTAATTAGACTTCCCTGATTAGTTTAAGGGGTTCATTAGTTAACTATGAGGGGGGGGTAACGGGGGGATGACCCCCCCCCTTAATATATTGTTGATTTCTTTGCTTTTCTCTTATTTCAAATTGTTTGAAATAAGAGTATAATATACAATTAGTGTGAATAGCCTGTGAGCTCAATGCCCTCAGTTTAACTGGGCAGTTTTCTTTTTATTTACTTATATGGAAGGAAGTTGTATTTTTGTTAAAAATGCAATTTTGTGTAAAATTGAAACATGATAGGAGGCACATTAAAATTCTGTCTATAAAGGATTGTCATGTAATTTTTTGAACTTGTTTATGAAATTTTGTATACCAATCTTTGTGTGGTTGCTAATTTTTTACACTGATTAACTTTAATACTTTTTATTTTGATTATCTTTCAAATGAGAAACACTTTAGTTTGTTTAATGATTTTCAGTATGTTATATTGTTTCAAAAATAATTATTTATATATCTTATGATTTTCAAGGGGGAGAAATGCATTTATTATTTATTTTAATTTATGAAGTACTTTTTTCTGCAGTTGAGAAGTTTAACTACTTTTTTGTTAATCATCAGTTCCTTGATGTGAGTATTGCAAAACATTATTTTGAAAGAACTGAGATGTGCTATAGCAGTTTTTGATAAATATCATTCTTTATAATTCCTGTTTTTAAAACTGGCATATAATTCTTAATATTTCAGCCCTTTAATTGACCAAAGGAATTCATGCACATCAGCTTTTAAAATATTAAAAGTACATAAAACTTTTATATTTTGATTCATTTCATTTTCTGTATCTGGAAATAAAATTTAAAGTTTATTTTTATTGACCCATTTCTGTAGCAGTCATTTTGTATGCTTTGTGGCCAAAACACACTAAGATGGTACATTGTAGTGGAAAACCAAGTGTCTGACTTATTACTGTGCATTGTAGTTGCAAAAATACACTACATATCTAAAAATTATTCTTTATCTTCAAAATTATTTGAAAGATATGTCAAAGTTAATACATCTAATGGATTGTAATTTTTTTTAAATATTTGAGCAATTTTTTGATCTTATGGTATTAGTAAGATATAAATAAAACTTAATAATAGGCAATGCATTTTTTATTTACCTGCCTCATAATGTTAAATTATTTTTTACTATTTTTTTGTTTTAATTGTGTTTAAAATAGAACTATATATCATTTTAAATATGTAAAAAGAAACAAAAAATATGCCAATTTTACAGTTCCTATTTGCCAGTTGTCAGCTGTTTGTCAGTTCATATATTTCTAATTCATTACTTTTTATCTAATTCCAGAGGAAATGCATATTATGACTTCTAAAGAAAAAGAAAAATTAAAGGATTCAGCTGAAAAAATGAGGGAAGCTTTGGAACAACAAATTGAAAAGCACAGAGATGTCCACCAAAAACAGCTCTCTTCCCTGAGAGACGAAATTGCAAACAAAGAAGCTGATATTCAAAAATTCAAAGAGTATGGGTTATTTTTCTCTTAACAATTTAAATTAATGTGTTTTATTTTGGATGCTTTACTAATGTTTGTTGCAAAATTATAGTGATCTACTTTCCAATTTATTCATTAAATAAAAGCAGATTTATACAGAAAAAAAGTTTTCAGAAATAAGTTGATAAGTGTTTTTGTACATAAAGTTAAATATTTTAAGTCTTTTTTTTTTTTTTTTCTTTAAAAAAATAATAATTGAGCTTTCTAAGTTGGAAGTTTCTTTTTACACTCCTTTATTGAAAGAGTTTAGAAGGTTCTAAAATTATTTTAATATGTGACTGCAAGTTGCTATTTAAAAATTTACATTATTAAGGAAAAACAGTTTGTTTTATACTAACTAAAATAAAAGTTTAACAACCTATTAGCATTTTTATATCTATTTTACTAATAATTAACTTGGTTAAGATGTGCTTTAATTTTTATTTTTTTCTACAAGCTGATGCTTTCTAGCTGTTTTCTAATTGTCAACGAAACAGATCCCCCCAACAAACTGAACATAGATACCAAAAACATAGTATTAAAAAAAAAAATACAGAAATTGAATAATGGAAATTTGTGGAATTTAGACAGAATCTTCAGGCACAAAAGGCCTAAATATCCACACACACACACACACACACATATATATATATATATATATATATATATATATATATATATATATATATATATATATATATAGTTTGCAACATGAGTAACATTTAAAATTCACTAGGCTAAATCTCTTTATTCTATATGTCTTTGAACATCTGCAATGTATACAGGGTGGCCATAGTTAAAGTGACATTACTCAGCGTGCTCTGTAACGCGATCTAATTGTAAGAATGGAGCCGAATTTTGTATTATGATTAAACAAGACAAGAGATGAAGGATTCCACAGAAAAATAAATAATAATTCAAAAAATCATCGCTAGGTGGAAAGGTAGCGCTGTGTAAAAAGATAGTTTAAAAAATGCAAAATCAATACTGAAATAAAATTGATTTTATTTCGGTATTAATTCTGCATTTTTGAACTCTCTTTTCTATTACACAGCACCACATTTCCACCTAGCGGTGAATTTTGGAAGTACAATTTTTTTTCAGAATCCTTCATTTCCTATCTTGTTTAATCATAATACAAAATTTGGCTCCATTCTCGAGATTAGATTGCGCTACAGAGCACGCTGAGTACTATCACTTTAAATATGGCCAATTTATATATATATTATATGTATAAACAGTTATCTCCTTTTTTATAAAATGTCAAAATGCATTACAATGTATTCTATTTGGGATTAGTTCATGTTAGCCTTGGAATTTTTTGGCAATATTCTTCCATTTCTTTTCAAAATATACTTGTTCATGACTCTCATTGGTGTATCTTGTCAAGTATATAGGTATGGCTATTACAAGATTATGGAAAGTTGTTTTGAAAAACTTTAATGGGATTTATGTTATCCCAGCAAAAAGTATAGATAAGAAGGTTTAATTAAAAAAATTATATTGTTTATAAAATGCATATTAGTTATCTATATTTTTATTATAGTGCATCTATCTATAATGTGAACTCTGTTTATAATTTTTTCTGAATCAGTGGTTCCACTGTATACATTTTTACTTCTAAGGGTACCGATTCGAGAATAATTAAAAGTTATGATGAGCAAGAAAAATGGCTGCTCTAAACAGGTGAAATATTAAAATGCTCTGTGTGCATTGTGTTGTTCACAAGAAAAATAATTTAGTGTCCAAAAATATTTCTTCTGTTTTTAATGTGGTATTAAAATAATATATAAAATGTACTATTTTTATCTAAGCTAATGATAAATGTCTTCAAGCAATTTTGTAAAAATAAAAATAAAATGCAGACCACGTGAGTGAGGCATTACTTGAAAAAATAAACTTTTACTTTTACGCATTTCAATTTTCTATTGCATGTTTTGAAACTTTATTTTCTGTTTTTTCATGTCCCTTCATATTATTATTAATATTAAACAATTTCAGGGATTTACTCTTTAATCTTTCATACCTCATGTTCTATAGATGTTTGTTTAAATCAAAAGAATGACCTTTTTGGACTTCTTCCACGTGAATAAGTTTTCATTTTTTAAATAACAAAAATTATATAATAAGGGGAAGGGGAATTATGATTTTGAAAGATGCTTAGATGAGGCACTGTCCAAATAAAGTTTAAAAACCACTGATTTAAATAAATTGGACTTCGTTTTAATATTTTCTACATTAATCCCTTAATAATTTGTTTAATTAATATCTTAGAAATTAAAAATGTAATAATATTGTAGGGCCAACCAAAAATTATCTTTGGCTCAAGAGAGATTACAACAAGAATATGAAAAATTAAAACAAGAAGAACAAGAAAAGAGTCAGAAACTACAAGAATTAGTGTAAGTAACTGAAGCTTTGCTCTTTTTTATTATTATTATTATTTTTAACTTTTAATCTCAGAACTTTTTCTGCAACTATATGATATTTTAATGCTTACATAAAATATATAACTTTTTTTTTTCCTTTCTGTAGGTTCTTAAATGAAAGAAGGGAACAAGCACGACAAGATCTGAAAGGTCTTGAAGAAACTGTGGTATGTAATTCATTCTTTATAACTTCTTGTTTAATAAAAGATCTTTTATATAACTCTGAAATGATAACATGCATGAATTTTACATGCCCACATCATCATTTGCCAAATCTCCTGCCATCTCTGTTTGCTTCTTTAATTCTCGGTCATTCTGTCTGACATATAAGGTGCAATAAAGCTTGTGTTTACATTTTGGTCATTATGTTTATAAGATTTGTATAGTCATTCATCATTTACATAAAAAATATTAAGCTATTTTATTTATTTATTACAAATCTAAAAAAATAAATAAATACTGAATCATTAAACGTTAAAAAAAAGAATATGTGCAAAAATTATATAAAATATATGCATTCACAGGTTTTGTTTTTTGATTAAATGAACATGATATGATGTTATTTAAGGTTATAAAAAGGGAAAATTTCTAAATGGTAGAACATATTATATGACCTAAAGGTATTCTTGTAACATCAATTTGATTGTGCAAGATACTTACATATAAATATAACAGTCAATAATACAAAGTATGAAAGTAAACTATTTGTTTTTATTTAAAATGACTAAATAATGGATACTATCGGATTTTTAAAAACGTTATGTAATTTAGATTATCTGCATGCATAAAATTTGTGCAAAAAAACAAGTATCTGTTTACTCTTATTTACATAACTGATAATTTTTATGATTCTCTTCATATTCTTGCAACTTAAAAGTTGTGCATAAGGTTTTAAGCTTGCTTTTAATTTGAAATGACAAATAAAATTTGCTTAGTAAAAAAAATGCCTTATTTAACATTCACTTGTATATGGTAAAAGTAGAAATGGATCTGCATTTTAAGTAAATAATAATTATTATAAAGAATTTCATGTGTTCTTTAAACTTTCATGTTTTGAAAACTTAATAATCAGTAATAATTTAATTCAAATTTGCATTATTTTAATTTAAAATAAAAATTATGCTAGTTAACCATTCAGTGATAAATGATTGTTATTTCTACTACCCTTTCATTAATAAATATTTTTATCAAAAAGTTTGAAATTATTTTTTGTTTATTTTTAGTTATTTTTTATTTTTTGCCTTTTGGAAGTCAATTACTGTAAAAATATATATATTTCATATGCTAAAAAAATTATTTGATTTTTTTTTTCTCTTTGAAAATTATAAATAAAATAACAAAAAATTTTACAAAAGAATCCAAATATTAAAATTTGTTATTTAATACTGTTTATAGAAATAGTGCTAATAGTCTTAAGGTAAAGTTTTATAAGTGTACATATATGTTTATTGTGTCCAATAATTCTAGCTAATTATGTCTATAATAAAAATTAGAAAAAACATGTTTATTAATTTTTATGCATACACATTGAATTATATGAAGTCTCTAATTATAAATTTTCTTCTTGTAGCTGAAAGAACTGCAGACTCTTCACAATCTTAGAAAACTATTTGTGCAAGATCTTCAAAGCCGTGTTAAGAAACCTGCTTCAGGAGAAGAGAATGAAGAAGCAAATGGAACACCTGCCCAAAAACAGAAGATTGCTTTCTTGGAAAATAATCTTGATCAACTCACCAAAGTTCATAAGCAAGTGAGTATTGGGAATAGGATTACTACCACTTTTACTCATAATTTTCTTCATGGCATCTTAGATTTTAGATTTTTTGAAAATATTGTGGAGTATGGGTTACCAAACTTTTAGTGTAGTGTAAGTGTTCTACTAAATTGAAATTTTTTTTTTTTTTTTTTTTTTTTTGCCTATGCTATCATGTAACAATTTAGAAACTCATGATTACATTACTGAATTGGTATTCTATTTATCTTTTTTTATTGACATTCAGAAGGATAATGTTATTGTATATTAATTTGTAAAATACTGTGACAAAAATTTTTGAGAAAAAACTACTGTTCTTATCACATATTGGCATGGTATCCACTGTTATATAACTAATGTGATTGGATAGATCTAAATAACAAAGCACAATTTCTTCAAGTTCGATTCAGCATTTAGCCATGATTGAAAAACTTTCAGTGTTATTTATATTGCAAAAAAAACTTTCAAATATTCTTTTCAATTCTTAGTATATCATAAAAATATTAAATTTTTGGTTATTTTGTTTTTTTCAGCTTGTAAGAGATAATGCTGATTTACGATGTGAATTGCCAAAATTAGAAAAGAGGTTACGAGCTACCATGGATAGAGTTAAATATCTTGAAACAGCATTAAAAGAAGCTAAAGAAAGTGCCATGAGAGACAGGAAGAGGTATACATTCATATATTTAATATTTAACCATAAAGAAATGTATTTTTAACTAACACTTTACCTTTTGCTTATATTGTTTTTTGTATGATGATGAAATATCTCATTAAATCTTCATGCCTCTCAGCTCATTATAGCACATTTTTCCGTATATATTTGTATTATTTTGCTTGTCATTTGTCATGCAAAACCTATTTTCACCAACTAATTTTTATTTACTTTTTATTTGTAATGTTATTTGTATGATGGAGAAATACCTCTATAAATTCCTTTTATTGCATTTGTATTATTTCTTATGCTTAAAAAGATTTTTAAAAAAAATGTAACATTCTTATGTAACATTTTCTAGTTATTTAAAGTATTGGATTTTGCTTCTGTTTTATCCTTCTTTTTAATCTTGTCCCATTGATTTCTTAGGCATCAATATTTTTAAACTGATACCTGATTTATATAGTTAAGCCATCAAGTTGTTCTTGAGAGATGGAATATTTTGTTAGAATTACAAATGTTTAACCTTTTGCTTTCATTTATTATTTTCTTTATTAATTTTTTCATTTACTGAAATTTTCATAATTTTGTCATGGAAATGTTGTCTTTGAATATCATGTATTTAAAATACATGTATTTAAATTCCATTTTACCAAAAATGTGGACTTTGGTTTTTGTCAGCTGATATCTACGCAATACCTTAGTCATCCAATGTTATATTTCATATTTTCATATGAGACCCCCCCTCCCTGGAAATTGCTTTTAAAAAGATTTAAAAAATATTAACATCCTAAATTAAAAAAATAAATAAATAACAGAAGATTAAGAGAACATGAAATTGTCCATAATTCCAACAAAGATCCAAAGAGATATTTGCCAACATTAGATTTACTAGAATAACCCTCTTATCACTAAATCATGTTGTTATGATGACAAACTTCCTTAAGAAGGGAAAACTCGAACGGGAAAAAAAAAGTTTATCCCTCTCCCTCAGCTGGCTTTTATTTTCAAAAGATTTTTTTGTAATTTCATGATTTTAACAATTGCACATTTTAATGAAATGTGCATTTTTTGACAAAATAATTTATTTTTATGATTGTTGTTTTAATGATCAGGTAAAATCTAAAATTTCAGGTGAGGTTTTTTGTTGTTGTTGTTACATGTAATAAATTATTTGCACGGGCAACCAAAGTCTGCACCCAAAGTTCGAACCTGGAATAGCCCACAGGCCTGCTTTAAGCCGATTTTCTCTCATTTGACTGACAAACGAGCGCAAGCTTGTTTTTTCTCAGCAGACAGACCATGTGAATCTGCTAGTTAGATATAAAATGAAGCAGTTTTAAACTGAATTAAATTTTAGTAACTGTTATTAGCCACATTATTTATGTATTGGTATGGTACTTAAAATTTTTGCTGCTTATTAA
The DNA here is from genome assembly GCA_963931845.1 of Maratus michaelseni. NCBI lineage: Eukaryota > Metazoa > Arthropoda > Arachnida > Araneae > Salticidae > Maratus > Maratus michaelseni. The sequence goes on along the minus strand of OZ007587.1, from coordinate 315,747,331 downwards.
ACCCATTCTTGTTAATGTTGCATTTACAATATTTTCCTATCTTATGAGTATGATTTGATAAGGTTCAGGTTTTATATAAGGGCTTGTATTTCTTCCTTAAATTATGGTACTAAAGCCTAGTATTTCTTTTAATAAAGCATTGTCTTCACTATTCATATTAGCTACTTTCTTTCCCCATTGCATAGCAAACTCCTTCAAGACCATTGTTTTGAAAAAGAAGAGGTTTTTCATTTATGGGAAAACAGGTTATCTATAAATAATCAAAACAGAGAAAATATTTTGACACAAAAAAGAAATAAAGGTGGAAAAAGTGACTTATTGAACAAATAAAGAAACATTGTGCTTCAAATTATTCATTTGAGTCATTAAAGCATATTGAAATAATGTTGTAGTCAATGTGTCACAATCTCAATTCTGTATAAATTCTTTTCAATTATGGCTTGCATTTCTTTTTTCATAGACTGTGTTAAATAAGCTAATAAAATGCAAAATTTGTTCTTTCTTGAAAATACATGTAAAATTAAAGCATGCTTCACAAGCTTTTTCAAAGAAAATAATAAAGTGTGTGTTTGAAATAATATATATATATATATTTACTTTTATATGATTATTTTGTTACTACAGCCTGTTACTCTTTTGTAGTACTGTAAAAAATATTTAAAAATATATTTACTGTATTCTTTTGAGTAAAATTTGACAAAATAAATCTTTTAAATATATTTTTTTCTTTTCAAAGGTATCAATATGAAGTTGACCGCATTAAAGAAGCTGTTCGCCAAAAGAATTTAGCTAGAAGGGGTCACATGGCTCAAATTGGTAAGCTATTTTTAGACAGAATAATGTTACAATATCATTGTTTGCCAGGTGTTTTTCTATTTAAAAATACTTATGCTGTGAGTTTGCAAATTGTTTTGCATGTTTTCATACTTACCAACTTTTGCACTTTAGGTGTAAAATTTTCAGTTTTTGATCATTTTTTACATTTTTACACTTAGAATACTTATTTTTTAAATTCTTTGCAAAGTTTCTCCAAAGCTTCATTTTTTTTCTCCATGTAAATTAAAAAATATTTTCTAAATGTTTTTAACAATGATAAATGCTGAATGTAAGGGGATATATAGTACTCAGAGTTATGTATATCTTTAAAAAAATCAGTTTCTTAATGAATGTTATAGTGTTTTGCATATTTCCCCCTTTCATTAATAAATGTAGTCAATACAATAGATGAAATGATGGTTTCTGTGTGTATTTTTCATAAACATCTTATAATGGTCATCAATGTATTATTTAACAATATTCAACTGTTATATACTTTAAAAAAAGCATAAAATGTTGTTTATGTGTTACTCAAAAAAAAAAAAGAGTTACATGGCTCATATGTTCACATAAAAGATTGTTTTTTTTTTTTATGTGAAATACTCTTCACATGGGATTTTACACTTTGCCACTTTCAAAAGTTGGCAAATGTGTGTTTTTACTAGATCAGATTTCTTTTATTTTAGCCCACTAATATTTCCAGATATTAAGATGTTAGCCTCTTACATGGGTGAAAGTTTCCCATTCTGTGATGGAATTCCATCTATTTAGATGGAACATAACTGAAAAAATATTCACTTTTGGCTTGACATATGTTTTATCTGAATGCTGTGGAAACATATTGCAGTAAAACCTGTTGAAACCAAATGTGTGTGTAACAAAATCTTGTCTTAAATAGAAATATTTAATGATCCCAGCAACAGAAAAAGAATACAATAAACAAGATCTCTACTAAAATGGAAACATATATAAATGTTAACTTTTCTCCAGCCTTTTGTGATTCTGTCTAATCAGGTTTTACTGTATATATTTCAGTCCTAGAAAAATTTCTGACTTTCACCCACGGCCAGTTACCATGAAATGCTGAATTCAAAACAGAGTCATGTTTTGGTTGTTCAGAGTAGTTTGGAATTCACTTTAAGGTATAATTCCCAGTCTGCATAGGCTTTATATGTAAAAAATCCCTTCAGTGTCACTAAATAAAAGAAAATTCATTTACAGAACAGAAGACTGTTTATTAGACAGACTACAGACTATCAAATTCATTTACAGTTACAGAAAATTTCATTTGTATTTATGTATTTGGATTATTTAGTCACTTTTGAGAAGACAGGGTAATTCCCACTTATCAACTTAAATAGCTCAGTATCAGTATATCTTCAAAGAGTGTTATTGAACAGTTGAATTTTTATTTAACAAATCTCATAGTTCCTAAGAAAAAAAATAATATTAGATAAAAATTTCGTTAAATGGAAATTCAATTAATATCGTCTTCAAAGTAGAAAATTTACACATTCATCTCAGTTCTGTTTTAATTACATTTTAAAGAATATTTGCTGGCTTCTATATATACAGGGTATTACTTCTTATCGCTGACAATAGCTAATTCCTGAACCATTTGTTTTAGAAGTACAGTTCCAATTGCAGAAATGTTTCAAATGTTGCTCTTCATCAGATAAAAATCCCTTTACATCAAAATAGTTTTTTTTTTTTTTCCAAGTTTCAAAATTTAAAGTGTCATATGATTCCTAAGTTGTATAACACATATTTAGAAAAAAAATTCTGCATGCTCTAGCAAGTAAAACAGTAACAATTGATTAATCTATGGCCAAAACTTACCAGATTATACCTCTGTTGCATATTGTTCCCAAAAGGAAATGCTAATATGTTTCGACATACAAACCACTAGTAAATATTTTAACTGCTAAATGGCAAGCAATGTCTGTTCATTCATGCAATTTCACAAGAAGCCTGTGGTAATTTATAAAAAAAAATCATGCAATGGAGAGTTATGATACCTTGGATTTTATGAATTTTCAACCTTTTCTAGCACTAAAAATGCATTTTTTCATTTTTGGAGACAGCATTTGTATTATTTATTTATTCTTAATTCTTTTTGCAAACATTAAATAATAATAATAATTCTTAATTTTTTTTTTTAATATATAGAGTGGTTGTTTGCTTTGCTGAAGCTTAACAATATTAAAAGAACCTTAGTTTAAGATGTGCTTTATAAAAATTTATTAAAAATGTTTCAGTAAATATGCTGTTATTTTTTGCTGCCCTATTGTTTAAACCCTTGCCTACGACCATGTATGATACATACATAGTTAAAACTACAAGTTTTCCGACCATAGTGTATGTCCCATGCACAGTTTCATTCAAAATTGTTTTTACTTTTTTGCAAAGCATGGTAGTAGAAGACTGTTCACATCTTATGCAGATGTAGTCAAGGGGTTAATATGAGTTTTGTGATATAAAATCAAGTATATCCCTTTAAGCATATAACAATATTTTCCCTTATCTGTTTGACAATTCATAAAATAAATAGTTATGAAAAGTACCAGTATGTACATTAACATTGGTATTTGAATAACTTCTATATTTATTTATGTTATGCACTGGAAAAAATGAACATAAATTTCAAAACTTTGTTGCATGCATCCTTTAATTTAGCAATTAGACGATGGTAAAAAATTAACTTAAGCACTTAGAGGATCAAAACACTTTCCAAGAGACAAAAAATTAAAAAGATTTCAAATTTTGAATTTTAAATTTCTTCTATTCTCCTTTATTAAATACTTTTAATTTTCATTTAGTAGACATAGTTGTTAAATATTATATTTTTTACTGCGTTATTTTCTTTAAAAATTAATTCTATTTTACATTTTCTTTTAGCTAAACCTATTCGTGCTGGGCAGCCTCATCTTGTGGGGGCTGGATATAGAACTGGTCTCATTCCTTTGTTGAATATGTAAGAATCACTTTACTTTATTCTGTTACAAACATTTTTAAACAATTTATCTTTTTAAATATATTTAATATTTGCACATTCAAATGGTGTTACTTTATTACTTTTAGGGCTAACTTAGGAAAGAATGACAACAGAAGAGTTGTTTCAGGTATCTATATTTAGCTACATTTTCATTGTAATTTTATTTAATTTTATATTCTGAAGCTTGCTCATAATTGCAACTCAAAGCAAGTATAAAAAATGTTTGTTTTTTTTCTGCCTCCTTTTTTAACAAAAGTGCATTGTAAAGTATGTTTGGATTTTCTATGTACTGTTAGATAAATAATATTAATTAGCAACTACTTGTAAGTTAAAACAATCATTATACTATTACAGTATTATACTTCCAATGTCCATTTTTATACAGAATTGCCTTATCTAAGTAAATAGTAGAATGTTGTATAACATTTTCCCTACACATACAGAAATGTCTAACTTTATCAGAAAAAATAATTCACCTTGCTAAAGGCATTTTTCACATAGAAGTACAAGCAAGAAGTGGTCATTGTCCAATGCAGCCATACTCAACATTTTTCTCTAGCAGGCTACAAACATATGCTTGCAATGTTATGCAGGCCACAACACGCTTACATAATAATGTAAAACAAGAATGAAAAATCCTGTGCTAAGCATAGATTATGAAACACTTTTCAGAGATAACATACATACACATTCAGAATATTGCAAGAAAACTTAATAGATTAATAAGGTGAAAGATTGATATCTAACAAGTTGGAAAATGCTTAACATATTTGAAAACACATTTTCAGTAATAATAGGAAAAAATCCGAATTTATGTGTGCAGCCCTGTATATAATCAATAGATTTGTATACATACTACATAGTATGGTAAAATTTAGTTCAGTTAGGAAATGTATAACTTAGTTGAAAATTCCTATTCGGCAATTTCATCAATGAGCAGAGATCTTTTGTGCAGCCCTGTATATGATCTATGGAATTTATGCACACTAAGCTGTATGCAAAAAAAAAAAAAAAAAAAACTTAAATTTAAAAATCTGTGCAACAACTGTAAATGTACTTCCAGCAATTATTGTACATTATCAGTCATTTTTTACAGTAACCGAATTCTTTTGTGTGTCCCTGTAAATGAACGATGAATGCTATGTCCTCCATAATCCATAGTGAGCATCTTAAAATGCACTTGAGTGATATGTATGAAATTCAATATGTTTGAAATACAGTAACATTATTAAAATATACCACGAACGATTTTTTTCCCATAGTCCGTAATAGAAAAAATTCTTTTAAGTGGCCCTGTAAAGGAACTATAACTGCTACTCACTTCATTTTCAATTCTGAACATGTCATAATAAACCTCAATAACATATATCAATTGCCTGACAATCTGAATATATTTGCAGGAGTTTGACAAACCGAATTCATAAACACTTTTCAGCTTTGTTGGAAAGTGTTAAAAAGAGTAATTAAAATAGTAAGACAATAAAAGTAGCATAAAAAAAACATTGTAACAAAGCTAATATTATCAATAGGGTTAAACATTTGTTGCAGAAGAAATGTTACCAAAAATGTTAACATTGCTATTTCCAAACAATGTACTTCATGGTATATTTCTATTGCAAATGTTGTAGAATTATCCCATGAAAACTGTTGTTTGGAAATACTAGAGTAAAATGTTTTTGATTCCATTTTTTTTCTCGCAACAAACGATCAACCCCTATAAACAGTATTAGCAATACAGTATACAATTATAAAATGTAATTATATAACAATGCAAAATTTCCAATTCTAAAAAAAAAAAAAAAAAAAAAAAAAATCCAATAAATCAGTTGTTTTCTCAATGCAAAAACTTCGTATTAATTCTTTTAATGTACAGGGTGGTTAAAATTAAACTGATGGTACTCAGAGGCTCATAGCTCCGGTTCTAATGATCGGATCTGAATGAAACTTCAAATATATGATATGTAGATCATGCGGCCAAGGGTTTTCGTAAAAAAAAAAAATTAGTTTGAAATTTTCCTACCAGATGGCTCTGTATGGCTAAAACCATAAGCAAATGAGTAGCTAATGTAATTTCGCTATAAAAGCGATAAGTATGGTTCAAAGAAATCATACCTCTGCAGTGAACATGCTAATGAACAAGAAGGAACACACATTGATCAAAAAATTTTTATCAGAATCAGAGCAATGCTTTGGCTGCACTCTGTGCTTATCTGCAGATGAGAAATGTCCGTAAATGAAGTTAGAGGCACGATTCGCAAGTTTGAAGAAACCAGTCCTCTGGATGTTGCACCGGAAGCGGACGATGAGCAACTGCGTCTGCGATTGTGGAGGAAATTTCATTCAGAGCCGAAGCATTGCTCTCATTCTGATAAAACAGTTTTCAATCAATGCGCGATCCTTCTTGTTCATCAGCATATTCACCGTGGACGAATTATTTCTTTGAACCATAAGTATCGCTTTTATATCAAAATTACATTAGCTACTCATTTGCATATGGTTTCAGCAATACAGCGCCATCTGGTCGCGAAATTTCAAACTATTTTTTTTGTACAAAAACCTTGGCCGCATGATCTATATAACACATATTTGAAGTTTCATTCGGATCCGATCAGTAGAACCAGAGCTATGAGCCTTTGAGTACCGTCAGTTTCATTTTTACTACCCTGTAGTAATAGTGCCTATTGTGATGGATTCAACTGATTGAACTTAATTTCTTTATGGACTGTAAGCTGGATTTGATAAACACAAAAAATTCGTCGTTCTGCTTGGTAAAAGGTATTTAATCTGTACTAAAATTGAATGAATCACATTGCTTTGCCCGACACATTTCAGGCGAATAATTCACAACAACACGTCGAGTCTTACATGCTCAACTGAGAAAAAAAAAGGAAAAGAAAAATTTATTATCCCTACGCAGAGGGAAAAATAGTGTACCGGTTTATATCTTCCCTGCGCAGAGGGAAAAGGGTTAGAAACATTTATTTTTCTTTCGCTTTAAAATGAAATGGAATTTTAAGAACTAAACATTCTCCCGGCCTTGAAAGCCGAAAGGGTTTCAACAGTTATTCTAAAGGTAATTTACACAATTTAGTAATCGGCCTTTGTAATTCACTGCTTTCAGTTTTTACAGTTACTACACGAACCTTTTGATCAGGTCCAGGATGAGTTTTAACTACTCTAGCTAATTTCCACTGTAAAGGGGAAAGGCCCTCATTCTTTATTATTACCAAATCACCTATTTTTATATTAGGCTCTTCCTTTAGCCATTTCCCTCTCTGTTGTAAATTAGAGAGGTACTCGTTGCTCCATCGCTTCCACAAGTGCTGAAGCATTCGTTGTACTAATTGCCATCTGGCCAATTTTGACTCAGGTACCTCTGAAATATCACCTTCAGGTATTGAAGTAAGAGGAGCCCCAATTAAAAAATGGCCAGGCGTTAAGGCCGTTAAATCATTAGGATCAGAACTTAAAGGACAAAGGGGTCTAGAATTTAAACATGCTTCGATTTGAGCTAAAAGAGTTGAAAGTTCTTCGAAGGTTAAAACTGAATTACCAATGGTTCTTTTTAAATGAAATTTCATAGATTTAACACCGGCCTCCCAAAGTCCTCCAAAGTGAGGAGCTGAGGGAGGATTGAAATGCCAAATAATTTCTTCAGAACTTAAGTATTTTGCCACTTCTTCATTATGCTGAGAAGAAGTTACAAGTTTGTACATTTCTTTCAACTCCTTGCTCACACCAACGAAATTTTTTGCACAATCACTTACAATTTTTCTTGGCTTACCTCGTCTGGCTACAAATCTTTTGAGACAAGCCAAGAAGGCTTGAGTTGATAACTCAGAAACTAATTCGATGTGTATTGCACGAGTAGAAAAACATATAAATAATGAATTGTAACACTTAAATGATTTAGCACCTCTACCTTTTCTAAGTTTACATAGTATAGGTCCAGCATAGTCAACTCCTGTAAAAAGAAAAGCACGTGAAGGTTTCACTCTAGTAGAGGGTAAATCAGCCATGATCTGTTTAGACATGGAAGCAGAAGCACGAGCACAAGTAACACAGCTTCTGACGATTTTTCTTACTACACTTCTTCCACTTAAAATCCAATATCTCTGTCTTAAAACACACAATAATAATTGGGGGGCAGCATGAAAGTGGGACAAGTGAAAATATCGGATAATTAAAGCAGTTACTGGATGACTTTTGGGTAATAAGATTGGGTGCATTTGATCTTGAGTCAGATTTGAATGACGAAGACGTCCTCCCACCCTGAGTATTCCTTCCTTATCAAGGAATGGAGATAGGTTCAAAAGTTTACTGTTGCGAGGTAAACACTTATTTGAAGTTAAACACTGAATTTCTGCACTAAAAGATGATATTTGAACTTGTTTAATTATGAACCTTGAAGCACACTGAATTTCTGAATTTATAAGATTACCGAAGTTTCTTTGAGAAACAGGTAAACGAGAATTCGCAAGAAATCTCAAACACCAAGCAATTACACGTTTTAATTTGGTAAATGACGATATCTGTGAAAGAATAGGCATTTCTTCATTTAACTGAGCAGTAGCACAAAAATAATTTTTTCTTTGCTCTCGTAAAGCTTCATCACACAAACCACTAAATGAGTGTGATTCTGGATTGGTGAAAGATGAATCACTTTCTGACGGAGATGATGCATCAGTTATGTTAGACTCCGATATTCCATTTAAAGGCTGACTTAACCAGTCAGGTCCATGAAGCCACAAGTCATTAGTCACAAGTTGAGAAGGTAGTAACCCCCTTGTACCAAGATCAGCTGGATTGGAAGTTCCAGGAACATGATACCATTTCACTGAGGGAATAGTTGTTTGTATCTTAGAAACTCTATTGGCGACAAATGGTTGCCAGCGATAAGGTTCGGTTGACAGCCACGCTAGTGTTATGGTGGAATCTGTCCAAGCCATAGTGCTTTGGATTGGTAAGTGGATGTCCCTTAAAACCACTTCTAAAACATTAGCCAGTAATAATGCTGAACACAATTCTAAGCGCGGTAAAGATTGGGTCTTTAAGGGAGCAACTCTTGTCTTGGAGGTAAGTAAGGAGACACAAATGTCAGAATTTGACAAAATACAACGCACATAAACTGCAGCACAATATGCCTTTTCAGAGGCATCGCAGAATGCGTGCAACTCTATCTGAACACATGAGGGATTTAGCACACATCTTGGTATCTTCATTTGTTTAATAAGGTGCAGCTCTTTTCTAAATGAGATCCACATTTTATTGAGATCTTTAGGAATTGGTTCATCCCACGCAAGCCTATGCTTCCACAATTCTTGAAGTAATATTTTCAGAAATACTACACATGGCGAAATTAAGCCCAAAGGATCAAACATACGAGAAACTTCAGATAATATTTCTCTTTTGCTATTATCTACCTTCTCTTCCATCGGCAGTACCGAGAAACTAAAACTGTCTGTTTTTGGATTCCAGTTGATACCGAGGACCTTCACTTCACTTTCAGAATCAATGGGTATCATCTGCTGCTCTTCAGACGATTCTTCAACAATTGTAGAAACATTAGACTTCCACTTTCTCAGATTAAATCCCCCATGGTTCATCATTTTCCTTAGTTGATTAACAAGCTCAACTGCTTGTTCCTCCGATGCAGCGCCAGATAAAAGATCATCTACGTAAAAGTCATTCAAAGCAGCATGAGAGGCTAAAGGATAATTATCCTTTTCGTCTAATGCTAGTTGTTGCATTGCTCTAGTAGAAAGAAATGGGGCGCAAGCTGTCCCATAAGTGACTGTGAGCAGTCGAAATTCAAGTACTGTGTTTTCAGGAGTATTTCGCCAAAGAATTCGTTGCCAATTGATATCATCACGATGTACCTTAACTTGACGAAACATTTTTTCTACATCGGCAAATACGGCCACTAAAAAAGTTCTAAAACGAAGTAGAATAGGGTATAAATCTTGTTGTACGCGTGGACCTATCATCAGTAAATCGTTAAGGGAAAATCCGGTGGATGACTTAGATGAAGCATCGAACACTACACGTAGTTTTGTAGTGCTACTAGATTCTCTTAAGACAGCATGATGCGGGAGGTAATATGCCTCTTTTATAGCATACTCTGATTGAGGAACAAGTTCCATATGTCCTAGCTCCTGATATTCTTTCATAAATTGTCTGTACTGTTCATATTTCACAGGGTTAGAAGTTAATGAACGTTCCAAAGATTTTAATCTAAGTAAGGCTGACGGTCTAGAATCACCTAATTGTGATGGCGAAGAATGGAAAGGCAATTTCACAATATACCTTCCAGTTTCATCTCTGGAATGATTTGATACGAAATGTTCCTCACATGCCTTTTCGGCAGTTGTTTGCAAATCGGCGGTCGGAACGGAGTCCAGTTCCCAGAACTTATTTATTAGTTGCTCGTTGACTAAATTAATATTGTTCACATGAATTGTAGGCGATTCTTCAGGTGCAGGAACATTACCTGCAATGATCCAACCGAGGTCTGAACGAATAGCAAAAGGCTTTCCTTCACCCGATGATAGCATTTGACCCTTTAACATAGGTAATGCAATATTAACACCAAGCAGAATGTCAATTGTAGAACTTTTATAAAATGTTGGGTCCGCTAACTTTAAATCACCAAAGGGTTCAGACCAGGCAGAATCCAAACTAACATGAGGAAGTTGACCAATAATTTTTTGTACTGCATAAACAGATGTAGAAAAATAAAAATTGGATGGGAAATGGGGAGAAAAACTAATTCGTGAAATACCATTGGTATAGGTATCCGAAGCACCTAAACAAGAAATTAACACATTTGCTCTCTTTTTTGGTAGACCAAGCCTTCTAAGACAATCATTTGTGATTAAACAGGCTTGACTGCCTGGATCAAGAAGAGCTCGACACAATTGAACTCCTCCTTTAGAATCATTCACCTTTATGATTGCTGTACAGAGTAGCACTTGGGCATCTGAGCCAAAATTAGAACAACATGAAGTAATACTAGAGTTTTTCACAACTTCACTAACTGAATTAGAATCACTATTGGAACCGATAGAAGCAGCAGGTTGAAACACCTTAGCTGTTGCAGATAAACTACTAGCATTTGATGAATTTGTCACTGATTGATCACGATCAAATCTTGGCTCAAAATTATTCTCAAAATGTAATAAAGTATGATGAGATTGTTTACATTTGTGACACCTAGCCGTACTTTTACAATTTGATTTACGATGAAATGGAGTTAAACAATTAAAACAAACATTATTAGACCTCACAAAATTCACTCGTTTATTTACGGATAACTTTAAGAACGAATCACATTTATTTAATGAATGAGAACCCTTACAAAAAATACACTGAGTTTGAAATCCTGAAGCTAACAATGTCACACTTTTAGAAACATTCTTTTTTACTGCCTGATTACCGGAAACAATTGATCTGGCATGATTAGAAAGAAATTCCAGCAGATCGTTTAAATTTGGAAGTTCATTGCCTTTTAACGATCTCTCCCACCAACTTCTAGTAATTGGATCCAACTTAAATTGCACGATAAACATAAGCATGGTGTCTGCTGCGTCCTCGATTTTTAAATCTAAAGTTTCTAACAATCTAACGTACTCTTTAGTCGAATCAACTAAATTTAAAATGTGAGCATGCGATTCGTTATTTAATTGAGGCATGTTTAAGAGTTTCTTCATCAAAGAACACAAAATTTCACGTTTATGAAAATACCTTTGTGTCAAAAGGTCCCAAGCTATTTTGAAATTTTCATCAGTGATCGAAAGTGAATGCACTATTTTTTGTGCATCATTCCTTAAAACTCCCTTAAGATATTGTAGCTTCTGAGCCCCTGATAGTTTTTGATTATCTATAACAGCAGCTTTAAACAAATCGGAAAATGTCAACCATTCATCTACAATTCCCGAAAAAATTGGAAGTGATAATGTAGGTAATTTAATCTCATTAGAATTAGAATTAGAATTAGAATTGACATTGTTTATCTCATTCCTTTTATCACAACTCTTTAAATTGATTCTATCAATAGTAGCCAACATTTCATCTAAAGTTTCAAAAAGTTCTTCCCTTTCATTACTAAATTTCTCAATCTCATCATCCTTACATAACCCAAAAATATTACTGAAAATAGTTTTTAATTCCTCTCCTATATCACTAAATCTGTTTCGAATTACGTTTAATTTAGCTGAATCTAAACTATCCAATTCTTCCGTAGTTTTATTCTTTAATTGGGTAAGAGCCGATTTTGCAACCTTTTTTTGATTTAAAAATGCTTTGATATCCATAATGAATTACAATAAACAAAATACAGAAATACAATCTCAAACACAGAAATGAAAAATCAAAAATATTCCTTAAAACTGAACTAATGAATGAATAACAAACACAATATGAAACGAATAATACGAATTCGGATAAACAACAACATGAAATAAAGAATAAAACGAGTCAAAACCACTCACTTATTGTTTGAAATATCCAAGATAAGAAAAATTTAATTCCTCATTATCACATGAAGTGACATTGCGCAATAATAGAACACTTACAAAGCAGAAAAACGAAAGTGAAGTACCTTATAAATTCACACCTCACGCTCAAGACGGACCATATGATGGATTCAACTGATTGAACTTAATTTCTTTATGGACTTTAAGCTGGATTTGATAAACACAAAAAATTCGTCGTTCTGCTTGGTAAAAGGTATTTAATCTGTACTAAAATTGAATGAATCACATTGCTTTGCCCGACACATTTCAGGCGAATAATTCACAACACGTCGAGTCTTACATGCTCAACTGAGAAAAAAAAAGGAAAAGAAAAATTTATTATCCCTACGCAGAGGGAAAAATAGTGTACCGGTTTATATCTTCCCTGCGCAGAGGGAAAAGGGTTAGAAACATTTATTTTTCTTTCGCTTTAAAATGAAATGGAATTTTAAGAACTAAACATATTGAAATAATCTATACTAATATTATAAAGGAGTAAAGATTGTTTTTTTGCTTGTTTGTTTGTAGGGGGTAATCTCTGGAACTACCGAACCGATTTAAAAAATGATGGTGGCAAATTGATGGTGACAACTCCTGCTCCAACATAGGCTATATTTTATGTCGGTGCCACCAACCCCAGGGGAGAGCAGGAGCGAAAAACGTTCTAAAATTGCGATTTTTTGTATACTGAAAGAGCTAGAAATTTGAAATTTGGCATTGTAGCTACTTATAAGATGTAAATGCTCTCTAAGAACAAATTAAAAAAAAAATTAAATTTAAAAAATTTGAAATGAGCGAAAAGCATTCTAAAAACATTCTAAATTACAATTTCTGTGGAATCTCCGGAACTATGGAACCGATTTAAAAAATGATGGTGGCAAATTGATGGTGACAACTCCTGCTCCAACATAGGCTATATTTTATGTCGGTGCCACTAACCCCAGGGGGGAGGGGGGGTGCAGGAGCGAAAAATGTTCTAAATTGCGATTTTTTATTTATACTGAAGGAGCTAGAAATTTGAAATTTGGCATTGTAGTTACTTATAAGATGTAAATGCTCTCTAAGAATAAATAAAAAAAATCGAAATTTAAAAACGTGAAATGAGCGAAAAGCGTTCTAAAAACATTCTAAATTACAATTTCTATGGAATTTCTGGAACTACAGAACCGATTTCAAAAGTAATGGTGACAATCCCTGCTCCAACATAGTCTATATTTTATGTCGGTGCCATGAATCCTAGGGGGGTGCAGGAGCGAAAACCGTTCTAAAATTGCAATTTTTTTTATACTGAAGGAGCTAGAAATTTGAAATTTGAAATTTGGCATTGTAGTTACTTATAAGATGTAAATGCTCTCTAAGAATAAATTTTTAAAAAATAGAAATTTAAAAGGGTGAAATGACCGAAAAGCGTTCTAAAATTATTCTAAATTACATTTCTATGGAATCTCTGGAACTACAGAACCGATTTCAAAATTGATGGTGGCAAATTGATGTTGACAATCCCTGCTCCAACAGCCTCTTTAATAAAAAGCTATGTGTTGCTGATGACTGGGTTTTTCGCTAATTGTTGCCACAGATTAATCTCAGAAAATGAAACATTTCAATTTACTGAAAAAAAATAATAGCTCGGAAATTATTTGTCAGAAAATTGTTGGACAAACTGCGTTTGAAAGGTAAAAAAATGTATTTTTCTTGATATAAATTTCAAATCTAATGATTATGCCGTTTTTCAAATATTGAATTTCAAAAATTTCGAAATTTCACAATGGAGTACCATAGCGAAACCTTCATGCGTAAAAAGATAATGATAAGGGCGACGTGTCCTGATGTGTATATTGGCTATAGCACGAGTCACAAATTGTAGTAGCCTTATTATTCTGTAAAATATAAAAGTGAATTATGAAATTTCAATATTTTGTTTGATTAAAAGTTCGTTAAGAGAAATTGACCAGCGTAGCGGGCGTAGCTTGCTATTTTGGAATAATATTTAATTAGTGTTGAGGATTAAGAAATGTATATACCACTGTAGCACAAATAGATCATGGCATCATGGCAATTATTATTGCATCTTTTATTTGTATTACATGTAAAAAGAACATTTGGCTAAGCAAATGGCATTTAAGTTGTTTTAACATAATTTTAAATTAATTATAAATAACAGGACAGATTTTCTCATCCCGTGAAATTACATAAATCAACAGTGAAGGTCTTAAATACCCTTTATGCACATCTCAATTCATTTTATGAATATGGATTAATGATTATGGGTCTCAGACTGCACATAAAATGTTGCTGGGCCGCAGGTTGAGTATGGCTGGTCTAATGACTCAATTTATATTTTTATTCTTTTGGGTCTGACTCTTTAATTTTGGAAAAATATTACTTTTTAGATTAAAAATTAAAAGTACCTATCCAAATGGAAAAAATGAATGTTTGTTGAAATCTAATGAATGTGTCAGTAGTTATTTTGTGTACTATTATTATGACAATAGGATATGAAAGAATTCTTGAAGATATTTAGAAAATGTATTATTCTTACAACATAATTAAATAGACATAACAAGATTAAATAACTTTCCAGCATTTTTTCTACTATCATCGTCAATTAGTCATTCAAACATGTAGTGACTATTTTTAAATTTAATGAATAAAACATGTGTTTTAAATAACTCTCAGCAGCAGTGTATAAACCTTTAAGCAATATTTTTATTATTATTATTAAATGGTGAAATATAAATAAAGTGACAATAGTAAATGTAAAGGTATATATTATCATTTCTATCACTATCATTTTCATAACATATATTATTGTTACATACAAATATTTAAAAAAAAATATTGTAAAGACAAAATAATAATAAATATAAAGACACATACTTTTATTAGGGTACCATATGCAAAAGGATTAAATTGAATAAAAATAAATAATAATTAAATACAATAAAGAATTGAAAATATAATTGAGAACTGAATTATTCAAGTAAATAGTGGAATGGCTGTATAACATTTTCCCTGCCCATAAATAAATTTGGTACTTTTATGTTAGCCAAATACAAATCTTTTTTCACAAATAGCAGTTTTTACTTTTTGCATGTGTAAATTAGAAACGATGTTTTCCTGTTGAAATAAAATGTTTTGGTTTATGGTATTACTATTATTTTATTTGTATTTTAAATTAACTGAATAAAAGGTAGGTATTTTAAATGTATGTAACATATGTATTTTTAATGAAAGTTATGCAATTTAAATGAAATGAGTGAAAAGTTTATTTTAAGTGAAATTAACGCAATAAGAATGATTACAATGAGAACAATATTTAGCGATTTATCACCTGCACCTAGCTAACATAAAAATGTCAAAAATGTTTAACTGTTTTCTCTGAAAAAAAAAAAAAAAAAATCCTAAATTCACTTTTTGTGCCTTTCCCGTGTTCTTTCCATGAAAATACAAGCAAGTGCTTATATCCTAGCACCTCAATTTTTATTTTAAATAAAGTAAAATAGTAACAATTAATTATAATACTATAAATTTATTCTTGTCCTATGATTTTTCTTCCATGCAATAGAATTTAACTAACTTTAGGGAAAAAAACTTTTTATTCAAATTTAGCAACTGCTAGTGCATATATTCTTGAAAATTAATTAAATGAAATATAAAATTAGATACTAGTGCTAGTTGATTAAAACTTTCTAATTGCTTTTTCTATATTTATATTTGACAATATTTATTATATATATATACATTTTGCGAAGAAGTTTAAACTAATTTCCTTCTTTGTCATTTACACTTTGTGTGTTGTGTTTTTAATTCAGTTTTGATTTTGAAGTTTTATTAATTGTGTGTGTGTGTGTGTGTGTATATATATATATATATATATATACACACAACTTCCATGATTTTTTTTTCTATCCATATGTTTGAATTTATGTTCGTAGTTCTTTTTTCAAAATGATTTTTTAGTCTTTTGTATTTGATCAATTAAACATATATGGCATGTTGCATCATTATTATTATTTTTTAAATGCAATTGTTCAAAATATTTTTCAGTTTTAAAATGTTACTTATTTAGATTGAAATATGTGTTATACTTTTCCGTTCTTCCTTTTAACAGAAAAAATAATTAGTGATATTGAAATCACCCCTATGAAGACATTTGAGAAAATATCAAATGAAAGGAATTTTGCTGAAAAACGTAAGTGTTAATCATTTTACTTCTTTAAAACTTCCTTCATGCCCTAGATTGTATAATGTAAGCATAAGTTTACACCTGTGTCTGCAAGTATGCTGGCAGCAATTAGTTTTGGGCGATGACGAGAGGTTTTTACCATTTTTTTTATTTGTATGTACATCTCAATTGTTTTTTGGTTGTGTCAGTTGTTTCTTGATAACTCCAATCAACAAATTTCTTTTCATATCTGATCCTATCTTATGAAGAATTGCCTGTAATGGGAGAAAATTGTTAAAAACATCTTGTCATCGCTCACTACTAATCCAATCAATCTAAATCTATGAAGCCACCAGAGTCAGATTCAGACTTTTTGCATTTCTGATTTAAGTCATAATTTCTCAATGAAATGTATTGACTTTTCCAATCTTTTGTTAGTAACTGATATTTGTTCAGAGGCATAGTGCTTTATGTTATTCAGTTCTATAGGGCTTTCGGGATACAGTTCCGGCGCTTTTAGGTTTTTTTTATTTTCTTTCTTTTCTCTGTAACTTCTTTTGGTTTTATCACCCTGGATCATTGCCCCTAGTGGATTTATTCTTCAGTTATATACATATCCATTTTTTATAGGGCCTCTTTCTTTTTTCTGATCCTTCTTTCTTTTGGCAATTTTTTTGGCATTTGCCCAGTTTTCTCCAGTTGTTTTTCAATTGCCCCTCCCCCTATATATTTTTGTCACAACACTCTTTTATTTCCCTTCATCGGCTTCTGTCTGTTTTACAACTTTGGCAGCTTGCTTCCTTCTTTTCTCTGTTCTGACTCCCCCTCCCACCCCTTAAGCTTAATTTTTAATTTTTCTTAAATCTTCTTTTTACCCAACCTGGGTTTATCACCTACTTTGGGATCATGCCTTTGAAATTGTCCTTATTTTTTCACTAAGTGCCTTAGTGTATGAGACATAGGCGTCTAATCCCTAATTTTTCAGTTTTTCCCCAGTCCACTCATCCCCCAAATATGTTTTCATCTTTTTGGACTCTTGGGTTTCTCATGACCTCCTAAAATTTCAGAAAGATCGGATCACATTTATAAGCTTTTACACATTTTTGCTCCAACCACCATGTGGAACCAAAGTACATCTATACATCTTCTTTCTTGATTTTCTGATCTTTTACTTATCTGATCTTCGTGCTACTTTCATTGTTTCCCCTCTGAGCATCGATCAAGCGATCATTCATCACTATTTCCTCTCTCTCAAACCTCAGTCAGGAACACATTATTGTGATAGCAGAATTATCGAGCAATCCCTGTTGCTACGATAAAATTTCCTGCCACAATAATCGTTAAATTTTACAATTGTAATTTTTAGCTTCACGGTGTTACAATCGATTGTAGAACATCTGAATTGTAGAATTTGTGAGTTAATCAATGACTGTATTGATTGTTATTTTCTATGATGGCAATTTTTCTCGACTAATGAATTATCAAGACTTGACCATCACTGGCAACAATGTGATTTAAAATAAATGTGGATAGCAATAAAGGGTTGTCACAACAACAAATACCCTGTTGTACCAAATGACTCTCACTTAAATATGCCAACTGCATGTAATATTTAAATTAAAAATAGGTAATTGCTGAAAATCAATTTTATTATTATATTTTTTATTTTATTATTTGAGACTATTTACTTGAAAAGATTTATATGTCTCATATTATGCATAGTCAAGTGACTAATAGCAAAATAATTGAATATTTGTCTTTTTGTATATGTGCAAAGCCATAAAAGATTTTTATTCTGAATATTAAATTGAGCTTATATTTTGTTAGTCTTTTAAAAGGGCTTATTCTTTTTCTTTTTCTTTCAGCTGAAGAGATCAATGTTAGCTAATTGAAAGAGCTTGTGATATCTGTCACTGGGAAAGACTGTTTTTTCTCCAATTGTCAGTTCCATGACTATAAATACATACATACATATAAATATATATACCTGTTAGGTGAACACTCGTAGTCAATTACTCTGCTACATTCTTTGTTTTGCATATCACTTGATTTAGAAGTGTTTGCACTGCTGACACATTATTTTCCTGTGCATTGGCTCTGCTCATTTTTATATTTTCTGTAAAGTTATATGCAGTGTTACATGCTTAACAGTTAAATTATCTGTTCTCAACTTTAAAAAATTTCATTTTATAGTCATTTTTTTAAAAAGGGACCTATCATAAATTGTGAATTCCATATTTTTTCCAGCTAAAGCTGAACTTTTAATTTCTAGCTTTACTTAAAAATACAAGGTATATTCTATAATTAGAATAAAATATATTTTCTACTGAATTTGAAATTATTTTGCATTGAATCTACGAGAAACTGTGTGCTTCTTTTAACTTATATTTTTAACTAAAGCTAGAAATTTTACAGATATCTACTTTAGAGATTTTTAAAGATTAAAGACACAAGTTTTTTGTGTTGTGTATAAGTGTGTGTGAGTGTGTATTTTTAGTTTTGTTTTAGAATTGTTTGTCATGAGTGCAGTTGAGAACAGATAACACTGTCCATTTACTACTAATAAAAAAGCTTATCCATATTTTATGTGATTGTACTGTTAATCATGTATTAGAAAATATAAAACTTCAATCTCTCAATGAAATTTATCAAGATTTATTTAAACAAGAAACAACCAAAAAAAAAATTGTAAATTATCCAAAATTTGAAATATAAAAAATGCATAATCAGGATTACAATTATCTTAAAAATTCTTTAATTTAAAAAGTAAAAAGTATATTTTACTTTTCTTTTGCCAGTTTTACACATATTTATCACTTATTTTATTTTTTATTTCTATGTATGTTTACTTAAGTTGTGTAATGATTTATTTTGCATGTTCGATTTCACTGTTAAAAATTTGTTGGGATTTCTCTAGTTTTCAATATTTTACTTTTTCAGTAAATTTAAAAACTGAAATATTTCCTAAATGTGTTTTTGATTTTGATTCACTTTTATGTAACATTTTTTTAATACTTTACAAATTAAAGTTAGTGCAGTATGAGACTTTTTTAATGTTTTAAAGTATTCTTTTTAATTTCTAATTCATGTGCAACTAATAACTGTCTAGACTTTGAATACTGCTTTCTAAGTATGCATTGTTAAGATTAGAATTCATTGCATTTAACGTGTGCACTTTTACTTTGTATATTTACCATCTAGTAACTTATGTATGGTATGATTAATGTAGCTAGTGTTGTATATCAATAATTTTTGTTTTTAATGCATGTCTGTTTTTGTTTTTTATGTATTTATATTCATATCAGTGATCTATTGTATAAAAAAATTGCATTTAAATTCTGTGATAAGTTTTTCCTCTTTTTTTTCTGTGATAATTTGGTCTTTTTGAAAACTTATGCTCTGACTCAGTGAAAAATTCCACATTTCAATTTATTATAAAATGTATTATTGTTCTGCTTAACCTAACACATATGTTTCAATAATAACAAAATTACTATTTAGGGAAAGTTTGTAAAGCTTTGAGCATATAGGACATTTTTATAAATCATTCTATCATATTTGTTATAGTATGCTCAGTTTATTGAAATATTGCTCCTCAAATATTAACTATGTAAAGAATTCATCATACATTTTATTATGATTTAAGTGATGTTTTTAGGATTTCGTTCATCTCACGAAACCCTATTCATCGCGCTTCTCTGTCTGCCTGTCACAGAGCCAGTTCTCAGAAACTGTATAAGTTACAGACTTGAAATTTTGTGTACTTACAGCTAAATACCTACTGTCACACTGAAAATCATAAAATTTTGAAAAAGTCATATTATTTTAATATAGACAGATAAAAAACCAAAAATCTAACAGCCTTTTTTTATTAAATTTAAACATTTTTTGTTATAGCAGTTGCCAACAGTTAAAAATCTACAATAAAATTCTTTCTACAATAATTAATTTCCTATTGAAAGATTTCCACGTGAAAAATGATGGAAAATTTCAAACATTTCTCAATAATACAAGGAGTATGAGTATTTGTAAGTACAGAAAGCAGGTTAATTGGACGTCATTGGGGAATTAAAAAGAAAATTAATCTGACGTCATATTGGAAGTTTAATGGACTTTTTCAAATGTTTGAGAATAATACAAAGAGAGTATCAATATGAGTAATAGAGAAAGCAAGTAGATAGGATGTCAGCAAGTGATTATAACATCATATGAGTTTGAGGAACGTATTGAATCATGATAAAAACCCGATTATGGAAATATTGGCATATTTTAACATTTTGAAGTTCTCTATACATGTTTAATTTTGAAATTGATTTTTTTTAGATGTCGCATTTAGTCCACATGACAGATATTATTATGACAGTGTATAATAGCGGTTTCGCCCACCATCGGGAACGGTTCAGATATTCGAAAAAATGAAAAAATAGACCAGTAAATTTTTACTTTATA
The DNA here is from genome assembly GCA_963931845.1 of Maratus michaelseni. Taxonomy (NCBI): domain Eukaryota; kingdom Metazoa; phylum Arthropoda; class Arachnida; order Araneae; family Salticidae; genus Maratus; species Maratus michaelseni. The sequence goes on along the minus strand of OZ007587.1, from coordinate 315,726,393 downwards.
AAAAACATGACTTTTTTTGTTAAATTAATTTGGATTTAATAAAGAAAGAATAAAGTGTTTTGAAAAGAATATTAAACGAAACCCTTTGTGCGATCTTCGATCACACTTAGCATCTTGTTTCTATATTTGAGTGACTTTTATAACTAGTGATGGATAAATTAATACACACTAGTCTTGGATGTGTGTGCGTGGGGGAGGGGGGGGGGCTACATCATTTAATTTTTCAGTTCACATGTATACTTGTTTTTTCTTTCTTTCTTTTTTTTATAAGGCAGATCTCCTGTATGTGAGTTGCCTTACTTAAACTTTATCAACCTATTTTTTTCCTTTTTAATTTATATTTTCTCCATACTAATTGTATAATGGTGATATACATAGTGACAAAAAAAAAGTTTTAAATTTATAATGAAAAATCTGAAAATAAATTTAGAAAACAAACTTCATCAATACAATTCATTTCCAAATACATTCCATATGTAATTCGTCTTGTTTTAATTTCATTTCAAGTAATTTTGATTACATTTACAAGCAATGATTCATTTTAAAAGTGAAATAAAAGGATCAAGTAGCTTGATAAAAAAATTGTGGGGGCAGGGGAAGATGTATAAAAACGTGTATTATTTTCCATCAAAATTATCGGTATCCTTTCTAAGCAGACCTCTTATAAATTGTACCAGGTCCTTAACTGAAAGATATCCCATCAGGGGCCGGCTTTATATGAAATATATCCATAAACAGTGCATGTAGGGCCCTCATTATATAATACCTATACTGGGCCTCATAATTTCTATAAATTACAAAATATTGGAAGATATAAAATGAAACGTCAATCAAATATCTGGAACAAATAAAAAACAATCAACTTTCAACAAATATTCTATGCCTAAATGATACAGATACAAATATCTCATGGATGTGGCAGTACTTCTAACACAGGCATATATGTTGGTTGTGTTAGGTTTACTTGCCCAAGGTTCCAGAAGAAACAAGCTCTGCCAAAGACAGAGTTAGAAACAAAATACAGATTATTCTAAAGTTATGAAATTAGAATCACATTTTAAAAATAAATTTATATGTACCTATCTGACATCCATATCTGGATGGAGTGCTCCATCCACACATGGTCACTTTAAAGTTAGAAAAATAGTGATAAATCAGTGGACCCATGCGAAGATTTCGCACTGCAGTCCAATATTTTTTAGCAATATTTAATATTTTGCAGGCGCAGATTTAAACTTTAAAAAAAATTTAAGAATAAAAATATCTGCAAACAACATTATCAACATTATCAACAAACAATCTCATTTATTCCATCAAAGTTACAGGAAAAACTAATGAAAGATGGGAAAAGGCATGTGCGAGAAAAAAATTAACAATCTTATTTTAACTTCATTACAAAATGATGTCATCGGCTCTGGGAAAAACACGGGACAAAGAAAAATAAATTGAATACACATAAAATACTATTTAAGCTAATATAACAAAACATATCTTTTAGTTACACACTTGATACTTCAATTGATCGATGGTGTTTTTTTCTTCTAAAAATTTCAATTTAACTTTTTAATCATAAATATAAAATAAACTCGTGTGGACAAATCATACTTTATCTTTTTTGTACTGTTTATTTTTTGTATAATCATTGTTGAGCATCCTATAACACAGTATTTTATTTTTGTGGCAACACTAATTTGAGGAAAACCTTTCATTTCATTTATGAAGACAATGCCGAATTATTTTTTAATTAACAGCAGTTTTTAATCAAAAAACATGTTTTAACGAAATGTGAGCATACTATGTCAGAAGCTGCTTCAAAAACCTTTTGAATGATAACCTCATTCAATGTTGTGCATTTCGTAAATTCATAGAAAAGGATGTTGACAACAGAAATAATATATACGATAATCTATGATAAAAATATTCTTTTTAGCATTAAAGTCAAATATTGTGAAAAAAACATTCCTTTTTTAAAAATTATTAAAGTTAAAAGTTGTTATAAAAACCTGACCTTTTTAAAAATCTAATATTAGTGCAGGGAGGGCAAACATCCAGATGTACACTGTGGTGTGTGTTTCACTGATGATGCTTGTCATAAGTAATACCTGCACAGATGGTGGAGATAGGCACAGTTATGATATGACGAATGGCGAGATGGTGAGAGAAAAAAAAATGACAATGAGAGCACATAGATGAGCCTAAATGTAGTGTGAAAAATATTTTTATATTCACATAACTGCATTTATACTTATGTCACTATATCTAAGCTAAATATATGCCTATGTCATATATACTTTGTCATTTTTATTTTAAATGTGGAAGTATTTTGAAAAAAAAAGTCTCTAATAATTTGGCATATGTAATTATTTTATCTATCCTAGATAATTTCTTTATATTTCCTAAAAGTATTTTAAATAAATGAATTAATAAAGTGTTTTCTTTTGGGGAAAGTGTATGAGCAAAAATCCCTCATGCTCTGTCAAATTTTATAGTATCCTCATCAGGCAGATCTCCTATATGGGAGTTGCCTAATTTGAATTTGATCAGATTAAACTTTCACTATGTGTAGTTTTATTGCATTCAGAAGTTCTTACACAAAATCTTAATCTATTAAAAAATAGAGGAGTGCTGCAAAATCCATATAGAGAATAATGTTTTAAAGGGAATAAATAAGTGTGGCTTGATTCGGAGTACTACAGTATATGGTCATCTTTTGCACACTAGGTCTAGACAGATCAGAAACTCTGTTTAAAGAAAAATTCAATCTGCTATGAACGACTAAGCCAGGAAAGAAAAAATGGGAAAGAAGAAGCTATGAAATATTGTAAAGATATCTATAACAAAATGTTGAGAAACATAATTATGAAGCTTCTAAGTAAAAATCTGAGATGAAAAAGCTTTGCCAGGATTTAAAAAAATTACTTTGACTTTCTGTGAATGGTATAAACAGTACAATTTTATCACATGTGTGCAATAATCAGGACTGTTCATCCCCCCTCCCCCCCCCCCTTCGGATCCCTTATTTATAAGAGACCCCTAACAAGACATAAAGATTTTTTCGTTTACATTTGGAAGGCTAAATTAGATTTCCCAAAAGGTTTGCATCCAGGCCATCCCAAGCACTATGCTTTTAAGAGGCCTAAAACTTTAAAAACTTTTTTTTTGCTTTTGACAGAGTAAGGTAATAAATGCAATGTGTCAGTGCAGTGAATAGCAAATAAACTATGTCACCTCACTTTTAAATGTGACATTTGGATTCCATAATAATTGCGAGTTATGCAGTCTTTGTAATCTTGTTAACAAGATTACAAAGACTGCATAACTTGCAATTATTATAGAATCTAAATGTTTAATTTAAAACTGATGTGACATAGTGTATTTGCTGTATTCTATATTGTATTCAATGTATTTCAGATTTAATGTATTCAACAAATTTTTGCATTTAGCTGTTTTTCAAAAAGACCAAATATTTGAATTATGTTGTCATGGTTTTGTTTTTTAAACAAGGTTCATTTAACATGTCAAATGCCTTGTTAACCTGTTTACCCAGAATGTGAGCCTGAAAGCATTAGACTGGCATTAGGCACTTAACATGCATTTGATTAGTGCAATATATGTATAGAAATCATTCTATTTTATCCCATAATTTAAGATTTTTAAAATTTGGTTAATTTTTAGTCTTTGAATTCAAACATTCCTTCCTTTCAAAGGGAAGGACAATGTTAAAAAAAAATCAGCACTTAATGCTGTTGTGTAACAGGAAAATCTGTTTTGCAGATAATGCACAATATGCATTTGCTGATCTGATTTATAATAAGTTCTATTTTAATATCATTTAATATAGATACAGCTAAAATTTTATGAATCATTTTAAATTTCTGATTCAGAAAATTTATATAAATCTATTTTAGACGTTATGAGAGCACACAGATTTATTTAATCTAAAATATTAGTCCAAAGATTTTTTTTATTGCCTATACAACTGAAAATATATAAATATTAAAAGAAGTTGAATATCAAAATTATGTTGGGTGCTTTTTCTGTAGGTTATGAAATAATGTATTCTGTGATCTGCTTCTGTAATTATGTACATATCTAACCAGCTTGGTAATTTAAATTTTTGCATTATATTTATGATATGATGATTGATTGTATGTATATGCCTTGTAAATTCTTTCAAAATGTTATATAATGCACATTTCCTAACCTATTCTTTTTAAGCCCCCCCCCCCCCCTGTTAAGATAGTATGTATATTTTAAATTTCTGTTTTGTATGTAAGTTCTAGTCATGACTTTTTTATGATTGTTTTATATAATTATATTCATTAGTTATTGTTTTATTTTACAAAAAAATAATTGAATTTGTTATAATGAATTTCACATTTATTTGTTGTGTCTGTTTGAAAAAGGGTAATTTATATTCATCTTTGAAAATAATCATTTATTAAATATATGGATTAAAATTTTATGCTATCATGTTATAATATTATGATTGATTCACAAATTAACGATTAGTTGGGATTTATTTAGTGTTTATTTCATTTGTAAGTATGCCCATTTTTGCTACTGCTTTAAAAATAATTGCCCTTTAAAGTTCATTAACACTGATAACATAAAAGTAAAAAATAAATAAAAAATAAGTTTACTAAACTTGGTCCTTCTTAAAACCAAATGAACTTGAAATTGGTGTGATTTCTTAATTCTGCTGACCATGAATATAATTATACTTTTAATGATGTATGCATTTTTATGATTATTACTAATGTATAATAATTCTTCCATCTTTACAAATCAAAAATATCAAATTGAAAATATGAAAGGATCTTTGTCATTATTAATACATAAGCTGTTTTTTAGAAGTTAATTTACTAAGAATTCAACTGAATCAGTAGGGACTGTCTAGTTAAGAAACAGGGCTTTGTAAATACAAGCAATTATATAAGCATCATTTCTTGTTTATTTTTGTGTTCAAAATAATATTGAATATTTTTCTTATTGTTGAAATTTTCAGAACCATATTTTTGTTCTGTAGCACCCTATCCTGTAATATGGAATTCGTTTTCAGAGTATTTAATAATTAAGGCAGCGATCGCTATGCGACAGATGATGTAAAATGACATGTGGCTTCATAATAAAGTCGTGTCTGTTCAAGTTGTGTCTTTGTATTTTTTTAATTCGGTGAAATGAGTTTAAGATATTTAAACAGTGGCATTGCATTATTTTCAGTTTATCCTTTCTTTCTTATGAAAAAAAATATGTTATTCTTCAGAAAAATATACCATCATCTAACAAAGGTGGTAGATTAGGCACATCTGATCACATTCAAATTAAGATTGTGCAGTTGATGGTGAATTAATACATCATTTAGATTAGAAATTCTACACTAAAGATCCATCCCTATTGGGTCTGTAAGGATTTCAAAGAGAAATTTGGCTTTCAGAAAGGGTACCTCTCCATTATTCCATCGACCACTTTTCATTAAAAAAAAACTATAGGATTTAACACCACCAAACTATAGGATTTAACACCAAAAATGCAGTCCTATTCACTTGATGTCAGAAGCATTAAATTCAGTCAGAAGCATTTTGTTATGTCATGAAGTGGTTTTTAATCTAACATTTACCTGTATTTTTCATTATGTTTTACCGATTTATTAGTTATTTCATTAATTAAAATATTGTGTCCTTAAAGAGCTGTGCCATGATATTAAAAGAGAAAATGCATTGAAAAAAATGTTGTGTTGCATAGTTAAGTGCAATCGATCAATTGCAACTGACGTCACAAACATTTATTCACCAGCCGAGAAGGATAATTAAGTAAAATAATGTGAATAAATGTCCCAAGATTTTTTTTTTCTATTTTCATTAATATATTTTATTTTTTTTTTTGTTCAAACTTACTGATAGTTGACACTTTGGTGAGTAGGGCTTTTCCAAATTTATTTTATTTTATTTATTTTAATTTGATATTCCAATGGCAACATTCTTCAATTTGTTTATTTGGCGTTTCTGTTTGGTGATAATTTTTTTTATGAAAAGTGGTTGACGGGATAATGGAGAAGTACCTCAGAAAGTTAGACTTGTTGCCATATGATGTAAACAGCTATGAAAATAAACCTGTTTAAAATTTATGCTTGTTTATGTATGTTTATATATATATATATTATTTATCTATATAGTATTATAATTTTTTTACAATTTATTTCTGTTTGTATATGTAATAAGAAGAATTTTTTTTTAAAAAGCAAAAGCGGCTTTGTTCCTAATTCATTATCCTTACATATTGTGGAAAAATTTCTCAAGCAATAATGTATGAAAAATCCAACAATGAATAGATATAGAACAATTGGTGCATTTTTCCAGGAATTATGTCAATCTCACTTTGAGTTAAAACTTTGAATTTCAAAGTTTTATAAACGCAAATTTGTTATAATCATCAGAATTCAATGAAATTCAGCAGGAGACCAGCAGGGTGATTTACACTTTTAAACCAAAAAAAAAATTATCAAAATCTGTACACATTTGCGAAAGTTATGCGTGAACAGAACCAAAAAATACATACCTATGGATCGAATTAATAACCTCCTCCTTTTTTTTTAAAACTCAGTTAAAAAACAGATAAATGGCTTATTTATATTAAATAAATTTTATAAATATTGAAAACATTGCTTGTGTATATGAAACAGTGTTTAAGTTGGCAAAAAATATGCATGAAAAATTTTCGACTTGAATGAGAAAAATTAGCGGTGCTTTTCCTTTATAAATAGCCTTGGCATTTTTTTTAAAGGCTTGCTGCAATTTGGGTTTCAGAAAGTTAGATTTGTTGCCATATGATATAAACAGCCATGAAAATAAACCTTATTAACATTTATGCTTGTTTATATATGTATTTATATATATATAAACATTTCATTTATCTATATAGTATTATTGCTTTTAAGTACATTTTACTTCAGTTTGTATATAAAAATAGATAAATGGTTTCTTTATATTAAATAAATTGTATAAATATTGAAAACATTGCTTGTGTATATGAAACAGTGTATAGGTTGCCGGTAAACATGCAGGAATTTTTTTTTCTCTCACCAAGTCTATTTTCTCTTATCTCGCCAAGTTCCCGTATACCGAAATAAAAGTACCGAATTAGCTATTATTAAATTAAAATTCCAACAATAAAAAAAATTAGCTAATTAAGTCTCAAATGAAAGTGTAATTATTGCTTAAAGTGATAAAAATAAATAATGATTTTTATCACTTTAAGCAATAATTACACTTTAATTTGAAGTTAACAAGTGATTTTATTATATTATTTCTAACTAAGTCTCTTTTAAGTGAGTCTATTTTAAGTAAATTGTACATTTTCTTCTTTTTTTATTGTGGGGTATAAATGAAAATAACACAAATTTTATTTATTCACTTAATTTTATCAAGCATAGAAGCACTGCATAGTATTACAGGGTTCATACTCATCAGGGGAAACCTGGGAATCAGGGGAAAATCAGGGGATAAATTTTGTGTCTTAAAAATCAGGGGATTTTCCAAAAAATGCCACAAACCTGGGAAAATTTGGCAAAACGGTCGGCTACTCTGGGAAATGAGGGCACTCGCTGCTATTCGCATGCCTTATGATGTCATAATGCAATCGAACTAAGATACTTGGACTTGGATGAAATGTAGATAAGAGTTCCCGGAAGATATCCTTTCACACCTCTGGTATTAGACCTGTGGAATATAGCAATTCATGTCATAGCCAATGTCCAGTACCCATAGGTCTGGAAATGCGAAAATAGGAGAAAAGCCCAAACCCAAAAGAGGGCCCTTTTAAGGCATCAAACAAAAAAACAATTTAGAAAACAAAACAATATAGAAAAATAAATGAGAGTTAAATTTAGAAGTACTAGCAATAAAATTATATACAAAATGTACAAACAGAAGGAATATAGTGAGTAACCAGGAAGTTAAGCGTTATCAAAGCATGAATACGAGAATAACTAATCAGGGTCAACATTTTCAGGGAGATGTAGGGTTGCCCTGGGTCTTCGCCAGCGAGCCCTTTCATCATAAGGAAAGTGCGAGGCTAACAAAAAAGAAAGGCTACCGCGGTGCTTTATGCGTATCTTTTTTTTTAGAGACCGTGGGAGTCACGTGATGCTAGAATGCACCAATGCGGGTGTACGAAAAGAGCATCATGTCACTCTAGCGGTCTGTAAAAAAATATAGATGGAATGCACCATGGTAGCTTGTCTTTTTCGTTAGCCTCGGGAAAGGGCAACTGACGTCACTGTTGGTTAAATTACTGTTGGTTTGGGAGAAAAGCCTGTTCGTCCTTTACGACTCCTACAGTACACATGAGATGGAGCGATTTGATTGGTCTACGTTAAACTGGTCTGTGATATGATTGGCCTACGTTGCCATGATGATTCCTGCAATGATAGCTGCGACAAAAATGCAGTGGTAGATTGGTTTATGGAACTGTTTGTTTGTAAACATGCCCTTTCCTTATAGTTTGAGATGATTTGGAGAGCAGGATTTGGTATATCCTGCACCTTGTCGAAGAACTTGGTAGCCTGATTTTTGATAGCTGTTCTGATAGGATGAATATTTAGATCATGATAGATAGTTGTGTTTCGACGGAACCATGGAGAGTGAACAATTCTTCTAAGAGTTTTGTTCTGTACCACTTGAATTTTTTGTAAGTTGATCTTAGCCGCAGAGCCCCAGATCTGCGCACAGTAGAGGAGTATGGGACGGAGCCCTGCCTTAAACAGCAGTAATTTATTTCCCATACTCATCTCATTACTATACAGGAGATTGGCAAGGTCACTTTTAGCTTTGTAGAACTTTTGGACGCTATAATCAATTTGCTTTCGCCAAGTAAGAGTGCTGTCCAGGGAGACACCCAGATATTTAACCTCCCGTCCAAAGCTGACAAAAGAGCCGTCGAGATACAGTGGGGGTGGGTAGAGCAATTACGAGTGAAAATGACTGCCTGTGATTTGGTAGGATTTATTTTAATACGCCATTTAGGGAAAAAAGATTCCAGTTTACAGATATGTTGTTGAAGATGCTCTTGCATAATACGGCAGTCCTTGTCACGAGCCATCACAGTAGTGTCGTCCGCATAAATAGCCAATAAGGTATATGGGGATGTAGGGATATAAAAAATGTAAGCTTTATATAGCCAGGGGCCCAACTTCGAACCCTGTGGAACACCTGCATTGACAGGGTAGGGTGTTGAAAGGATATTGACATAGCGTACGCAGAATGTTCTGTCAGGAAGGTACTGAAAAACAAGACGCACATGAGCAGTAGGAACTTTCCTCAAACCTCAGGAGATATCGAATCATTAACTAGCCATGCCTTCTAACGTCCGACGACATCCATTGAGATACCAGAGATTTTTTTTTGGGGGGGGGGAGGGGGTGTAGTACTTACAAAGTTTTAAAAAATGTCATTAATTGTCAACATGGGAAAATTATTCATCCTGGAAAATACATCAGGGGATTTTTTTTGGGGGGGGAAATAAATATGAACCCTGTATTAAAATCATTGCCGTTCTTTTGTATCTAAAAATTCCTTATTGGTGTGTATTAAGATTGTGGTATTTTTTAGAACTTCCACTAGATACTCCAACAAATTTGAGAGTTGCAATATCACTTGTTGAGGATGTAATATCGTAACTCAGATTTCATATTCTTATCTACTCATGCAAATCTTATTTAAGGAAGCAACAACACTTGCAAAATCCTATGCAAAACAACTGATTATCAAGTAATTTTTTTCTAAGTATTGAACTATTGAAGTGATTTCAATAATTTATTCAATAGTTTTGGCAGGAGCTAAACTATAATTGATCATTCAACAGGATATAAAAAATAAAAATGTAATACTTTGTGACTGAAGTGATTTAAATATTTTTCAAAAATAGTTTTGGCTATAGCTAATTATAAATTGATTGTTCAGCAAGGAATTAAAATAAAAAATGCAACAGTTTTGTGATCTAAAAATCAAAGTTTTTTAAAAATTAACATTACTAAAAAGCAATTGATTTTTCAGAAAAACAAAGTTATCAAAATATAGCTAATGATAATACCAAATAAATAAATATATATATCGGTTTAGTGGCTCCCAGGAAAAAGCAATATCAGCCTTTTTCCGTAGGTTTTTCCAGCTGTTATTGACCCCTTAAAACAATGTTGGTGAAATGAGATAAAAAAATTACATGCAGGCAAATTCAAATAAAGTTCATTTATTCATAAGGGGTTTGTGATCTTCTTTTGGCCTTAGATATCTATGGAGCAAAAAAAAAAGTTAAGAACCCCTGATTTTGATAGTGAATAGTTTGACTGCATTAAATTTCAAATATAATATCCTGTGTTGAAACTAAAATTTATTTTACTAACTTTTTTTTTTCTTTTTGTATCTTCAGAGACCTTTCTGATGAACACTTGTAACCTAGAATCATAATAAAGTTTTTTTTCTTCAAATTACAAAAATTTGCTGTAGTTTCTTCCCTTTGGACATCACAATGATACTTTTTATTGTTGACATTTGAGTGCTGAATTTGGCACAAGCATCCCTAACTTTTTCTCATTCATCTGTCGATTCATTCAAATTCTTGCGTTTTTCTAAAAAACACTCAAATGTTTCTAGTTGCTCTTTATATTCTATTTCTAAATAGAGCAGTTTAATGATGGCTTCAACACAAAATTCATAGAAAATTGTTTTTTAAACAATATTAGCTTCATCATAGAAGAGCAGCGGTGATAGCTTTATCATTTCCATTGTATACGAGATTATGTCGCTTTCTTTTGAACAAAGTATCAACTTTTTTCTCTTGTTTTTGATTTTCATCTTGTTTCTTTTCAGGCATTTTTATGTGTGTTTTTCGTGCATCGGTTTTAAAACCATCTTCTTCGAGTCTTGTATTTAATATTCCCTTCATCTCTTTTTGAAATTGTTCGTACTCTCTTCTCACCAAAGGTTCTTCCCTTAGAAGATTTACTAAATAGGAATATAGTTGCGACCTGTTTGTTAGTTTAGTCTGGTAATTTGGTAATATCTGCCGACAGAGATTGTCAGAAAAATGAAAATCGGTATTGCCAATTTCAGGTTTACTAAAAATTAATATTTTTCTACTAGATTTGCCTGGAGGGTAGTGAAAATCAAGACGATAGTTATCTACTTCGAAATCGAAGCATACATTTTCGATGTCATATTCAATGGGTACTGAAAGGTCTCTCTGATAAGTCTTTTTAATGTATCTGATATTAGTCAGATTTTTGTTTTTATTGTCTTTGAGGCTTTTGTCCAATAGCATAACACATTCCTTTTTGATGATTTCGGCATTAACTGCATCAATATAAGGCTTTTCTAATTTGCCTATTTCATAAAATTCTTTAATATCAGCTGCATTTTGGATTTTTAAAATATCTTTTAAATGAAGTAAATTCATGAAATCATTTGCATAAATGTTTTTTTCTCTTTCAGATTGGCTTGCACTTTTTCGCTTATAAATTCGAACTTCAGGTTTGCCATCTTTCACTCTTTGCATATTTCGTATATTATTTCTTCTTTTCCTGATTATTTTTTGCTTCAATTTTAGGATATCTCTATTATCTAAATCTTTGTATTTTTGAAATTGTTTCATCATGTAAAATAATTCTTTGTCCTTTATGAGTTTGTATTCTTCCCACAATTTTGATAAAAATAACTGATAATCAGTTTCCAACTCTTCATCGGAAAGAGCATCAAAATTTATTTCATCATAAATTTCTATTTCCCTATCGAATTCTCCTTCTGTTTTTCTAGTTTCAAAGTCATCTGATAAATAATCTTCCTCCATATTTTCATCTAAATTGGATTTTATTTTTGTTTCATATTCATGCACGTTCTTATATGATGCTGTGTTTGCTTCTTTAGCTTCAGAAACATGTTCTTTTATTTTGTTTTCTTGTGGTTCACTTTTAGCATTTGTAAGTACTTCTTCACCTTTAAAAACCCTTTCTTTTGTTTCATCTTCTTTTCCAGAGTGTTCTAACACATTTGTTACATTATCGATCCTTTCATCTTCTCGTGGATTATTTTCTACTTCAGAAGCTTTTGCTTCTACTTCGTTTTTCTGTGATGAAATTTTAGCACTTGTGACTGTTCCTTCATTTTCATTTCCGCTTTCAGCAACTGTTTCTTTTACAGGATCTTTTGGCATTTCTGATTCAGATTCTTCATCTATTTCATTAACTCGAAGATCATTTCTTGTTTCTTTAGTTTTTGATTTACCTTCATCACCATTATTCTTATGTGCAATTGCTATTCTTGTAGCAATTTCTTTTTCCTTTCCATAGTCTTCCATTTTTGTTGCATTGTCCTCCTTTTTTTCATTATCTTGTACATCACTCTTGGATTTTTCGCTCTTTGCATCATCTTTTCTATTTTTGTCTTCTGATGAAAGTGAACTAACAGGATCTATAATTACATCCTGATACCCTTCTTCCTTTTCTTTCGTAGGATGCTGTATTTTTTCTATATTCACATTTTTTTCGTCATGAGAATGATTCTCTGAATCTTTTGATATTAATGTATTGTCATCTTTTTGACTTTCTTGACTTTGAGTGTCTATTTTTATTTTAATATCATCTTCTATTTCTGTCCCAAAACGCAGGTCTCTCTCTACTTTACTCTCCTCATTTTCACCTGAAAGATTTATTTTTGAGCCTGTAGTTCTTTTACCATTTTTAGTTCTTTCATCTTCTTCAGTTTGAATCTCAAGTTTTGTTTCATATTCCTTTTCTGCACTATACTGATGAGGAATTTTTGCTGAATCTGTTTCAATAACTTGTGGAAGAATTTCTGATTTACTGATTTCTTCATGAAACCTATCTTCAGTCTTTTCTTCAGAGAGTTCTTTTTTACCAATATTTTGTTTTTCTATAATAATGCTTTGGGGACCGGAATCATCTTCTTTGCATTTTAATTTTTCACTTTTTTCTCTTGTGTCCCTCCTTTGTTCTTCCGCTTCATATTCAAAATTTTCATCTTCTGATTCAGATTCTGAAGTAACATACCGTTCAGATGGATCAATGCTATTCAAAAAATGTTCAAATTTCCATGTATTAAAATCAATGTCCTTAAAAAATAATAGATTATCAGGATCAAATGATGATGGAGTAATCCCTATGGATGTTCCTTCTGCTTCATCAGTAAGTTCATTCAGTAAGTTTTCAACTATCATGGAAATTTTTTCTTTACTTTCTGTTTTAACTTCAGTGCTTTCTTCTATTTTTAATTCCAGTCCCACATTAGCATCTTCTATTTTTTCTTTTGATGGTCTGTCATCTTCAGTTATTTCTTCCATATATTTTTGTGTAATTGCATCTGATAATTTTATATGCTCTGAATCGTCAGTTAATTTACTTTCTATCGATTTAGAGTCCCTGATATAACTTTGTATATGTATATTCGGCTTGTCTTCTTGAAAGAAAACAACTTTTCTTGCGATCAAACGATCAGAAGTACCAATGAATTCATCAAGAGTCATATTTTCTGTCCAAGTTCTGTTGATCAGTTTATCTTTTCTGAGATGAGAGTAAAATTTTAAAGTTTGGGGGAAATGCAGTAGACCATCTAATGGATATTGATGTTCTTCCAGTGCATCATCTCGTCCCAAAGAAAATATATCGGTAATTCTCTTCTTTTTATAATCAATTTTCCTGTATTGCAAACGGTCTCTTCTATCCAAGTAAAACGCATGAATTTCTTCTTTCTCTTTCTTCTCTGTAGTTTTGTAATATGTTACGTGATATACTAACCCATCTCTAGATGATTTTGGGTTATATTTTGCAACCGTTGCCATTTTATAATGAAACTCTTTTCCATTTTCAGGAAGTCTATTTTGCAGATCGTCTTCAGTTATTTCTAAATCTTTCACCCAAGATTCTGGCATTCTTATTGGCTTATCATATTCCTCATTTATTCGAAATTCCGGTAGAAATGGCTCCCATAATGCTGGGTCATCTAGATCAAATTTCACATTTTTGCAACTGAATTCAAGTCCCTGGTTATTGCACCAGAAATTTTCATTGTTCCACACAAACTCTATTCCTAAATAGTCTTCATCTTCAATAAACTTCTTCTCCCCCGTTGTTGGTTCAATGAAGAAACCATGTAAACAGCCATTTTCATAAGTTATTATCAAAAGCCAAAAGTGTATCCTTTTCCCTAAATAAATGTCTTTTTCTTTAAATTCTTCCGGTGGAGATTCAGATTCAGGTTCCTTTACTGGATGAAACGTACTGTTACCTTCTAACCAAAATGATTTCAGAAGATCAAAGTTCATTTCATATTTATTTTTCTCGACATGTTTATCTTGTGAAACGGGTTTTGATTCGGAGAAAAATCGCTTGTGATATTCAGAATCTGTATAGAATCTAATTGGAGGCTTCAATTCTTTCATCATCATTTTTTCGCAAATATTTTTCCTAGCATATCCTTGTACTACATATGCATCATAATCCGAAGCTAGCAAAAGTGTACAAAGTACTGTACTCAAATCTAAAGAGTTCCCTTTTCTTCTTTTGAGTATTGATTCCACTGAGGAAAGCTGTTGAGGGCAGGCTAACGGTGAAGGTAAAATTTCATAGTCAAAGTAATCACTGATGAAGTTTGCACAGTAATTGTACTCTTTCATTTTCATTGGCATTTTTATTTTAAATGGACAAAGAGTTGTACATATTATTTTATTTACTTTGCACTCGTTTTTTAAATACAGGGGAGGCTTAATCTTGTTGGGATAGAAATCTTTATACTGACGATGAAAGTTATTTGCGAGTTCCAAAATTTCCTTTTCATGGCGTGTATTTTCTTTGTAGGAATTAGGAAACATCTTTCATATCCAAATTTTATGTTGAAGTATTTAATTTCACAGTTTACACGTTTTAATATCGCACTTTTTCCGATCTTTCGTTGAAAGAAACTAGAACACTGATAAAATATCAACAATTTTCTTTTATTAACTAATGTTGCCACCAGCTTTTAACTAAAGAAAAAAACTGTAATTTTCAAATACAATTATTTTTTCACATTGAGTCAGGATTTTTTCTTGAAAAAATCGTTCGTGTTATTACTTTATTATAGCAAGAAACTAAATTTAGACCGCGAGCAACGACGGGATATAGGTTAGAAAAATGTGTATAAAATGTTATCGCTTCCAACAATAGTAAAGTATTTTTTTTTCCTTTAATCATCATTATATATATTATTTCAGATATCGACATTCCTTTTTCTATGCGCATACAAACGCACAACGATGATTGAGGTATAATACAAAAGGTTTTGACGAGGATTTTCACACAGAATACTCATATTTTGTTAAAAAACGTTAAAAACTGTTCATTAAAAAATAATGAAAAAACGAATCTGCAAAATCTTAAAGACTGCAATGCAAAAGTATTCTGTAGTGGGTCGGTTATGCAGTTTAGACCGAACTAAAACAAATAAGTAAATATTAAGATACTCCTTGTTAATAGTTAATGTAATTTCCTTAACTTCTTATCTCCTTTTTTCTCATTTAACAACTTCGGAAGAAGACTTACGGCAACCACCTGTCTGCTGAAATAGTCCCAAAAATGCGCTATCGGATTAAAGTCCGAAGATTGAGCTGACCATTCCATTCACTCCAAATCTTGATCCTCCAGATAGTCATCAACGACTCTAGCTCAATGCAATCGGGCATTATCATCCATTAAGATTAATTCACCACCAATAGCACCAACATACAGTGTGATAAACGAAGCAAGGATCACGTCCCGATATTTCATAGCAGTCAGAGTTCTTCCATGGCTCGCATGGAGGTTACTGTGAGCACCAGAGAGATTCTAGTCCAAATCATGATTCCACCTTCTCTATAACTATGTCTTACAACAATGTTACATAGGTAGAATTTGATGCCTTGTTCTCCCTAGATCAGCACACGAATTGAATCACTCTCCAAAGTAAACCGGGACACGTCTGTAAACAGTACGGAATCCCATTGTTGTCTGTTCTAGATAACGTTCTCTCTTGGCCAACGTAAACGGGCAATTCTCTGTTGTCGATTAAGAGGGACGCATACACTATATTGCCAAAGGTGACCGGTCACTTGCGATTTTAGACGTTTTGTTAACTATCTAGAAAAATACATGAGGAATTAACCTGAAATTGCAGGTGTGTAAACAGTATAGTATAGGTTATATATTTCCGCGAAGATTTTTTCACGAAACCCCATAGGGGACTGTCAACAAATTGAAAAAGAACGAATATCTTTTGGATAACCCTGTAAAAACTAATGTAGCAAAGACGTTCAAACTCGAGATTATTAATAAGTGGCTTATTGTAATATACTGTGTTCATTTTTATGAGGATAGCATGTATACTCGTAGAGAAATTAAGGTTTTTATAAAAACAGTCCCAAATTTCGCCTAGTTTTTTGCTTATAATTTGCAGAGTTCTTAATATAAAAAAAAGTTCTTTTCAGAAAATATGACAAGCAACATTGTACATAATACTCTGCAATCAGAATTAAAAAATAATAAAAATTGGATGAAAAATGAGCAGATTTACTAAAAAATGTTTCACTGCGCATGCGCGAATGCAATCAAAATATAATATGCATAATGTATTAGCTAAGTAAATAGAGCAACTTTTGTGAAAGTCTCAAAATCATAGTTTGAAAATTCTGAAAATTATCGTCGATAGAATAAGCTCGAAATCCGTTGTTCCCCAAAAGAAGCAAAAAGATGAGGGGTTATATCAAATATCTGTTGATTAGTGCCAAGATAGCGTACACAATATTACACGTATTACCTACATTTGGATACAAGCCCTCATATTTTTGCTTCCTTTTGGGAACAACGGATTTCGAGCTTATTCTATCGACGATAATTTTCAGAATTTTCAAGCTATGATTTTGAGACTTTCACAAAAGTTGCTCTATATACTTAGATAATACATTATGCATATTATATTTTGTTAGCTAATACATTATGCATATTATATTTTGATTGCATTCGCGCATGCGCAGTGAAACATTTTTTAGTAAACCTGCTCATTTTTCATCCAATTTTTATTATTTTTAAATTTTGATTGCAGAGTATTATGTACAATGTTGCTTGTCATATTTTCTGAAAAGAACTTTTTTTTATATTAAGAACTCTTCAAATTATAAGCAAAAAACTAGGCGAAATTTGGGACTGTTTTTATAAAAACCTTAATTTTTCTACGAGTATACATGCTATCCTCATAAAAATGAACACAATATATTACAATAAGCCACTTATTAATAATCTCGAGTTTGAACGTCTTTGCTGCATTAGTTTTTACAGGGTTATCCAAAAGATATTCGTTCTTTTTCAATTTGTTGACAGTCCCCTATGGGGTTTCGGGAAAAAATCTTCGCGGAAATATATAACCTATACTATACTGTTTACACACCTGCAGTTTCAGTTTAATTCCTCATGTATTTTTCTAGATAGTTAACAAAACGTCTAAAATCGCAAGTGACCGGTCACCTTTGACAATATAGTGTACAACGGGTCATCTTGAATCGAATTCTTAATTGCGAAGACGTCTGTGTACCGTAGTAACAAATATTGTCACTCCTGTTGCGTTACGATGATCTGAAATGAGTTGAACCGCAATAGGTTCCTCCTCCTTCGGGCTAAAAAAGCTATGAAGCGATCTTGTGTAGGGGGTTATAACACGTGAGTGGTCTGGAACAAGTCTTGATACTGAATTTTTGTATTCAAATTGATCCCAGAGTCTTTGGACCTCACTACGAGACATATAAACGTCCAGCAGCACCAGCTTGTGATAACCCCATTTTCATCCATCCGATTGCCCGCCATCTTAACGAATCAAGTAAACGACATTTTAGCACCAACAATTCAAGATCAACAAGCATAAAAAGAATTCCACACAAATTACAAAATTGGGATATTCGCAGTTCCCCTTAACTGCCATATAAATGCAATTCTTTAAAAAAAAAATAGAGATGGGTATAAATATTTCACAAGATTTTTTTGAAGTTGCTTATGATCATTCATATAAATCATATTTTTTACCTTTATTATCATTCTTTTTATAGTGAGCTCGAAAAACTGGTTGTAGCTTAACTTTTGAATTCCAGTGTATAATGGCGGATAAAAGCAGTGACGAATCCGGAAATGAAATTTTTGCTGCAAGTAAAGGAAAAAAACTTAATAATGGCACAGCGGCGAAAATGAAGTAATCCGTCAATAATGAACTTTTAAATCTAATTGCTTCTCTGGAAAAGTAAATGTCGCAACTGTGCATATCACGACAACCCTAAGGCCGAAGTCTTGAAATAATGAAAACCATTCTCACAAAGTAACGCTAGCGCCCAAACTGTATTATTTTCATTTCTGTTATGGTAATCGTTGTTTCCCTAACAAATGCACTCAGCCATATGCATGGAATAATAATAAAAAATATTTCAAACAGGAAAAATTGGATCTGCTATCTAGCGGTATATTCTACTGCAAAATATGTTTAAGGTTGTCGAAAATTTCTATTATTTGTGAAAATTTAAGAATAAATTTGCGCTTCTAGTTGACAGTAGTGGTGACATCCAACGAAACACAGATAGAAACTTTTCGTATAAAATTCAAAATCTAGACTTAGGATTCCGGAGGATTTTCAATTCCCTTTCGTGATTTCTAAAATCACAAAATAAATTCTTGGAGCAGACTTTTTAAATAAATATAACCCACTAATTGATCTGGAGAACAAACAGTCAATTGATGGGGAAACAAAACTTTGTGTAAAAGGTGAAGTTTCTTCAATTACTTTTAACTTCATTAGCACATTTAACGAAACCGTTAAATTTCAAAAGTTATTTTTTAAGTATACCAATATTTTAAAGCCAAATTTACTAATCTTAAAATCCACATGATATACAGCATTTTATTTTTGCGGAAGATCTTATGATAAAGCTAACCAACTCCATACAAACCCACTGGCAATAGCTAAAGAAGAGTTTAAATGCTGAACAATTACATCATTCATCCTTTTAAATCGCAGTGGGCAAGTCCATTACATATAGTGATAAAAAAGGATGGATCATATCGTCCTTGTGGAGATTACGGACAGATTAATTTCCGGACCATTCCCTACAGATATCTCATTTCTGGAATTGGCCTGTAACGATGTCATCTCGCACGAACAGTATATAAAGATTTTCTAGCACGGAGCAACTGAATTAGCCTTTTGCATGACGCTATAATGCTGGTCTACTATTAATGGGCCCCTGCTTCAATTCTGGCCACTGCTTTACACATTTTACAGTGATGACTTCGCACTAAACGAGAAATGCAACTTCACAATCGCACACTCTCGGTACCCCTTTAGGACCAACAGATGGCAGCGCCAAAAAATCATCCGCAGCACGCAAAGCTAGTGAAATGTGCCTGTCATGCCGCTCATCACACATGCACACGGCAACACAACAGCATCACTCACGAGTGCACATCGCTAGTCCGTCGTGAACGAGAAGTCTTCCTCACTATGGGTAGAGTGTGTGGCGATGCCATCTCGATCTCACACGAACGGTATGTAACGACTTTCATGCACGTAGCAGTTTTTCTCGACGCTCTGTAGTACTTATCTTCTGTCCAGAGGTCCTTGGTTCGATCTCGACCACCGCTCTTAACATCCTACAGGCGAATTTCATCACTTTTTAAAAGCATAAAGATTTTTCTGAAAAATAGAATTTTTAATGCTTATTATCAATACCAATTTCAGAAGACGATAAATGTAAAACAGCTATCATCAGTCGTTTCGAGCTATATGTGTTTTTCGTTATGAGCTTCGGTTTTAAAAATGCCCCGCAATTTTCCAATGATTTATTTATGAATGTTAAGAGGGCTTGAATTTATTTTTCCTTAGTTTGATGACCTACTAATCGCTTCTGCTAATGAAAAAGAACACTA
Source organism: Maratus michaelseni (assembly GCA_963931845.1). Lineage (NCBI taxonomy): Eukaryota > Metazoa > Arthropoda > Arachnida > Araneae > Salticidae > Maratus > Maratus michaelseni. The sequence goes on along the minus strand of OZ007587.1, from coordinate 315,706,415 downwards.
AAATCATTTTAATTTAGACTTTGAAAGATTACACAAATATGGCCTCAGAATCAATATTTCCAAATCAGTATTTGCAGTTCCAGAGATATAATTTTTCGGTTATCTTATTACACCCGAAGGTTTACGTCGCTTACCGGAAAAATTCCATTCATTCTAGCTTAAATTAGGAAATACCAGAAACCATTTTTGATTTAAGAACTCTCCTTACTAATTTTTACCGTCGTTGTTTAAAAATGCCGTTATAAACCAAGTAATATTACATGAAAGGTGCCAAGAACCCTTAAAGCCTTAACCAAGTCTAAACCTTAACCAAGGCACCTTAAAGGTACCATAAGAAAAAAGATAAAAGAAAAATTGATTGGACTGAAGAAGCAAGAAAGCAATTTGAGATTTACAAACAAGATTTGGCAAATACAGCTTTGTTGTCCTTCCCAAATCCCAATTTACCTCTAGGTTTGTTTACGGATGCATCAGATTTGGCCATAGGCTCTGTTCTGCAGCATTACGAAAATAATTTTTGGAAACCAATCCTTTTTTATTCGAAGAAGTTAAACATCACTGAATAGAACTACATTACATACGGCCGTGAACTATTAGGTATTCATTTAGTGATAAAACATTTTAAACACTTACTAAAAAAAAAAAAAAAAAACCTTTACGATTTGCACAGATCATAGACCGTTAGTGTATGCTTTTTTACAGAGCCTAACAAAGCATAACCACTTAACTTAGTTTTTGTACATAGAAATGGAATTTTGTAATCGATTTTTCATAGACTAGAATTATACAATAAAATGAAAAAAAAAAATATGTACACAGGTGTGTTTCCGATGGCAATACAACATTTTAATATTTTTAGAGCTTAATTATAAATTAATAAATTAATTTGAAGACATTTTTCCATTAGCTGGCCGCAAATGATAAATCGCCAAACATTTTTTATGGTTACAACTGTTTACGACTTACAACAACAATGAGGTTAATTATGCGCCCACTCTCGCCAAAATATGCTAACTGGCTGTGAAACTGCAACAACAAAATAGTTTAAATGGTAAAAGCAGAAAATAAAATATAAATAAAAGAGTGTAATATACATTTTTAAAAATACTCTTTTATTCGAACGCTATTTAAGACGATAAAAGAATCAACAATAACAATAACTGTTCATTCTTTGTAGTAATAAAAGTCAAAACAAGACATGTATTACTACTAAAATATACGAGAGACGTTCTACCGGACATGAGCGCCAAAAAAATCGGAAAATTTATAATTGTTTTCTTAAATGTACATTCATTTTGATATTTAATTTATTTTTTGCTTCTTTTTCCCATTCTCCTATTGTTTTATACCGCTGTTCTGATATTAACTTTCTCTCGCCCTTATTTAGCTTTACTTCTCCCTTGGTGAAACTGGGGGCGGGGTCCCCGATCCTCTTTAAGATCTATATCTCTTTAATGCTATAAGAGCTTCCTTCGTGCCAAATTTCAAGATCATAGTATTTAAATTATTCGGTTCTTTTCCAGTATAGGGTCTTGGCGAGATAGAAAAAATGATCTTGGCAAGAGAGGGAAATTTTTCATGCATATTTTCTGGCACCCTATTCACTGTTTCGCATATACACAAACAATTTTTTCAATATTTTTAAATTTATTTAATATAAAGACGCCATCTATCTATTTTTATACACAAACAGGAGTAAATTGTATATAAAACAATCCTAATCCTAATAATATTATAAATCGGATTGTGTGCAAATGTTAGGCTGAAGCCAGCGTCAAAATGGAGAAATTAATGGCCCTGTATCTTTGCATATAGGTGGATTATAACCCGGAAATGAACATACACTGGTTTTTGTTTATTTTATTCAAATACTTTTCTTAATATTTCAAAATTTGATTATTTTCATAGAGAATCAATGGACATTTTTAGATAAAATTTAACCATTTTACTTTATCGTTGCTAGGGCTTTGATCGTTGCCAATAAATAAAAATGCGAAAAAATAATTTTTCCACAACAATTAAGTTTCAGTTGAGCGATTTTCACGTGAAAAATGAAAATAATTCAAAAGAAGATGAATTTCTGTGATATTTGAAACAACAATATGGAGTATTTGTTATTATACATGAAGTATGAATATCGGTTACATTAAAAAGATCCTTTTCTGTCAAAAACTGCGTTATAATTAGAAAGAAGAATTAACAATAATTATATTATTAAGAAAAAGATTTCGCTGGAACCATGGAACTATGAAAAGGATCCTTATTGGCTTGAACAAATATGACGTCATAAATAAAACATGTATTTTCAAATATTCGTAATATTACAAAGAGCATGACTATCAAAGTATAATAAAAGTATATACATAATGGACGTCATATTTAAGATGAATAACTGAAATATTTTTTTTTAATACTGATTAATAATAAGCTTGAATATCAGTTACAAACAGATGTGAGTTTTCTGCTAAAATTCAAGTCATTATTGCCAGGAAAAGAAAACAATAATTATATCATTGAAAAGAGATTTCTCTGGGATCAAAGTGACGTCATAATAAAACGGGATTTTTTAAATATGTTTCAAATGGAGCGTGTATCAATTTCATTCATTAATAATAACTGAGTACAGTGAAAGAATAGAGAGGTAATGAACCGTAAAATCGGCTTGCAATATGAAGCCGGTTATCGCTCAAATCATTAGGCCCAAGGGCTGACTTTATTGGATGGAGAGAGGCTGCACGTGGAACAATGACTGGATTCATTGGACGGGGAGAGGTTTTCAAAGCAAGCCGCCAGTTGTTTGGGCCGACTGTAGGGTTGCATTTTCAGCATCACGCCAAACAGGAACATTTCATCTCTATTTATTCTCTGAACTCTGTGATTAATAACACAAGCATCAGTAAGATTATTAGGAAAAGAAAATTGAACACAAGTCTATTAAGTTAAAATCTGACTGTGTGTATTTCGCAACTACTCCTTTTAATGCAACGCGATTTACTTAACACCGGTTGTTATTGATTCGAGGATGTCGTCATATAAACTCTGAGAATTTAAAATTTTGAATTAGATTCCGAGATATTAATATTTTTTTTGTAAATTTTAACGAAATTTCTCTAAAAATGGTACTTAAATTACTCCATTTTTGTGGATAAAAAAGGAGAAATAAAACGGATTAATATATTTTTATGCCATTTTCTCATTAAAACTGAAAAGAATTATTTTATTTTCAATTTGAATAGTTGGTGAAAAAAAAAAAATCTTGATTACAGTAAAATTTTCGAAAAATAAAAACATATTTCCACATATTCAAACTTTATGGATCAATTTATTCTGCAGAGCAAAAAACGCCTATCAGCATATTGTCAAGAAATCAAGATTTGTTTCAGCTATAGATTAAACCAAGGACACAAATTTGCTGTTACATGCAAACGTAACACTTGCAATTGCAAAGCTTTTTGCAACCCCAAATTACATGCAAACGTAACATTTACATGTAATTTGCACCCAAATTAATTTTAATTTGAACCGTAATAAATGATAATTTGCAATGAAAATTACATGCATGTAATGTTTACATATAATTTTGGGTTGCAAAAACTTTGCAATTTAAGTGTTACGTTTGCATGTAATTTTGGGCTGCAAAAATCTTTGCAATTGAAGCTTCTTGCATTTAGGTGTAGAGTTATTCCTCCGTATTCACAAGAATTGAATTTAAAGAAAAAGCATATACTATTTCCAATGAATTATTTTTAAATGATGGCTGTTAAAATGTTTCTCAAAGTCGTTAAAAGTAAAATGGTTTATCAGGTAAAATTGACATTTCTTTTTACCCAATTCGTCGATTAACACGATTTTATTTGGCCGTCCTTTTCCCATTGGTTGCAGTTTCCTTTTCGCGGTTATTTGGCCCAAAATTTACCCTTTTTAAACTGATTTATATCAAGGCCCCTATAACAAAGAGATATCGTATTTTCTTCTATGAAATGTGATAAAGAGTTAGTTAATTATTTACGTTTTTAATTATCGGGAGTAAAATATTTTGCTTGATTATTACATTTATTTTTCTTTTAATGTTCCGTGAACGAAGTCACGGGTAACAGCTAGTAATTATATATATGTGTGTGTGTGTAATGGGTATTTTTATGTTAGCCGGGCACAAATCTCGCCAATGGCATTTTTTGCTCGCCAATGGGATCTTTTATTTTGTACGTGCCTAAATTAAAAACAGTGATTTGATATGTGGTATTCTTTCTTTTCTTCTCTCTCTCTTTCAGGGGGCGGGGGGGGGATGCATAAAATGAGTAAATGGCATGTATTTTAAATATTTATAATATATGTATTTTAAATGAAAGTTGAGTATCTTAAATGGAATTAGTGAAAGGTTTATATTTTAAATGAAATGAATGCAATACGAATGCTTGCGATGGTAACAATATTTGGCGATTTATCACCTGTGCCTGGCTAACATAAACGTAGCATAAAATGTTTTTATATATAAAGACAAGACATAGATTTAAAAAGCATAAAAGTTAATCAGGTTTGTTTTCATAGTTGTTTATATCATTTGGCAACAAATCTCACTTTCTGAAGCCCAAATTGTGCAAAACTTTACAAAAAAAAAAAAAAAAAAAAAAAAAAAAAAAGAAGAAGAAGAAAAACGCCAAAGTGAATAATAAAGAAAAAGTACCAACTATTCTTTATAATCTGGAAATTTTATGCCTTATGAATATGCGTAAATGACTAGAAAAACCAAGATTCCTTTTTTGACAATTATTATTGGGACTTATCAGGGGTGATTGTGTTCAGGTTATATACCTGAATTCAGGTATTTTTTTTTTCAGTTTCAGTACAGAAATTCTGTTTTTTCTGATAGTTAAATTCCCAAAATAAGACTTAAATATCAATTTCACATGATTGCTAAACATAATTAAAATTCATATTTTTCGTAATTTGACCTCCCTATAATAAATTATATGTTCCCTCGCGGCTCTCTCCATATAGAAACGTTTTCGCACTAAAATTTCAGGTGTTTTTTTTTTCCATGAACCCACAATCACCCCTGTTTTATATTATCTTAAAAAATTATTACTTTATGGGCATTTTCTATTGTGTTAAACCGTACAAGTAAATTCTGGTCAAAATGTCAGTGTAGAACTTCATTAAATCTTGTATAATTGGGTGACACGCCAAGGGTTAGCATCATACATAAGCTATACACGCAACAAGGTGGTTTAAGGTGGATACCATTAAAGGTAGGGTTGCCACAAACACTCTTGCGCCTAACTACACCTGCTAAAATATGTCAACTGATGTACAGCACTATTATGGAAGATTAACTGAAATGTGGATTTAATATATTTTCTCTTTGTGGTCAGGAATTTCTCTATTACAGATTGCAATGAGTATCGCTCCACAGCTCACCAATTTGCCAAGTTCCTCAATAATGGAAAATTCAGTTGCTTATCATTTAACGGAAAAGGAATACTTGAAATTTAAATTTAAACTTTCGTATTGTTGGAGAATTTTCGAAATAGGTTTAAAACAAAAAAAATTATAGAAAATCAAACTTTTTAAAAAAATAAAAAATTTAGAAACAATTTTAATAATTTTGGAAAATGAAATGCTTTATAAACTAAAAAGAATTTTACCTAATTGGCTTTCAACTATCGTATTATGAATACGGAAAATGTTAAAACACCAGCATAATTAAAAGGTAAGAAGTTAAGTAGTAAAAGATAACGGTATTTTTGTTAGCTGGGCGCCAGTGACAGCTCATCAAATCTTGTTTCAATTGGCAGCATTTGAATTTCACCCCTTTCCCTTTGTATTCACTTATTTTAACATTTTTGTTGTTGATTAAGCCTAATCATTAATAGACCCGATTACGTCAGATTTCAATATTTGTATTGATATGTTTGTGTTTACTTATTTTATCCTGATTATAGTTTAGCTGTTCTTAAATAAGCTTCTTAAGATATTATATTTCAATGTTAAAATATTGGCTATTTATTATTAACTAATGTTAAAAGATTGGCAAGAAAAAAAAAAGAGTTAGCGAGATTAAAAAAATTTGGCGCACGGCTAACATAAAAGTACCAAGATGACTTATTACCGTCATAAAAATATTAGGAAAAAAACCAAGCAAGATATATTTTTTACTTTTATTATTGTATCACGATGATCTATCTGACCTTTTACACAAATTAACCATGTATAATATATGACAAATCAGCTTCTGCAAATTTTGGAGGAGAAATCTTGAAGAAGTTATTCCTGCTCTTCGGACGTTTTCGTGCGTCGTCTTGATCGTCGTCGCCGGGGGGTAGAACGCTTGCGTCTTCTTCCGCTGCTCGAACGCTTGCGTTTTCTGCCGCTGCTGGAACGCCGACGTCTCCTACTTCCAGACCGTTTCCTGGATCTGGATTTGCGTTTAGGCTTGGCTCTTGAGCGACTTCTACTACGCGATTTGCTGCGCCTTGCAGTTTCATTGACTTGGTACTTTCCATCAGCCAACTTCTTCAGAAGTCCTTTGTTAACAGCCTTATTAAGATTCACCTGGACGATGGTTTCCAAATCCGCCATATTCAGGAGTTTCTTGGACAACAGATATTGCACAATATCGGCTGAAGAAGAACCTCTAGTCTGACCCAGATGACGAGTGGCTTTCAAAATTGCTTTTTCGATATCTGATGTTTTTCTTACTTGCGACATATTTCCAACTTCTTACGTTTAAGGGTTAATAATTTAGCAGGAATTCAATAAAACTTTTGCAAAAAATCAAAATTTCCGATGTATTAGAAAGAGACAAATTTAGATCCCAGATTAGAATTCTTTAAAAATTGAACGAAATGTTTTATTCTAAAAAATTCAATTTTATCATTGCTCGTAGTCACCTGCAGGAAAATAAAATTATGATCATGGAGCTTCTGTGGAAGGCTGCATATATACTAATCAATATGTAGCCTTGGCTTCTGTGGAAGCATGCAACCCAACATTAATTACACTAATCCTCTTTAATAAAAAAGCTATGGGTTTCCTCTTTAATAACAAGCAATATAAAAGAAAATTTATTAATTCAATTCCTACTTAGGTTAAAAAGAAATTTTTTTCCAGCGATCTACACGCTTCGCCACTGACGGTATTTATTCCTAAATTTATATCCTACTAAATATCTTATATAAGAGAAATTTTTGAAATGTATTAAAAATTAAATAAAAAATAAATAGCTAAAATACCAAAAATTAATAGCTCGAAAAGTATTTCTCACAAAATTATTAGACAAACTACGTTCGAAAGGTAAAATATTGTATTTTTCTTGATATGAATTTCAAATCTAATGATTATGCCGTTTTTCAAATATTGAATTAAAAAAATTTCCAAACTTCACAATGAAGTACCATAGCGAAACCTTCACGCGAATAAAAATAATGGGCGAAGATCAGGCGGCGCGCGGGCGAAGGAGACTAAAATATGGAGCGAGTCCATACTTTTGAACAGAAATGAAATGGAGTGAGTCTATACTTTTGAACAGAAATGAAATATAAAACTAAAATTAATTAATTTAATTCAATTAATGAATTAATATTTGAAAAAACTGTATTAACATCAAGTGTCATCAAGTGTGTTAGTTTTAAAAAAATGTATTTGAACTTGAGTGGATGAATAAAAAGTATTTTATTAACGATTGAAAATTTGAACAAGATATGTAAATATATAGAGGGTGTGAGCTAATAGTAGGAATTGAAAAAAAATGAAAAAAACTATGCGTTTGCGTTTTTTCTTTAATAAAAAAGCTATGCGTTGCTGACGACTGGGTTTCTCGCTAATCGCTGCCACAGATTAATCTCGGAAAATGAGAAATTTGAAGTTACTGAAAAAATTAATAGCTGAAAAAGTATTCGTCAGAAAATTGTTAGACAAACTGTGTTAAAAAGGTAAAAAATTGTATTTTTCTTTATATAAATTTCAAATCTAAGGATTATGCCGTTTTCAAATATTGAATTTCAAAAATTACCAAAGTTCACAATGAAGTACCATAGCGAAACTTTCACGCGTAAAAAGATAATGATAACGGCAATGTGCCTATGTGGTTTTAAAACACAAGGTCAAATTCAAAGACAATATTTCGTTTGATTAAGGCGGTATTAAAAAAAAATATTTTTCCACGCTCAACAACTCAAAATTTTGAAACACATTTTCAGACTCATTTTTAAAAATAAAAACATGAAACTTGGCGGCGTGATTTATAAGGGACCTATGTTTTTATTTTTCGTTCCATTAATTAGAAATTGATTTATAAACAATTATTTTCACAGTACGATAATTTTTTTTGGTTTCGAGCGCTATCGCTTCGAGAAATTCGGTTCAAAATGTCCACTTTGACAGCATTTTTTGAAATATATTCTGCGTTTATCAAAAAATCGAGACAATACAGACATTATAAAGTTTCTGAATAAGAGAACCTGCCAATTGGATGCATTTTAGAGCAAAAATGAATTTAAAAATGTGTCTCAAAATAAGAAGTTTGGATTTGAATACACACTTAAAGGTGCGTTAAGAGAAATTGACCAGCGTAGCGGGCGTAGCTTGCTAGTGGTATAATAATGTGAAAATGACAATTGTTTCTTTATAAAGCATCTCCCAAAAATCTTTGTTCTGTAAGAATAAAATATTAACAAAAAAAGTTATAAAAATAAATATTATTAACAGGAGTAGCAAAATTAATATTAAGGGAAATAAAATGTATTTGAAAGCATTTTAAAAATACGTGAGTAAAGAATGTGGAATTTTGATTAGAAAACATGAAACTATGCAACGCATGAAATGTAACAAATGTGACAAGGATGATGATTACAAAAAATCCCTGACGGCTCGGCCTACAGACACAGGTAGATTTTTCGAAGACGCAGACCGTGGGGTGCCTGTTTGTTGGGAATTGCGGAAGAAATTACCTTTTTGCCATGATGCGGTAGTTGGAACCGCCCACTTCGAAATCTATCTTGTTTGCAGGCGAAATCGGCAGGGATTTTTTTTTTTTTAATTTTTTTTTTTTAATTTTTTATTTTTGCTCTATAAGGGTTGGTCCTATAAAAATCTTATCAATGTAAAAGTTTTAGATAATATTAAGAGGATTTATAATAAATTTAAGCGGATTTGATATCGTGTGAATTGACGAAGTTATGAATTTTTTTCTTCTAAAACCCCCCTTCCCCCCCCCCCTTGGGGCCATTTTTAATGATATAAAAAATCTGTCATACATAAATTTTCGGCCCTTTTCTTAGAAGTAATAATTAATTTTAAACGGATTCGATACGTATCATAATTAAGAAATTATGGGTTTTTTTCTGTTTTCACAAAAAGCCCCCCCCCCAATTTCCCCCCCCCCCTCGTTCGATTTTGCCCATTAATGAATCTGACCGAGATTTTATGCCCCTTGATTTTAGGTATCAGTTTGGAAGAGATTTGTGCAGAATTATTGCGGTTATCGTGTCCATAAAAAGTGACATAGATAGATAGATAGATAGATAGATAAAGTTTTGAACTGGGGTGGTTTTGGGTTCTGGGAGTCATAATCGGCGTAGATCTGCAAAAAATTTTCTAAAATTCCATCTTAGGGAAGAATGTAATAGGTAGTATTTCTTACGAAATCTACCTAAAAATCTCGCAGTTACTCAGCATAATCTCTTCCCTTCTCTCTGCTCATTTTCATATTTGCCCGCTTGTGTAAATTTTGTAAAAACCCTTTCTGGCGATAAATTGTATTTTAGAATTTTTATGCACATGAAGTATCAGAAAGATGGATGTATACGTTTGATATGTCAATCTGAAGACCCTTTAATAATATTCGTAAAATACCCAAGGAATGGGGTGATTCCCTCATCGCTCCTCCCTTAGATCCACCATTGAAAAAATTTTATGCCCCAACGGTATTTTAAAATGCAGTGAAGAAAAGAAAACAACTTGTTATAAAATTTATTTAACACATTGGTGGTATTAAAATTTAGGGTGAGTTCTAGTCATATTCCAAAAGCTTTATTCGTTGTAGAAAGCAAAAATATTTTTAGATGGATAATTTCTTTGCAAATTGTTCAGCTTTCTTCGTGCCGAAGGACATGAAGTAGAAAATTTCAGTTGTGAAAGAAAATCTATATTTATATTGTTAGGCTTTTACATTTATAAATTTTCTAAATTTGTAAAGTACTAAAACAATATTTTAAAGAAATGATTTGAGTGGAGTTTTAAATATTCAAAAACTCTCTGTAACTATCGATAACAATTTAATTTATTAATTTTAATCGTCGAAATCTTTCTAAAAATCTAGTGAATCTTTGTACAAATCTTCTAAAGTATTTTCAAAAAATAAAGTAAAATGCTTTGGAAAGTGAAATTTTCATTAATTTATAATTTGAGATATAAAGGATTAAAAAATACAGTAGAACCTGTTAAAACTTATTAGAATCCTGCACGAAAATTCCTGCAACCAGTAAATTCTGTTTAAAATCAACCCGAAACCCGACGAAAAAAAAAAGTCATCAACCCGGCACCCGAAACCGACCTGAAACTGAAATATTCAAACCTGAAGTGAAAGAAAATTAAACCTTATTTTAATACAGTTATGGAAAAGTAGTCTTCAATTATATCTTTAATATCGATTTTATCTTTTTTGTATAAAATGAACACATATACACTCATTAATATTCAAATATATAGTTTTTATCATTAAAAGTTATTCAGGGCTTTCTTTTGAAAAATCGGGTCAACCCGAACCCGACCCGAAAAAATCAAAACTCCACCCGAAATATTTAAAGTCAACCCGACCCGTTACGAAAAAAATAGTGCCAACCCGACCCAATGCAGGGACTCTAAACTGAATCTGTATACAACAAACTAACATCCGGCCAAAAAAAAAAAAAAAAAAGATAATTCATTCATAGAAAATGGCGTACTCTGTAAGACGGAAACCTATTAGCAAGTTTTACTTCAATAATAAATTAAAATATCACAAAATATTCAATTAATGATAATCTTTCAGCTCAGAATCGCTAAGAAATAATTTCGAATTAACTGTTTCTCGCAGAGCAAACAGCCTTCAAGATATGCAAATTTTCAACAATACCAAGGTCAGTAGATCGGATGAAAGCACTCGCGTTACGTAATTACCCAAATCGTGTCACTGGGCATAGTTAAAACTTCAGTGTTAACAAACGAGGATTTTAAACTATACTTTCAAAAGCAATCCTGTTATTTTCGAAATTTCATATCGCATATCGCTTGTTCACACTTTTATCACTTTCATGATTGCTTAAGTGGTGAATAAAAATATGAAGAGGTGGGCTGGCGCAATAACTGATGCAATGTATCATATAAAATAAACTCAGAGACATTTCTTGAACATTAGGAATAAATACATCATGTCTTTTAAATTAGATATACACGCACATATCCTTCCACCAGAATGGCCAGATTTGAAAAAGGTATTAGTAGTGTAATTATTTATTTATAATGTTTTATTTTCAATTTTAGTTTGAAAATATTGTGTATTTATTCTATTCTTTTATTAGTTTTTCTCTTAATTTAATTTTCGGGGATGGATAATTCTAGTATCTCAATATGAATGTCTGCTGTATTTAAAGGAACTTTGCCTGTTGTTTATTATTATTATTATTATTATTATTGTTTACAAATATTTAGTATTTAATATAAACTAAAAATTAAATAAATACTATTTAAAAGTATTTTATAATATGCCAAAGTCATATTATTAAAAGATTTTATGTAATAAAACGATATTATTAAGAAAATAGACATTATATTAGTATTTGAAAAAAAAATATTTTTTTTAAAAATAAAATTAGTTAATTTAAAACATTTTCTTTTAGATATTAATATTTTGTAATAGATTTATTATATATTGTTTTTGTGGTGGTGTCTATAGCTTTACCTATGAAGTTTCCAAAAAGTTCTTTAGCTTGAGAGAAAAGAAAGAAAATGTCATGACGTATGTAAAAACACATTAATAAAAAAAGTATTTTAAAAATTTCATTTTTAAAAGTTTTATATTAACATGTTTTATATTATTACAAATACTATCCTTAATTTTTAAAACACATCCTAAGGAACTTTAAAAAATCAAGACAATTGAGAAATTTTTATATTGAAGCTTTTTCATTTTCATCTGCATATCTTGAAAAAACACAAACTCAGAAAAATTATCACCCGCCCCTCCCCCCCCCTTTTTTTTTTAAGATTTCAACTCTGATTCATCAATAGGGACATGTATACACTGAAAAACTTTTTTTGCATACATATAATTATTGGATCTTTTCGAAACTTTGTCAGACTAAGGTCTGACTAAGGTATGTTTAAATACATTTTAGAGGAAAGAGTGGAAAATCGATATTTTTGACGCACTTTTCCTCAAAAGAAAGGTACCGAATATCCTTAATTTAATTTTTTCTTTGGATTAAAAAAAAAAATACAGGGACAGGTAGTTCTAATATCTCAATTTGTATGTCTTGTGTATTTAGTTTTAATTTTTATTATTTTCCCTCATTTATTTTAATTTACAGGAATAGATAACTCTAATATCTCTATTTGAAGGTTTTGTGTATTTGATTTTAATATTTATTTGTTTGTCTATTTACTTTAATTTACAAGGATAGATTAATCTAATATCTCAATTTGAAGGTCATGCGTACTTGATTTAAATTTTTATTCGGTTTCACACTGTTTTAATTTTTAGTGATAGGTAATTCTAATATTTGGTAACTCTAATTTGAAGGTATCGTGCATTGTATTTTATTGTTTATATGTTTTGCATTGTTTTAATTTTTAAGGACAAATAATTCTAATGTCTCAACCTGAAGGTCTCGTGTATTTAATTTTATTTTTGCTCGTTTTCACATTATATTAATTTATAAGGGTAAATAATTCGAAAATCTAAATTTAAAGGTTTTGTGTATTTAGCTTGATTTTAGTGTGATTAGTTTGATGACAGGTACAAGTAGCTCTAATATCTCAATTTGTAAATATTGTGTATTTAATTTTAATTTTTATTATTTCCCCCCATTTATTTTAATGTACAGGAATAGATAGATATCTCTACTTAAAGATCTTGCGTATATGATTTTAATTTTAATTCATTTTCCTATTTATTTTAATTCACGGGGATACATTAATCTAATGTCTCAATTTGAAGATCTTGCGCACTTGATTTAAATTTTTATTCGATTTCCGCTTATTTTAATTTTTAATGACAGGTAATTCTAACATCTCAATTTGAAGGTATTGTGCATTTTATTTTATTTTTATTTGTTTTACATAATTTTATATTTTAGGGCCAAGTAATTCTAATGTCTCAAGTTGAAGGTCTCGTGTATTTAATTTAATTTTTGTTCGTTTTCAAATTGTTTCAATTTATAGTAATAGATAATTCTAATATCTAAATTTAAAGGTTTAATTTTATTTAGTTTTTATTTTTGTTCGTTTTCCCATTATTTTATTTACAGGGATAGATAATTCAACTATCCCAATTTAAAGGTATTGTGTGTTTAATTTTAGTTTTTACTCATTTTCTCATTTATTTTAATTTACAGAGATACGTAATTTAGAATTTTAGTTCTAAGCTAATGCTTTGTTTATATTATTTTTTCAATTGATTTATTTTCTGCAATATAGCTGGTTTTAAGGTTTCCATTATAAAGTTTTGTATATTTAATTTTAATTATTTTTTCTTCCTGATTATTTGAATTTACTGAGATAAGTTGATATAATTCTGTAAGCCGATTCTTATCATGAATAATATGTATTATTCCATTTTAAATACACGATTTTTAACTAGTTTCTAAAGAAATAAAAATGTAAGAAAACCGCAGTATTAGCAGATTTTATTCAGGAAAAGTACCGAAATTTCATTTTTTTCCCCATACTCAAGGTATACCGTTTTTATTAATTATCGAGGGAGAAATTGTTGCTTCGCACTATTGGTTCTTTGAATCGCTCGTAAATTAAGTTACGGGTAACAGCCAGTCTCAAATAACTATTATGCTGTCTGCCAAAACTTTCTTCTATACTATTCTAATGTATTAATTTATAATAGCATAAACGATTACACTATATTTCCAATGATGACTGGTCACTTGCGATTTTAGACGTTTTGTTAAATATCTGAAAAGCTACATGAGGAATTCATATATATATATATCAAATATAGATGAGAGACACTTCATTCTTATAATGTTAACTTTCATAAGCTAGTATATTTGGATACAACCCCTCATCTTTTTGCTTCCTTTTGGGAACAGCGAATTTCGAGCTTATTCTATCGACGATTACTATCAAAATTTTCAAGCTATGTTTTTGAGACTTTCATAAAAGTTGGTCTGTACATTTAGCTAATATATTATGCACAGTATATTTTGATTGAATTCGCGCATGCGCAGTGAAACAATATTTAGTAAACCTGCTCATTTTTCATACAATTATTATTTTTTTTAAATTCTGATTGCAGGGTATTGTGTACACTTTTGTTTGTCATATTTTCTGGAAATAACTTGTTTTTCTATTAAAAACTGCAAATTATAAGCAAAAAACTTGGTAAAATTTGGGACTGTTTTTATAAAAACCGGAATTTCTCTTCGAGTATACATGCTATCTTCATAAAAATGAACCCAAATTATTACAATAAGCTACTTAATCATAATCTACAGTTTGAATGCTTTTGCAATATTAGTTTCTACAGAGTTTTCCAAAAGATATTCGTTTTTCTTCAGTTTGTTGACGGCCCCTTATAGGGTTTCGGGAAAAAATCTTCGCGGAAATATATGACGTTTATCATGTTGTTTACACTCCTGAAATTTCAGAATAATTCCTCATGTATCTTTCCAGATATTTAACAAAACGTCTAAAATCGCAAGTGACCGATCATCATTGGAAATATAGTGTATGAATATAAAGCATATTGCATTTCTTCGAATTTAACATGGAGCAGGGCTGTAGCTAGAAGTTGATAATAAAGGGGGGGGGGGGGGCTCAAGTAAATGTAAAGGAGGCTCATATTTTTTTCTCCCTCTGACACATGCATACACCAACAAACCACAGATATGTATGATCAAAGTATTATATAGGAAGATAAATTAGTGCATATTCATATTGTAGGCACTGTGTTTCTTATTAAACTGTTGATAATAACTTCATTTTATACTAAGAAAAGAAAATGCTGCAGAATAAAAATTTCCAGTATATAACTAGTGCATAATTATATTGGTGACATAATAAGTAATGATCTCAACAAGTAAATAAAAAGCTTACAGTTCACCTGTTTCATAAAGAGTTGCAACCTTTAATTTTTTTCTAAATATTCCCTGCCCTTAAGGATTCTAAAGTTTTATTTTTATATGATAAAAAACATTAACAAAATCAAGGATTTATTTTGCGTTTTAAAATTATTATTGTTTTTAAAACACTTACTTAAACTAATTTAAAACACTTATTTGCAGTTTTTATACATAAATTACAATTTAGTATTTGTGTCAAACTGTAAAAGGGTCCCAAAATTAAGTTCGATTTGTGAACAGGGTTTCATTTGGTGACCTTGGAATCTTTCCCAGGGGGGCTCAAAATCTTTTAGGGGGATGAGCCCCCCTGGCACCTCCTTAGCCACGGCCCTGACATCGAGTTACAATGATCAGTGAATGGAAAGAAGAACAAAACAACAGTACTTACTGTTAGGTATTAAAATTTAATCGATCCACATATAAAATTTTTAATTATTAAAATCAAACCTAAAATTTCGTGCATTTCTACACAATAGAAAATACGATACAGCTATAATGTTCATCGCAAAAAGCTAATGGCAAATATTCCGTAATTGGTCCGTAGCCAAAAGTTGGCGTCAAAAATGGGCGATTCTGGAACCAATGCGGTTAAAAGTGCATGGGAGTTACAAAAATTGAATATAATAATACGGTAAACCACGATCTCTAAATTGCATAAATTGATTGTGAACCCGGTTAGGAATCTTTCCAGAAGCACAGAATAGCAGTAACCCCTGTTGAGCGATCAGATTTAAAATTTGATCATCATCTATTTATGTCAAGATCTAACAGAATATGAAGTTTGGGGAAATATCGTGCATTAGTTCTTGAGATACAGCTATCACGGATATCATGAAAAAATGCAGGATAGCAGAAACACCTGCTGGGCGATATACTTCCAAATCTAATCAGCACCAATTTATGTCAGGGTCAACTGAATGTGAAGGTTGCTTAAATCCCTTGAATTAGTTCTTGAGATAGAACGGCTACGAAATTTGTGACACACACAGACTAACATACACACATTTTCAAAAAATAGCCAAATCGTGTTCAAGACAGCCCAAAGCGTATAAATTCATCAAAACACGGAAGTGGAAATTTTTCACGATTCTAATACTTTCGTCGTATGTAAACTGGTGTCCAAAAGTTAAACAACAAACACAAAATGCAAACTTTCGAACACGCAAGTAGTCAAAAGAAAATTATATAAATGGCAGGTGGGGAAAATAGGCAGTACCCTAACAGCACAGCCAGTCTGTGTGATGTCTTTTTGATGTAACAAATTGTTACAAGTGTCATAGTCACTATAGTGAACTGAAATATGATATCTTTCATTTGTCTCATCATTACTCTCAAGTGACCGTCATTTGGTCAATCCACTGAGAAGTCACCATGACTGCTGCTTTATGACGAGTCAGCAAGGGACTTTACAGTGAAGCCACCTTGTGACTCTCATGTGACCGTCATTTTAAGACTTCATTGTAAAGTCACCATACAGTTATTTCGTGACGGAGTCCCCAAGTGACAGCAACGTAAAATCATCTGGAGACTTGTCTCAAATAAGCACTCGTGGTAACTTCACATTAGAGTCCCGGTCACCTGAGTGTCAACATGTGACTTCATTGTAACGTTATTTGGTGAGTCATCAAACTTTAACTCTCATGATGCCTTCACAATAGAATATTTAAATGATGGTCACATAGAATCACAATGTGACCTCATTGTAACATCACCTAGTAACTTGTTACAAAACAAAAATCACAGTGATTTCTCACTGGAGTCCCTAGATGACGGTCACTTGAGAATAATAATGAAACGAATAAAATATATTGCATTTTGTTTTACCGTAGTGACTTTGACGGTTTTGTCTATTTATAACGTGAAGGAGACATCACATCCTCTGGCTGTACTGTAGGAATAGTACCTATTTGCTTGATGTTTATATAATTTTATTTTGAGTACTCGTGTGTTCGAAAATTGGTATTTTGTGTCTGTTGCTAAAATTTTGAACACCAGTTTATATAGAAGAAAGTAAAAATTAAACGCAGTCAACTTTTGCATCAATCCAAACGATTTATTAAATTTCAAATCAGGATTATGGAAGATTTATAATTAGTCAATATTACTTTAATTTGTAGAAAACGGGATTGTTATCTATATTGCATTGATTGTGGACCCGATTAGGAATATTTCCTCAAGCGTAGAATAACAGCGCTCACTAGTGAGTGATCAAAGCCAAAATTGAACCAGAATCTGTTTATGGCAAGGCCTAATACAGAATATGAAGTTTGATGAAATTCCGTGCATTAATTCTTGAGATATAGCTATCAAGGAAATCGAATAATTGAAATAATTAAAATTTGCATGTAAGTATATAAATGTATGTATGTAAAATGTATGCATGTATGTAAGATATATGTGTATGTAATAACGTAAGTAAGGAGTTATATATGGGGGAGTTAAGTATGGGAATAATGTATTAAGTGTGTAGTGTCATCACGAGGGTAAAATAAAAAATATATTAACCCTATCCGCCATAAAAAGTCTGCAAAAATGGCGTTTTTTTTTTAATCGCTTTTTATTTAATTCAAGCCTTTTTTTATTAATCTCATTAAAGCGCTATGGTTATGGAGGTTGGCTGAAAATGAAGAAACTGGACAGGAAAACGGCCCATCTCATCAAAGATGACGGTACATTCTTCAGAGCAATTGAAAGTAACTGCTGGTGCCCCGATGACAGGATAATTGAAATGGATGAAACAGGTTTCTAAAATCTTTTACTAATTATTTTTATTTTTAGACAAATATCAAAGCTGCATAAAAAGAACTTAAAGTTCTTGAAGAACGCCAATGAAACTAATTCTAAAAAAAGAAAACAAATACGTAAAAACGATTCTGTAAAACTTAAAGATCCAGGTGGAAAATCATAAACTATGCGGCTATGCTTTAATAGGACAGTCTGTCTATCTGAGGTCGTGTCGTCACAATCGTTACAAATGTTTACAGTCACAATGGTGACCAAAAGCTGGCATCTCCATTTATCACATTATAGCTCATATACCATCACTTCGTGACATCGCTGCCAATTCAACGCGACCGAATATTGAGTCATTTGCACTTCGTCGCAAAATGGGACATACGACTTCACAGTGACGCGTGTTTATGACTCATCTTTCACGTCACGTGGCGATTATATGGACAGTAAAAGTTGCAGTCAGGTCACAGTGCTTTCACATTTTTGTCAGTTTCTTGGTCACGGTGCAATTAAAACAATTTCAAAAGCAACATTTCTTGTGAGGTGGAGTGTGATCATCTTAAGTTAGAAGGCAATATTTCAATTAAGATACCTTAAGGGTGTTGATCCGTCAGAAAGTAATTGACTTTCTCTTAACCAGGGGGGAGGGGGATCCCCCGATACAGCTATCTTAGGTCTAAAGAAACGATTAGAGTTCGATTACAGTGAAGTTCCGCTGCCTTTAGTGCGACAATATTACTTACTGATAGTGTATTTACGACTAGCTACTCCCACATGCCTGATTTACTTCCTCGAATGAGGAAGGTGAAAAATTCAACCGCATTTTTAAATATTTAAAGTGTTCAAATATGCTTAAATGAAACATTTTAATTGCATGAGTTGTCGAGAACATACAGAGATATATAACTGTAGAAGCCAGTCCAATAGTAAATACTTTATTATTGAAACTATCTTTCAAAATTCTTTTTTTTTTTTTTTTTTTTTTTTCCTAGAGAAGCAAAATGGTTTGGCAAATCTATATGTTGATTAGTTTGGTCAGAAAAAGGTACTACAGAGCGGTTGCACTAACATTTTAAGAGATTAAACATGTTAAACAAAATTGTAGTATTTCCTAACAAGCATAAAATTCAATTTGCCCCATCAACTGTTTGTTATCTATATACGTTTTCAAGTGCCAGAATAACTTTATGTGCCATGTTAGGCACGCGTGTATAGGTTCGCCGCCCCTGACTCAGACTGGTATATTCAAGTAAAGACTCATTAAAAATTTCTTGTAGTTTAAAATAAAAGAAAAAGACGGTTAAAAAATCATAAATTTGAAGCTCTACAGTAAATAAAAGTATGTTTTAAAATATATTTCTCTGTAATTTATTAAATCAAAGCTAATTTCCAAAGATTCGGTTAGCAAATATACAATATCACTATTATTTTTACAAAATTTAAATTAATTAAATTTAAATTTAAATTTCCGTTTCGACATAGCCTGCGAAGATTTGAGTCCAGGCCCGACCCGGCCTATGTACATAGAATAAAATGTCAGTCCGGACCGGACCGAGTCTACTGAAAAAAATTAAATCCACCTCTATCAGGATTCGCCACTGGTTTCATCAGAACTTTAGAAAAGATTATTTACTTCTCTCTCTCTCTCTGTTTCTTTTGTTTTTTCGTGATCGAAACAGCAGAAAACAGTGTAATTCCAGATGTCTTTCGCAACTATTTATCTTGTAAACTTTGCAGATTACAAAATCACTGATAATCTAAACTCTTTTTTTTAACCTTTACTACGTCATAGCACTCTTGAATATTAAACTTCCACGGAGTTCTTAAATTATAAAGATGAAAAACGTAAATATATATCTATATATATATATATATACAGGCAGTCCCAAAAAGCATGAAAGGTACTTTATAATTTTATGAATTGAAGATAATTAAATAAGAATATCTAAACTGTTCAAAATAAGAAAGGAAATAAGATTATGTTAATGAAATAATCTTGCCATTAATTTTCAAAAAGTTACATTTTTTTTAATTTTTATGCGACTCTCTACGGCGAAATTGGTGAATTAGAAATTTTACCCCTGTTCCTGTCACAAGATCATTACAAATAACAACAAAAAATCACGCGTCAAGCATAGATTATGAAACACTTTCCAACACATTCAAAATAGTGTAGCAAAACTTTACCGTTTAATAAGGTGAAAGATGATATATAATACAATTTGGAAAACACATAACACATGTGAAAATCCAAATTCAGCAATTACCATAAATAAGCGAAAATGTATTAGAATCTTTTTGTAAAATCCTGTCTATGATCTACAGATTTATATGTATACTACATAGTATACTAAAATTTAGTTCAGTTAGGAAACGCAGTAACACAGTTGAAAATTCCCCTTGAGCAATTTCCGTCATTGAAAGGAAATACATTCGAATTCTTTTGTGCAGCCCTGTATATGATCTACAGAATTTACACACACCAAGTAATATGCAAAAAATAAGTTAAGTTTAAAAACGCATACCAAAACTGAAAACGCACTTGTATAGCAATTATCGTTCAATAGACCAGTACTGTAACCGAATTTTTTTGTGTGTCCCTGTAAATGAACGATGAATGTTATACAGGCCACACCATATTCTACACTAAGCATTTTGTAATGCACCTCAGCCCTCAGTGCTGTATATCACTTTCAATATGTCTGAAATAGTATAACCTGATTAAAATACATTGCAAACGATTTTTCCCCATATATACCATAATGTAACGGAATTTTTTGGGGTGTTCCTGTAAACGAACTTAAAAGGCTACAAACTTCATTTTCAATACCGAACATGCCATAGTAAACCTTAATCACATATATCAATTACGTGACAATCCGAGTATATTTATTCGAATTAGAGCACGGACAGACAGGCAGACAGCATACAGACAAGACGAAGTCATAAACACTTTTTAACTATGTTGGAAAAATTGTTAAAAATAACATACCTGTATCTTTAAAATTAATTGAATTATAATGAAGGAAAAAAAAGATGACTTATACTATTTTTTCATACCATTTAAAACACGTAGATTACATAGAAACATAGAAAACATATGTTACATATACACATAGACACACGCAGATTTCATCTGTGAAAATTAGGAATCATATACAAAGGGAAGATCGCATTTTGTATATTAAAAATCTGTTAACAGTTGGGAAAAAATTACATCACAAATACATCTAAATAAAGTATTACACAGGAAGAAATTATGGAAGGAGACAAATGCAGTTTTAAATCCTGTAGAAACACAATTCAAATAAAGCTATTCACAAAGTATTTTCGATATTCATTTAACTTCAATACATAATAGTGCTTACACATATAACTTATAATGTCTCTGTAAAATTTTTAGAACTATTCGCCACTAATATTGTTGCAAGCATCGATTATCTTTTCTTTTTAAGGTGAACTGTATATCTACAAAAACAACTTTTCAAAAGTAGAAAAAGCCAAGCGTAAAAAAAAAAAAGTTGTGGCTAAAAAATGGTGTGATATCAAATTTCCAAGCTATTATATTATTTATTTAACTTTTTTCCATTAAATAAGTTATCATATATATAAGTCGAGTGCCTACGTATATGTTAATAGAAATCGTTTTCTCCTGTACTAAATACATCCTAACGAGTTTCTGAAAATGCAATTTTTTTCAAATTATGCATGATGGGCTTGGCGGCCATCTTTCCATATTTCTAAGCATCCAAATTTCTAAAGTAAAAGAGTAATATGTTTGCACTGTAATATGTTTATAACAATTTCGAACTTCAGATTTTAACTACGGACAGATAAATTAGATAAGACTGATAGTTTGAGAAATTGATTTTTACTAGTTTGAAATTATTAATTACTCTAAAAATAAATCATAAGATGAATCTTTAAGGTAAGTCATCATTATCTTAAGACACAATTTTCAGAGTATACAAGTCTATAAATTAAACGCTTAAAACATTTGTTTAAATAATATTTTTGAACTTCGGATTTTAACTACGGATTTGAGTGTTTAGAATTTTGTGAATAATATCGAAAGATGGCCGCCAAGCCCATCATGCATAATTTGAAAAAAATTGCATTTTCAGAAACTCGTTAGGATGTATTTAGTACAGGAGAAAACGATTTCTATTAACATATACGTAGGCACTCGACTTATATATATGATAACTTATTTAATGGAAAAAAGTTAAATAAATAATATAATAGCTTGGAAATTTGATATCACACCATTTTTTAGCCACAACTTTTTTTTTTTTACGCTTGGCTTTTTCTACTTTTGAAAAGTTGTTTTTGTAGATATATTCATACATATAAGTGTATATATATATATGTATGTATATACATGTATTTGTGTAGATATATGTGTATATATGTGTGTGTATATATATACATGTATATATATATATATATCACTGGCGCCCGGCTAACCAAAAAGTACCAAAAAAAAAATACTGCGAAAATGCAGTCGTACACTTGAAAAAAAAACACCTTTTGGCCTAAAATCTCTCATCAAAACTGTTTTTCTTTTTTTTCTTTTCTTTCTTTTAAAAAAAAATAAAATTAGTAACAGTTTTTTCTTTTATTTTTTCAGATGTATAGCCATTTCAATTCTTTCTGCAACAAAAAAAGACACTTTTTGGCTTAAAATCAAATTGTTTGGGGTCAAAAGTAAAATCAAAATCGCCCAAAACAAAAGATAAATCGCCAAATTTGTTTCAATAGAAATCTTGCCCCTTGAATAATTTTTTAAGCATTATGAACATTTCTAATCATGTTTAAATTAAATATTTTCGTTTTATAATATTCTCTCATCAAAACTCTTTTTTTTTCTTCTTTTCTTTCTTTCTTTTTTTTTTTTTTTTTAATAAAATTAGTAACAGTTTTTCTTTTATTTTTCGAGATGTATAGCCTTTTCATTTCTTTCTGCAACAGTAATGATCGCCAAAAAATTAGCAATGGTAACCTTTTCGGCCAAAATAACAGAACTTTCTATCATAATTCGATAGCTAATATACGTAGAACGTTGTGTTACATACTAAAACCTTCCCTGAAAAATTATCTCTCGAACAGTGCAAGTTCCATCAAATTCCATTCAGCAGATCTCGAGTTATAAAGGAACGGAACGAAATTTCCGTTTGTGTTTTATATATATAGCGAGGCTAACGAAAAAGACCACTTAAAGAAGTTCCACTTATCTTTTTTTACAGACCACTAGAGTGACGTGATGCTCTTTTCGTACACCTGCATTGGTGGATTCCAGCCTCACGTGATTCCCGCGGTCTGTAAAAAAAGATACGCGTAAAGCACCGCTGTAGCCTTTCTTTTTCGCTAGCCTCGTATATATAGTAGATGACGTGAAAGGTATTCCTGCGAACGAAATGCCTGTCCTTTACCGTGTTTTTTTATTTTTAGAAATAAATGAATCACATTTAATTCATTTCAAAATTTTTGTTTACGTTTGGAAAGAAATTTTAAATGGCGATAACTCTTAATGTATACATTTTAGAAGGTACATCTTCCCTCAAAAACTAATTTATTTTTAAAGATCTTTCTAAAAACGTAAATTATATATTTAAAATATTTTTAAAGCATAAACACTACGTCTGATTACTTTATTTTACAATATTTATAAGAACACGTATTTTATCAGACAATTAAATACACTAAACAAACATGAGTGAAAAATTGACCTGGGCTTGAACCTGGGACCTTATGCGTACCATGCCGACGCTCTGCGACAGAGCTACCCAGATCCATATCCGTAACCGGCAATTTCTCATACTTATTCATGTTAGAAACAATCATCTGCCACAGTTTGCAGTCATATTTAATTATTTGATAAAATATGTGTTCTTATAATTGTGAAGTTTTATTTTTTTTTTTAAATATCTTCAGAAGAAAATGGCTGACTTGCAGATGAAATTTGATGTGGTTATATTATAACCTGTAACTGATTTGTGCTATTTTAATACAGATGGTACATGGTCGTTGGCGGGTTTTATCTCTGTTTTGGCATAATTTTTTAATCGCCAAGTTAATTAATAGTTTTTTGCTAATTAAGGATAGAAAATATTTTTTTTTTTTTTTACACTGAATTTTATAAAAGCACATAGATTACGTAATTACTTGTCCAAAAATGCAATCCTTTTTTTATTCTGTCCAATATTAAGGCCTGTAGCTTGTTTGAAAAAAAAAGTTTGACGAAGAAAATAGTGATCATTTTAAGTAACTCGACGTTTTAAAAAAAAAGCTATATCTCTGTTTATAAATCACTTATGAAGATGAGTTTGGTCTTAAATTGAAGAAATTCTTCCTTAGATTCTTCTAGTTTTCGTTTTTTTTTTTTCTACGACGCTTGGTTTGTTTGATATCTGATATTTTAATCTGGCATGTTTTGTCGATTTAACATTGCGAAGTTGCTTTCTGTATATAAGCATTAGCGGTCTTTATTCCAGTTCTTGGCGTTGTTTGTGTGGCGTTTTTTTTTTTAAGCTTGGCTTGGCAGAGCGACCGCCCTGCTTGATTAACTATCCTCCGTGTTTTTTCTTTCTTGCACCATAACACAGATTAAGATTATTACACAGGAAGAAATTATGTAAGGAGACAAATGCAGTTTTAAATCCTGTAGAAACACAATTCAAATAAAGCTATTCACACAGTATTTTCGATATTCATTCAACTTCAATACATAATAGTGCTTACACATATAACTTATAATGTCGCTGTAAAATTTTTAGAACTCTTCGCCACTAATATTGTTGCAAGCATCGATTATCTTTTCTTTTTAAGGTGAACTGTATATTAACTATCCTCCGTGTTTCCTCTTGCACCATAGCACAGATTAAGATTTCTAATTTAATATAATGAGTGATCTCTATTCACAATGTTCAACTTTCAATTTTAAAGAAACTAAAGCTATAAGTATGAATTTTCTTGTGATCTTTTTATCGTAACAAAAGGAAAACTTTTCGAATTAACAAGTTTTGCCAAAAGGAGCCGTATATAATTTAAAAAGTGTAACTTTTTGAAAAATAATAGCAGGACTATTTCATTAATATAATCTAATTTCCTACCTTATTTTGACACTTTTGCAATTTACATTGTCTATTTATCTCCAACGTTCAAAAAATTAAAGCACATTTCAATCTTTTGGGGAAACTTTGTATGCATATTTTTTGTACACGTTAAGATCGTATACAAAATAGAGCATCACAGACAAAAAAAAAATTAATGATGATAATAAAATAACAATTAAAATTCCTTAAATTTATTTATTTATTTTTGTTACTATTATAAATTGTCCTTGTGTGAGGTTTCTTTTTCTTTTCTTTTCTTTTCTTTTTCTTTTCTTTTCTTTTGTTTTTGTTTTTGTTTTGTTTTGTTTTCTTTTTTTTTCAGACAGTCATATAAATTTTCTTCTAGATAGTCTAAACATGATTAGTTTTTATCTTTTAATTCCTTCATTGAAGAGAAGCTGACTTCTCACAAATATGGTGATGCTACGAATAAAAAATTAATATAAGATACCTGTTTCTTTATATATATATATATATATATATATCCTCAGAGAAATTCCCCTGGTTGTTGTATTTTTACTAAATAGAGGTATAAAAATTAAAAAAATGATATAATATCGAAATGGGATAATTTAAAAATAATAATTACAAAATGACTGCTTTTATTACAAATGGCAACTTCATTGTTAACATTGTTGGGAAGAAACACAATACAGAAGGAAATTCAAAGTATTCTTTACGTTACTTTATAAGGGTCATTATCCCAGAAATGTACATTTTCAGAAATAAATTTTCTGAAAAAAGAAATAGCAAAATTAAGGTATATAAATATTTTTTATATTGTTTTGAACTTATTTAATATCATTCCAGTATTTACGCAGATCAGGGATTTTTTTTTTTTTTTTTTTAACTAAAGTTGCATTATTTCATTACCTACAAATTATGTTCGTAACCGTAGCATTCACGGAAATGATGCCTTAATGTGTTTTTTATTTTTTTCATAAATTATTTGTAACGTACTAAATGAATAGACACACACCAGACTGAATTAAATACTGCTGCCGAATTAGCTTTTGTGCAATTAATGTTACACGGTATATATTTTATGATTTTATAATCTTTACTTGTCTTTATCTTGACCACGAAATTGATATTGTCACCTTTACGTTCATGATTCTTTTCGCAGTTATTTCAAGAAAAATTAATTTTTCAAAACAAATAACATTTACAAGATATTGCTTCGTTTTAAATAGCTGATAATTTTCTTTTTCACACTAAACTGGGTTTTTTTTTCATAAATTATTTATAGCATATTTAATGAATAGACACTATAAACAGACACACATTAGACTGAAGTGAATGCTGCTGAATTAAGTTTTGTGCAACTAATGTTACATGTTATTCTATTTATAAACGTTACCTGTTTTTATCTTGATACGAATTTGATGGTATGATCTTTACGTTCATAATTCTTTTCACAATTATTTCAAGAAAAAATACAATTTTGTAAACAAATAAAATTTAAAAGATATTGCTTTGTTTAAAATAACTGACAGCTTTTTTTTTCACACTTTTTACATAAATTATTTGTAACACACACAATAAATAGACACACTATATATAGGCACACACTCGACTGAACTAAATAATGCTGCTGAATTACCTTTAGTACAATTAATGTTACACGTCATTCTATTTATTTTCATGATTTTATAAATTTTACCTGTCTTTATCTTGACCACGAAACTGATGGTGTGATCTTTACGTTCTTTACGATCTTTCCACAGTTATTTAAAAAAAAAAAAAATTCTAAACAAATAAAATTTACAAGATATTGCTTCGTTTAAAATGGCTGACAGCTTTCTTTTTCACACTAAATTGTTTTATTCTTTTTTCATAAATTATTTGTAGCATATTTAATGAATAGACACTATAAAGAGACATACACTAGGCTGAACTGCATTATGCTGCTGAATAAACTTTTGTGCAATTAATGCTAGACGTTATTCTATTTATTTTTATGATTTTATAGATTTGCCTGTCTTTATCTCGACACGAAATTGATGGTATTATCTTTACGTTCATGATTTTTTCAGTGTTATCTCAAGAAAATTTTAATCTACAAGATATTCCACGTTTAAAATTACTTACAGTTTTCTTTTTCACACTAAACTTTTTTACTGCCATCTGTTGAGCTTTTTAACAGCTATTAATTTTCCGACTACGGACATGATTCTTCCTAGTAGACATGAATCTGCTCTACATGACATAATTCTTGATAGTAGACATGACTCTGCATGACATGAGTCTTCACAATAGACATGACTGTGCGTGACATGATTCTTCATAGTAGACATGGCTCTGCATGACATGATTCCTCATAATAAATAAAGTAAATTACTTTTTGAAATTGAATCTCAGAGTAATTTTACGAAGTACCGAATTAACAATAAATAATGCATTATGAGAAAAATAAATAATGAACTTTAGAGTACAAATAAGGCGGTAAGTGGTACACACCAGACCGAAGTACCGAATTAACAGTAAATAATGCATTATGAGAAAAATAAATAATGAACTTTAGAGTACAAATAAGGTGGTAAGTGGTACACACCAGACCGAAGTACCGAATTAACAATAAATAATGCATTATGAGAAAAATAAATAATGAACTTTAGAGTACAAATAAGGTGGTAAGTGGTACAAATTAGGACTGTGTCAGTCCACGGACATAATTTGTCATACTCTGTGGCTACTTTATTTATATAAAAAATTAATACTTTTTATTATTTAATTATTTACATGTATTGCATGGTCATACTAGATCACATTTTTATTATAAAGTATTTTCAAATGTAATTACCTTTTTAATAAATATTTTGTGACATTGTTTTGTAACTTTTCTAGGAGACTGACCCTACTTGTTCAATGTGATAAGGACGTTAATAAAATTGTTTTTCGTTTTAGGAGTAAATGTTCAACTTCTATCAACCGTTCCTATCATGTTCAGTTATTGGGTAAGTTTACAGGAAAAATATTCTTTTACTTAAATGTTAAACATGTTTAAAGAAGAAGCAGCTTTTTATTTCTTGCGAAGAAATTAATTTATTATTGGCCGTATATGTGAGAGAAAAGAAAGAAAAAAAACTTTCATATCTAAATGCTTTTTGTTGTCTTCGGATAAAAACCTGTTATGTTATATACTGTAAAAAACAAAACAAAAATAAATGTTTCTTTTTCTTCGAAAATATATAGTAACCTCTTCCGGTTACTCATTATTCTGAAAAGCGTTCTTTATTTTTAGAAATTTCAGAAACCAGCAAGTTTTCGAAGTTTAAAGAAATATTAATAAAAACAAAGTTTCTTTTGCCGCCACTGATTTTTGGAAACGTTTCCAGGTTGTTTTTATAATGTATTAATCCGTTTTTCTATACCGGAATATAGGTTTTTAAGATGTTATCAATTATTAATTAAGCATTTTCATCTGCCTAATTCAATTTATACATACAAGAATGGCAAAATAATATAAATTTTAATGTTAATGTCAATGATGTAAATTTATCATGTTTGTATGTAAAACATGTTTCTTGAACATGAAAATGCTTACTTGAGAATTGACAGTCATCAGAAAAACCTATATTCCGTATTGAGAAAACTGATTAATACACTTCCGAAAATAAGTGGTAGCTAAAAAACTTTGTTTTTATAAATGCTTCTTTAAATCTTGAAAATATATTAGTTTCTGAGGTTTCTAAAGATAAAGGATGTTTTTTTTTTCGAAATCGTGGGTAACTAGGTAGAGGTTATTGTAAGTTTTCGCTCGTGGTTATGTTATATTTTTCTAGATTAAAAACTATTTGTCTTTTTTTTTTTTTTTTTTTTTTTTTTTTTTTTTTTTGCAGCGCAGGGTGTCTCTTCCTATCGTTGACCAATAGCGAATTCCTAAATCTCTACTTTTAGAGTTAGAGTTCTAATTTCAAAAATGTTCAAATGTTGTTCTTCATCATATAAAAACCCAATTATGTCCAAATATATATATATATATTTGACAAATTACAAAATTGAGATTTTTATTTATTTATTTATTTTATAGTTCATTTTTTTTATTACATATAAATTTTAATTTATATTTTTTATTATTCCTATAAGTTATATTTAGAGAAACTTTCCCTATGCTCTAACTGGTAAAACAGCTAAAATTCCATTTTCAAAGGACCAAAATTTACCAAGTTATGATACTTTTATTTTTATCAATTTGCAGCTTTTTGTGCCATTAAAAATACATTTGTCAGTTTTCAGTTCAAAGCGCATTGAATCAATTTAATATTTTTGAAACATATAGATACATCTTCGTGGTATATTTATGTGTCGTACCACATGGTTGCAAAACAACTAATATAGGAGATGAATCACACTTGTAGTCATAGTTAACTTTGAATAATCCGAGAATCTCTTTAATTCGGTTTAATTTCTTTAAATAGGTAATTAAATATACTAACGATGAACATTTTTGTGCCATGAAATATCATTTAATAAATCACTATATACAGCACATACACCATAAATATTTGGCTGCAGGAACTTTAAAACTTTCTTACAGCTCAGTGTATAAAAACAAGAACGAAAAATCATGCGTCAAGCATAGATTATGTAACACTTTCCAACGCTTCCAAAATAATTTTACAAATCATACCGTTTAATAAGCTAAAAGATAACATCTAAGTAATCCGAATACTTTTCATCAGCCCTGTATAGGATCTATAGATTTGTATATATACTACATAGGATGCTAAATTTTAGTTCAGTTAGGAAACGCGTAGCACAGTTTAAAATTCTCCGTCTGGAGTTAAATAATACGGAAATGTGTTCGCGAACTTTTGTGCTTCCCTGTATAGGATCTACAGAATTTATACACACCACGTAATAGACAAAAAGAGAGTTAAAATTAAAATCGCGTTCAGTAACTTAAAACGCACTTCCAGGAATTATTGTTAACAGACAGTAGAGAATTCTTTTGTGTGTCCCTGTAAATGAACGATGACTGCTATACACACAATATTCTGTAGTAAGCCTCTTGTAATGCACCTTATATAAATTTCAATGCGTTTAAAATAGGGAAACATTATTTAAATAAACCGCAGACGATTTTTCTCCATAGACGTAATGTAACGGAATTCTTTTGACTGTCCCTGTAAAGTAACTATAAGTGCTATGCACACACTATTCCATATTAAGCTTCTTCTAATGCACCTTAGTGATATATATAAATTTCAATGCGTTTAAAATAGTGAAACATTATTTAAATAAACCTCAAGTGATTTCTCCCCATAGACCGCAATGTAATGGAATTCTTTTGAGTGTCCCTGTAAAAAAAGTATAAGTGCTACACACTTCCGTTGAAATAGGGAACATGCTATAGATAACGACTATAACATATAAAAATTGCAGAGCAATCCGAGCATATTTGCGGGAGTTAGAGCACGGACAGACGGCCAGACGGCAGACGGCAGACGGCCAGACAAACCGAAGTCATAAACACTTTTCAACTAGGTGTTGGAAAGTGTTAATCATAAACACTTTTCAACTAGGTGTTGGAAAGTGTTAATCATAAACACTTTTCAACTAGGTGTTGGAAAGTGTTAATAAAAGTAGAAGTATCTATCCCCTGTGTTAAATTTGCCTTCTTCGCTGCTTTTAAGCAAAAATCTCATTCGAATTTAAAGCTTTTTTAATTTGTCAGTTTTTGATGCCTAACACTAACCTAATTTTATTATTTAAAATATTAAATTTAATTTTGAATATTGAAACTTTGAAGATGTTTACCATATTGAAAACAGCAATTACCATATTTATGTTTATTAATTACAACAAAATGTTTTTACTTTAACTAATTTTTTTTTTCGTCTTTATTGAGGAGACGAGGTCGGGCAACCTCCCGGAGTGCTAAAAACTAAGGCGTAGAAAATACACAAAAGTTCTTTTGTTAAAAACTTAATACACTGCTCAAAACAATTAGGGGAGAACATGGTTTTAACGAAATTACACAAATACTTACACCAATAAGTAACTTAAATTAAAACATCCATAATTTAAAGCATAGCAGAAAACAGAAAAATAAAACTTCATATGCAAATCAAAGTTCATGACGTCAAAAACCAGAAAAAGAAGATAAGTGAAGAAATCAGGATTTCGCAGAAATGTCTGTTTCACTGTCTCAGTTGCGAAATTCAATTGCTCTGCTTTTGTTCTGAGAAAAGGGTGATTTGAAAATGTCACAACAACGTGATTTACCGGAATCTATGGCTTCGCGTATTAGAGATAGACTTGAATCCGGGCAAACACAGCAAAGTGTAGCGGACGCTGTTGGAGTTGCAAGAAATGTCCTTGCAAGGCTGTGGAATCGATTCCAAGAAACAGGAAATGTTAGATGTCGACCAGGGCAAGGTCGACCACGTGCACCACAGCAACTGATGACCGATATATCCTGTTAACAGCTCGTCGAGACAGAAAAGGGGATGATACTCAGCTGCAAAAACGGTAGCTCTTGGCAACACGACGAAAGGTGTCCAGCCAAACAGTGCGAAATATGCTTCATCAGGGTGGTCTCTATGCACGTAGGCCAATGATCTGTATTCCGTTGACCACAAGCCACTGTGCGGCCCGAAGAAGTTGGGCTGCTGAACATCAAGATTGAAGGCAATGGGTTGGAGTCAAATGCTGCTTCCCTATTCAGCCTCGAGTGTGACACTCGACGTGATTTTGTATGTAGGGAAAGGGGCACTCGAAATAACCCAACATTTGTTCGTGAAAGATCACATTATAGACAAGGTAGGTTACTGGTATGAGCTGGAATCAGCATAGGTGGACGCACGAACCTGCATATCATTTGGAATGACACTATGACGGCCCAAAGATATACAGACGAGATACTGAGACCTCATATCTTATGATGTCATACCTTATGCTTCACCCATGGTGATTCCTTTATTTTCATGCATGATAATGCCTGACTGGATACAGCTCGTCTGTTAGAGAACATGGTTGAAACTGAAACAATACAGCGTAGGGAATTGCCAGCATGCTTTCCTGACCTGAATCAGATCGAGCATGTTTGGGACACACTCGGACGACGCATTGCAGCAAGACGAAGGCTTTCGTTTATTGTCTGGGACAAGGAGATTGCAATTTTTGAAGATTGGAACAGTATTCCTCAAAGTCTTATCGATAACCTCATCACATCCGTGGAAAACAGGTGTGCAGCAGTCTTAGCTGTTAGAGGGGACCACACGCCGTATTAAACAACTTACATCATTACTAAACAATACTTTTTTTTTGTAATTTACATGTAACCAAATTGTTGCCCTAAACCACCTTTTCATTTTCTTTCCATCCTTTCAAAGAATTAAAGCTCCCTTACAATTTTTTTGCGACTTATTTTCTGTATTGCGCATTAATACACGCGTACTCTCCATTTTATACCCATGCATGGCTGTCTCGCAAGGTTCTCTTCTTTTATTTGCTTGCTCCCCTAATTTTTTTGAGCAGTGTAGTTTCATATTCGGTGGGCGCTGAAAGTTAAGCTTGCCCAGGATGCTGTGGTATATTAAAGCCGCCACTGGTTGAGAAACATATATTATATATTCTAATACGAGCAAATCTTGTGTGTGCGTGGTTATATATATATATATATGCAAATTTTATCTTAAAAACGGCCGCTCTAACGATTTTGACGAAATTTTGTATTTTACCGTTTTGGGACAACAGAAAACCATTGGGCTAGGTCACGTGTTCAAGAAAATTCGATTAGTGGGTCATTTTGGGTCATCATAGGTCAGGGTCAAGCTAATTCTATCTAAAAAACGGTACAAACGATTTTGACTAAATTTTGTATCTTACCATTTTCGGGCACGAGAAGACTTTTGGGCTGGGTCACATGTTCGAGAACTTTCGATTAGTGGGTCATTTTGGTCAACGCGGGTTAAGTTAATTTTATCTAAAAAACGGCTCTAACGATTTTGATTAAATTTTGTATCCTACGAGTTTAGGGCACGAGAAAATTATTGGGCTAGGTCACATGTCCGAGAAAATTCGATTAGTGGGTCATTTTTTGGTCAATGTGGGTCAAGCTAATTTTATCTAAAAAACGGCTCAGACTATTTCGACTAAGTTTTACATCCTATGGTTTTCGGGCACGTGAAGATGTTGGGCTAGGTCACATGTTTGAGAAAATACAATATTTTGGTCATAGGTCATTATGGGTCAAGCTATTTTATCTTAAAAACGGCTCAGAGGATTTAAACTAAATTTAGTATCCAGTTTTAGGGAAAGAGAAGACTTTTGGGCTAGGTCACAAGTTCGAGAAATTTCGATTAGTGGGTCATTTTGGTCATGGGTTATTATGGGTCAAGCTATTAGGTAGATTTCGTAAGAAATACTACCTATTACATTCTCACCTAAGTTGGAAATTTTGAAAAATTTTTGCAGATCTTCGCCGATCATGACTCCCAGAACCCAAAACCATCCCCAGTTCAAAAGTTTATCTATCTATCTATCTATCTATCTATCTATCTATGTCACTTTTTTCTGACCACGACAACTGGAAAAATTCTGCATAAATCTCTTCCAAACTCATACATAAAATCAAGGGTCATAAAATCTCGGTCAAGTTCGTTAATGGGCAAAATCGAACCAAGGGGGGGGGGGAAATGGGGGGGCTTTTTGTGAAAACAGAAAACTCCTCATAATTTCTTTATTATTATACGTATCGAATCCGTTTAAAGTTATTACTTCTAGGAAAAGGGCCGAAAATGTATGTATGACAGATTTTTGATATAATTAAAAATGGCCCCAAGGGGGGGAAAAAGGGGGGGTTTTAGAAGAAAAAAAATCATAGCTTCATCAATTCACAAGATATCAAATCCGCGTAAATTTATTATTAATCCTCTTAGTATTATCTAAAACTTTTATATTGACAAGTTTTTTATAGGACCAACCGTTATAGCAAAAAAAAAATTAAAAACAAAACAAATCCCTGCCGGCTCCGCCTGCAAACAAGTTATTTTTCGAAGTAGGCGGTTCCAACTCCCGCATCTTTTCGAAACTGATACATAAAATCAAGGGTCATAAAATCTCGGTCAAGTTCGTTAATGGGCAAAATCGAACCAAGGGGGGGGGGAATGGGGGGGCTTTTTGTGAAAACAGAAAAATCCTCATAATTTCTTTTATTATTATACGTATCGAATCCGTTTAAAGTTATTATTACTTCTAGGAAAAGGGCCGAAAATGTATGTATGACAGATTTTTGATATAATTAAAAATGGCCCCAAGGGGGGGGAAGGGGGGGGGAAAGGGGGGGGGGGGTAGGAGAAAAAAAATCATAGCTTCGTCAATTCACAAGATATCAAATCCGCGTAAATTTATTATTAATCCTCTTAGTATTATCTAAAACTTTTATATTGACAAGTTTTTTATAGGACCAACCGTTATAGCAAAATAAAAATAAAAACAAAAAAAATCCCTGGCGGCTCCGCTTGCAAACAAGTTATTTTTCGAAGTAGGCGGTTCCAACTCCCGCATCTTTTCGAAACTGATACATAAAATCAAGGGACATAAAATCTCGGTCAAGTTCGTTAATGGGCAAAATCAAACCAGGAGGGGGGGGGGGGGCTTTTTGTGAAAACAGAAAAAAAAAACCCATAATTTCTTAATTATGATACGTATTGAATCCGTTTGAAGTTATTATTACTTCTAGGAACAGGGCCAAAAACTTATGTATGACAAATTTTTGATATAATTAAAAATTGCCTTAAGGGGGGGGAGGGAAGGGGGGTTTTAGAAGAAAAAATTCATAACTTCGTCAATTCCCAAGATTTCAAATCCGCTTAAATTTATTATAAATCTTCTTGATATTATCTAAAACTTTTATATTGACAAGTTTTTTATAGGACTAACCGTTATAGCAAAAACAAATTAAAAACAAAAAAAATCCCTGCCGGCTCCGCCTGCAAACAAGTTATTTTTCGAAGTAGGCGGTTCCAACTGCAGCATCATCGCAAAAAGGTCATTTCTTCCGCAATTCCCGACAAACAGGCACCCCACGTTCTGCGTCTTCGAAATCTACCTGTGCCTGTAGGCCGAGCCGTCAGGGATTTTTTTTTTTATCTTAAAATCGGCTCAGACGATTTGAACTAAATTTTGTATCCGACGGTTTTTGGGCACGAGAAAATAATTGGGCTAGGTCACATGCTCGAGAAAGTCCGATTAGTGGGTCATTTTTGGGTTACCGTGGGTCAAGCTTAATTTATCTAAAAAACAGCTCAGACTATTTTGACTAAATTTTATATCCTACAGATTTCGGGCACGAGAAGACAATTGGGCTTGGACACATGTTCGAGAAAATTTGATTAGTGGGTCATTTTGGTCATGCGTCATTATATTTGAACTCAAAGCTAATTTTGATCGAGCATAGTCTTCCCTGCTCGTATTTCGATAATTATGATAATTACATATGAAACATTAAGCAATTAATTGAACTTCAAGTGATTGAGTTAGTCAATATATGCTTTGTGTGTTGTAAAATCTTTTGAGGAATTCAGAAATCACTTAATAATATATATTTCATAAATACTTCTATTTATTATTACTAATTCATATTTTCTTTAGGCAAAGCCTCAAGACACACTGGATTTGAGTCGAATTTTGAATGATCACATAGCATCAGTTGTATCGGAATATCCTAAGAGATTCATCGGATGTGCTACTGTTCCTCTACAAAGCCCTGAACTGTCAGTTGAAGAGCTGAAAAGGAGTGTACGTGAATTGGGTCATAAGGCTGTCATGATCGGATCCCACGTAAATGACTGGAATTTGGACTGCAGAGCTCTCGATCCATTTTACAAGGTAGGTAATTTGGTTATTAAGTATGCCACGATTATTGTATAACATTTAAAATTCATAGTAGTTGAGAAGCATATTCTTTTATGATGTGTTATATAGCGAACAGAATACATGGAATGAAAAAACTGCATGTTTTTCATAATTTATTGGAAAAAAAATATATGCTTATCAATTATGTCATAAAATAAAATTAAAAAAAAGAAAAATATTTCTTTTAAAGTAAAATACGAAAAATCATTCTGCATCCACAAATACCTTGGTAAATTGGCTTGGGGGTCCGCAGTTGGGGAGCGGCCCCAGGCCGATCGCAGCGCCGAGGCGAGACAAAGCCTCTGGTGCGATATAAGTCGTTTAGACACTTGGGTGCGATGGTCGGAACGCGAGCCGGCGACCCCCGTGGGCTGCTGGCGGCGCGAGCTCATTTTACCCGCTCCAAGATTATGAGCATATAGTACAAGGTAGACATAATCGAAGTAAAGACGTTCAGAGCTCGATTGCAAAAAATAAATAAATACTGTATATCAAACGCAGCAAAATTTGGTATAAATACTATTTAAGCCATGCGAAATATATTTAAAAAGAAAAAATAGTTCAAATTTGTGCCACTAGGGTCAAAAATAGTGTTTCAAGGCATAGAAGCTGAAGATTCCATAAAATGTTAAACAATCACGTGAAACGTTCTCTTTTCATTTCCTATGCCAATAAAATAGGCATAGACATTGTACATCGTACGCACGCTTCTGTTTTTTAAAAACTTCCAAGGCTCATTAAAATTATCTTAAAGCAAACAACTAAATCTACGACGATAATCTTCTATACTATTATATAAAGAGGAAACGGTGACTGACTGACTGACTGACTGGGTGACTCATCAACGCCCAGCCGAAACTACTAAAGTCAGGGTCACGCAATTTGGACTGTAGATTGCTGTTATGGCCTAGGCAAGCAATAAGAAGGGATTTTTGATACCCCCCCCCCCCCCCCACCGAAGGGTGTTAAAGGGGGTTCGAATGTTTTAGGTCATTTTGCCATATCTCAGCAGCAGTTATAGGTAGGAGCTTGAAATTCCAGAAAACAAATCGACTAAAAAAATGATTAAACACATGTTTCAGCGATTTTAGAAATTTCCCCCCAGAAGGGGGTTAAATGGGGGTGGTCGAATGTTTTAGGTCATTTCGCCATATCTCAGCAGCAGTTATAGGTAGGAGCTTGAAATTCCAGAAAACAAATCGACTAAAAAAATGATTAAACACCTATTTCAGCGATTTTAGAAATTCCTCCCAGAAGGGGGTTAAAGGGGGGTGGTCGAATGTTTTAGGTCATCTATATCTATACTATTATATAAAGAGGAAACGGTGACTGACTGACTGACTGACTGACTGGGTGACTCATCAACACCCAGCCGAAACTACTAAAGTCAGGGTCACGCAATTTGGACTGTAGATTGCTGTTATGGCCTAGGCAAGCAATAAGAAGGGACTTTTGAAAATCCCCCCCCCCGAAGGGTGTTAAAGGGGGGTTCGGATGTTTTAGGTCATTTTGCCATATCTCAGCAGCAGTTATAGGTAGGAGCTTGAAATTCCAGAAAACAAATCGACTAAAAAAATGATTAAACACCTATTTCAGCGATTTTAGAAATTCCTCCCAGAAGGGGGTTAAAGGGGGGTGGTCGAATGTTTTAGGTCATCTATATCTATACTATTATATAAAGAGGAAACGGTGACTGACTGACTGACTGACTGACTGGGTGACTCATCAACGCCCAGCCGAAACTACTAAAGTCAGGGTCACGCAATTTGGACTGTAGATTGCTGTTATGGCCTAGGCAAGCAATAAGAAGGGACTTTTGAAAATCCCCCCCCCCCCCGAAGGGTGTTAAAGGGGGGTTCGGATGTTTTAGGTCATTTTGCCATATCTCAGCAGCAGTTATAGGTAGGAGCTTGAAATTCCAGAAAACAAATCGACTAAAAAAATGATTAAACACATGTTTCAGCGATTTTAGAAATTCCCCCCAGAAGGGGGTTAAATGGGGGTGGTCGAATGTTTTAGGTCATTTCGCCATATCTCAGCAGCAGTTATAGGTAGGAGCTTGAAATTCCAGGAAACAAATCGACTAAAAAAATGATTAAACACCTATTTCAGCGATTTTAGAAATTCCCCCCAGAAGGGGGTTAAAGGGGGGTGGTCGAATGTTTTAGGTCATTTTGCCATATCTCAGCAGCAGTTATGGGTAGGAGCTTGAAATTCCAGAAAACTAATCTACTAAAAAAATGATTAAACACCTATTTCAGCGATTTTAGAAATTCCCCCCAGAAGGGGGTTAAATGGGGGTGGTCGAATGTTTTAGGTCATTTCGCCATATCTCAGCAGCAGTTATAGGTAGGAGCTTGAAATTCCAGGAAACAAATCGACTAAAAAAATGATTAAACACCTATTTCAGCGATTTTAGAAATTCCCCCCAGAAGGGGGTTAAAGGGGGGTGGTCGAATGTTTTAGGTCATTTTGCCATATCTCAGCAGCAGTTATGGGTAGGAGCTTGAAATTCCAGAAAACAAATCTACTAAAAAAATGATTAAACACCTATTTCAGCGATTTTAGAAATTCCCCCCAGAAGGGGGTTAAAGGGGGGTGGTCGAATGTTTTAGGTCATTTCGCCATATCTCAGCTGCAGTTATAGGTAGGAGCGCGAAAATCAGGAAAATAAATCTACTAAAAAAATGATTAAACATTTATTTCAATGATTTTAGAAATTCGCCACCCGAGGGGTTAAAGAGGGGGGTGGTCGAATGTTTTAGGTCATTTCGCCATATTTCAGCAGCAGTTATAGGTAGGAGCGCGAAAATCAGGAAAACAGATCTGCTAAAAAAAGATTAAACATGTATTTCAGCAATTTTAGAAATTCCCCTCCCGGAGGGGGTTAAAGGGGGGGGGTCGAAGGTTTTAGGTCATTTTGCCGTATCTCAGCAGCAATTTTAGTTAAGAGCACAAAAATCAAGAAAACAAATCTACTAAAACCATGATTAAACATGTATTTCGGAGATTTTAGACTTTCCCCTCCCGGAGGGGGTTAAAGGGTGGTGGTCGAATGTTTTACGCTATTCCGCCATATCTCAGCAGCAGTTATAGGTAGGAGTGCGAAAATCATGAAAACAAATCTACTAAAAAATATTTAAACACATATTTCAGCGATTTTAGAAATTCAGACACTATGAGGTGTTAAAGGGGGGTGGTCGAATGTTTTAGGTCATTTTGCCATATCTCAGCAGCAGTTATAGGTAGGACCTTGAAATTCCAGAAAACAAATCTACTAAAAAAATGGATAAACACGCATTTCAGTGATTTTAGAAATTCCCCCCGAAGGGTTTTAAAGGGGGTGGTTTTGAAAATTTTAGGACATTTCGCCATATCTCAGCAGCTGTTTTATGTAGGTGCGCGAAATTCAGGAAAACAAATCTACTAAACAAATGATTAAACACGTATTTCAGTGAATTTAGAAATTCAGACACTATGAGGGGTTAAATGGGGGTGGTCGAATGTTTTAGGTCATTTCGCCATATCTCAGCAGCTGTTTTATGTAGGTGCGCGAAATTCAGGAAAACAAATCTACTAAACAAATGATTAAACACGTATTTCAGTGAATTTAGAAATCCCCCCCCCCCCTCGAAGTTGGTTAAAGTGGGATTCGAAAGTTTTAGGTCATTTCGCCATATCTCAGCAACAGTTTTAGGTTGGAGCGCGAAATTCAGGAAAACGAATGTAATAAAAAAATTACATTGTCTACCCGTATGCAAAGCCAGGACGGGCCGCTAGTTAAAATATAATTTTTAAAAAATTAGTATTATTATTTAAAATTATTTTCTTATTATTTACTGCTGTAGTTTGTTTAAGAATAAGTATGCCAGCTATGGATTTCGTGATTATATATATATATATATATATATATATATATATATATATATAACAAGCAAATCCATCGATGCCGATAATTTGTTTTGATATTCTTTATTTGCTTTTAGACTGCAGAAGATTTATCAGTTCCTATATTTGTTCATCCTTGGGACATGCAGTGTGGAGGAAGAATGAATAAGTACTGGCTGCCTTGGCTGGTTGGTAAGTATAGCACAATGCATTTTATAAAGATACTCAATTCTCACTCTACATCTTATGAATTTCATGAATGACAATGAGTCGTGTAACAGTATTCGAAATCTCTTTTATATGTTTTGATGGGAGGGGTTAATTTATTTTGTTGTGTTCTGTGAATAAATGCACAATATGTTAACGATATTTCGTTTAGTTCATGATACTACTGTTTTACCAGAATATGCATCGGTTAAGCTACATTTACACTTGCAAATTTATTTCACTGAAAATTAATTGGTATGGTATAACGGCACAAATTCTGATTCACTGTTCGAGTAACTAAAGTAATCTCGGTGGTAGAGTAATTATCTCCCAGGTCTCTAGACTTGACATTTAAAAAAAAAAATTAAACATACTATGTAGGTGTTAGGAAAGACTTCACAAAATAATCGAATTTCTCAGCGCTGCGACGGGTCTTTTTTGAAAATGAACATATATATATATGTGTGTGTCATTTTTATACAAAAAAGATAAAATTGACATTAGAGATATAATTTTAGACTAATTTTCCATAATTGTATTAAAATACGAATAATTTTCTTTCATTTCGGGTTCGGGCTTGAATATTTTGGGTGCGAGTGGAAGAGTATTGGGTTAGAATCAAGTTTCGGGTTCACTTTAAACAGAAAATTGACCCGAAGTTTCTGCCCGACCTGTGCAGTATTCTATTCCAAGTATATAAAAATTGCCCTGAGAACCATATATCTTCAATCAATAGTTTTCGAGAAAATGCGCAAGAAAAACTTTGACATCGCATCCGGTGTCTATAAAATAAGCTTCATTAGAACAAACGTCCGTTAGACGCGTTTGCGCTAAATCAATTTTTTTAAACCATTTAAAAC
Source organism: Maratus michaelseni (assembly GCA_963931845.1). NCBI lineage: Eukaryota > Metazoa > Arthropoda > Arachnida > Araneae > Salticidae > Maratus > Maratus michaelseni. Next base: position 315,665,414 of record OZ007587.1, on the reverse strand, counting down.
GACGCGACGCACGCTAGTATGTTTGAATATGTGCAGAAATTATTTAAAGCAGAGGATGCAACCGTTAGTCCGTGGACCACGTTTTATAACAACGAAATATTTTAAAAACTAAAAAGTATAAAATATAAATAAATAAAAATGTGATAGCTAGGTTTAAAAAAATACTCTTTCATCATTTAATATTTTAATAGTAATTACATTATGATTATATTGTGACGGGTCCAAGATGATATAAATTACAGGGGTAGCAAATAATATAATACGATCACTTGTTAACTTTAAATTAAAGTCTAATAATGCTTAAAGTGATAAAAAACATAACACAGGATATTTAAAAATACCTTTTTAATGTAAATTACATATGTTTCGTTCTCTCTATCGGTGACATCTTCAGATCTAAAGGATAAATACAATATTCTCGCATATTTTTGAAAATGGTAAACATAAACCACGAGATCACATGTCCGAGGCTAGCAGGTGCTTAAATTGGTCAAACTGGGAAACTTGAAAATTATTTGTTTTTATTTTTATTGCTTTTTCAATCTGTAATGTATCGCGTGCCAAATTTTAGCTAATTCAAAGGAAGCGGCTTCGTTGTAAATGTTATCTTTTTGCAAATGTATTTCTATAGATTCACGAATAATGGATGGGAAATAACTCTTGGTTGAAAAATTATTTTACTATTCTTGAAATCAATCTGCAACTGCTTCTTTCTATATTGTCTATCTAAACCGGCTTTAGCTTTTCCATAAATAATATATAGATTCATTTTTTTCACTTCGGGTTAGTGTTTGAATATTTCGGATTCGGGTCGGTTTCGGGTTGAAGTATGTCGGGTTCATGTTGATGATTTATTTTGTCGGGTTCGGGTTGACTTTAAGCAGAATTTTAGGGTTCACGTTGGATACAACCCGACCCTTGCAGGACTCTATTCCGACCAAGGATTCTCGCTTTGCACGGCTTATGCGGTTTTTACTGTACTTCACTGCCCGAGAAAGATTGCTCTGACTAGGAAATCAAGTCTGTAGAGCATAATGTCCCTCACGGCACCCTTTATTGAAGTATTCAAAAAAAGAAAGAATAAATACATAATTCAGCCGCAGCTGAGCCAACCGGTAAGCGCGACAGAGGGCGGGGTAGTAATGTATATAATAAAAACAAATTTTTTTAAAAAAGACAATATTGCAAAGAAATATCACTACCGGAGGACAGAACACCCTGTATATGCGTCGATGCGTTTGTTATAAAGTGTATTAATTTAATCTACTTTTATGATATTTATAGGTATGCCAGCCGAAACCACCACAGCAATATGTAACGTACTCTTTGGAGGTGTTCTTGAACGATTTCCAAGGCTGAAATTTTGTTTCTCGCATGGTGCTGGTTCCTTTCCTTATACACTTGGCAGGATAGATCACGGATTCCAGGTAACATCATACCATACCAACATTCCATAATCACTTGTTCCGAAATAAGAGCTGAGATATCTGTGCAAAAAATAATGCATAAGCAGATGTAAAATATTTTATATATTTATGAATGTATACGTGATGTTTTATATCTCTGCTGATAGTAATAAATATATCACACGCTGAAATATATATGTTACAACATGAAAAATCCTGTTGCACTTTTAAAAATCTGTTATGATTTTTATGTAGGTGAAACTCCATCTCGAAGAATTTTTGTTAGATTGTTAACATAATAAAGCCCATGCAGTCGTCATTATGATTCCATCTGGCTTTGGTAGAAATCCATTGATCATTTCCACATAAATAAGAGAACGAAGCTTCAAAAAACAGAAGAAAGTATATTAATATTTTCTAACAGATGACACTTAAATAAAACATTCGCCACCATTCTCTCATATCGAAGAATACTTTCACCGATAAAACTTAGCTGTCATGTCATGCCTTTAAACTTAGTACGTACGATGTTAATTTCATATCAGATTTCGAAATATTCAAATGACTCTCTGTCAGCAGTAACAGATTTTTTTAGGAAGAACAATGTCACAGAAATCTACTCTCCGCAACTCATGTTTCATATTAAATATCCAAGGGCGCAAGGTTTTCTACGCTATGCAGGGGTACAGAACAGCCAATCAGAGCTTTTGAACAGGACGGAACTCTGTTTTAAGAGCGGCAGAAAATTGAAGCATTTAGGTTCTTGCGAGAAAAGGATGCGAATTTAGCTTTGAAATTAAAAAAAAAAAAGAAAAAAAAAAAAAAAAGGTGCAAAATGATAATTTTAAATAGAATAAAAGCAGTAATACACTGCCACGCATGCGCGGTAGCGTTTTTTTTTTCAGTGCATATTATAAAGCACAAATATGCACGTCGATAACGCTCAGGACGCTCAGTAGCCAGCAAAAAATTCTAGTCGCCAATAAAAAATACTTACCAGGCTATCTTTTCATGTAATGCCATGCAAGGGCTTCTTTAAATACATATATATATATATATATTTACCTCCATATACACTGGGGGGTCCCTTTCCGTGGTCCAGACCCGACTCCTTCGGTGGAGGAGGTGACCGGGAGTGGAACAGTGCGCGAGCGCTCCATGGTTTGCGTTCGTTGCGAGACGGGGACAGGGGTTTGAGATACTGGCGAAAGGTCGGAGCAAATGCCAGCCGGATCTCTCCAAAACTTGACTAAGGAATTGACGGAGGCGGATCGAGCTCTGAAGAGCACGATCGGTGGTGGCTCTGTAGTGCGCTGGGCGTCGGGAGATACGGCATGCAGCAACTATCTGCGACGTTCCAGCGGCAGAGATGAAACAGTCGTCCCAGACGACCCCACCGAATCCTCTGCAGCTAGAGCAGTTGTGAGTCGACCTCAACCCTGCAGGAAACGCCCGACTCAGTGGGACGTTCTCTATCCAAAGGTAACCCGTCAGGTTACCGGGGACGAGACCGTTCTCTCTGAGTGGGGGTTCCCCAACCGTGACCTGCAGATTACGAGGAAGCGGGCCGGAGGCTGCCGACTAACGCGGCATCGATCAGCCAAAACTCGAGACCTTGGTCCGAAACCCAGTCCGAGCACGTCTCTCGTGCAGCCAGGAGTTTCCACATCTGGCGGGCGGATTAGTGGCACGCCTACTAAGTTTCTTTTTACTAATCTCGATCGGGCCCGTCTCTTTGGCGCGCTCAGAGGGAGTTTCCACGTCCTCTGGAGTCCGATAGTGGTTCTTTAGGATTCTTCCGTTTTTTGAGTGTAATTATATGTGGATGATCTCGTAGTTCTGGAGTTGTCGCTGGGTTACCGGCTAGTTTCGCCTAGTCGGGTTCAAACTCGCGCCAGACTGCGTAGGGACAACCTATCCGAATCCCGTCTATGGGAAAGAACCGAATTTCCTCGTGGCTCTGGGTCGGAGAGAGGCCTCTTCTGCTCTTTTTAGTGCATAACATGTGAACCTCACGGCCGATGAGACCAGTAGTATGCTCTTCCATGCATGTCTATGATCGGAAGCCGTGGGAAAGCAAGAGCCGTTGGAGTAACTCGACATATGACCGAGGGACCGTTTCCCCCTATGGGGTTTCGCGAACGAAGTCGTCGGGGGTTCTTCGGCGGTTCATCAGGTGTTTTTTCCACGCGGAAGTTTCCCCAGAGCTGGGTTACTGCCGCAACGACCTATGAGGTCGATACCTGGTAAAATGGTTTAGGGTCCGCATTAGGGAGCGGCCCTTGGCCGATCGCAGCGCCGGGCGAGACAAAGCCCTGGTGCGTAATAAGCCCTTCAGAGGCTTGGGTGCGATGGTCGGAATCGTGCCGCAGGCTACCGCCGTGGGCGTCTGGCGGCGCAGGATAGTTTTACCTCCATATACAATTGAAGTTGTCATTTATATTTTTATTTTGCGTGTATTAAATAATCGTTTAACATTGTTTTTGAATGTAATTAATTATCAATTTAACCTTTTACATTCCAAATTATAAATTAAGAAACTGCCCAGCTCCATAATTACACATATCTTTAATATTTGGGTTTATAGGTATATATTAGAAAATTTGTGTAACCTACTTATAATAAAATCCGAAGGCAAAAAAGTGTCTGTAACGGTTCCAGGCGCGACCACTCTGGTCTGTGAATCGGCCATAGTTAAACGCCATGTTAGGCTTAGTGAAAAACCTATGCTACATTCGATTCTGCTGTTAAAATATTTGTAAAAGCATATTAAAGCTTTTAAATATTTTAATTTTGTTTAAAACCTTCAAAAACTATTTCATATAAGACATGTATAATATCAACATTTCTGTAAACATTTTTTTCTGTAAGCACTTTTTTAATCAGAAATAGCGGTGAATTCTTTCGTACAGAGGATTTGAGGTGATGAATCCAATATATTGGCGCCATCTACCGGCGGATTTTGAAATTTTGCTTCCATCATAAATAAATGATTCTTTCTTATCAAACGTAATTAAAATATAAGGAATACATAGTGCAGCGTAATTTGCATTTAATTTTGCTTATGTAATCTAACAATGAGTTATGTGGTGAGTCAAGCTGTTTAGAAATTCATTGATAACACTTTTTTACAAAAACTTTCGCGCATGGATTATTTGTTAATATTTAATTTGAATGTTTTGTCCGATCGTTGACCTACTTCCGAAATTTAATACTGAGTAATATATATATATATGTATATATATATATATATATATATATATATAGCATTTATGTTGTTGAAAGGTGTGTAATGAAAAATTTAATTTTCAAGAAAATAGCCCGTATACAGTGAAACCACAATATATTTACTTTTATTACTTTGTAAAAATTGAGATTTAAAAAAAAAAAAAAAAAAAAAAAAAAAACATTTGTTAATTAATCTAAGATGTTTTTGAAAACCTTTTTTCAAAAAGGACAATAAAATCATTAAGACAATTTTAATGAAAGAATCTTTTTCAAATTTCATATTACTACCAGTATATAACCCCGTCAAAAATGACGGATTGTTGATCTGCGTTTCTTTTTCATAAGACTTCATACAAACAAACAGCATGAAGATTTTATTATTGAAAGGTTTGTATTGTAGAAAAGTACATTTTAAAAATGACCAATGATTTCTATAAATAAAAGTGATGAGGATATATATATATATAATAAAATCTTCATGCTGTTTGTTTGTATGAAGTCTTATGAAAAAGAAACGCAGATCAACAATCCGTCATTTTTGACGGGGTTATATACTGGTAGTAATATGAAATTTGAAAAAGATTCTTTCATTAAAATTGTCTTAATGATTTTATTGTCCTTTTTGAAAAAAGGTTTTCAAAAACATCTTAGATTAATTAACAAATGTTTTTTTTTTTTTTTTTTTTTTTAAATCTCAATTTTTACAAAGTAATAAAAGTAAATATATTGTGGTTTCACTGTATACGGGCTATTTTCTTGAAAATTAAATTTTTCATTACACACCTTTCAACAACATAAATGCTATCCATACCCAAAATGGTTGAAATAATATCCATTTTTAAAAAATTCAGTAAAACCTATTAAAACAGTACCTGTCAATTATTTTGTCTTAAATTGAGAACTTCCGTGATTCCGACAAAAGCAATGCCATACAAATCTACTTGCTACGACAGAAACCTGCCTAAAACGAATTTTTTCCTAGCTCGTAGCGTTTCTGACTCAGCAGGTTTTACTGTATTTAGATTTTTAAATTGGCTTCACTTTCTTACACATGGTGAGGCAAAGTATTTTGCTTGAAATACAAAATTTACTGTTATTAATATATGTACTAAATAAATATTATATCAACTGTTCGGTACCTTTCCACTATAGAGACCTTGGCATTTTTTTTAAAGCTTGGCGCAATTTGGATTTCAGAATGAGAGATATGTTGCCAAGTTATACAAACAACTATGATAACAAACCTAATGAACTTTTATGCTTGCTTACATATATATATATATATATATATATATATATATATATATATATATATATATATATATATATATATATATATATATATATATATATATATATATATATCCCAGAGATGTAAAACGACAAAGAAGGCGACCTCAAGTAAGATAGAGTGACGAAATCAGAAAAGTGGCCGGTGTTAATTGGTTGACTAAACACCAGACAGGAAACAATGGAAAACTCTGGGGGATACCTACATCCAGCAGTTGATTGAAAACGGTTGATGATGATGATATATATATATTATAGACAAATAGATAAAAATAGAAAAATGGCTTCTTCATAGTAAATAAATTGTATAAATATTGAAAAAAAAGCTTGTGTGTATGAAACAATGATTAGGTTGCTAGAAAGTATGTTGCCAAATTTTCTTCTCCCGCCAACGCCATTTTCTCTATATCGCCAAGGCCCCCTATACTGGAAAAGTACCAAATATTTTTTAATGGAACTTTAAATCTTCTCCGAACATAAAAGGTTGAATATTATTATCTGTTAATACAGTTTAAGATGCATATAACGTAAACGTAATTAAATCTTTATCCAGGTTAGACCTGATTTATGTGCAGTAGAAAATAGCGTGCCACCTCGCACATATCTGGGGAAAATATATGCTGACAGCTTAGTTCATGACACCGATACTTTACAGTTACTAATAAAAGTCATGGGAGAAGTAAGTATCTTATGTTAATAGTAAGTGATACATTTTATTCCCTGCTATTTTTTTTTTTTGTCTTTATTTTCTGGTAACTGTAAAGTTAAGGTGTAAACTTAAATGTAATGCATGTAAATTTCAAAAATAAATTGGAAAACTACATGGATGTGCCAATTCTAAATCTTTCTTCTATTTCATACATGTTAATACTTCAAAATCCGCTATCACAGTGCCAATAATATCAATAATTTTCGTCATTTTGTTGCACGTCAGCTGCTTGCGAATCGCTGGTTATACTTGGATGCGAAGACCCTTCGCTGCACGAGCAGCAAATGTACAACACAACTATGAAAAATCGAGAAAATCACACAAAAATCGCTATCACAGCGTCCGTTTTAGACAAAATAGCCCCAAATTCAACTGAGACCTGCTGGCCATAGCCAAATATGTATATATATATATATATATATATATATAATTTGGTTCAATTCTATGCATAACTTCATACACTTTTCGATGATACAATAATGAAAATGGAACAAAAACCTCTGTCACAGCATCCCCTTCCGGCGAAATTTTCCCAAATTCAACTGAGACCTGCAGGCCATAGTCGAAAACCGCTGTATAAAATTTGGTTCAATTCTATGCGTAACTTCATACAGTTTTCGATTATACAATAATGAAAATGGAACAAAAATCGTCATAACAGCGCCCCTTTCGGCGGAATATCCCAAAATTCAACTGGAATCTGCTTGCCATAACCAAAAATTGTAAATGAAAGTTGGTTCAATTCTATGCATAACTTCATACACTTTTTGGTGATACAAAGAGGACACACACTTACAGACAGACAGACATTTTGTAAAAACATATTTTTCGGGATCTCTGACTCCTAAAACGTGTAAACCCGTCGGAAACCGGAAGTCGAAACAATTTCGACTACAATACTTTCTTCTATTACAGTTAGTAAAAAGTAAAATAAGTTTTTTGTACAATTTTCAAAAGTCCAAAATTGGGAAATAGATGTAATTGGGAAACAATAAGATTTTAAGCGTAATTCCAGACTGTTTTAATATTTAATTTTCTTATATAACTTTGCTAGTTATAATCGTATCTTAGAATTTATTCCATTTCCTTTGTATATTGAAAGAGCCTTGTATTTCTATTTATTTTGCATTATTACACGTGAAAAAACGAATGTCCCCTAATCCAATTAAAAGTTTATATCTAAAACTGATCTTGAACACATTTAACCTAAAAAATATGGGAAATATTTAAGCCGGATCCTACCAACATTAGAAAATTAATAAATCCCCAAAGGGGGACCACAGAAAGATATGGGTTTAAAAAGGCTTTTGTATTTTTTGCCTACAAATTTATATTTCCACTTTCACAAAATTCTAAAAGTAGGGAAAATATTAATTTTGAGGTTTTAAATCGAATATTTAATAGAGGTTTTATTATTATAATTATTATTGTTTTATTGTTGTAAACTGGTATTTAATATTTCCGTAGATCAGAATTCATACTGAAAAAAAATTGTAATGAACCAGAAACCCCGGAACAGCAGACGAATTCTAGCAAGCGACGAGCAAAAGGCTAGAGCGGTGTTACTGCCTGCTAGAAACTCGATCGTGCGAGATGGCGTCTCGACAATTTTTATTAATTAGTTCATAATATATAAACCCTTTTTCTAAGTTGCACAACGATGTTCTTAAGTCAGAAGAAATTGGTTATTCTATAAATAAATTAATATGCTGTAAGCCAACATATACTTGCTGATTACAATTTTATCTGATGTGAAGTTAAACCGATGCAATCATTGGCAAATAATAAATTTTCCTGAATATTTTTGTTGTTCCAGAATACGTCTTTCGAAAGATTCTGCCCGAATTTAGCTAAAATCTCCTGTGGTGTAAATCTCTCCATCATTATCAATCAAGTACTTTTCCTTCGATGAATTTTAGTATTAAAAATACCAAACCGCCATTTTGATGCTTAGAAGCTTACGTATTTGTAACCGGTGTCAGGGAAACTGACCCCCCGTAAACATAATCCATTAGCAAAAGCAAACAGGAAATGAACAGCCATTAAATAGGTGAACGTTTCAAATCAACAATTAATCTTTTCTCCCTTTTTTTTTTCCTTCTTGTAAAAAGGATTTCGCATTTCTCTAACTATTTATATAAAGAATTATAAAAAAAAAAAAAAAAAAAAAAAAAAAAAAAAAAGCTGAAACACTGGTTTGCTTTCTTTTGGAAGTAAAATACGGTTAAAATTTTTTAACATACAAATAGTCAATTACATAAAATAAATTAACGTTTTATTTATTACAAATATTTTTCCGTCTCAACAATGCTAAACTGAAGAAAAACTGGAACGAAAACTCGTGCATGGGTTATAGATTATGAAACATTTTCCAACATTATTTGAATGCTGTTAAGAAATTTCCTTCTTTCATATAATGTAATGAGACATCCAAATAAACAATTTAAAAACACAGAACGCAGTTAAAAATCCATTTTCAAGAATTGCTGTCCATAGCATAGTTAATGTATGAGAATCCTTTCGTGTAAACCTGTATATGATCTAACAGAATTTTAAACATACTACATAATGAAACTAAAATTTCAATGAGCTAGAAAACGTATAGAACAACTAAAAAAGTTTTTTTTTTTTTTTTTTTTTTTTTTTTTTTTTTTTTTTTTTTAAGAGAAATGCTATTTATACTAGATGATTATGTATCAGTATTCTTTATAGCAGCCATGTGTATGAATGATACAGCAAAATATGGTTGAGCTAAAAAAAACATGTAAACTGGTTAAAAGTGCATTTTCAGAAAACCTTTCAATATATATATATTTTTTTTTTTTTTTTGTGGGGGGGGGGGGAGTAGCCTGTATCTTATACGTTTTATACACATCACGTAATGTACTAATATTTAATTCTTGAAAACTAAAAATGCACCTACAGCAATTACAGTCCATAAGTGGAAATATATCTAAATTATTTTACGCAGCCATATGAATTTATTTGTATTCTACAAGAACCTTTTAACATAATAAAATATAGTTCAGCTGGAAATGCTTAACACAGTTAAAAACACACTTGGGGAATTCACTCCCATAAACTGAAATGCTTATGATTTCTTTCGTGCAGCTCTGCATATGATCTATAGAATTCATACTCACCACGTAATGCACTAAAATTTTGTTACATTTAAAAATGCATACAAGAGCTGAAAACGCACATCCAACAATTATGCTTCATAGTTCTATAAACGAATTACATGTATGCTACTTACTTCATACTCTATAATAGAAAGCATACTGTTGCCCACGTCAGGGACACATACCAATTCCATCATATTTGATGTTTCATAACATCACTAAAATGTACTGCAAATAATTTTTTTCCCACAGACCATAATGTAATCGAAAACTTTTGTCTATCCCTGTAAACGAGCTATAACAGCTACCTACCTCATTTTGAATATCAATAGGGAATATGTAGCGTCGAAAACGTATATTTAAATCGTGGAAATTCAAGTCTATTTACGAGAGTCAGAGTGTGGACAAACCGCTAAAAAGATGGAGGGACAAAGATAAGTCATAAATACTTTTAAATTATGTTGAAAAGTGTTAAAAACTATATTGATTATTTTTCTTTTTAAAACTTTATATTATCAAACATTACCTAATGTTTCTTGAAACACAATATTGTGAGTTTTATTAACAAGATAAGTTAATTTTTTCATAAAACAGCTTAATTTGGTTTCCAAAAACAGTTACCGTATATACTCGTGTATAAGTCGACCCCCCCAAATCTTACGCAAAATTTTGGAAAAAAATTGAATTTTCGTGTATAAGTCGAACCACATTTTTGGTAGTATGTTGAAAAATAATTTGTAATCGAGGATGAAAAAAAAAATAATAATAATAAATTTTCATTAAATTAGTAAACTTTTTACGTTTCTAATCAGACTTCATCTTTTTGAAAGCTATTCACATCAATTTAATAATTACTTGCTTTTTTTTTTTTTTTTTTTTTTTTTTTTGAAAAATCTATTCAAGTCTTATTTACAAGGGTAAACAACTTTTTAAACTGCTATAATATAGTACTTCTTTGTATTGTAGTACTCTTAGGAGAGAAATCTAGAAGCAATCTCAAGTTAAACTCTTTTTAAAAAAGGGATTAAAATGTTGAAAGGGATGCCCCTGTATGGAAGGGAATTCTATCCCAAGAGAAAATGAGTGCAGAACAATTACAGAAACATTATTGTTGAGATTTTTTTTTATCAATCACCATTGTCCGCTTTTATCTGTCTCTCCAACCTAGACCCACATGTGATTAATTAAAAGACTTGCACATTCACCAATTATCTGTGAAAAAAATATGACTCCGGTATTTCACTGCTGTATTTTTTTTTTTTTTTTTTTTACTTACTCGTGTATAAGTCGACCCCCCATTTTCAGCTTCCAAATTTTGTCTAAAATTCTTCGACTTATACACGAGTATATACTACTTCATAAGCTTTAAATCTAAACAGTTTCAAGTATTGTTTGGTTTAGTAAGCAACATAAAAAAAATACATACTATACCAAGACTTTCATGCTTTAACAAATTAAATTACATTTAAATAATTGTAGTAAAAAAATAATAAGAAGAAATTAATTTTTTACAAATTTTTCATTAAATTTCTAAATAATTTAAAAATAATGTTTATCATAAGGCAGTTCTCAAAAAAATATTTTTCCCGCTCAACAAACGCAAAACTTGTGACACACCTACCGACATATTTTACATACTTGCATAATGATATTTGCAAGTATGTTTATTAAAATGGTTTGTAATCAAACAGTTTTTATAATTTTCCGATAACTGAATTACATCTTGAGCTATTATTGTCTCAGGACGGGCAGTTTGTTTTCGTTCCTGCGCTGTCGCATCCCAAAATTCAGTTAAAAATACCCACTTTGGCAGCATTATCTGAAAAATCTTTTGCCTTTATCGAAATGAAAAACAAGTTCGATTAGATAGTTACTTAATAAGAGCACTTGCCAGTTTGATATTGCGAACAAAAATTAATTAAAAAATGCTTCCGAAAGAATCCAGTTTGGATTTGAGAACAGCCTTAATAAAAATCATGCTCCTAAAAGTACACATATATATATATATTCGTTTTGATGTATTTCAATTATTATTTAGAAATATAAGATACGTTTTCCGTAAATTGGGCGACCTTTCTTGATATTTTCCGTTAATATTGCATTTGACAAGTATAACTTTGATACTTATTCCTTGTGTTTCATATGGATATCTATTTATTTTTAGACAATGAAGAAGTTAACATACTTGAGAAATATGGAAGGAGTTGAAAGTAGAAATTATTTGTATCCTATAATTTAAAGCACTTAAAATACTAAAAAAAAAAAAGTGTGTGTGTTGGGGGGGGGGGGATACTGTAATCAGTTGTTCTAAAATATTGGTTTTATTTAAAAAAAAAAAAAAAAAAACGGGGAGGGGGATACTGTAATTAGAGTTGTTCTAAAAAATTGTTTTATTAAGAAGAAAGAAAAAGAAGAAGAAAAGTTGATTTAAGTTATATCGAGCATAAAGTATGAGGTACTTTCTAATAATTAGCAGTATATGAATTACAACTCTTAGACCGGATTCTGTTACTATTAAAATATTACACTCTTCGTAATACCATTATTATGAAAAAACAATTCTAATAATAGCTATTTGTACACTGATATAAGGTAAAGCCAGGAGAGATGGCGCGGTCGGAGAGATTGCGCTCATAGAGGTTCGGGGGGAAGGAGTAGAGTGAGAGTGCCCCGACTCCAGGTGGTTGTTCAACAACAGTAGTGGAGTGTCTACTTGAAAGTACACGTTGATTGCTTTGAGCGTCTAAGATAAAGTATTGCTATTTTGTTTTGTTTTCCCAAAGTAAATGCTTGAATTTTCAAGCTATTCATCAGAATTTCTGTACAATATCAATAGTACAAAATATTTTTAACTTAAACGATTTCTCATAAGCTACTAATCTATACTAACAATGTAAACATCAACGGTTCATTTTAGTAGCGGCCATGTTTAAATAAAAGGCCACGCAATCTCTCCTACCAAAATTGCAGAGTTTGCGCATCTGCTATTTAGGAGAGATGGCGCATTGTTTCCATTAGTTTCCATACTAGGAGAGATTACGCAGCTTATTGGTAAATTTGCATAAAAAATGAAAATGGACTAATTTTACGTTAAACGTGTTATTAAGTTGCATAATTTTATTTTGTAATCTTATCTGGACTTGCTTTTTGAAATTCTTTAATTCTTTCCCCTTTAATTAAAATTTTTTAATCGTTTTTAAAATTATTTCCTTTTTCTGATTCTTTAAGCATTAGGTTGAAATATTCACTCCCAATACAATAAAATTTGTGCACAAAAACCTTACAGCAATGTCATTTAAGTGTAATTATTATTGTTAGCAATTTAATTGTAGTTATTATTAGTAACAATCTCTCTTACCCATGTGCGCAATCACACCAACCCTGTAAGGAGAGATTGCGCAAAATAACTTTCTTGGTTTTATTACAACTGTTCTATTAAATTGCAACATAACAACAAAATAGCAATGGAAATGCATAAAAAACAAATGAAGTAAAAAATATTCATGGATAGTTTTGCAAAAAATTAATATTTAAATTTTTTATTGCTATTCTTTTGAATTTTGCGCAGACTATCCTAGCTTTACCTTTTCAGTAATATATTAGTATATGCTACTTTAAAAAAAAATTTTTTTTCAAATGCTTTGCCCTAGAATTTGAAAGTCTATACAATACTATAACACTTAAGGTGTTTACAAAAATATTTTCCCCAACTCAGCAAATTAAGACAAATATTCACGGACTCCTTTTTTTAAATAAATGTTAAATAAAATGTTTAATAGTTTGCAGTCCCGACTGTTAAAGTAATTTGAAATCGAATAGCATTTTGCGTTTTCTATTACTGTATATCATATTGAATTAGAATTTATTGTTATCTCAAGACAACCTTTCCTGGGCTATAAAATTCCGAAAATTGACTTCAAGCGCCAACTTGGACAGAATTTTCTGAACCATTTTTTGTCATAGTCAAAATATGGAAAATGCTATTCGATTCCTTAGTTTATGAATAAGGAAGTTGCATATTTTGGGCATTTAAAAATAATAATAACTTCGTGAATATGCCAGAAAGCACCCAATCTGAATTTCACTGTTACAGTAATTTTTCATTTTTTAAAATAATGTTTCATTTCCCCAAAAATATATTCTCTGTATCACCTCGCTTTTAATAACCTTAGAAAAATGAAATTAATTGCAATGAAAATTTGATGAGAACGAGACTTAATTTGCTTTGTGCGAAATTCGATAACATATAGGCAAGTGCTAGAAATTTTCACTTTCCGCGCACAAACAGCATCAGGAACGGACAGTCCAAACTGAACATTGTTGCTATTTTATGATGCATCACTGATTAAATTATTGTGCTTTTCCAGCATTTTTCGTGATTTAGATTTCAAACAAAGTAACACTTGTTTCATATTTTCAGTACAATATATTTACTATTATTAATTATTTAATAAAAATTTCTTCAGTTTTTTTTTCTAATAAAATTATTTAGACCTTTTTCTATAAATTTCCTTAAATACCAATAAATGTATGAAGATTAGCAATTTGGCAACTTTTTTTTTTTTGTTAACACTATTTATATTTACAGTATTTACAGTAATTGTTGCAAAATGAGATTTCAACAATAACAGATAATTTATTTTCCATTATGGAATTTAAAATATGAAAAATCAAAATGGTTGTTTAATATATATATGACAGCTACTTATTCGAAGTTTGTATATGAAAACATTTATAATTGTTCCAAGTTAAGATCCACCCATACCTTTATTTGAAAGAGTGCATTTGTTTGGATTCAGATATATTTTCAACAAACAAAAATAAAATAAATACACACCAATCCTTGTTTTCTGTTTCACTACTCAATTATTGGCCTCTGCTCAATCACAGCCGAATCACCTTATATTTAAATATAGATAACATTTAGCTAGAACGCCCGGCTTTAGATAGAATTTATGTTCTTTTAAATTATTTTATGACGTGTTTTATTATTATTATTAATGCCATTTTATTATTATTATTATTATGTGACGTTATAAAAACGATAAATTCTGTTAAAATGTTTACTTGATAATAAGCACTAATTTAAACTTCTCTAAAGTAGAGGTATACATAAAAAATGCTATTTTAAAAATAATTTCATCGTTGAGTATTTATTAGATATGTATAAAATGTTCAGTAAGCTTAAAAATACATATTTCTTTTTGTAAATATGAAACACACATCTGACAGTAAGGCCGATTTTTTGCATTCTTTGTTTTTTCTAGAAACGTGTCATTAATTGGATTTTTTTTCAGCATTTGTTTAATCTGGAGAAAATAATATGAATAATAATAATTATATTAATAATGAATTTATGCATCAAATATGCGAGATACAAATATTTCTTAATTCTTTTAGCAAATTAGATTGTTACTAATTGATTATTAATTGTCAGAAAATTATACCAATTTCTTACCTATCTTGGAAATAAAGCATATAAAATACAAGCATTTAAAAATAAATTTTTGTGTTTCTGTAAAAAAAAATTATATTTGCAAGATAAAAGGAACTTGTAACACTTTTTTGCTGAAAAAGTACAATTTCCGGGAATATCAATAGTTTGGGAGCCATAATTAACTGATAAGAAACAGTTTCTCTTTGATCACTTAATGGTTTTAGAAATGTCAACCGGACATCGTTAAATGTAATTACCGGTCAGTTTTTCAGAGGAGAATCTTTTTTTTTTTATAAACAGCTCAAAAATGGCGTATTTTTGGAGATCAGCTTTTGGGATCGATGTTTAACTTTCACCGTACTTGTCAACCTTGTTACATCGATTATCTACCGTCGGTTAGTAGGGGTCACGACGGGACATTTTAGCTGAATCAGGATTACCCCCTTTCGAAACATTCTTTTTTACATCACAGGTGATAAATTGGGAGAATGATGACTTCCTTCAGTTCGTCAGGGAGGAAGGGAATGTTCGCCCTAAGTCATCAAAATGTCTCTCTCCGGAAGATTTCTAATTTTCTATTGTGTTAAGAGCTCAGAAAGGAAAATTTCCCCACTCAGAGTGCCACAATGTCCCCCAAATACTATAAAAGTCTTCCTCAGAAGAAATTATATCAATTTAATATTGTATGTAGTCAAAACCAAAGCTTAAAAAAATATTTTTTGCGCGCTTAAAAAAAATCATACATATTATTTCTGATCCCAACATCCGTTTTTCAATGCACATATCAAACACACAACGATGAAAGAGGTATCCTTCCAAAGATTTTTGAACAGGCTTTTGACATAGTACATTGCACATTTCCTTAAAACACATTTTTTTTATATTAAAAATATTGCAGTTAATTAAAAATTGAAAAGCTTACCAGCAAATAATCTCAAAGATTGAAGTGCAATCGTAAAATAAGTTATTTCTACACTAACAACAATAACAAAAAAAAAAAAAAAATCAGAGTAAAAAATATTAAAAGCTTCATAATTTATTTATTTTTTAACACTGATAAATTTGGGGAGTTTCTTTTTTTATGATTCTTTTTAAAATTTCCCAACATAGTTGAAAAGACGTCTGGTCGTATTGATAATAGTGTCGCATTTATAGTTCGTTTACAGGGACACACAAAAGAAATTTTGTTACATTATGGTATATGGGAAAAGTAGTTTGCGGTGCACTTTAATGATGTTACTATGCTTCAAACATAATGAAATTTATATGCTTGATATGCATCACTGAGATGGACGACAACATACTTTCTATAGAGTATAGAATACATAGCATTTAGAGTTCGTTTACAGAGACGCCCAAAATAATTCCATTGAATTATAATAATTTATAGATAAAAATTATTTGCGATTGTGTGTATACTTCAATGATGTTACACTACTTCATATATAATGAAATTAATATGCCTCACTGAGGTGCACTACAACATTTTTTCCGTAAATTATGGAGTGCGTAGCGTTCATCGTTCATTTACAGAGACACACAAAAGATTTCGGCTACAAAACTGACTATGAGCGATTATTGCTAAAAATGCGTTTTCATCTGTTTTAAAACTTTACTCATATTTGGTGTATTACGTGGCGTGTATAAATTCTATAAAACATATACAGGGCTGCACGGAAGAATTCGCACATTACTGGTTATGGACAGTGTTGTTAAAAATAAATTTTTACAGGGTTATGCAATTAATAAATTTAGATATCGTATTTAATTGTATGAAAATGTGAATTTTTTTAACAATATTCTGATTGTGTTGGAAATTTTTTCATGCTCTATGAGTGATGCATGATTTTGCGTTCTTGTTTCTTTTTAGGATAGGATTCTACTTGGCAGTGATTATCCATTTCCGCTTGGGGAGAAATATCCTGGAAAATTAATCGAAGAAACAGCCTGTATGGATCAAACATCAAAGGTAAACTAATATCGATGGCCATCACAAACATTTTGTCTATTACATTTAAATATATTACTTTTAACAGCGCAGTTACACCCCAACGATTATGAAATGAAATATAGTATACATTTCTTTTAATTTAAGATAAAGTTGCAATGATCAATTAATTTAAAAAAAAAAAACACAGCAGCACCGTTTGTGAGTATTCAAAGCCAAAATTTGACCAACATATATATTTTTAATTAATATCCTTAAATATAAAATTTGGTGCATTTCTAGCAAACAGAAACTGAGAAACAGCTGTAGCAACGCGCACTGTTGAGTGATAGAAACCAAAATTGAATCAGTATATTTTTTCATAATAATCATCTTACGTGTTAAGTTTGAAGCAATTCGATTTCACAGATGCATATGAGATACATAGATAAATATAGTGCGTCTCAAAAGTATATGGACTGGCAATTTTTTGAAATAACAGCTCAAACAATGAAGCAATAATCACGAAAAAAATAATATGAATATAGTATCATAACATAAATTTATTAGAACAAAGAAATAAAGTATCAGTTTTACAGATTTTTTGTAAAAAAATAAAAATAAAAATAGGTTGTCCCAAAAATATATGGACTTTTCGAATATTTTTCGTTTAAATTCAAATTTTGTATCCATTTTTTTTAATTATCTTGAAAACCCTATCAGGCATGCTTCCAACTAGTGTTTGGAGTATGTGCGGCTGGAAAGAGAACCAACTCTGCTCTACTTGTTGCTGTAATTCCTGAATAGTAGAAAACTGCCAACAATGGGCATACACATCTCGTGCAATTACTCCCCAAAGGTTTTCAATTGGATTCAAGTCTGGACTGATGGCTGGCCAGTCTATAACAGTCACTTGATTCTGTTTAAATCAAGCTGTTGTTGAGTGGAAGGTGTGAATCGACGCATTGTCCTGTTGGATTTTCCAGTTTTCGCCCCCTAAAATGTTTCCTATTGGAAGTAGATTGCTTTTAAGGACATTTTGATAATCCTCAGAACACTATCGACCAATAAGAAATGCAATATCCGTTGTTCCGTTGGAACAGAATGCGCCCCACACCATTAGTGAACCCGCTCCTTTTTGTCGACTAAAGAACTCGCGAGGTTCTTTTCGTAAGTCATGCCAATAGTATGCACAGCCATCCGGGCCATCCAAATTGAATTTTTTTCGTCACTGAAGAAAACACTTAACCATTCATCCGTCCAATGCATGAGTTTTTTAGCCCAAAGAACTCGAGCCTTTCTATGGTGCACTTTCAGCATAGGTGTCCGACACATTCTGCGATATTTATGATTTTCGCACCTGTATGCAACGGTGAACAGTAGATGTGGAAATAGGAAACACCAAAGTCCCCGCAATTTCACGAATAGACTTCTTTTGGGTTGAAACTGCTCGCAAAATGTCTCTATCTTGTCTTAAAGATGTTTATCTTGATCGACCTGAATGCTTTTTTGCAATCGTATTGCCACTTTTTGATAAATTTGCATAAATTCCAGATCTGCTACGCTTCATTTGTTTTGCAATATCAGAAACTTTAAAATTTTGTACCTTTAAACGCCAAATTTTAGCAATATCAGCAGCAGAGAATTAAACGTTGCGAGACATTTTCCAACTATTCGACAACTGGCCGCCACTGGCGACCAGTTTGGTCTCCCTTAAATGTATGTTAAACATTGCAACACGTTACATTTATTCATAATTTAATTTTCCCTTAATTATTCGCCAAATCGGAAGATTCTAATAGACAAGTCATGAACTTTTGCGATCATGGTAGCATTTCGCATATATTTTGGGCACAGGTGTCACATACGCACGTTGGCGCGATTTCCCCCCCCGCGAATTTGGCGAATATTTTTTTATGGCAATTGTTGTTTATTTACTTTTATTTTTTTTTAGTTCTATAAATTATTTTTGATATGTATATCAATATTTATTTACATCAAACTATCATTTATTTATTTTTATTTCCTTTTTTAATTATGAGTATTTTAGTTAGCCGGGAGAAGATGATAAATCGCCAAATATTGTTCCCATCACCATCATTCATACTACATTAATTTAATTTTAAATTATAAACCTGTTACTCATTTCATTTAAAATACTTAACTTTAATCCGAAATGCTTATATTACATAAATTTAAAATACTTCACACTTTTCATTTAAATAGAAAAAAAAGAAAGAAATAATAACATAAATCAAAACATTTGATTTCAAAGTCGAAGTATTGTTTCTAATTTGTACACGCGATAAATAAAAGCTGTATTAGCGATTTTAAAAATGCTAAAAATTTGATTCATAAATATTATTACATGAGTTCAATTTACGTCAAGAAAAGGTCCAGAAGGAAGTTGAGTTGTATAGCACATAATTATGGTAAACTTTGATTGTCTCACTGGTGCGAATTATTTTTTTGACGCGAGGCAGCGCGGCAGCGGTCCAAAAATTCATTCGCGGAGAACTTGCTTTGCGAATGATTACCTCCATGATTTAATATTTTAAATGTTGACGACGAATCAATCTTTTTTTTTTTGTTTTGTTTCTTTCATGAATAGAGAATTTGAACTGTGAACCTAATTTTGACTGAAGTTATTGCAGAATATATACATAATTGAACGTAAGTCACCTCTCAAATATTAATTTATTTTGAACGATCTTTCTTAAAATGTAACTTTTATGCAGTTTTATTCGAAAAAATAATTTTGAATAAAAATGGCCGCCTGGCATATGAAAAAGTGAAACGGCCATCCCGGAACTGTTGATGACAGTCACATGACTTACGCTTTTATTTTAGAGGATTGAAGAAAGAGCAGTGATTTTATATTTCGAAGTGGTTACGTCATAAGTACAGACCGCAGAAAATGCAAATTTTTCTGATACGGTGGTAATAAAAGCAATTCGTTTCATTGTCCATATATTTTTGAGACAGCTTATTTTGAATTTTATTTTTTTTTACAAAAAATCTGTGATATAAACATAACATTTCTGTATCGTAATAAATTTTTGTTACGATTCCATATGCTAATTATTTTTTTCGTGATTATTGCTTTATTTTCTTTCGAAAAATCGCCTGTCCATATAATTTTGAGACGCACTTTATGAGATCGCGCAAATCGTGAAAAACAAGGTATAGCAATGGGTGGCAGTACCCAGTACCTGTTGGTCGGTATGTATCAAAATACATTCAGTGACAATTTATATCAAGGTCTAAGTAACATGAAGTTTTGTGGATTTCCTTGTATTAGTTCTCGATTTAGAACAGCCACAAAATTTGTGTAATCAAGCAGACAGACATCGCACAGTGGGGCGTTTTGATGATCTAGGTGGACAAAATTCATTTTTCCGATTATCTCAGAATTTAACAAGACCGCTTATACTGGTAGCTGAATGTCTCTTTTGTCGAGATCCGTATGAGTTTTGTCGAAAAAACCCGATGTGTCGATTAACTACGACCGTAAAGAAGGCAGTTGATTTGAGAGACTTTCAACAGTTGCATTATTTTTCTGTAAGTTCGAAAGCAAGTCGTGACTTTTCTGTTTTATTTGAAAGCAGGAGATTACTGGACATATGCCACATGTTTGTCACACGATTTAACCTATTGTTGTTTGAAAATAAGCGCCATTGTTCAGTTTTTATGAACTTCAGAATCAGAAGTTTTTAGATAAACAAACCAAAAACATTCCATAACTTTATCACAAAGTAAAGTTTATTTACAGTTCTAATTTGTACACTCGTACACTCGTTTGTTTTAACTCACAAAACTATACACAGCAATACTTATGGCGTAATAATATATATTAAATTTCTCAAAATAAAAGAAATAGAATCTCAAAGCCATTTTAACTGCGTATTAACAAAAAAAAGGAAAACATGAACACAAGACTGTTGCCATCGGCAACGTAACTTACAAAATATCAAAAACAAAGATAATAATCATGTAGAGTTTTAACCCAACATCCTCCCACCTAAGTTAAATTTTAACATAAAAGTTAACTTACAATTAATAATAGTCACAATTACAATAGCAAAATTATATAAATAGTTCACAAGTCCAGTCTATGAGGCATTTTAATGATACGGCCACTTCTAGTTTTCCTTGCCTCCTCAGAAGATTCAATATTGCAGTCAATTGACTGGCTGTTGGTTTCTCACTTAATTTTGTACCTGCCAATTTTTCTCCAACTAGAAACGACTCTGATGCTGACACTTCTAAAGGATAGAGACGTTGTAGCGGTCTAAGCAACTCACCCCTCGCAGTTTTTAGTCTCACAAGTCTTGTAACACCATCTTTCCCGGGGATTACCTCGATTATTTTCCCAAGTGGCCAACTGATACGTTTTATATTGTCGCTTCCAATTAAGACAACGTCACCAACCGCTACTTTGGCAGTTCTTTTATGTTCTGGTCTCTGAAGTAGAGCTCCCAAGTATTCCGATCGAAATCTATTTCTTAAGGCCTCTTGTAAATTTTGACGATACTTAACACGTTGGTTAAGACTCCGGTGATCAATTCTATCACAGTCAGGAACACCACTCACTTTGATATCTTGTAGGAACATTGAAGGAGTCAATGGAACAAGCTCTGCGTCGTTATCTGCGACATACGTCAACGGTCTTGAATTGATTATGGATTCGCAATCACACAGCACCGTCGTCATTTGTTCGTAAGTTAAAGAAGATCGGCCCAGTACTCTTCTCAACAATTTTTTAAGAATACCGACCAGTCTCTCCCACCAACCACCCCACCAAGAGGCAGTCGGTGGGTTGAATTTCCACTTAATAGGATGAAGAGCAGTGTCACTTACAATAAGGTTCCAATCCAGTGCACTTAGCAGATTTGAAGCACCCACAAAATTGGAGCCATTGTCACAATAGATAGTGCTGCATCGTCCTCTACGGGCTACGAACCTGCGCAAAGCTAGTAAAAAGGAAGGTGTAGATAAATAATCCACTAATTCAATGTGTACTGCCCGGTAGACGGCACATGTGAATAGACAAACCCAGGATTTCTTATTATCTCTGAGAAACAGTGGCCCCGCCAAGTCAACTCCACAGATCTCAAATACAGCAGCGTCTCGTATACGGTCCTCTGGAAGAGATGGAGTGAGAGTATCGAGCTTTTTTACAGAATGTCTCCTACAAACAATACATTTGGATAAGATGGATCTCACTGTCTTCCTACCATGCAGAATCCAGAATCTCTCTCTTAAAATGTTAAGCAGCATTTGAGTCCCAGCATGAGCATATTTTTCATGATAGTATATCACTATACGCTTTACAACTTCATGTTGAGATGGTAAAATTGCAGGCATTATAAAATCTTCACTATCTTGTCGATACAAAAGTTTTGTTTTCAATCGGATAATATCGTTTTTATCCTTGAAAGCTCCCAGAGTTTTTAACTTTTCATCCTTTTCATTAACGAAGCTTTCTTTCTGTATTATTCTGATAACTCTATAATCAGCTACAGAAATTTCTTCGGAATCAAGGCTACCATATTTTTCTACTACTTCTCGGAATACGACTATTATTGATGAATCGAAGTAGCCAGGCAATAATTCTTACAGTTTTGTTGTAGTTCGAAAACTTATGGATAAAGGAACTGTCTATATTTTGAAGGTTCACCATAGATGATACTATTGCCTTTCTCTTTTCCTTTAACACTTCTTCTTCATTTACTGAGAATTCTGATCTAGGCCATTCATCAGATGGGTAATACAGCCAAGGAGGACCTTTCCACCACTCTGTCTCCAATAATTGTCGAGCGGAACAACCTCTGGAGGGTAAATCCGCTGGATTGATCGACCCAGGTACATAATACCAATTTTCTGGTTTACTCACTAATCTAATTTCTCGCACTCTGTTATACACAAATGGTGTCCAGTTTTCGCTACCCTTTATCCAATATAATGCGTTACTGGAGTCAGTCCAAAAGAAGGTGGGAATATCTCCTAATTTTAAATCTGCTATAACTCTTTGCCACAGTCGGGTACCAATAGTGCACGCTAACAACTCTAACCGAGGAATTGTAATAGACTTCAGCGGAGCTACTTTAGATCGTACTTGAACTAGTTGACATGAAGTTAAGTTCTTACTTTCACTCCTTAAATATATGCAGGTAGCATAAGCTACTTTGCTCGCATCACAAAAGACGTGTAAACTTAAATTGCAGGTATCATCAGGGTCTTTTATTAAGCATCTAGGTATAGTAACTTCTTTTAGTAGATCCAGCTGTTTTCTCCACTTTTTGAATTTTTTAGAAATTGCTGATGGCAGCTCTGCATCCCAAGTTGTTTTCATTTCCCACAGTTCTTGTAACATTAATTTCGGATATAAGGTCACTGGACAAGTATAACCAATAGGGTCAAAAATTTTGTGGACTTCTGACAATATTTTTCTTTTAGTAACAGGTCCATTATCTTCACAAACTTCTTTTAAATTTACAGAAAGAGTATCTGAGTTCAAGAACCACTGCAGGCCTAATACTGGGACAACTTTATTTTTTGTACAAGAAGCCTCTTTTGTTGAGGAATGGGGATAATTGTGCTCCCACCCTCTAAGGTCAAACTTCCTTTCTGACATAATATCTGTAGCTACTTTAATGAATTCATGCAATTCTGTCTCCGTTTTTACACTAGTTAGACAATTGTCTACATAAAAGCTGTTCTTAAGTTTCTGGACAATATCCACAGGGTATTTTGAGTTTCCAAGTTGTGCTTCCTCCAAAATCATTTCCAGATGATACTGAATCACAGAATTAAGTAAGAAAGGACTACTTGAAATTCCGAAGACGACACGACAATGTCTATAATATTTCAGTTCATTATTTTCGTCATACCAAAGAAATCTTAAATAATCTTTATCGCTTTCTTGTAGGCGAATTTGTAAAAATGCTTTACGGATGTCCGCCGTAACTCCAAACTTGTTCATCCGAAAACGTGTTAATATTGTAGGAATTAACTCAACAAGGTTTATCCCTTTCTCCAGGCAGTCATTTAAGCTTGGGAAAGCTCTCAGCTTTGCTGAAGCATCAAACACAGGTCTGATTCTAGTTGTGCTATTTTCTTTCACGATATGTCTGTGTGGTAAATAATGAGACGGTAATTGAATCTCGTGCTTAGGAATTTTTTCAATTATTCCTTCTTTTTCCCATTCTTCAAATATTTTATTATAATCATCATATAAATTTTCTTCTTTCAACTTCCGTGCAGTACCTTCCAGTCTCTTTAAAGCCAAGTTATAATTATCAGGTAGTGGAGGGTGATCGGCAAGCCAAGGTAAATGTACCACAAAACGATTGTCTTTGTCGATTTGAACTGTGTTAAGAAAATGCTCTCTGGCGGATTCATGAAGGTCTTCTTTAGTTTTCTTCTCAGAAGGATCTGTAATACCGAGAGTGTCAAGAGTCCACAATTCTGTTATTGTTCGAGTAGTAGAAAGCATAGAATTAGCTACTGAGATTTCATTTACCTCTGAAGAAATCTGGGGTATACGTCCCATTGTGGTCCACCCTAAACGTGTTTCCATTGCTGTTAAACCACATGATAAGGATTTGTAACCACCGGTAATGATTTTTCCGGCTACATCGGCTCCTATTAAGATTTCAATAGGACCTATATAATCATCGTTGACACAAATATTATAGTCAGTAAGCTCTTTTAAATGAATCGCAGGTATTGTCGGTGGAACGCTCCTACAGATAACAGGTTGACTCAGTACTTTAAAATGACAGTTATAAGATCCATCGCAACTTGTCAAATATAAAGTAAACACATCATGCTTGCACACTCCTGTATTTTCTCCTCCGAACAGAGAATGCTGAAGATATTCATAGTCTTCCCTTTTATATTTCATCTCTTTGGCAGTGTTTTTTAAAATGTAAGAGCGCTGCGAAGCAGAATCTATGATGGCTCTTGCCTTCCGTTTTCTCCCATTACCTCTGATTAAAACCGTTAATGTTAATAACATAACACTAGGGCTTTTGGATATATTCGCAAGTGCTTGATCCTCTTTTGAAACATTATCTAACTCTGTAGTTTCTTTTCCGGTTGGTGAGAATGCTGGTTGCTTTATGTTACGACAGAGTAATATATGATGTCTTTTTCCACAACCCAAACAAGTTATCTTTGAATAACACTTACGAACTTGATGACCCGGTTTTAAGCACAGAAAACAGCACCCTGATTTCTCTACGAGATTTTCTCTATCTTTCATCGTCATTTTCCGTACCTTCAAACAGTCAGTGGAATTATGGAAATTGCGGCAAAATATGCACTGCTTTTGTTCATTCGAAGAGGTCAAAAGCTCAGCTGCACTAGCTATTTGACGAGTGTCCCCGTATTTGTGTCTATCATTTCCAGCCCTCTTCTCTTTGAACAATTTAAAATTACTCTTGGTCTCAATCCCAAAGTTTTGAGAGGCTAGGATTATGCGCTCCTCTGCCTGCACTTCATCTTGAAGAAAATCAAGAATTGAATCGATATCAGTCTTTTCAGTAATTTTAGATGTATTTTGATCCTCCTCCTCATGTGATCTATGACTTACAGATCTATATCGTTCCCAAGCTAGAAGCGTTTCCTCAGGTAAAGCAGATTCGACAAGTGGTAAAAGCATCGACGCATACTTATCTCTCGTTACCCCTAGTATTTCAAGCGCACGAAGCTTTGTTTCTAATAAATCATAAAGATTTCTCAAAGATTTTTTCGACATATTCTGCTTTTGGATAACCAATGACAGAAGATCCCTAACATACACCTGTATAAGTAGCTCTTCTCTCCCAAAACGTAATTTCAATTGTTCTATTGCTTTCTCATAACTATTTCCCCCGGGTGGAAAACTTTTAATTAACTCTTCGGCAGCACTTCCCTTCTCCATACATTGGGATAGATATGAAAACTTATCATGCAGATCTAAATTAGGGTCTTTATTAATTTTCTCAAACTGCCCCCAAAAACTAACCCAGTTCCTTAGATTTCCATTAAATGTAGGCAATTTTATTTTTGGGTAACGTAATAACGTATTTTTCTGAGAATCACTACAATTCGAAGAAACGTCTTCTCTTTCTGAAAGCAAAAGCTGACTCAACTTAATCTGTAATAACCGCCAACGGTCTATATAACATTCGGATTCATCGATCTCTTTTTCAATTAAATCATCTGTAATGTTTTCAGAATAAAGAAACTGTTTAACATTTTCTTCAGAATTTAGCATTAGCGTAGCTTTCTCCTCAATAAGTTTCAGTTTAATTATTTTGTCAGAATTTGTTAAGTTTGTTTCTTCAGTATCGAACTCGTTACAAGCTTTGCTAAACAATCTCCTATGCTGAGTTCTAATTTTCTTTGCTGCTTCCATATCAACTCAAAAATAAGACAAACAAAACAAAACTTACTCGATAATCAGCAGCCGAGTCCTGTCGGCGGACGCCAGATGTTCAGTTTTTATGAACTTCAGAATCAGAAGTTTTTAGATGTAGGGTAAAAACATTCCATAACTTTATCACAAAGTAAAGTTTATTTACAGTTCTAATTTGTACACTCGTACACTCGTTTGTTTTAACTCACAAAACTATACACAGCAATACTTATGGCGTAATAATATATATTAAATTTCTCAAAATAAAAGAAATAGAATCTCAAAGCCATTTTAACTGCGTATTAACAAAAAAAAGGAAAACATGAACACAAGACTGTTGCCATCGGCAACGTAACTTACAAAATATCAAAAACAAAGATAATAATCATGTAGAGTTTTAACCCAACAGCCATCTTGTTCTCAAACTTCATCTTGACTTTTAATACAGTATTAAGCATTATTAAGCAATAAGCATTTTTTGAAATCAAAGTGCCATTCCTAAAGTATTGAAAACTTAAGACAGCTCCTGCCAAAGTTTGCGAATCATTAAGTTATATTAACTTGAAGTGTGCGTCTGAGTGTTTAATTCAAATCTTGCAAGTCAATTTTCACCACTTTTAATTATCCAATTGAGCTGAAACTTTGAATACATGTGTAGTTTCAATGACAATACAATATTATAATTTAAATAATAATAATAATATAAGTAATATAATAATAATAATAATAATAATAATAATAATAATAATAATAATAATATAAATAATTAAATAAGTCAAATATTTATCACTGTTTGGTTATTTTATTACTGATACATTCGAAAACCGAGCAAAACCTAATTAAACTTCAGCGCAATAATTTTGTCCACCTAGATCCTCAAAACTCCCCACTGTGCATCGGTCCAAAAATAATCAAATCATATTCAGACATCCCAAAACGTGTAAAACTATCAAAAACGGGAAGTCGTAAATTTTCAAGAATAAAATATCTTTTTGTTATGAATATAGAATTTTTTTTAAATGGAATTAAATTAATTAAAAGCAACTGGAGTTTTAGTTCAGTCTTCTATCTATAATTTCTAGTAATAACATCTATAATAGCATACCAGAGGGCCCGTGCGAGGATTTCGCACTGAAATCTAATATTTTTTAGGTACTTCTCTATTAACCCGTCGTCTGCTTTTCATAACAAAAAACTACCGCCAAACTGTAAGATTAAACGCCAAAAATGCAGTCCCATTTACTTGATATCAGAAGCATTATACGTGTTTGTTACGTCATCAAGTGGTTTTTAACGCGACATTTGTGTGTATTTTTCATTATGTTTTACTGATTTATTAGTTATTTCATTCATTAAAATAACAATTGTGTCCTTAAATTCTTATATTTTATTTATTTATTTATTTTGATATTCCAATGGCAACGTTCTCCCGTTTATTTGGCGATAGTTTTTTGTTATGAAAAGTGGTCGACGGGATAATAGAGAAGTACCATTTTTTTATCAATATGTAATATTTCTTAGATGCAGGTTTAAACATCTAAAGAAAAAGTAAGAATAAAAATATCTGCAAACAACATTTAGTTTTTAGTCAAGCTAGAATATCATCTAATTTATTCCATCAAAGTTATAGTAAAAACTGATCCAAGATTTCAAAGTGCACGCGCGAGAAAAAAAATTAACAATCGTATTTTAACTGCATTAGACGATGACGTCATCCGCTTCGGGAAAACATGGGACATAGAAATATAAATCTAAACATTTCAATTTCAATTTCGCTTTTTAATCATAAATATAAAATAAACCCATGCGGTGTTTTTTTATAAAAATTGCTGAGCATCACATAATGTGGTACTTTATTTTTGTGGCAACGATACTTTGAAGAAAACCTTTCATTTTTTTTTATGAAAACAATGCCGATTTAATTTTTTAATTTCAGCAAATTTTAATCAAAAACATGTTTTAACGAATTGTTAAGTGGGCTATGTCAGAAGCCTGTTCTAAAACCTTTCATACGGTACCTCATTCGTTGTTCTGCGTTTCGTATTTTCTGAGTAAAAGGGATGTTGACAGGAGAAATAATATATAAGGATTACAAATGTTTGAAGTAGAAAAAAAAAACACAAAAAAATTATTTTTAATATTTTCTGTTACTCTTCATTTTTTATCTACTTTTGTTTGATTTCAGGATGTTTAAATTATTGTATTTACTAACAGTTTTCCATTTCTCAACAGGAAAAGCTCTTGGGTAAAAATGCAATGGATTTTTTGAACGTCAAGATTAAAGACTTTATGTGAAATATTTAGTTGCGTTAGATTATGTAAATATAGTCAACAGCAGAATATTAGAATTTTAACAATTAATAATGAAATAATTATGTAAATATGTATTAATAAATCATTTCAACATATGTAACGATGTGGTTCTTCAAAGGATAGCGCATTATTCCCAATGCGCCAGTTATAGACCATTTATTTGATAAAAAATAAGGAGTTTATTTTCGAAAACAAATACAGTTTCTTGATTAGTAATGAGTACACAAGATGCAAAGTCACAAAATTTAGTTACAGAGTATATCTGGAATCATTCGGATTCTTTTACGAAGAAATTAGAATATAGTCTTGCCCAAAGATAAATAAATAGGCTAACCAGGCACTCCGACATCCATGAAATCTTAAACGGGAGACTGCACTTCAGCCGCTTCTTTGAGATGCTACTCTGAGCTCTCAATAAAGCTATTAGAATAGTGCATAAATTCCCGTTCTAATGCTGAAGCAGAAAAGCCGAACAAGTTAATCGTCAAAATATTGGTCATTAGCATCAATTACTTTCTACCATTTGTCAAGTAACATCCTAGCAAAACTTGAAACAATCACCTATACGCAGCCACTTGATTGCAATCAGTAGAAGCTGTTGGCGTGGGAGTGGTCACTTGTAGGCCATTGCTTCAGGTATTGCTCAGATGTGTAACCCATCTTTGAAAATGACGTATAGGTTTGGATGCAATAAAAGCATCAATGCAGCTTGCAAGATTTCACCTGGGCTTCTGTGCGGAAGGATTTACGAGCGAAGTTGTGTTGGCAGGATCAGAAGAAGTGATAATCTGTGGGAGCCAAGTCTGGTGAATAGGCTGGATAAGATAAAACATCTCACCAACGTTCCAAAATGACAGTTTTCGTCATAGAAAGGACTTTCGTCGTTGACAGGCCCGCAATGCGAAGCAAGTGTTGAATCGTTGTTCAGTATTGCGGTCTCCAAATTGATGGGAAACGCAATGACAAAGGGTAGCTCATCAGAGAAGGCAAGGGAGGCTAAGCCTCTTTTGTAAAATTCTTTAAAATAAACAAAAGATAAAATAGTTTCAATATAAATGAAATTTAAAATCACAATTTCAAACAGTTCAGCATTATAATATCTTTAAAAATTCCACCATTAGCCCTTAACGAATAACAGAAATGTTCATATATCTTTTTCGGAGACGGGGGCGGAAATGTTCTAGCCACTTGTAATTCCGATTACGAGTGAACGAATTCGTCGAGGGAGAAGGGAGAGGAGAGAAAGGTTATGCGTCAATAAAGTCTAGTGTCTTCAAGTTATTTAGCCACACTGTAGATAGGAATAGTGGACAACAGGCTATTTTCCATAAATTTAGTATTTTAAATATTATATTTTTCTTTAAAGGTTAGGAAAGTATTTAAAAATTAATTGTAAATTAATTAAATATAAAATACACGAGATTTAAATCACTATTTGCATTTTGTAATGTTTTCCTTTCAAATTCCTAAATGTAGGCAAATGTTGACAATTTAAAAGTATTAAATTAATTAATAATTCTCCGATCTTTCATAAAGATGCAGACGATTTTCTTATTTGAAAAGCTCTATAAACAGATCTATAGTACTTGGATCGATTTGTAAAAAGCTTAAATTATTATCAAAAAGTCCAGGACGTTTACACCATATAAAACTTTAATAAATGAAGAAGTGGTAAGATGCACACGCATTGCTAAAATGATGTATTACTTTAAAAAATATAAAAATTACATTAAAAACAAATATCTACAGTTTCGACCTACATATGAGGTCAACATCCGGATAAAAATCGATCACAAGATGTTTATGACTGCACTGTCACGTCGTTGAGAAATCCAAGACCCGAACACTTGACAAGTCAACTTCAACTTAACCAAACTGTATACCAGACAGCCAACGCTAAGTATGGCTGTCTGGTATACAGTTTGGTAAACTTACATTATTGCTATTTACATGGAAATGCTTTTCCCAAAACTCAAATATTCATTTAAAGAATTTAACTTCATCTATTTTTCAAAATCGTATTTTTGTGTCCTTCCGTAACCAGATAATCTCTATAAATTGTCCTCACCAAATTTTACATTGTCCCCCTCTCCCTTTTTTTCACATTGAGAGCATCTTTAAAAATTACACAATTTGAATGTTTTTGGAATGTTGAGATGAAGATTTGCTATCAGCTTTAATCATCTATTATATTATATTTCATATTTAAAAGTTTTGAGTCAAGTAGATTTCGTTGCGTCTTTCTAGATATTTTCTTTTAAAAACATTTTATGTGTTTTATTAAAAAGAACAATAGAAATATGCAATTAGTGTCCTTATCCAGATGCCCTTTTGTAATATGTTTTACAAATAAACTTAAATAATGTATACATAATATAACATCTTATTTTAGTAACACATGCCTTTAAATTACAACTAACAAACTAAATCGAGGTTCGGGATGGAATAGGGTGGTGATGGTTGTGTGTGTATGAGGGGGGGGGGGGTTGTCGACCCCAATATCGTCTCTTATTTTGTTCACCGACCGCCACTGCCAATGACCAATTTTCTGTATCTTATCCATAGCTCGTAATCGTTGTTACGCCATTGATTGGTGCACACTGAGATGTTTCGCAGCAGTTGGGTAACGTTTCCATCCAACAGCTCTTGCAAATGTATATCGTCGATTTTCTTTGGTTTGCCACTTCTGTGTTCATCTTCCAACTCGAATTGACATTTATGGAACTTTCTAAACCAATCCTTTACTGTTGACGCGCCAATGGCGGCGTTTTCCATATGCTTCACAGATTGATGCTCTCACCTCCTTTCAGTTTTGCCTAATTTAAACAGGGATAACTTCCAATGTCGAAGATTTATTTTTTTGAGATACATTTTTCAAAAGGAATAGGAAACGATATTGGAACGGATTGTAATGCTGATTAAAAGTGTTGATCTCATAGGCCAGAAACTTATTCAACATACTAATAAAAACAGGAGACGGCAATTCCAACAGCGTCACACAGATGATTTTCTCGGATCTCTCGAAAAAAGTATTTTTCTCCTTCTGTAATATACAACTGTATATATTGTATTTATAATATAACCGTAACTGTGTAATATATAACTGTATATATTGAATTTATAATATAACCGTAACTGTATATGTTTTGTACTACTAATCTAACTTAACCATAACCGGGTAACTGTTGACATCCTAAGATGATGTAGCGTGAGCGTGTGTGTGGTAGCATGACTACCTCTTGAATAAAGCTTGATGTTGAAGTTACTATGTCTCATTAACTGAGTTTAATATTATTTAATAATGATGCTATTTAATATAATAAATAGAGAACTTAAGATCTACTAAATAATGATCTTTTATATGGTGTCAGAGAAGACGATGTTCAAAGATTGAACCTGCATGCTCGACCGTGATGGAATTATTCAAAGCTCCGGGAGAGTTCAATTTCACCTGCGGTAACGTCGCCGAAAATTGGAAAAAATGGAGGCAAAAGTTTGAAAACTTCATGATCGCCACTGAAAGAAGTGAGAAACCTGATAAAAATAAAATTGCGATTCTTCTCAACTTGCTGGGTGATGAAGGCGTCAACATATTCAACACCTTTAAGTTTGAAGCAGCGGAAAAAGATTCCTATGAGGCTGTTATTACTAAGTTTGAGCAATACTGCACGCCAAGAAGAAGTGTCGTATTCGAGCGATACAAGTTCTTTTCGGCTTTTCAACAAGAAGGTCAATCGATAGACAATTACATCACCTTGTTGAAAACTTTAGCTACACCTTGTGAATTTGGTGATCAAGAAGAAAGCTTAATACGAGATCGAGTCGTCCTAGGTATCCGTGATGGGGGTTTACAGGAGAGACTTCTGAGAGAAACAGATCTGACTCTTCAAAAAGCTGCTGAGTTTGTGAGAACGACAGAAATCAGTAAACAGCATCTAAAGTCAATAAATGGACCTAACGTTTCCAGTGCGACTGTGGACATTGTTCAAAAGAAACAACATGGACAAAATAGTGCCAAACCAAAAAACTTTAAAACTGTAAAGAAAATGACCAGTCAAAATGAAATATATGACTGTTTAAAATGTGGTAGGAAACACAAAAGGTTAGAATGTCCTGCATATGGAAAAACTTGCAGAATATGCAAAAAAACAAATCATTTTGCTGTAGGTTGTAAATTTAATAGAGAGAAAAAAATATATGAAATTACAAATGAAAATGATCAGCTGTTTGTTGAAGCAGTTGAAATTAACAGTGTGGTAAGTACATCAAATTCTTGGTTAAAAGATATTGATATTAATAATGTTAATGTTAACTTTAAATTAGATACAGGGGCAGAGACAAATGTCCTACCCTTATCCATTTTTAAAAGGTTAAATTTAGATATGAAAGTAGAATTAACTCATACTGTGCTTTTGTCATTTGGTAATTTTAAGATTAAACCTGTTGGTAAAGTGATATTAATGTGTACTGTTAATAATCATGTTGATATACCTATTGAATTTATTATTGTTGATAAAATGTGTAAACCTATTTTAGGATTAAAAACATGTAGTGAGTTAGGATTAATTCAAAGGGTTGATTGTGTAAAAGCTGAAAAGCAAAATATATTAGATTCATATAAGGATGTATTTAACTGCTTAGGTACATTTCCTGGTGAGCCATATAAAATTGCATTAAAAGAAAATGCTAGCCCTGTGGTGCATCCACCTAGGAGAATTCCCCAATCAATCAATCTAAAATTGAAACATACTCTTAAAATATTAGGAAAGAGAGGAATAATTTCAAGGGTAAACAAACCGACTGATTGGGTACAGAGCCTGGTTGTGGTTGAAAAACCAAATGGCGATCTGAGAATATGTTTAGATCCTCGAGATCTAAATAAGGTACTTAAAAGAGAACATCATGTAATTCCCTCACCTGAGGATATTATTAGTCGGTTAGAAGGGAAACAGATATTTTCAGTTTTAGATCTCAAGGATGGATTTTGGCAAATACCTCTTGATGAAAATAGTTCAGATATTTGCACATTTAATTCACCCTTTGGGAGATTTAAGTTTAATAGAATGCCATTCGTAGTCGCCTCAGCTCCAGAGGTCTTTATGAAAAGAAATCAGCAATTATTTGGTGACATAGAAGGGGTAGAAATTTATGTAGATGATATCATTGTCTCAGGTAAAGATGAAAAAGAGCATGATGAAATATTAATTAAGATATTAGATAGGGCTCGAAAAAACAATGTTAAGCTAAACAAAGATAAATTTCAATTTAAAACAACTGAGGTCAAATACTTAGGGTATATTATTTCCAATCAAGGGATCAGAGCTGACCCATCCCTTGTTAAAGCGATAGTAGAAATGCCCACTCCCCAAAACAAAAAGGATGTTAGGAGATTTTTAGGGATGATAAATTATGTCTCAAAATTTATGCCTAAAGCTTCTGAATTAACGGCTTCCCTAAGAGAATTATTAAAAAACAATACTGATTTTTTATGGTCAGATCAGCAGGAAAATGCCTTCATAAAAATAAAAGAAATTTTGAGTAAAAGCCCTGTCCTGAAAGTTTTTAACCCTAGAGAGGAAATAATATTGCAATGTGATAGCTCTAAAGATGGATTGGGAGTATGTTTGGTTCAGAAAGAACAACCAGTTTCTTTTTCATCCAGAAGTTTGACTGAGAATGAGAAAAACTATGCTCAAATTGAAAAAGAGTTATTAGCTATCACATATGCCTTTGAAAAATATCATAACTTTGTCTATGGTCATAAGGTAACTGTACAGACAGATCATAAACCATTAATCTCTATCGTACACAAACCTTTAGCTAAAATTACTGCTAGAATGCAAAAAATGGTGTTAAAATTGGTAAAATATGATTTTAAAATTGAGTATGTTCCTGGTAGTCAATTATATTTGGCTGACACACTTTCTAGAGCATTTTTGAAAAATAATAACAAAGATGATCCAGAAATGTTAAATGTGATCCATAGCATTACAAAGGCACTGCCTTTAAGTGAAAAAAGACTTAAACAGTTTCAAACTGAAACTAAGAATGATGAGGATCTTGCTCGAGTAATGGAATTCTGTAAAACTTCTTGGCCTAAGAATAAAAAAATGTTGTCTGATAATCTTAAACAATACTATAAAGTCAAAGATTTCATATATGTGAATGATAGTTTAGTATTTAATAATAACAAATTAATTGTTCCAAAAAGTTTAAGACAGAATATGTTAGGTTTAATACATGAAGCCCATTTTGGAATTGAGAAATGTAAAAATAGAGCACGTGAAATCTTTTATTGGCCAGGTATCTCTGCTGATATTGAAGAATTAGTTTCAAAATGCCAAATATGCGAAAAATTTAGAAAGAAAAATTCAAAGGAACCACTAATGCCCCATGAAATACCAAATAAGCCTTTCGAAAAGATTGCAACTGATGTATTTCAGTTTGCTAATCAAATTTATCTAGTTATAGTTGATTATTATTCTAAATGGATAGAATGGGCTACTATAAAAGATAAGACTGCTAATGAAATAATCCCAAAATTAAAATGTGTCTTTGCTAGGTATGGTATACCGAATGAAATGGTGTGTGATAACACACCTTTAACAGTTATTTGTTTAAGAAATTTGCAGATGACTGGGATTTTGAACTAAACTTTAGTAGTCCCAGATTTCCTCAGAGCAATGGAATGGCTGAAAGAGCAGTAGGAATAGTTAAAAATATTCTACGAAAAGTACAGGATGTAAATACAGTAGAACTCCAATTATCCGAACTCCGACTATCCGAATCGCTGATTATCCGAATCGCTTTCAGAATTTCAGAAAAAAAAATTAAGACGGAAACGTACTGCGATTCGCAAAATAATGATTCTGTCTACGCGCGCTATATTGCCCTTCCCTCCGCGAATCTAGTGTAGGCGCGGCGCGAACATTATTGGGATGATGAGTTACCGTCTCATAGTGCAGCTCGATTATTGGCTGTTGTCCGTCGCCAGTTGGCCGGCCCGGCCCACCTGGATGTCAGACCCTGAGTTTCAAATTCTAAATGACGAAGAACTTATTGAAAGTGTGCGAGAAGAAAGTGTCAAGGAAGAAAATGACCTTAATGTCGAAGTTGAAGCAGACACGGTACCATCAGCTAGTGAAGCATTTGCCGGCCTTGAAACTGCGTTGAAGTGAATGGTGCGTCAGCCTGAGTGTGACCACATGCAACTTCTCACTGTCAAGCGGTAAGCGGATGCGCGACTTGGCCGCCCGAAAACGGATGAAGATTGTCAAACAGCTTACTTTGATCGAGATGTTCAGTAAGCAATATAACTTTAATTTACAGTACGATACGTACATACTATACTACTTAACATGTGAAAGTGTTGCCTTTTCATTTAATTAAAAGATCTTTTTCTTTAAAAATAGTTTTTTTTCTCCCATTTACAACATACATACAGTAATTAATTAAGATATACCCTTTTTTCGGAAAAAAAATCCAATTATCCGAATTTTTGAATATCCGAATGGGGTCCGGTCCCAATTGATTCGGATAATTGGAGTTCTACTGTATAGGCCTAATGGAATATCGTAATACACCCATTAGTGGATTGGATCTATCTCCAGCGCAACTTTTATTTAATAGAAGGTTAAGAACAAAATTGCCTATTAGTAATAAATTGCTAAAACCTGAAATAAACAACCCTGACTCTAAACTTCGTGCACGGCAGATTAAGCAAAAATTCTATTATGACAGGACAGCACAGTCATTAAAGGAGTTAAAACCTAGTGATAACATAGTATTATTTAATTTTAAGACTGAGCAATGGGATAAAGGACAAATTATTTCAAAACATAAATCTCCTGGATCCTATATTGTAAGGAATGGAAATGGGGAAATACTTCGAAGAAATAGAAGGCATATCAGAGTATCAAAAACTCCTTTTGAGTATCATCCTGTTTATGATGATGTATTTATTGAGGATAAGACTGAAAGGTCAGAAAATTATGCAATGCCTGTTATAAACAATGATTATCAACAAAATATGCATAATACTATAATTACAAGAAGGGGACGAGTAATTAAACCACCTTCTAGGTTCAGAGACTTTTGTATGCAATAAACCATCTTATATACTGTATATTTAGTGTCATGTTTCTTGTATTTGTTATAATTATAAAATATGGTCATTTGTTGTATTAATATAAATTTACTGGCATTTAAAATTATATAAGTATACTTATTTCTTTAACTGGAGGAAAGGATGTAATATACAACTGCATATATTGTATTTATAATATAACCGTAACTGTGTAATATATAACTGTATATATTGAATTTATAATATAACCGTAACTGTATATGTTTTGTACTACTAATCTAACTTAACCATAACCGGGTAACTGTTGACATCCTAAGATGATGTAGCGTGAGCGTGTGTGTGGTAGCATTTTAGTTGCGGGCATTCTAAACCCGATTACTAATTATCGATTAAATGAAATATTGCACTTCACAAATTAAGAATACATTTAAAACTTAATAAATTATATTTAAACTCAAAATACACTCTTCGCACCAGCGTGCGGCAATTCAGCATTACTCGTTACATTAGCACGCTAAAATACGTGCGTTCAACAGGCAGTCCAGAGTCCAACTAACTGTTTCTTCCCGCTCAACGGCGAAGGCTTGTTCCGTGCGGTTTCCCGTTAAGCACAGATGAAAAACCATGGATCCAACATCCGAAATTCTGGACCCAGCTCATTAGCTGGTTTTAAGTTTTCGGCGATGCCAGATCCCCACAGTAGCCCCCCCTGAGCGATAGCGAAACAATTTTCACCATCAGAGGTAGCGAGGGTTAAATCTGACACGCCGACCAGCACGAGTAGTTACTGGACTTCTTGGAGCTGGAATTTCCGCTTCTTCTGTGACTGTTGCTGCTGGTGAATATAATTTAGAGTGGTTTTCTTTGGATTGAGGATTCGACGGCTGCTCCTCAGTGCAGAAGAAGGCAGGTTTTACTCTGTCAATATTTACCGTAACAGTTCTGTCGTTGATCTTAACAGTGAAATTTTTGTCGGTCCGTTGCAGAACCTGGTAAGGCCCCTCGAATGGAGCTTGCAGACTCTTCTTAATACCCTCTCTGCGCAAGAAAACATGTGAGCAAGACTTCAAATCCTTGCTGACAAAAATTTTACGCTCAGGTGTCAACCGAGAAGTGGCTGGTTGTAATCGTCGCATCACCTCCCGTAGCCTGCCAAGAAAATCGACTGGGTTAGGTGAACCGGCTACTGGAACAAGGAACTCTCCTGGAAGGGCGATGGTGGTACCATATACCATTTCCGCTGCTGTAGCCTGCAGATCTTCTTTCCACGCTGTTCGTATGCCCAGGAGTACAGTTGGCAAAACTCGGGCCCAATCCGTGGTGTTGTGGGCCATAATTGCAGCCTTGAGCTGTCGATGAAATCTCTCCACCTGGCCGTTCGCTGCCGGATGGTATGGGGAAGTATGAACTTTCGAGATGCCCAGGTAACGATTCAGCGCCGAAAATAGTGATGATTCGAATTGGAGACCTTGGTCAGTTGTTAGACGTAAAGGTGGTCCAAATAGGGCGATCCAACTGGCGTAGAAGGCCTCCGCCACACTCTCAGCAGTAGTATCAGCCAATGGAATTGCTTCTGGCCACTTCGTGAATCTGTCAACACATGTTAAGCAAAACCGAAACCCGTTAGACGGTGGCAATGGTCCAACCAAATCAATGTGAACATGCTGGAACCGAGCAGACGGTTGTTCAAATATGCCAATAGCACTTCTCGTGTGCCGGTGTACTTTGCTCCTCTGGCAGGAGATGCAGGATCGTACCCATAAAGCAATATCTTTCTGCATTCCAGTCCAAACATAGCGTTCAGCGATCAGTTTCTGTGTCGCTTTGACACCAGGATGGGACAGTTCGTGCAATTTCTGAAACACTGTTTTTTGCATGTCTGCTGGCACAAAAGGTCTAATGCGACCCGTGGAAATATCACACTGTAATTCAACCGCTGAATCACCTACTGGCATTGGTTGAAGTTTTAAGCTAATGTTGTCTTGCTTCGCATGTTGTAAAGCAATATCGGTCGCTTGTAATTTGGCCATCAGCTCCAAATCAATAACACAAGACTTGATGGAGGAGATATTTATCATGGAGAGAGCATCAGCCACAACATTTTCCACACCACTAATATGCTGAATGTCCGTGGAAAATTGGCCTATAAAGTCCAGCTGTCGAGTTTGCCGCGGTGAACATTTGTCTGTTTTTTGTCTGAATGCAAAAATAAGTGGTTTGTGGTCAGTAAAAATTGTAAAGTTCCGACCTTCAATCATATGTCTGAAATGTTGTACTGCGGAATACACCGCCAAAAGTTCGCGGTCATAAGCACTATACTTTTGTTGAGCCGGTGACAGAGATTTTGAAAAAAATGCTAGAGGTTGCCAATTGTCATTCACCTTCTGCTGCAAGGCTGCACCCATTGCAAAGTCTGATGCATCCACTGCAATAGATAGAGGTGCCGTAGGTATGAAGTATGCCAAGGTGGCAGCATTTGCAAGTTCTTCCTTGCTTCGTACAAAAGCATCATTAGATTCTTCTGTCCACTGAATTATGCTTTTGTCATTCTTTTTGGCTCCTTGCAAATATTTGTTTAAAACCCCCTGTGTGTGCGCAGCATGGTAGATAAACCGGCGATAGAAATTAAGCATGGCCAGATAACGTCGCAATTCTTTGATGGTTTCGGGACGGGGAAAATTTTTAATCGCGTTAACCTTATCCTGAAGCGGGCTAATACCATCCGCAGAGATGTTATGCCCTAAGAATTTAACATTAGATTGGCCAAAAACACACTTAGATGGGTTTAAACGTACCCCATATTGAGATAGACGCTCGAACACCATTTGTAAATGTCTGACATGCTGCTCGTAATTCTCCGATGCTACTAGTACATCATCAAAATATGGAATGCAAAATTCAAGCCCATATAACACTCTATGGATAAATCGCTGAAACGTCGCAGCAGCATTGGCTAAACCGAACGGCATATACAAAAATTCAAAAAGACCAAACGGAGTTGTGACTGCTGTTTTTGGAACATCCTCAGGTCGTACCGGAATTTGATGATATGCTCTAGACAGATCTAAAGTCGAAAAAATCTTTGTACGGTGGAGCGCTTGTGTACAATCCTGAATATGAGGAACAGGATAGCGATCCGGAATTGTAGCAGCGTTTAAATGACGATAATCCCCGCACGGGCGCCAATCGCCTTTCGATTTGGTTACCATGTGCAGCGGGCTAGCCCAAGAGCTGCTAGAAGGTCTGCAAATACCGGCCGACATCATAAACTGAAATTCTTGCTTAGCCGCGCGAAGCTTATCTGGAGGAAGTCTGCGAGGCTTAGCAAACACAGGTGGACCTTTGGTCTCAATAATATGCTGCACATCATGCTTTGGGGGGTTAAGGGAGGCTGAAGTATCGGTTAGGCTAGGGAATTTGTTGAGCAGCGTATGGAATGTTGTCATTTCAGAAACCGTGCGTATATTGCTACTATTTGACTTATCAATTATACCCTGCGCCTGCAAATTAGTAACGGGGTCGTGTAACTTTCCCTGACGCACATCAATGAGTAAACCAAAATGTCGAAGAAAATCAACCCCTATAATTGGTTGCGAAACATCCGCCAGAATAAATAGCCAATGAAATTCCCTGCGCAGGCCTAAATCTAGCTTTAAGAGCTGCTGACCAAACGTAGGAATGATCGTGCCATTAGCGGCAAAAAGTTGTAGCTTATCTGCTGTACGTGTTCTATCAGCTTTTGTCACAGGTAAGACAGACACGTCCGCCCCCGTGTCAATTAAAAATTTCAAATGAGTAGTTCTGTCATTGAGATAGAGCCTATTTATCTGAACTGCGCCGTCACTCCCAGAATTGAGTGACGGCTGTACTAGTTTCCCTCCCATGAACAAGGCTTGCGGCATTTACTTGCTTTATCAGCAAAAGTAGCATGGTACCAACATAAATTCCTTCCAACAGCATTCCTTTCTTGACTTTTATCACGTTTATAATGCCTAAAACGGTCACGGGACTTGGAACGACTCTGCCTGCTATTATTCCCCTGCACTTCCAACTTCTCCAAGCGTGTGGAGAGTGCAAGAATTAATGTTTTGAGCTCCTCATTACCCGATTGGATATTTTGAACCATGGGGGGTGGACCATTCGCTGCAATGATACCATCGGCCATTTCGGCCAATTTGTCAAGTGGGTCATTCGAAATTGCTAATATTTGTCGCACATGAGTGGGTAGGCGCTGGAGAAATAAGGTTTTCAGCAAATCATCCTTGACCTGACTACCAGCCTTACTCCGCATTTCAAGGAGCAAACGGGAAGGTTTTTTATCCCCCAGTTGCAAACCAGAAATCAACTCGCGAATGCACTGATCCCCACTCATGGAATATTGATTTACGAGCCGATTTTTGAGCCTTTCGTATGGCTGATCCGTGGGTTGCTCACTAATTATATCGCCTGCTATCGCCAGTTCATCCGGTTGCATTGCTGCAACTAAATGGTGAAACTGGGTAACACTGTCGGAAACCCCTGCCAGCTTAAATTGGGATTCCAAATGGAAAAACCAAAGTTTCGGGTTTGCACGGCAAAATGGGGTCGCCTTTACTCCAACCCTATGAATGCCTGGAACGACAGTATCCGGTGTTTCTGTTGACATTTTTTTGAATTTTACTACACAATTAAGCCACGAAAAAAAATATAAATGCAGGACATATACTGTATACAGAAAAAACTGGTTTCAACAACCCTACCAAAAACTATGTACACAAATGCTATTTAAGGCATAATAAAAAATAAGAATGCAAGGAAAAGTATGGAAACAAAAATTTTAGCATAATATAATACGATAAACCATATTTTGGATCACCTAAACATGCGATTTGATCTGGCCAGGCTTAACGATAGTATGTCGAAATAAATCGCGTCATACCCCGAATTTCAAAATAAGCATATATTACAAAACAAACAAAAAATATTCAATTTGAAAGCACTTAAATAATGCTGTACTGAAAGCTTATTACCAATATAAATACATATACAAAAATTAAATAAAATGCGCAAAAAATTAATGTCGAATTTATCTAGGGGCAAGTAAAATTTATATTCACACACAGGGGTATTACTGATTTGAACACCATCAAAATAGATACGACTCACCGGGATTCGGGATTCAAGCTCTTTACCTCGTAGCACTGATGTCTCCACATGCCAATAGGTGATTAACAACACAGTTTACCGATAATGCACACAATCGTGTTTCACACAAACTCTTGAAGAAATATGAGAAATATATCCGCTTGGGTCACTAATGATGTACACACGCCGTAATTAAGGCCATTATAAGGTCGATGCACTTAGATTATCAGACGAACTGTTCAAACACCGAGGTCACCACTTTAGTTGCGGGCATTCTAAACCCGATTACTAATTATCGATTAAATGAAATATTGCACTTCACAAATTAAGAATACATTTAAAACTTAATAAATTATATTTAAACTCAAAATACACTCTTCGCACCAGCGTGCGGCAATTCAGCATTACTCGTTACATTAGCACGCTAAAATACGTGCGTTCAACAGGCAGTCCAGAGTCCAACTAACTGTTTCTTCCCGCTCAACGGCGAAGGCTTGTTCCGTGCGGTTTCCCGTTAAGCACAGATGAAAAACCATGGATCAACATCCGAAATTCTGGACCCAGCTCATTAGCTGGTTTTAAGTTTTCGGCGATGCCAGATCCCCACAAGCATGACTACCTCTTGAATGAAGCTTGATGTTGAAGTTACTATGTCTCATTAACTGAGTTTAATATTATTTAATAATGATGCTATTTAATATAATAAAT
Organism: Maratus michaelseni; assembly: GCA_963931845.1. Classification (NCBI taxonomy): domain Eukaryota; kingdom Metazoa; phylum Arthropoda; class Arachnida; order Araneae; family Salticidae; genus Maratus; species Maratus michaelseni. The sequence goes on along the minus strand of OZ007587.1, from coordinate 315,622,658 downwards.
AGAGAACTTAAGATCTACTAAATAATGATCTTTTATACCTTCAACACAGTTTATATCTGGAGGTCGAAATTTTCTCTCATTGTTCGTTTGCCTCTGAGTTTCACAGGAATGATTTTCTTTAAAAAGCCTCTGCCACTGGATTTTTAGGGAAGTTTCCAATAAGTCTGGCCCCCTACCGTACCTACCTCTCAGCCCGGTGAAGCTTTCGTCTAAGGGGGAGGGGGATCTTTTTCTTCTCTAATATCAGAATGCTTGACCTAAAATCGCTAGCCCATTTTAATTTTGGTCTTTGACGAACTGCTCCACGAGAATATAGCTTTAGAAGTTTCTATAGCTATTTTAATGTGGTTGAGAAAATTTGTCACACTATGTTTAGTAGAAAATATTTTCAAGTTTGTGTACTAGCAACACCAGAGTAAGATTTGTACAGATAGCTAGATAAGCTCCTACTTAGGGGCCTGTGTTTGGAAAAACTCACAAATGTGATACTCAATTTTTATTGAAAAGGCCTAAAAATATTTTCCTTAAAGTATAAAATGGAAAAATAATTAATATAAAGACTGACAAGTTTGAGCTTATTTTCATTAAAAAATCATAACAATGTTCTCTTAAAACTACAAAATGAATGAATTAATTAATGTGAAACGTAGTTTCACCGCATATTAGCATGTAATGAAAGTATAAATTTCCATAAGACGTTTCTCCAAAGCAGATTCTGAAAAATATTTAATTTATTGCCTAGCAGCAAAAAATTCGAGACCGTAGGTATGCATTGAGATTATTATTAGTAGTATTATTCAAAACTAGTCTGCCAATTAATTTCGATAAATCTTTATTTAGCAAGAGGAGGATTTGTTGGAGAAAAATAACTATATAATGCATACATTTTTTTTTTTTTTTTTTTTTTTTTTGTGGGTTGCAAAAAATTAATATGCGTACGGTTAAATATTTTATAAACCTAAGGAAAGGAAATAAAAATTTGGAATTCTCACTAAACCGGCTTCAATGGTACTATAGATTTATTACTATCTGGTAAAAATGCATTGTTTGTTAAATTTTATGTATAGTATGTTGAAAATATATATAAAGATGTTTATATTTAAAGACGCTATAACCGTTGTCTGTTTATTAAAGATTGGAATGTTTTTTAGTATTGAACATGTCGTTAAGATCCCTTACATAATCTAAGACACAAATACAAATAAGTCTAAGCTGATCGCTAGAATGATGATTAACCCTTGCGACTACAAAAGGCCAAGTGAAACTTCTGTGTAAATTTAGATCAAGAGTTAACCGTTTAGTACCGAATGTTGGCATTTTTGTACCGTTGTCGGCAAACTAAACCCTCATTCACTGCAGCTTTGTTGATGTAATTTGCTGGTAAAACAGAGATGTTAGCCCCGGCAGGGCCTGTTTACCGAATAGGCCCATGAAGCCCGAGCTTACCCACTGAAATACAAAGGGGCCCCCAAATTTACTTTTCAAAACTGATTTTTAGGGGCAAAAAATTCAGTCAGGGTAAAAAATGTATTTTTTTTCTTAATTATAGCTACTAAATTTTCCCTCAGACTATTACTGACACATTTATATACTATTTTTTTTTCTGTTGTTATAATAAATGGTATAAAAACAGTGATTATATGCAACTTATTTTAATTTTTCTTATGCTGTACATTTTAATTTCAAACGTGCTAAAAATAACCGAAAATGCAATCTGTATAATTATATTTTGTTTATATTCATAAAGAGTGGAGAAATTATATAAAACATGAAGAATAGGTTATGTAAATAGAGGGGAAAGTAATTAGCATTCAGATGATACCAAATATCTGTTTATAAAATAGAAGCAAAATTGTGTTGCAACCAAGCAAAAATTTACGTCAAATATTTGTTGTTCCTGCACTGTTCTTAGCACTGGCAAATCCTTCAATTTGTAAAGCATAAAATACATTTTGAAGTTCAAATATTCGCACCTGTTCTATATTTGTAAATTCATTTACAATATTAATTTATTATGTATAATTATGTATATAATAAAATATTTTTAGTATATATATAGGTAGTTAGTTTTACTTTAATATTAAAAGTGCTATTTACTTCAAATTTTGATGGTAAAATTTCAAATTGTTAAAGCATAATTGGTAGAGTAAAAAGGGGGCCCCCTGTGGGACATCGGGCTTCCCCGACTTCAAAATCTTAAGCGGGCCCTGAGCCCCGGTATCGATAAGAAAGTTTAATTTAGATGTTGGATCGGCCAAAAGAATGCGATTTACATGGTGGTCGCGATAATGGCCACTGCGTAGAGTCCTGCACGGGTCGGATTGTACCCGACCCGAACCCGCAAATTCCATTTGAAGTCAACCCGCAATCCGACCCGAACCCGACAAAAAAAAATTCTGGACCCGCAACCCGACCCGAACCAGTAAAATTAATTTTCGGCGACCCGCACCAGCAATGAAAGAACAACAAATCATGTTTTATTGCTATTGTAAAGGCTCTGTTGAATGTGGGAGTGTTCTAATTGAATACAGGCCGTTCTAATGACGATCACAATTTTAATTGATGACGCAAAGTTGACAGGGACAGGCACATCACAATACATTAAATAAACATAAACGATTAAACATATTTCTGATATTTATGACCGGTAACATTCACGGCCATTTTCATAATATCTTCAGGTTTCTCATATATCAGACAACATTCTTCGCTGCTGACATTCCAAGTTCTGCTGCGCGCTTTCTGTTTCTCCAATAGGGGGCGCTACTAGAGCAAGAAAAGGCATGCGAAGTCCTCACACCTCCCCCTTTCGAGAAGTTGATATAGTCTTTTGAGACAAATCAATATTTAGTAAATATCTAAATAAACAAGTAAAGCATATTAATACAAAAATTCAAACATTTAAAGAATGTCAATGAAAATAAACAAAAGGAATACACTATAACACTAATATACTAATACTAATAGTTTAAAGTTCTGGGATAAATTTCTTAAAGTTCAGTCTTGTAATCTCTATATCTTAAAAAAAAAAAGTAACCACCGCCGCCGCCGCAGCCGCTGTCAATGAAGATTTTGTGACTTGAAGTCTTTCTGGACTAATATACAGAAAACTATTACAGATAAAAAAAAATTAAAAATTGGTAGTTTTATAAAGAAATGTTCGATAAACACGCTGAAGCAAACAGTTTTTAAATCGAAGAATTATTTTAAGAGATATTTAAAATCAAAGTTGGTCGAAACAGTTTTCTGAAAAAAGTTTTATAGGAACGAAAACTATGCACAATTTAACCATAATTTGTAAGGATATAGTTGACAAGTTTGCGGTGTGCAGACTTAATTATTTTTTTAATTTGAGTCAATGAAGATTTTGTTCCTTGAAGTCTTTCTGGACTAATATACAGAAAACTATTACAGATAAAAATTTAAAAATTGGTAGTTTTATAAAGAAATGTTCGATAAACACGCTGAAGCAAACAGTTTTTAAATCGAAGAATTATTTTAAGAGATATTTAAAATCAAAGTTGGTCAAAACAGTTTTCTGAAAATGTTTTATAGGAACGAAAACTATGCACAAGAATTTAACCATAATTTGTAAGGATATAGTTGACAAGTTTGCGGTGTGCACACTGCAATTATTTTTTTAATTTGAGTAATTTTTTTAGGTTAAATTTCAATTTTTTACTCAAACTTTTCATTATTTTTATGAAGATTTATTTTGTATTTCATAAAATCCATTATTTGAATTGTTGCCAATTTGTAAAACAGCGCACATAATAATATTCCCTTTTAATTAAGAAATGTATTTACACGTGACTATTAAACACAGAAATAAAGCTTTAAAATAATAATTAAATGATCCCGTGTTAAAACCAGTAAATGTAGAAAATTACGTAATAAAAAATATACTTGCGCGTGAATATTAAAAAGAGAAATAATTAAATTATTACGCGTTTTTGAAGCATTAAGTAGGGAAACTTACGTCATATTTAAAATGCTCAAATAACAATATTTCAAAGCAAGTTTCAATTAAGAAATATATTTACACGATAAATTAATTTATTTCGACAAATCTTTTACCTATATTTTTCATTATGTTTTACTGATTTATTAACTATTTCATTAATTAAAATAACATTTGCATCCTTAAACGGCAGTGCCATGATACTAAAAAAAGAAAAAGCATTGAAAATTGTTGCGATGAACAGTTACATACAATAGGTCAGTTAGTTTCAACTGACGTCACAAATATTTATGGCACAGCTGTCATACACGCTCCACGTTGGCGCGATTTTTTCACTCGCCAACTTGGCGAAAACTTTGTTTTTGAATATTAATTACGAATAGCATGCAATTTTTTATTTCAATATAAAAATAAAATAACGTAATAAATTAAATAGCTTCTACTATTTTAAAAAAGGAAATAAAAATAAATAAATGATAGTTTGATATAAATAAATATTGATATACATAATAAAAATATTTATAGAATTAAAATAAAAAATAAAAGTAAATAAACACCAATTTTGTTTTCGCCAAATTGGCGGGAGGAAAATCGCGCCAACGTGGTGCGTATATGACATCTGTGCCACATTTATTCACTAGCCGAGAGGGATAATTAAGAAAAATAATGTAAATAAATATCCAAGATTATTTTTTTTTCTGTTTTCATTAATATATTGTAAATTTTATTGTTTAAACTTACTGATAGTTGACACTTTGCTGAGTGGGGTTTTTTTTGCGAATTCCTTGTATTTTATTTATTTATTTTTATTTTATTATATTTTATTTATTTATTTACTAAGTTTCTATCGCATCGTTTTAAAATTATAAGATGCAGCGATATTTGTTTACTTAACCATTTTACACAAGTTAATTTTTAAATGTTTAATCGATCTTATTTAATCAATCTGGAAAACAGTTTTTAGCTGTTTCGATAGCAGTTGATTCGACCTTAAAATCCTTCAGTCACAGGAAAATGAATGGAAACCCGGTCACAGCAGATCGCCACTGGTCGTTTAATTATAATACAATCTTCCGAGTTGCAATCTTTAGAGTTGATCAAATCAGAGTGTTTTTAAATCATGTGGTGTCAGAACGGGGGTTGGCGAGCGTAGCTCGGAGGGGGCAGAGCTCCCTAGTATAGGAAAAAAAAGAATGTTCAAAGTTTTTAAAGTCCAATGTGAGGCATGTAGCCTACTTAGAGAGTCAGCATTCGCGTGGAGTTTCCCATGTCGGTACGTTATTTGGGCTTGAAAACGCTGCAGTGCAAGGGCCCATCTTTGAAGGCGCGCACTTTGAGGTGCACAGTCCGTGAGAAATTTCAAAGGATTATGGTCGCTCACCACAGTTACTTGCGAACCATAAATAAAGTGTTCGAACTTTTTCAGGGCGAAGATAACCGCATAAGCTTCCTTTGCGATAGTAGCATAACCCTTTTGGCATTTGGAGAGCTTTTTACTTGTAAAAGCAATAGGGTGCTCTTGTTCATTTTCATCTTTTTGAGATAGGCAAGCGCCTATCGCATACGAGGAAGCATCTGCATGTATAATAAAAGGTTTCTGAAAGTTCGGGGAATAACAGACGGGCGATTTACTGATCGCCTGTTTCAACTCAAAAAGGCTTTGTCACAATCCTCAGACCAGGTAACTTCATTAGGGGCATGTTTCTTGATAAGTTCAATCAATGGACGAGTTATGTCGGAGAATGAAGGAACATAGGATCGGTAATAAGATAAAAGACCCAATATGCTCCTGACATCTTTCTTTGACTTGGGAACTTCTAAGTTTTGTATCGCTGATACTTTGTCGGAGTCGGGTGCATGTATACGGGATCCTACCACATAACCTAGAAATTTTATCTGAGGCCGTGCGAATACACATTTCTTAAAATTCACTGTAAAATTGGCTTCTTCGAGGGTAGTTAGTACCGCGCGTCTAGGTGCTTAAGGTGATCCAGCCAATTATGTGAAAAAATCACTACATCGTCGATGTATGTTTCTGCATAGGCTTTATGTTGGATTAAAATATGATTCATGAATCTTTGAAAAGTGGCTGCGGCGTTGCGTAATCCGAATGGCATGACTACAAAAGCGTACTGTCCACGGTGCGTGACAAAGGACGTGAGATGTTTGCATTCTTTGTTTAGACGGATCTGCCAGTATCCTTTTAGTAAATCCAACAGGCTAATGAATTTCGCCGGAGCTACTTTATATATAAGATCGGTTGCATTGGTCATTGGGAGTGAATCTATCTCGGTTTGGGAATTCAAATATCTATAATCGACGCTAAGTCGTACTGACGAATCCTTTTTATATACGCAAACAATTGGATGCGATATTCGCTCTCGGAATGTTCAATGAGACCTAACTCAAGCAATTCTTCAATTTGTCGGTCAACTTCATTTTTAAGTGCCTCAGGAATTCGATAAGGTCTCTGACGTTTTGGTTGGCTGTTCGGTTTCAACCTAATGTAATGTTCGCCTACATTGGAAATTTTTGGAATTCCAGATTGTAGGTTTGGATGTTTACGTAACAGGTCGGACAGTTGTTTCTTCTCTTCATGTGATAAATGCTTTAGCTGTAATTGTTTATCGATTATGGTAGGATTTTCTTTGTCAATTCTGGGGATATTTTCGATTTCACCGAAATGGATGTCGGCATCGTATATTACTCTTATGTGAGTAGTTTGGGCTTTTAATTCTCGGGTTTTGTTGACGTGCAAATGTTTGACACTGTTGTCCGGTAAGTGTACCAAATAACTGTAGGGAGATTTCTTTTCGAATATAGTGGCGGGTGCTGTCCACCTAGCATATACTTTGTGACTGCTGTCAGGAATCAAAACAACTTGATCATTGGGCTTAAATTCTTTGTGTCTAGCTTGTCTATTGTGGTAATAGGCGTAAGCTCGCTGTTTATCTGTGCAGGAAATTCCGGCGTGTTCGGCTGCCTTTTCTAATTTTATTTTCAAATCATTTAAATAATTTGCGACTGAGCCTAATTGACCGCATGTCAAAGGTGTTTCATTGGTCCATGATGACTTCAATATGTAGAGGGGGCCAGTCGGACGCCTACCACATAACATTTGGAATGGACTAACATTAGTTGTGGCGTTCGGTACTTCCCTGTATGCCCGCAAAAGGAAAGGTATGTGCTTGTGCCAGTTTCCGGAATTTTCCCTTATTGTATGGTGTATCATTCCTTTAAGAACAGCGTTCCATCTTTCGTATAAACCGTTAGATTGCGCGTATCCAGGTACAGAGAAACGTGGAGCAGTTCCTAAACGTTTAATAAATTCTTGTGTGAGGTCAGAAGTAAAATTGCTACCTTGATCGCTCGCTATTAATTTTGGAATCCCTGTTCTACTAAAGATCTGTGAAAGGGCATCACATATAGATTTAGCAGAAATATTTCTTAAATAGACAGCTTCCGGCCAACGAGTACACTGATCTACTACGGAGAGTACATACTTGTACCCTCCACTAGGTGGTTCAATTGGTGGTTCAATTATATCCATATTTACAATTTGCATTGCCTCGTCAGGACGAGTAACCGGAGTTATAGGTGTGTTATCAAACTTATTTGGTTTTGCTCGGAGCTGGCATGATAAACACTGTTCACAAAATTCATTAACATCTTGTTTTAACTTTCAGCCAAAAGAATGAATATTTCAGCCGCTGTACACTGTACAGTTTTCTTATTTCTTAGATGCCCTCCCCAAGGACAAGAATGTGCGAGTTCTAACAATTGTTTCCTACGTGGCTCGGGTACGAGCAATTGGTGTACCATTTCGCCCAATAATTTATCTCGATGATATAACAGGTAATCCAGATCAAAATAATTGTTGCATTTATTTTTGGCGTCAATCCAACGTTGATTTAACGAAGGGTCGTTTTTCTGTTGCCATTTAAATTTTTCTGAATCAGTTATAAAAGTATCAGAGTCATCGCCAGGTGTATGATCAATGTTCTCGTTTGTATTCGCATTTTCATCTGACACATGGTCTAAAATTGAACCAGACAGATCTACAGTGATGGTTTCTTTCGTACTGTCACTTATTGCGTCAATATTACAATTTAATGCCTTTTCATTTTCATTATATTTATTTAAATTATTTAATTCATTGTATGTATCCAAAGAAAGTAATAAATCATTAATTAAATTATCAACCACGGCACATGTTATCATAATATTAGGATATATCTTGGGGTTTAATTTATCAACTGCAATACTCAATGGAATATTTATTAAATGGGCTTTCAATTGGTGTCCAAATGCAGATTGCAAGATTATAGTACCACAAGGATATTTAAAGTGTTCGGGTACACAATCAGTCTTCATTATAGAAATTTGCGTTCCACTATCTACTACACCATGTAATATTTTATTACCACATTCGATATCTACTGTCGATAATGTTTCAATTAATTTCGTTTCTTTTCGAGGTGTTTTCAAATTAAATAACTCATCCGATCTCACTCTAGCAGTGAGTGCTTTTTCATTTGCACTCGAATTATCTTCCCTATTCAATTTATTGGCATTACCAAATAAATAACTACGTATCGTAACATTATGGTATCTGCCGCAATTAGTGCATTTTTTATTTTTTATATTACAATCTTTAGCGACGTGCTTACCTTTTTCAAGCATATGAAACAGCGTCCTTCAGGTCTTAATTTAGCTATTTTCTGCTCAACGGGTAATTCCTCAGTCGAATGATTATTACTCGAATAAAATATACAAAACTTTTCAGCGATGGCTAAAATATGAGCAACTTCAGAATTAATTCTATCGCAAGCGAACATTTGTTTACGAAATGCAGGCGAATTATTATAATATGATTGTTTTGACCTTGGGTTCAAAATTATATCAAAATTATATTACGGTTGACACAGTCACAGTAGGTTGCAGTTAAGGTTAAACCGCCACAAGATCGCCAATGTCTCCACCGAGTTCATTGGCCAGCTTGGTCTGCCATTTTGTTTCAAATGGCGGCCACTAATATATTTAAAATTAAAAAAATATGTACAAAAAAATCGCATTTCAAGTTTATTTTTTATTTAAATGTTAGGCCTTGATACAAGGATTCCGGAGAATTGTTTGTTTTACCTCCATCTTAAGAAAATGGTTGAGATATAGCAATTTGAAAGTCTAGGGTTGCTAACATTTTGAAACAAGATAGAAGAAGAGAACAAAGAAAACCAAAGATTAATTGATGAGTTTTAGTGAACGTTATTTCTCGCAAATTATTATCTTTCATTGTTGTAATCATTTTCCCAATCATACGCTTAAAACTATATATTCATAACCGTTAGCGTCAAATTATCGCCAAGCTTGGTGACATTTGGCGATATACCGCCAAATTTAGCGAACGAAAATAAGCCTCCATAAAGGAAGCCTTATTGGCTATAGCTGACTAATTTGTGAATTTCTTATTCAAAATCAGTATTAACGATTTTTCTGTAATCGGGTTCTTCGCATTTTAGTTTGGTGTTTTCGGGTAAGTTTTAAAACAAAGATATAGGAAAGCTACCTTTTCTTCCCGGTTCAAGCCGGAAGAACTTTTTTGTATTCATGTTCATGAAGTGATCATACATGCGGTACAGTGATCGCCACATTAGCGATTTTCGTGTATTTTTGGGATTCCAACACAACGGGTTGCTGCATTCAGCGATTTTTTTTTGTTTTTATGGTCGCGAAGTGATTATACATGCAGTACAATGATCGCGACATTAACGAATTTCGTGTATTTTTTGGTATCCCAATACAACAAGGTTGCTGCAACCAGTAATGTTTTATTTTGCTTTCATGTTCGCGAAGCGATCATACATGCGGTATAGTAATCTCCGCATTAACAAATTTCGTGTATTTTTGGGTTTTTTTACTTCACATTGATCGTTAACTTTTATGTAATATTGCTGAAATGTGCATAAAACGTTGTTTCTTACTGCTCATATTATCTTTTTTTATGTCTATCTTAATAAATTTGTCAAATAAAATATTTATATTTTACTCATAAATACAAAAAAGTTTTAATTTAAAAAAATAAATCTTATATCTATTATATAACCTTGTACCTATAATCCCTCCTAAAAAAGTAGATTATTCCCAGGCATGTGCATTTGAAATCTCCAATTGTGTGCTACACATTTTATTTATTTATTTTATATTATTTACCATTTTAACAACATGGTAACTTTGTTGGCTTAAAACCAACGTATTTTGATAGATGGATACTGAAATTTTATTACACATATTAATTTCAACATTTACATAAACTTTCACATTAATTAATATTTCCATATTAATATTAGAAATAAACAGAAATTGATATAAATCTGTTGATTATTCAATGATGTTCAAAATGGCAGACGATAATAATATCACTTCTAGATTATCTACTAGAGATTCAAAACAATGTAGATATTCAATAAATATTTTGTAAAAAAGTAATTATAAACAAAATAATCACGAATAACAAAGAATACAATAGTTATTATCACGGAGAAAGAACCTGGGGGGGGGGGAAACTAGAATAGGCGAGGAAATCGAAAATGCAAGTCATATTTTTTTAACGAAAGAGGGCGCTGTAACATTTGGCGGCGGCCTTTAAACAGAATGTCATTAGATTACATGTTAAATTCCGAAAGTGTTTTACTCGATTATTTTTAATTATAGCAATTATATGTCATAAATTTCAGATGGGCTATAAATGTTTTATTCCGGGATGTAGATCGGGCTATGATGATGAGATAAACAAAAAAAAAATCCAAGGAAAAAAATTAAGTATGTTTAGAGCTCCAAAGGTGAGTTCTTTTTATTATACTTTAATTTAAAGTTATATATATGTAATCGTTTTTAAACTAAGAAATTTTTATTTTAGTATATCGATCTTAGTGTATATGTTTTTAAAATGTTATACTTAATGAATAAAAAAAATAAATAAATAAATAAATAAAGTGTCTGGACCAGTTTGGGTCCTGTGACATCAGAATCATTATTTTATCCATCAATGTAATTCATTTGTAAACTAAAAAGTATTTTGGGGCTTCATTCAGAAGTGCAAGTGCAAGAACTCATTTAAAATATGGAACAGATGTGTTACACTCACGCTAAAATGTAAACAAAAGATTGGCGACTGTTTGGTTGGCGCGATTTCCAAGACTGCGCCAAACGAATAACTTAATACAATGGCTAGGTTGCCATTAAAGGAAAAAATCCCCTAAATTTGGCGACTTTTTTCTTTTTTTTAACCGATTAATTTTTTTTTTTTTTTTTAGCGTGGGTGTAAAGCATCTAAGCCTAATATATATATATATATATTATTTGCCTCTCTCATAAGTGCAATTTAAAAATTTAATTTGATTACTTGGCTGTTCAATTGAATCAAAAGATTTTATTGATTGTAAATTAGGAAAAAGAACTCATTTAAATAACAAATTTAATATTCACGTAGAAATTTTTTTTTTAAGTATATATGGTTTTTAATAACTGTATAATTTTCAAATTGTAAGGTAAGCATGTTACCTTTTCTATCTGCAGCAGTGTGTATGAAAGAGGAAGCATTTATGTATGGTTAAAAAAATAAGTTTTTGGACCATTCATAACTAACATTATATTAAAGTCACAATTTACGATTCTTGCAAAAATTAGTTAATAGACCCTATTATTTATTCAAGTTTTATTTCCCAAATAATTAAGATAAAAATTTGTTTTTAAATGTACATAATATTAATTGCATAGATATAAAAATTTATGAGTTATTAAATTATTCAAAGGTTATCGATATACACGCAAGATTAAAACTTATTCCAGAAAATTTGAATAATACTTTTAATCTCTAAAAATTATACGTCCATTCCGTATTTCTTCGCAGTACAATATCCGTGATATTTATTTTTAAATGACTATTCGGATGTTTTTGTCAGGATTAACTCTTATTTAAAGAGTTATAAAAAGCAATCGAAACGCCAAATATCTATTAAAATATATGCATGGTCTGAAGAAAACTTTATTTAATGAAATTTCTACTTGTTTGACTTTTTTAAAGTTCAAATTTTCAATCAAAAACATTTAAAAAATGAATGCTTTTCGCATTGAAAAGCATTGCAGAAGCAGTCTAGGATCGCCGTCAGTTTACCGTAGCGCCATCTATGAGGAGAAAAACTGTATTGTAAAATTTCAACGTTACTTTTCCCTCCATCTATCTTCCACCGTGGTTATTATAATATACTAATGTTGAACAATTTACCATTAATACAAATGAAAACACAATGTTTGCGCCTCTTTCATAGATATAGGAAATGCTAGATTGCAAACAAGAGGTAAAACAGTTATTCACCTTGTAGTTCAACCCCCTCCGCTACGTGGCGTACGACTTTGAGTGACGGCAATTGGTGCAAAACGGTACGCGCGCCGCTTTGCACCAATCGCCGTTAAGTCATGCATTGGCCGTGTATAACGTAGGTCGCGAACATAAGCCGCTTTCTACCTGAACTACAGTGCCTAGAATACATAGTGTGGGAAATGGCTACAAAATAGTACTGAAAAATTGAATCCGATAAATGTAGAACGACGCTGAAAAGAAAACAGGTCGATCGCAGCGACATCTTCTAGCAGTGGCGTAGATAGAGTGGAGGTCCAGATGGATTGGATACCGCTAATTTTATAAAAATACTTTTGCCTTATCTTATCGGAGAATTTTCTGCTATATTGAAGGCGAAGAAAATTTTATAATATTACTGGTTTCCAGAGCATTTGGATCCCCCTCTCTGGCTATGCCACTGTCTGCTAGCTCTTTTCAACGCAAACATTGTATAAGAATCGAACTGAGAAAACGTTTCGACTGGTGGTAAATATTTTAAATAATTAAATTATACCCTATTTCCTTTGACTTGGATAGTGATTTTCATAAGCCTTGAAAACATGAATGATATTGATCATGTCCAAAAAACGTGATACGCATTCTTTTGTGCCTGGTTGCAATGCAATACTCAATACAAGACAGCAAGCTAGAAACTATCCCTATTTAGCATACCAAAGGATGAATCTCTGCTAGAAGAGTGGAAAAGATTAATTCCCTGATATAATCAAAAACTAACTTCAAAAGCAGCTACATCTGAAATATACACTTACAAGAAGATTTTATTATCAGAAATTATGTTCATGTGAAACGGTTACTTTTGCTAGAGATAAATCTATTTTTAAAGCAGATGTCGCTGCGATCGCCCTATTATTGTACCGTATCGTTGCACATTTATCGGCTACAATTTTTTAGCACTTTTAAAACATTACCAGTTTGGCTTTATTTAAATTCCGAAATTTCATTCATACCAGAAATTCCCTATAATGTTCTTTTCCTTACTTAATGACAGATATTTCGTGACTTCTTAAAGTAAAAATTCTTGTTTCATAATTTCCGGTTTGAATTCAAAAATTTTGAATTAAAAACGGTAAAACCGTTTTCCACACTATGTATTCTAGATAGACGCTGTACAATAACTAGGCGTTGAACCTGAACGTTGCCACTATGTTTGAGTCTGTTGAGTACTAATCCCAGAATTCATAGCGGGAGAGGGGGATCGGGATAGTATGGCGCGTTTACCACTGTTTGGCTCCTTTCTCGCTTTACATTTACTACTTTTTATTTTAGTGTTAGTTCGTACACAGATTAAATGTATAATCTGTACTTCGAGTTCATATCACTCATTTCTCATTTTCGCTCGGTGAATTGTTGATTCAAATATTTTAATGTTTATTAGCGAATCATTTTAAACTTTAACAGTTTGATACTGAGAATTATAAATTTTAAAAACTGATATTAAAACGTTAACGAATTTTTGTAATAGTTATTTAAGTTGATCGAGATATGTATTTATTATTCTGTTAAAATGATGCATTTGTTTTTAATTCTAGTAATATTTTTATCTTTTTGTAATTTGTTTAAACGTGTAATGTACCGTTCAATCTTCATTTCAAATGAAACAATTATTGATCAAAAATACATTTACAAAATGCCATTATTAGAAAAAAAAAAACAATTTTTTTTTCTTATACCACTTTAATTAGAAAAGAAAATAAGTATGAAATTCTCTGAAACTTACACATTCAAAAATACTTTGATAATTTCTGCATAAGAGTTTCAGAAATTCGAATTCAAATCCAAAATATATAGGAAGTCACTTACTAACAGTGTCGAATTAAGACACTTTTCCCTGGGAGGGATTTTTGTGGCTTCGGGGGAGGGGAAGAATTGTACCTTTTAACCATTTAAAGCATAAAATCATAAATCTTTATTTGAAATTTCTTTAAAATTTGTAAAAATATAATAGCTGCAATTATATTTCAGTTTTTAATACTATATTAATCTATCAGTGGTGTATCTAGAATTATCATATTGGGGGGGGGGGACTGAGATAGAGTAAAACTTGCTAAGATGGAATTGCAGGGAACTGAGAAAAATTCCATTTAAAACAGGGTTTTTATCCAAGCAGGCATTAAACTGCATTTTTTTTCATCGGAACCATAAAAATGTAAGCAGTATTTTGTTATATGGAAACTTCTGTTTTAGTAAACTTCTGATTTAGTATCTAACTTTATTATAAAATTCAACAGTAAATACTTTTTTAACCCGTTAACGCCCAACTGTTTTTACACTTTTATTAATTCTTCGGCACCAGTGTTTCCTCTGTAGTAATTCTGAGTTATTTAATGACTCAAATTTTGAGATTAGATAATGAGAAAATTTACGTACTAAAATACTGGTATTGAAATTTAAAAGTTTTGTTCGGTTGTAAGTGATCTAGAAATAGATCGCTGGGCTGTAATGGGTTAATAACTGTAAATAATTATTTACAGTTGTCTGCTAAACATTTTTTCAAAGTTTAAAAAAAGGCATTTACATCTCGTTATGTGCAAGGCCCAAGTGCAAACCTTTTTAATAGCAGTGTATCCTAATCCTAATAATATTATAAGTCTGATTGTGTGTAAATGTGAGGCTGAAGCCAGCGTCAAAATGGAGCATTTAATGATCCTGTATCTTTGCTTATACGTTGATTATAACCCTCAAATGAACATAGGCCGGGTTTAATTCATTTTATTCAAATATTTTCTTAATAATTCAAAATTTCGTTATTTTCATAGAGAATAAATGGACATTTTCCCATAAAATTTAACCATTTTACTTTATCGTTGCTAGGGCTTTGATCGTTGCCAATAAATAAAAACACGGAAAAATAATTTTTTCTCAACAATTAATTTTCAATTGAACGATTTTCACGTGAAAAATGAAAATGAAAAAGAATTCAAAAGAAGATGAATTTCCGTGATGTTTGAAACAAAAACATGGAGTATTTGTTATTATACATCAAGTATGAATATCGGTTACATTAAAAAGATCTTTTTCTGTCAAAAAACTGCGTTATAATTAGAAGGAAAAATGAACAATAATTATATTCTTAAAAATAGATTTCGCTTGGACCATGGAACTATGAAAAGGATCCTCCTCGGCTTGAACAAATATGACGTCATAAATAAAACATGTATTTTCAAATGTAGTCGTAATAACACAAGGAGCATGAATATCAATGTATAATGAAAGTAGATAGATAATGGACATAATATTTAAGAGGAAAAACTGAAATATTTTTTATCGATACTGATTAATAATTAGCTTGAGTACCAGTTACATACAAATGTGAGTTTTCCGCTAAAATTTACGTCCTGATTGCCAGAAAAAGAAAATTAACAAGAATTATGGCATTAAAAAGAGATTTTTCTGAGGAAAATGTGACGTCATATTTGAAATAAAACAGGAATTTTCAAATGTGTTTTACAAGGCTCGGGTATTAATTATTCCGCACATGCTAAAAAACAAGGATCAGTAAGTATAGAAAGTAGATTAGTTTCACAACATATTTAAAACGAAAAATTGAAAAAAATTTTTATCTATACCAATTATTAAACATGAATATCAGTTACATACAGATGAGAGTTTTTTTTTTTTGCCAAAAACCACACCATGATTATTAGGAAAAGAAAAATAAATACGAATCTATTATATTAAAATCTGACCGCCTGTTTGTATTTCGCAACTACTCTTTTCAGATTGTCGAACGCAGCGCGATTTACTTAACACCGGTTATCAATCATCCGAGGATGTCATAAACTCTCAGAATTTAAAAAAATTATTTAAATTCCGAGATATAATTATTATTATTATTAATTATTTTATTTTATATTATTTTTTTTTGTAAATTTTAACGAAGTTTCTCTAAAAATGGCAACTAAATTATTCCATTTTTGTGGATAAAAAAGAAGAAATAAAACGGATTAATATATTTTTTCTCATTAAAACTGAAAAAAAAATTATTTTCAATTTGAATAGATGGTGAAAGAAAAAAAAAATCTTGATTACAGTAAAATTTTTGAAAAATAAAAACGTATTTTCACATATTCAAACTTCATGAATCAATTTATTCTGGAGAACAAAAATCGTCTGTCAACATATTTTCATTTAGTAAAAAAGATTTTTTTTTCAGTTATAGATTAAATCAAGGAGGCAAATTTAAGCTCCTTGCATTTAGGTCTACAATAATTGCTCCCTATTCTCAAGAATTGAATTTAATGAAAAAGAATATACTATTTCCGTTATCTTTGAAGGATTGCTATTAAAACGTTTCACAAAGGCGTTAAAAGTAAAACGGTTTACCAGGTAAACTTGACATATGTTTTTATATAATTCGCCGATTTCCACGATTTTATTTAGCCCGCCTTTTTTCATGGGTTGCAGTTTCCTTTTCGTGATTATTTGTCAGAAAATTTCACTTTTTTAAAACTTAGTTATGTCAAGGCCTCTATAACATAGAATTACTGTATTGTCTCCTATGGAATGTGATAAAGAGTTAGTTAATTATCTACGTTTCTAATTAACGAGAATGAAATATTTTGCTTAATTAATGCATTTATTCTTCTTTTAATGATACGTGAACGAAGTCACGGGTAACAACTAGTAATACTATAAATCCGATTGTGTGTGTAAATGTTTGGCTAAAGCCAGCGTCAAAATGGAGAATTTAATAACCATGTATCTTTGCATATAGGTTGATTATAACCCGTAAATTAAGATAGGCTGGTTTTTGTTTATTTTATTCAAATATTTTTCTTAATAATTCAAAATTTCATTATTTTCATAGAGAATAAATGGACATTTTTTCGTATAAAATTTTTAAATGGTAATATTTACTTTACCGTTGCTAATATTTTATCGTTGCCACTAAATAAAAACCCGAAATAATAATTTTTACTCAACAATTTAGTTTCAATTTAAAAATTTTCACGTGAAAAATAAAAATGAAATAAAAAAAATAATAATTAAAAAGAAGATTAAATAACATTATTAGAAATAATACGTACTTTTTTTAAAGTTTTTGATAATAATACAAGGTTTCAATATGCGTAACTGTGAAAAACGGGCGAATATGACGTCATACATCGAAAATAAAACGGATATGCTTTGATGTTGAAATAAAGTGATCTTCAGTTTTCTCTTTACTTTTTTCTTTTTTTTTTCTTTTGTGTGGTAACAATACTTGGCGTTTTACCGTCTGCGCACAGCTAATATAACTATACCGTATTTTTTCATTTAAATTTTTAAAAAGTAAAAAGAAGTTTGAAAAGAAAATGGTTAGCAAATGTCAATAATATGCTCCGCAAAATTATCCATGTCGAAAATGATGTCATGAATAGCGAGAAATAATTATTTTCATTCTTAAAACTAAAAGAAATAGCTCGATTACCTAAAATTAAAGACGAATGTTAATAGTTCCATTTTTATCGATAAAACCTAAAGATTTAATATTATTTCGTAAAAGTAACATAATTTTTCCTATGTCAGTATTGAAATTAATTGCCTGGAAAAGAAAATTAACAAGAATTATGTCATTAAAAAGGGATTTCTCTGTGGAAAAAGAGACGTCATATTTGAAATAAAACGAGAATTTTCCAATATGTTTTAAAAGGAGTGTGAATCAATCCCTTACATTAATAATACGAGGATCTGTAAGTATATAAAGTAGATGAGTTTCACGCCATATTTATAACGAAAAATTTAAATGTTTTTTCATCAGTACTGATTATTAAGCATGAGTATCCGTTATATACAGATGAGAGTTTTCTGCTAAAAATAACATCATAATTTTAAGAAAAGGAAAATGAACACGAATCTATTATATTGATTTCTGACCGTGTGTTTGTATTTCGAAACTACTCCTAGACTATCAAACGCAATGCGATTTACTTGATACCAGTTATCATTCATCCTAGGATGTCACACAAACTCTCAGAATTAAAAAAATTAAATTAAATGCCAATTTTTTTTTTTTTTTTTTTTTGGGGGGGGGGGGGGATTTTAACGAAGTTTTCTAAAAACGGAAAGTAAATTACTCATTATTTGTGGATAAAAACGGAGAAATAAAACAGATCAGTATATGTTTTACGCCATTTTCTCATTAAAACTGAGAAACAAAATTTATATTCACTTTGAATAGATGATGAAAACAAAATTTTGATTTCAGTAAATTATCCGAAACATAAAAACATATTTTCACATATTCAAACTTCACGAATCAATTTATTCTGGAGAACAAAAATTGTCTGTCAACATATTGTCATTTAGAAAACAAGATTTGTTTCAGCTTATTATTATTATTATTAAACCGCAGACCAGGCTCCTACCTGCCGGGCATTATGCCCAGCTTAACGAGTTTGTATACCTTGGCCGCGGGGCGAAATTCGCCTAATCTCCTCATAGCGGAGATCCACCTGATTAGCTCCTTGGGTGTCCTTGGCTGCAACGCTATTTCGTGAGAGTTATTACTTAGTTACTGTGTTGGCCGGTTCTAGTTTGATATTAATTATAAGTTTCTGGGTATGTTGTCGAATAAGGAAAGGGGCTTGCTTTCGGGCCATATTCACACTGACTATGGTTGCTAATATAGACAGGTTTATATAATTCAGTCTAAATATTTGTGTTTCTGTTATGTGTTACATCTTGTCTGTAGTGTTCTCTAGTGGTTTGCTACAGTTTCTCTGATTGACAGCTCACGGCATTCAGCCAACCTCGCTGAAATGGCAGACTTAAAATAAAAAAAAATTAAAAAAAAGAAGAGAGAAAGGAGTTGGTCTCGTAATTTAGAACCTTGGTCAGGTGACGAGACCTTCACCTGACTAGGCACCTCCAGAGGTATAATTCAAAGGGAACTTGGAGGACTTTGCACCCACGACGGATTTTACATGCACCAGGCGCCATTAGCGTACATGGCTTCATTGATTTTTTTTTTTTTTTTTTTTTTTTTTTTTTGTGCACATTGTGCTTTTAGTATTTTTTTTTTTTTTTGTGCAGTAATAGTAAAGTTTTTTTAATGCCTTTTTGTGCAAAAATAGAGGATTCTATTAATTGCTTTTTATTATTTCGCTATGCACTACGCTAGATTACTGTTGCTGCTGAGGAATTAATCTTGTGTGGATGGTGGGAAGGGCTTGTTCAGTTTTGTTTCACGTTAGTGTGAAATTAAGTCTATGTTATCAATTAACCATCTGATCACTGTTTTGGCTTTTGCTTGTACATGTTTGTTTTGAGCTAGCTGTTTGTGCCAGAGTAGCTCGTTGTTTGGTGTTATTCCTACCAGATGGAGTGCTTGTGTGAGTGGACAGGATATGAGGTAGTGTTTGGAAGTTCCCATCAATCCACACTCACAATCTGGCGTTTCCACCAGTGCGAATCTGTGCAGATATGCTGGAAACGCGCCATGGCCTGTGTAGACTTGAGAAAGTAATTTGCAGCTAATTAATCTATGTGTATCCACTTTAGGGAAGTACCTGTGTGTCAGCCTGCCTGTGTCCCCGTAGTCCCACTCGAACTGCCATTGCTTAGTTGTTAGCTCTTTCAGGGTTCTCTTTAGTTTTGTTATTGGTTTCTCCATGTGGTAAGGGATTTCATTGTATGGGTTTTGTGCTGCTTGTTTGGCCAATTCGTCAGCATCCTCGTTTCCTTGAATGCCCACGTGAGCCTTGACCCAGCTGATTTTAAATTTATTATTTGATTTTTTTACTGTTTGTTGTATTGTATCTATTATTTCAGTTTACATTAAACCAAGAAGGCAGAATTGAATTTAAAGAAAAAGCATATACTACACTGGCGAAAAAAATTAAAGGGACAACTATAAAAACTCATCGAACTTGAATAAATTTGCAGATAAGAACATGAAACTTGCACAAGATCTTTATTTTGTCATGCCTGAGATGTATTCAAAAGGCAGAACAGCCTACTTCTGCAAAAAATAAATGTACATAAAAACATAGGAATGTGTGATATAAGAGGGGGTAAAGAAATTGACTGTTACAACATTTTAGAGACACACAAGAAAAATCAATAAGGTATTTGGTCACCCCTGTCCGAAATGCATGTTTTACAGTGATTTTTCATACTGTGGGTTAGATTATACAGAAGTACTTGTGGTAAAAATGTGTATTTAAGATGAATAGCGCTTCGAAGCTTCTGGAGAGTACCAGTTGGGGATTGCCGAGATGCAATCTTGTGTCATAATGCATCCCACACATGTTCTATCGGATTTAAATCCGGAGAATATGCAGACCACTCCATTCGCTATTTTCTTCGTCCACACGGTAATCAGTCACTAGTGCAGCAAGATGAGGATGCGTATTATCATCCATTAAAAAGAAGTTATTACCGATTGCACCCCTGAACAACTTGACACGAGGATCAAGAACCTCATCTCTGTATATTTCAGCATTCACAGTATCACGGGTAAACCTGTGTAGGCCAGTGCGGCCATTGAAAATGATGCCCGCCCATACCATGATTCCAGGACTTTTGTATCGATGCCTTTCACCGATGTTTGCAGCCTTATTGCGTGTGTTTTTCTCCCTCCATATGGTAATGCATCTGGAATCCCTCTCCAAACAATATCGGGATTAATCGGTAAAGAGAACTCGGCTCCAGTCCGTGGTATCCCAATGATGATGATTTCTGAACTACTTTAACAGGACGCATTTTGCCGCCGGAGTTAGTAGAATGCAAAACATGGGTTTCATTGCATACAGTTCTCTTTTATCGTGCCTGTCACTCACAGTAAATCTGGATAGTCGAGTTCCTGTTGCGCAACGAACTCCCTTGCAATCTGAACTGACGTCAGTTGCCGGCTTCTTTTAGCAATAGTTGCCAAATAACGGTACTGGGAGTCTGTTGTGGCATGTTTTCGACCTTGACCTGGTTGTATCTCCACATTACCAGTGTCTTTAAACCATTTCGAGATTCTTGACATGGCGCTTTTGGCTATTTTTAAGTCTTTACAGACCCCTGTCAGTGCCTGCCGTGCTTCCAATCCCCTAATCTCACGCCATTTCTCACCATCAGTCAATATATTTCAAACAGTACATTTCACCAACTACAAACGAAACTTTTATGTATCTACACGTACAATCCGTGCATGACAAGGACTGACATGACAAGGACTTAAAATTAGGACTTCTAATCACCCACATGCGCTCCTTTTCAAATGTGCCGAAAGAACGTGCTCAAAAATTTGCATATTTTTCTGTAGCAAAGGTTAATCTCATTGGACTATGTGATAACGGTGACATTGAGTTATCAACCAATCACATTTAATTGTAGTATCCTTAATAGAATTAACATAAAGCACCCTTTTATGGTTGTTTCTTTAATTTTTCTTGCCAGTGTATTTCGAATTAATGTTTTTTTTTTTTTTAAATGGCTGTTTAAACGTTTCACAAAGGCGTTAAAAGTAAAATTGTTTATCAGGTAAAATTGACATTTGTTTTTACCCAATTCGTCTATTTCCACAATTTCATCTGGTACTCCTTTATGCATTGGTTGCAATTTCAATTTCACGAATATTTGGTACAAAATTTCCCTTTTTTAAGACTGAGTTATGTCAAGGTCCCTATAACCAAAAAAAGTCCTTCCGGCCTGTACCGGGAGGAAAAGGTAGCTTTCCTATATCTTCGTTTTTAAATTTTAGCTAATGTTACACGAAAACAGCAAGTTAAAATAAAATGCAAAGAAACGTTTTCAAAAGATTCCTTAATACTGAATTTGAATGAGAAATTCGCCAAATTATTGAGCAATAGCCAAATTGGCTTCATTTATGAAGACTTATTTTGGTCGCCAAATTTGGCGATATTTCGCCAAATGTCGCCAATTTTGGCGAGGATTTGGCGCTAACGGATATGAATATATAGTTTTATGCGTACGATTGGGAAAATTTTACAACAATGAAAGAAAATAATCTGCGTGTAATTGCGTTAATGTGCTGTTTTGTTTCAAAATGTCAGCCACCCTAGAATTTCAAACTGCTCTATCTCAGCCATTTTTTAAGATAGAGGTAAACCAAAAAATGCTCTGGATTCCTCGTATCAAGGCCTAACACTAAATTAAAAAATAAATTTGAATTTTAAACTTTTTTGTATATTTATTTTAGTTTTAAATTTTAAGTGGCCGCCATCTTGAAACAAAATGGCGGACCAAGCTGGCCAACAAACTCGGTCGAGACATTGGTGAGCTTAATAGACACAATTAGTTTCATCAAAATTGATTTATAAATACGAGCGTTATCGTATGACATAGGTCAGATATATATATATATATATATATATATATATATATATCAACATTTGAACGGAGGGTGGTTTTGGGGTCTGGGGGTCATGATCGGTGAAAATATATCGAAATTTTCCGGAACTGCTTTCCTCCGAACGGCTGCAATAGGTAGCTTTATACTTTTTTGTATTGAAAGCTACCTAATATATCGAAATTTTCCGGAACTGCTTTCCTCCGAACGGCTGCAATAGATAACTTTATACTTTTTTGTATTGAAAGCTACCTAATACCGCATTGTCTCCAATGAAATGTGATAAATAGTAAATCAAAAATTTGCATATTTTTCTGTAGCAAAGGTTAATCTCATTGGACTATGTGATAACGGTGACATTGAGTTATCAACCAATCGCATTTCATTGTAGTATCCTTAATAGAATTAACATAAAGCACCCTTTTATGGTTGTTTCTTTACCTCGTTTCTGGTTGTTTCTTTAAAATTCGATTTTGTAGCACTAGAAACTTGAAATTTGGAATAAAGGTAGTATTTAGGATACAAAAAAAGAAAAAATTAAAAAAATCCAGAAAATCTGAAAAAAAAATTCAAAAATTCGAAAAAAATTGAAAAAACGAAAAAATTTGATCTTTTAACCTTAGAAACTTAAAATTCTGCGTAAAGGCAGTGTTTGGAATTCTGAATAAGAAAAAATTAAAAACACAATAAAAACCGAAAATAAAATTAAAAAATCGAAAAAATCGAAAAACATCGAAAATTTGAAAATAATTCGATTATGTAGAACTAGAAACTTGAAATTTGGAATATAGGTAATACTTAGGATAGAAAAAAAATTAAAAATCCAGAAAGTTGAAAAAAAAATTTCGAAAATTTGAAAAGATTGAAAAAAAAATTGAAAAAAGATTGATTTGTTGGAATTTTCCTGATTTTTTAATTTTATATCTGGAGGCACGGCAGTGCTCCGCCAAGTCGAGACAGCACAGCCCTAAGCATCCTTTTTTACCTTTATTAACGTTTTTAATTATCGGGAGTGAAATATTTTGCTTAATTAATGTATCTGGAGGCACGGCACTGCCTCCGCCAAGTCGAGACAGCACAGCCGTAAGCATACTTTTCTGGAGGCAACTCCGGGCACTTTTGACCCCCCCCCCATATCTCTGCTCTGGAGTTTCCCAAAAGTCTGGAACTTCGTTTTTCTAGAGAATGTGGCAAATAAGACCAAAATTTTAAATTACAACTTTCTGTCTTTTCTAGTTCAGACGATATAAGAACTCAAACATTCGATTTTTTGTCACTCACTGACTCACTCATTTACGCGTCATCAAAAAGATTAGGTAGATCCCGCAGCCCTAGAAACTTGACATTTGGAAAATAGATAGTGTTTAGGGTACAAAGAAAGGAAAAATTATAAAATCCGGAAAATTCGAAAGAAAAACATTCGAAAATTCAACGAATTCCTTGAAAATTGAAAATAATACGATCTTGTATTCTTAGAAACTTAAAATTTGGTGTGAAGGTAGTCTTTAGCATCCAGAAAAAGCAAACATCAAAAACACCAAAAAAAATCGAAAGCAAAATTGAAAAAATCGAAAAAATTGAAAAAAAAAACCTGAAAATTCGAAGACAATCCGATTTTGGCAGAAAGGTAGGGTTTTAGGATAGAAAGTAAGGAAAAATTTAAAAATCCGGAAAAAAAAAAGAAAAAAAAAAACTTCGAAAAATCGAATATAGTTTGATTTATTGAAAATTTCTGGAAATTTTAATTTTAGCTTTCTTTTTATCCTAAACAGTACTTTTGTGCTAAATATCAAGTATCTAGGCTGCGAGTAATATCTCAGATGGATAGCACCTTTCCTGGAAGCAATTGAGAGTACTTTTGACTCCCCCCTCCCATAACTTAGTGCTTGCCTAGTTACCTGAAATTTCTGTAAGGTAACTTTTTCGAAAATCAGTGGATGATCTCCAAAAAGAGCCCAAAATCAAGAAAAGGAGGATTACTTACAAAAAGAAGTGAAATCTCATCAAAAAGTCATCTGTAAAAAATGCAGCCACGTCTCGTAACTCATTTACCGTAAAAAGTACTGAGATCGTATAAAGCCAAGTTTAACTATCTTATTAACTCTGAAATTTTCATTCACAGATCACTCCTAGTCTCTACATCTTTAGTTAATTATTCTTTTGTGACTTGGCAATTACGTAGCACGAGAATGTGATGTATATAGTTAGTCTTAATCAAATAATACTATAACATATTAAGGTGTAATAACTTCCCTGTGCGTATATAATTTGCCCTAATTAAATTGTCCCATCCCATCCCATGACATAGTAAGGTGTAATAACTTTCCTGTGCTGCGTAATTGCCAAGTCACAAAATAATAATTAACTAAAGATGTACAGACTAGGAGTGATTTGTGAATGAAAATTTCAGAGTTAATAAGATAGTTAAACTTGGCTTTATACGATCTCAGTACTTTTTACGGTAAATGAATTACGAGACTTGGCTGCATTTTTTACAGGTGACTCTTTGATGAGATTTATTCTTCTTTTAATGTTGCGTGAACGAAGTCACGAGTAACAGCTAGTAATAAATATTTTTACTCACATTGGACACCTGCCGCACCCGTTTGTGGTTGACTCTATCGTTGTATCACAGAATATGTAGAAATATATAAGCAATTTATAATATATGTGATGAATTTGATTTGTTGATTAGAAAGTATGTAAGGTAGTTTTATGAAAACAAATTAATCTGGGTCAATTTTTGGAAATTAATTAAAACCAGGTATATATAAAAATTTTGTTCATATTACATTCTGGTAAGTGCAATTAAAAAAATTAAATTTGTATACTTAGCTTTTCAGCTAAATTAAAAAAGATTTTATGCCCATTATTTATCTTTTTTTTTAATACTCACGTAAACTTGTATTCAGTAAAAAAAAGGGTTGAAGCATTATGCTATGTTTTTATGATAAGCTGTGGCACAGTGAAGGATAATTTAGGAATCCCCCCCCCCCTTCACTTGCAGAACTTTCACTCTTTTTCTCTTTAAATACATCAATTTTTACATTTTTGCAAATAGAAATTTTAAATTAAAATAAGATAGATAAGAAAACTTGAAAGCTGAACGGCTTACAAGACACCTGTGGAGTTCGTGCTTAAAAGAAGGCTACAGAACTAATCGTGGTTGAAAAAAGCATCGAACAAGGAAAAAAAATCGCCAAAACTTACCCAAGCACTTTAGGTTTACTAGACTAGTAATCCCAGAATTCCCAGCCGAAATGAGAACGAAAGTAACTTCTTATGCTACTTCGTAGAGGATACAAATGAAACGGTAACAGTAACAAACTGTTTTACGGTCACAAATCTGAAATTTGTTACCGGCATAGTAGTCGATGCTTAGGCCTAATGATTTGAGCGATAACCGGCTTCACATTGCAAGTCGAATTTTACGGCTCACTGCCTCTCTATTTATTCTCTGAACCCTGTAGGGTGCAACTCAAACATGAAAGGTTCCATTCTCCCATTGGTTGACAAAAAAACCGGAAGTCACTTGATTTTTATATTTTCCTACAAATTTGCTTAAAGCACAATCTGTTTGTGAAGAATATAGCGCGGTGGTTAAAGCACCGGATTGTAAACTGAAGGTTTTAAGTTTTGTCCTCTCTGATTTAAAAAAAAAAAAATCCTTTTTTAGAGTTTTGTTTTGATCTTTACGGAATTAATTAATAGAGATTATTTACTTGACTTAAAGATCAGTATAAATTGTTTTTAATTATTATGTAAATATATAATAAATCTTAATTAATATTATATTTAAATATATATAGTTAATGTTAGTAATTAGTATATTATACTTAAATATATATAATTAATAATATTTAATAGTTTATTTAAATATGTGTGTGTGGGTATATACATATATAATTAATATTTATTATTATTACTTAAATATATAATTAATATTAATAAATATTATTATTTAAGTGCATATAATTAATATTTTCACTCAGTGGTTTGTAATACATTCTCTTCCATTTTCAGCAAATAATTAATAAGACATTTAAGAAAATAGGCTAATATATCTTAAAGAAAAACTTGGGATTTTGTTAAATGTAACTCAAACAATGAATTTTAGTTTTGGATGATACACTTTGTAGAAGCCCAAACATTACATGTACGACGTATGTTTAGGATTAAACTAAACTTTTTTTTATAAATATTATCTGTTATTAAAAATACATAATAGAAACGTATGCTTCTTGGTTCTTATTAGAATCCAGAAGTATTGACCTTTTTTTTTTTTTTTTTCATTTATTGTATATGCCTACATCAATAATATAATAAAATATCATTGTGATCTCAATAAATTTTTGAAAACTGGAGTAGCAAATAATATCTAAATCATATAAAATCTTCAACTATGTTAGAAACACAGACTTACATATATAAAAATTATGCAGACATGTATGCATGTATATATTCATATAATTATATATTACATATATATAAATATATGTAAATATAAATATAAATATACATACGTATAGAAATATATATATTCGTATAATTATATACATATACATATTCATACGTATATCATACATGCATATGTGTATTGTATATGTTTTCACTTTTACAAGAAAAAATTATGTCAGATTTATTGGATTGCAGTGTAAGAGTAAGAAAATGTTAAAACTACAGCAATAATACACCAATATTATACTGATTATAAAAAAACATTAATTGATTAATCTTTGTATATTACTATACTGTCATACTGGAAAGAAACAACAAAAGTTTGATCTAGGGGCTTTGTATATTACTTTACTGTCATACTGGAAAGAAACAACAAAAGTTTGATCTAGGGGCCCTGTATAAAATCTATATTTTCTTAATAAAAATTTTAATTGATATTTAATAAGTAAAAATGTATTAAACAAAATATAATTTATTTTTAGGTGTCACTATATAAACTAATCGAATACAATAACACCTCTCTTTAATTTTTCTTCTTTTTTAATTAATTTTATTATTATTATTATAATTTACCATGTCATGATTTCATGACCAAGAATAAAAATATCACTATGGGAAATATTATTTTTATAAATATTTAATTTAAATTATTTACAAAAATTATAATATACGAAATGCAAAGAAATATGTATTAAATTTTACAAATTAATATTATACAATTTGTTAAAACAATTCTCGTACATAATTAATTAGTATTTCTAATAATCAAATATCAATTAATTAAAAAGATCCCATTAAATACATTTTAATTTACATAAAATGTATTTAATGGAAATTAAATATATTTTATGTATAGATTTAATGTACTTAGTTATTTGTATAATAAATTTATATTATCCCAAAATTTATTTTGTAAAAGACAGTTTAATTTACAAGTTAATTTACACAGTTTAATTTTTTAGTACGAAGTATTAAGGCATAATTATGTTTTATTATCCTGCCCACAGAGGGCAGCAGCACAAAACGATGTTATGTTAGCTAAAATGCATGCCGGTTTTTTGTCAACCAATGGGAGAATGGAACCTTTCACGTTTGAGTCGCACCCGTAGTACAGTGCCTAGAAGTAAATAGTGTTGTTATCGGCGTCAAAATTATATCTCTGAAAAAGAGGACGCGGATAGATGGCGCTAGTGTTCTCGCCGCGGCTATGGTAACTTTCGTTTGTACATAAACATCGTTTTAAATCTAATTTTTTTCGGTAATAAATCAGTACTTTACAATGCTCTAGATAAAAAATAAGCAAGAAAAAAAAAAATTAATAATGAAAATGCAGTTGGGGAGAAATGTAACTGCTTTCATAACAATCTAATTCTAATCTAATTGTAAAGAAATCAAGCAGTTACAAAATTTATCATAGGACGTTTTTCTTCCAACAATATTTAGTTATTTCTAAAACAATATATTGGATAAATACATCATACTACGATATATTGTTGTAAAAACATGTCCTTTTTTATACAGTTAAATTATTTTACCCCTATTTTGACAACTTTTTAATAGGTATTTATTATTACATAACTTGTTTACATCCACTTAACAAACTAAGAGTAAATTGAGTTGTTAAAAATTTCTGTTGTTTCAGAGCTTAGTTTTGGGTAAAATAATTTAAGGTATACGAGCAAAACATCAAATGAGAAATCTATGATTCTTTCAAATCTAGAAAAAAAAAATTATTCTCCTGAAAGTATTACAAGAATGCATTTTCTTTAAATTGGAGATGTGCTAATCATCCTTTAAAAAAATTATTTTAATTAATAGTTTTTATTATATATATATATATATATATATATATATATATATTTATTATATTATATTAATCTATCAACAATATTTAACCATTCTCATACTCGCATTTCCCAATATGAATCAAAATTTTAATAAAAGAAATAAATCAAACAATTTTAATTTCAGTAATAGACACCTTACAAAAAGTAAGAAATTGATTTTGTGAATGTATTAAAACCATAATTCAATGAAAGCATACTAATGAAACAAAAAAGTCATGTAAAATAAATTTAAAAGTTAGGATTTCAATAATTAATAAAATATTTATGATAATAATTCATTGTTTAAACTATTTATTGTCATTATCACAAAATCAATATTTTAATTATTTTAGATAGAAAAGTTTTTTAGGAATTGCAAAAAAAAATTTTTTTTTGTTGATTCAAACAAAATTTCCATTGACCTATATTTAAACAAAAAGTTTTGTTGGGTCAACCAAATTTTTGTTGATTCAACAAAACTTTTTTCTGGGTGCATCAAAGTGCGATTCACACACAACTGAATATTGGTTCAAGTCTTTATCGGCTCGAGGAATGACTTTTAACCATTTTTCAAATTGGTTTTTGTCTTTAGGGGTGGAAAATAGAGTTATTTTAGTTTTGTTACTTTTATATCTACTTGAACATCCAGAAACGAAGCATGTTCGATCAGCTTTTCTTTTCGTAGTATTTGCGGAATTATCCATATTAATTTATCATTAAAGAAGCATAGTATATGTTATAATATATGTTTACTTTAAAATATTGGAGAAATAGAAAAATTTGTATAGTTTGTTTGAAAATATAGCGGTAATTATATCGAAACTCACATTAGGATCAAGCCTTTTAAATGAAACTTCAAATGTAAATAACCACGGTGGGAACTCGACGCCCTCTGGCGGAGAATTTGGTTTTCCTCCTTTTTGACACATTTTTGTTCTTATGGTTGTATTGGCGATAAGCACACTAGTTACTTCTAGGCACTGTATCTGTAGTTTATAAGGAAAGGGCAAGGCTAACGAAAAAGAAAGGCTATCGCGGTGCTTTACGCGTATATTTTTTTACAGACCGCCGGAGTCAAGTGATTCTCGAATGCACCAATGCAGGTGTACGAAAAGAGCACACGTCACTCTAGCGGTCTGTAAAAAAAAGATAAGTGGAATGCACCGCGGGTAGCCTGTCTTTTTCGTTAGCCTCGAGGAAAGGGTACCTGACGTCACTATTGGTTCAATCGAGGCTAACGAAACAGACAGGCTACCGCGGTGCATTCCACTTATCTTTTTTTACAGACCGCTAGAGTGACGTCATGCTCTTTTCGTACACCTGCATTGGTGGATTCGAGCAACACGTGACTCCCGCGGTCTGTAAAAAAAGATATGCGTAAAGCACCGCGGTAGCCTTTCTTTTTCGTTAGCCTCGTGGTTCAATTATGGTTGGTTAGCAAGAAAAACCTGTTTGTTCTTTATGACTCCTACTGTACACATGAAATGGGGGAAATTTGATTGGTCTACGTGAAACTCGTCTATAATATGATTCGCCTACGTCGCCATGACGATTAGTTGATGAACTGTTTGTTTGTAAACATGCCCTTTCTTTATAGGAGACCAGCGAGACAAGTCGACAAGTACCCTGGTTAACTCATTCTCATTGGCTTTGAAGGCTCGCTTTAACTGATTGGCTGGTGAGACTGATAAGATACTGAAATATCCAGTCTGAACGGGGTATCGGACCTGAAAGATCCAACAAACTTCAAAGACCATACAGTGTAAACTCAGCATAAATTTTGGTCAAAGACGAATCGCCAGGTTTTAATTTGTCTCACTTATTAAAGTAGTCAAACTCGAATGTCTAGCTAGAGGAGCTTAAACTAGTTCAATCTGCTTAGTATTGGGAATTCAAGCGCTCGAATACGCCATCTGGTGGAAAAAAGATATAACTCTCCCTTCAGGAAAATCCCTTGCAATCCCATTGCGTTACATGCATTTTTAATTTGTTCATAATGATTATTTTTATGCCAAATTTCAGATTTCATGGGCTATTTGTGTTCTGTGTTTATATGTCAAAGTAAAAATTATCCGAATTTGAATATCTAACACTTTTAAACGCGTTTACAATAAATAATGGTTTCAATGGCACTTTAGCATTAGTTAAAGGGCCAATTTTCCTGTACCGACGGCTGCAATCAGCGTCTCTATAGGCCGTTTTAAGTCCCAATCACTACAGCGCCTAGTATCACCAAGTTTTTAACTAACTGTCTGACGAGCACGCCATTGTGAATATTTCACACACTTGAAATTGCGCTGTGTTTCAGCGAAATTTTCATTGTTGTTTGCTTGAAAAAGTTTTGTATATTTTAAAAAAAATTCTGGTTTGTTCTTATTTTTTTGCGAAATCACTGGAATCGAAATATATCGAAACTCATCAACAGTTTACAGAAGTTTATCGATACTACAAAAAGCGATTGATCGATTCGATACGGCGTTACTTCTTCTGGATCTCGGTTCCTTTTTCCGTTTGGTGGATATTGTTTGCAATTGCAAACAAAACAACTTTAATATCATGGATGATTTATTCTTCGTAAGTAGACATGTTTATAAAATTAGCTTTTGGTGACTATTTATTGATATATACTTCTCTGTTTCTGTTTAAAATTGTTATTTGTGAGGGTTGTTATGTATTGCTAGCTTCTCATATACCGGCATTTTAAAGTTTAGCCCTTTTGCAAACCCCTTTCTTTAATGTTTTATAATTTTCTTTTAGACGATTCTTATATTATTTTAAAACACTAATAGGCCAGTAGAAATCATCTATAGTAGCAGAAAGGACTTTTCAAAGTTATTCAAACAGGAAAGAGAACTTGCATTTTGTATTAAAAATATTAGATTTACTGAACTAAAGATTTTTGAACTAGAACAACTATTATTAATATTGACAAATCTATCATATTCAGCCTCAATGCTAAAGATTGACGAAAAACAGAAGCAGTAGCGAGTATTCAGTATCAATGTTGCCAGTCTAAAATTTGCTTTTTACCCTCCGACTCCTATAAAAAAACCTCAACTCATGTGATCCTAAAGAGAGATACCCGTTCATTCAGCATTTTTTCTGCAAAAAAAACTGCGTTCAGTTTATCCAGAATGCACCAGGAAAATTGCATGAAAAAACAGAACATTCTCTGCATTTTACCTTTTAAATGTGTCAATAATGTATTATGTTTGCTGAATATTTTTTCAGATATTTCCATTCAGGAAAGGCAAAATTATTGAAAGAGACATACTTAAGATCTATAATTGAAGTTTTATCGTAAATAAATGTTTTCTAATTAATAAAGTTTTCATATTGAATTTCTGATTAGTAAACTACCAGAAATAATAATTTTTAGCAAAATCCTAGAACAAGTGAGACGCCCGATTTGGCGATTTTTGTGACGCGTGCCAACCGAAAAATCGGCAACCTCCAAATTCTATCCAATCCGAATGCATGCTTCCTACAGCAAGCTTTTTTACAAAATAAACAGTGATTTTATTCCGATTTGTGACTATTTACAAAGTTTTAGCAAGTTCTTCATAATTTTTCGATTTTTACAAACATTTAGCAATATTGTCCTCCGTATTTTTGTATTTTTACAAACTTTTAGCAGTATTTCCTCCGGATATTTCGATTTTTACAAACATTTAGGAATTTTTCTATTTTTACAAATTTTTAGCTATTTTGTTCCTCTTTGCTTAAACTTAGTAAATTGTCACAAAACGGGAAAAAAAAATCAATGTTTACTTTGTTGAAGAAATTCTCATAGGTACTGTGTAAGTTGTGAGTTCTCTGCCACAATGCACACAGTTTATAATTAGGGAGCATCTCGAGATTCCTGATTGTTCAAATGCACCAAACTCAGACAAGCAGCGGTTATAGTGGTTTTCACGAAGGCTGGCTGTTACCCTTCATTGACCTCTTTGTTCCTCCCCTTTCCCTTAGGCCGTATCTATAGTACTCAAGTGTAGATTTCCTAGTTGGTCATCTTTTTTCACACTGTATTTAAGACAGGGGCGGATATTACCCATCATTTAGAGCAGACATACTGAACTTTTTCTTCTCGTGGGACGCAAACATATATTTGAAACGTTCGGCGGCCGCAACACAATTATATTATAATGTAAAAAAGGGGTAATTTAAATAGTAAGATTAAAAAAAAAGTAGTATATAACAAACCTATATAATAAAGTTAATATAATCAGTAGGATTGAACGTTTGTCGAAAAAGAAATATTACCAAAACTTTTAACACCACTATTTCCAAACAATAAACTTTGTGGTAGATTTCAATTGCAAATGATGGTGGTATAAAATAGTGGTATGAAATATTTTGCTGCCAATTTTTTCTACGGTAAACGTTCAACCCTAATAAGCATTATTAGTTAAACGTAGTAATATAACAATGTAGCATTTCCATGTTCTAAAGAAAAAAATAAGGTGATTTGCTTTAGTAAATTAATCGATTTCTCAATACAAAAACTTTTTTTTAAGTATAGAAATGTATAGTGCAAATGTAATAAATTTGGAATAACATTGGTGTAGTGTTGAAGATTAAGAAATGTATACACCACTATAGCACAAATAAAACTACATGTAAAAAGAACTTTTGACTAAGAAAACGGTATTTAAGATAATTTAAAATTAGTTATTTCAAATGACAGGACAGTTTTTTAGCACTATTTTCACTTAAGGTGGTTATCAAATGACATGTTCAACAACGTGAAACTTTCTGACACAATTTGAGACTCATTTTTAAACGAAAATGCATAAAATTGGCAGGCCTAACTATGGAAGAGATTCGGAATCGAAATAGGTTTTCTCTTTTTTGATAAATAAATTATTTATCAAGTTATAAGCGAATCATATCACATGATAACGCGTTATTCACATGTCATAAAGTAGCCTTAACACTTCTGGGGATAAGAAACTTCTGTTGATAGAATGTTGAAATGATTGAATGATACGAGAATTTCCGGACAAATTTGAAAATAAGTAAAATCTTTTCCTCACGTACATTATAAAACCGTAGTGGCATTTGAGGATTAAAATTAAGTGGTATATAAAATATACCATTGCTGTTGGTTCTACATTTAAAAATTTATCTTTAAACATAAAGCTTAGAAAATATTTTTTCATGGGGGGGGGAGTAATACTGACAGAGGAATTCTTTATCTATTCCTATCCTCTTTATCTATTCTTTATCCTAAATCATGTGTATATTTTATGTTTTGAAATAAATATGTTCTAAAATAACTCCCCTCCCATTAACAAAATATCAGCTATGAGAACAGTCAAACTACAAAAAAGACTAAAATTTCCTCTCTGCCTTCCCCTCACACCTACATCTCTATAAATTCACCCCTTTTTCTGCAGATGGGGAATGGAAATTTAAGGGGAGAGTTACATGATCATTTATTTATTGTTGCTACAAAGTAACAATAAAGCATAAAAATCTTTAAAAAATAATTTTAAAGTTTGTATGTTGGGGGGGAGGGGGGGGGGGAGAAGCTGAATTTTGGGGTGGGAGGGGGAGAAGCCAATTAGATAAGGGAAGAGGAGGGGAATAATTTAGATTGTTATTTAAATATTATTACAAAAAATAACAAATAGAGCAGAAATAAATTAAGAAATTTAAAGATTTAAAATTTAATGAGATGCATTTTCAAGGGGAGGGTCTTCATGAGATGAGACTGGGGGGGGAGGCAGGGGGAGAAAAGCAGAGATTTTTGGAGGAGGGGTTGATTTAGGTGGTAGATTAGGTTTATTTATTCTTAATTTAGAGTATTAAATAAGTCTGAAAAGAAATTTAAAATTAGAGTTATAAAGGTTAAACTATGGGGTTTTAATACTAAAGGGGGGGGGGCAAAGGGGAAATCAGTAATTTTGAGGGGGATTTAGAAGATTATTTATTGTCACAATAAATAACAAATAAAAAAAAAAAATTATAATTAAAAAAAAAAAAAATATTTTTAATTTTTCTTTAAAGATTTTCAATTTTTTTTCTTTTTTTTGGGGGGGGGGGGGTAAATTTTATATATTTATTTATTTTTGACTGGAAATCTCTGAAATACAGAAGATTCTCGTCCCTTTTTACTTCTAAATTAATGATAAAACAGGTTTTTAAATAA
This sequence comes from Maratus michaelseni, assembly GCA_963931845.1. Lineage (NCBI taxonomy): Eukaryota > Metazoa > Arthropoda > Arachnida > Araneae > Salticidae > Maratus > Maratus michaelseni. The sequence continues at coordinate 315,587,558 of OZ007587.1, read as the reverse complement.
TAATTTTTTTTAAAAATCCCGATTATAAGCACCCCCTCCCACATTCAACCCTTTTTGGTTTTTAAAAAGGGGGGCTTACAATCGGGATTTTACGGTGGTATATATATAAACAAACAAAAAAACTTACGTTGAAATTGTTTCTATAAATGTTTTTTTCTTCTTTGTCAGAAATTTTTAAAAATATTTTATTTCTTTGACATCATTAAAATGTTATTTTATTTATCTTTCAGGAACAACTTACAGGTACAAAGCGAAAACACTCAGCAAAAATACACCCAATTGAAAATGATAGAATCTTGTAAGAAATTTTTTTGTTTTTAATATCTGTAATTGGATTTTCAAAGGTAGATAGTTTTGTATTTTAAAATGCATTATGTTTTCTCTTAGGCATTGTATCCAAAAAATGTACTAAGGGAAGTTGCAAATTGCCAATAAATATGACTATTGATTAGGAATGCACCGGATGTGAATTTTTGCCGGATACCGAATATTCAGTGAAAAATTTTACCAAATATCTGGTATCCGGCCAAATACTTTTTGTTTTTAATTTCAATAGTAATACTTCTATTTTATGATTGCTTAAAAAAGAAAAATTTTAAATTATTATAATTTTATGTCATTTAACTGTTAATAATAGATAAACTCATTTATGAAGTAAAAGTTGCTTAAAAAACAAATGCTTTTTAGTAATTAAATATTGAAATTTAATCATGTTCTGTCTTTTGCCTATTCTAATATACATATTAGCAGTTTTAGGTAGCTTTCACTACAAAAAAGTATAAAGCTAACTATTGCAGCCGTTCGGAGGAAAGCAGTTCCGGAAAATTTCGATATATTTTCACCGATCATGACCCCCAGACCCCAAAACCACCCTCCGTTCAAATGTTGATTTATATATATATAGATATATCCATATATCTATATATATATCTGACCTATGTCATGCGATAACGCTCGTATTTATAAATCAATTTTGATAAAACTAATTGTGTGTATTAAGCTAACCAATGTCTCGACCGAGTTCGTTGGCCAGCTTGGTCCGCCATTTTGTTTCAAGATGGCGGCCATTTAAAAATTTTAAATATACAAAAAAATTAAAAATTCAAATTTATTTTTTAATTATGTGTTAGGCCTTGATACAAGGATTCCAGAGCATTTTTTGGTTTATCTCTATCTTAAAAAATGGCTGAGATAGAGCAGTTTGAAATTCTAGGGTGGGTGACATTTTGAAACAAAACAGCACATTAAGGCGATTACTCGCAAATTATTCTCTTTCATTGTTGTAATAATTTTCCCAATCATACGCATAAAACTATATATTCATACCCGTTAGCGCAAAAATTGGTGACATTTGGCGAAATATCGCCAAATTTGGCGACCAAAATAAGGGTTCATAAATGAAGCCAATTTGGCTATTGCTCAATAATTTGGCGAATTTCTTATTCAAATTCAGTATTAACGTATCTTTTGTAAACGTTTCTTTTCATTTTAACTTGCTGTTTTCGTGTAACATTAGCTAAAATTTTAAAACGAAGATATAGGAAAGCTACCTTTTCCTCCCGGTACAGGCCGGAAGGACTTTTTTTCTTTTATTCACGGTCATTGAACATAAAAAGATAAACAATTAAGTAATTTCTCCGTTTTTCATACTTATAAATCTTTGTTATTTATAAATACTAAACATCCTATTGATGCGCCTTTTTCTTTTCCAACATACTCCTACATATTATTATTTACTTTTCCTATGACAAATGTTTTCTAACAGAATTTAAATAGAGAAGCTCCTCATTGCAAGTATCTTCTTTTGTAGCACAAAGGGGACAGTGAACTATTCAAGAAAGTGGCACAATTCGTTTCATGTGCAGTATTATTTTACCATAGCTGGTCTTCCATCCATAGACAATAGTGACAAAAGAATCAATAAAATTATTTTTACTTTAAAATTGTTGAAAACACAAGAAAAAGAAACAACAAGAGGAGATTATTCTCAGAAGAAGGAAAATATTTGTGATCAAAAACAGAGCCTGGAAATGCTGAGCACCATAACTTGCCTTTAATTTATAAATAATTAGTTGTCGTTGTCATATTTAAAATATTATATTTTCATTTATATATAAATCCTATAATTTCATTTTTGTGAAAATATGAATATTTATTTTTACTAACATTGTTTTAACGGGATAGTGTTGATAAAAAGCAAATTAATTTCGAATAAATTTTTTCTGATAATGTTAAAAAATATGATACTATTCGGCAACCGGATACTGAAGTATTTGGCCGGACCGAATATCCGGTTTGAGTGCCGAATAAGCAGGATATCCGGCAGGAGACGAATATCCGGTGCATCCCTACTATTGATGTCAATAATTATAAAAAATATTACTAGTATAGGTTTCTTTTTTATTGCAATGAGGAAATAGCACCAGTAAGAAGAGTTGCTTTTTTTATGTCAAGAACAGATTTTTGACAACGTCAAAATCTGGTTTAAACTGTCATAAACTTGTTTTAACCATTAAAAACATGTAACACACTTTCACAACAATAGTTAATACAAATAAAATAAGTTGAAACTGGTGTGAAACACTAAGAACTAAAATAACTTCTTAAAAACACCATAAAAATTTTAAAATGCGCTAGGCCTTTCGAAAGATCTGGGTCTTTCTTCATCAGGCGCAAAAAGACGTGCGTCTACTATGAAAGCAGCAGCAAGACTGAACTGAGAAATGAGGGAGAGGAAACAAGCTGAAACAACAGCCAATAGGAAAGTAGAAATCAACAGCCAATAGGAAAACAGAAGACAACAGCCAATTACAAAAGGGTAAAATCAAAACAATAGAGAAAACAAAATAGAAGGGGAATAAGGAAGTGAAAAAATAAATAAATAAAAAATAAAATAAATAAAAAATAAAATAAATAAATAAAATAAATAAAATAGAATAAATAAATAAATAAAATAAAATGAATAAATAAATAAAAATAAAATAAAATAGATAAAGCACACAATTTTTATTTGTGTCCATTTGTAATTCCATTTTTTATTTGTGTGTTTTATTTATTTTATTTTATTTTATTTATTTATTCATTTTATTTTATTTATTTATTTATTCTATTTTATTTATTTTATTTATTTATTTTATTTTTTATTTATTTATTTTTTCACTTCCTTATTCCCCTTCTATTTTGTTTTCTCTATTGTTTTGATTTTACCCTTTTGTGATTGGCTGTTGGCTGTTGTCTTCTGTTTTCCTATTGGCTGTTGATTTCTACTTTCCTATTGGCTGTTGTTTCAGCTTGTTTCCTCTCCCTCATTTCTCAGTTCAGTCTTGCTGCTGCTTTCATAGTAGACGCACGTCTTTTTGCGCCCGATGAAGAAAGACCCAGATCTTTCGAAAGGCCTAGCGCATTTTAAAATTTTTATGGTGTTTTTAAGAAGTTATTTTAGTTCTTAATAGATAATACATTAAATAAGTCATAATGATTTATGTAATCTTTATTTAAAATTATAGTAATTTGATAATTACAAAATATTTTAAATTATTAATTGTGATGAAATATTTTTATTTTTTAGAATTATGAATCAAAAGAAAATGATTGTACAATTAATAATCAGGGTCGGTTTTACCTCGCAGCATCCTGTAGCACATAACCAGTTTTGCACATTTATTTACACCCAAGCGATTTCTGAGTTTAGAGTGTATGAAGACAAAGTTTGAAAAGGCTCTCTCAATTGATTCTGAGGTAGCAGGACTTGATAGCCAAAAACATTGCTAGTTGAGCAAGTTTGGAGGCAGGCTCAGTCAGAAAGTTTTTGTATCTAATGATACCTTTCCACCAATTCAGGGGTTAACTGTCCTCCCTGTAGTACTGAAATAAGAAGGGAAAAAGGTATTCTTCAACTTCGTACGCAATCAGCGTTGGTAAACATCCATCGATTCTCTCTATAGCCCATATGCGAGCTGATTCCATTTGTGCATCAGTCAGTTCTTCACCCTTGTGTTGCGGATACAAAATATAAAAATCAAAATGGTTTCATGATTTGATCCATTCCATTGTTATGCGCTTTTCAATATGGGGCTTAATGAACTTTCTTCTAGAACAGCGGTTCCCAACCTTTTTTCTCTCATGTACCCCTTGCTTAGACTTTTCATTTATGCGTACCCCTTCTCACATAAACCCATTCCAAATATTTTTGCTTTTGTTCATGAATTATGTTCTTAGGCTTGTTATCAATGTTACATGTAGTTCTCTTCAGAATTCCAATTTAATCACTATCCATTTTGAACCACAACATAATATCAAAGTAAAGTTACTCAAAGCATTAAATATTAGCTAAAGATTCCAAATTAAACACTCACAAAGAAAGGAAGAAGTTCTACACCGGTTAATATAAGTTAATGAGTTTATGCTAATGCTGACCAGTCGCACTCTAAAATGATGGCCTGCTTTATATGGGTTTTAAATGAAATCGTAGAAACCAGAAGCTTCGATACGATTATTTTTTCTGGGTATTTCTAGAATTACCAAAAAGAAAAGGAGGAACACATGCAAAATCATAAGATATTATTAGGAGTGGTAGGAGAGAAACCAATTACTAAATTTAGGCATTTTTATTTTATGCGAAATAGCCTATTTCAATTTTACACAAGTCTCTCTTTCTAAACGAGAAGTTTTTCTGTTTTTATTTTAAATTTTATTTTTTGTGTTTTCCGCCATTACCAATATACTTTTCACGTACCCCCAACTGTTTTCCCACGTACCCTCAGGGGTATGCGTACCCTAGGTTGGGCACTGCTGTTCTAGAAGATTGTCAAACATGCTATAACATGACATGCATCAAACATGACATGCATCAGCCAAACATGACATGCATCAGCAGTTTTAGCAGTATCTCATTGAAGAATGTCTAATGCAACACCTATAAGTTTCAGCTGAAGTAAAAGATCTTTGCACTGTTTATATAAATTTTTGAAAATATTAGAAATGTCCCAATGTTGATATGTATTATTTCATAGAATTCTAATATTGTTCAATATCATTATTGTTTTAAATTACTAGGACATTTAAGATAATTTAAGTAAGAGAAAAAAAACGTGTAGCATATCTAAGCACTTTCAAATCTTATATATACTTCTTAAGAAGCAAAATTTTGTCCAGAAAATTTTTAAATAAAAATTTTTACCAATTAAAAAAAATTCCATTTACCAATAATATTTTACTAGATATTAATTTATAGATATATTAAACTTTCATGCAATGTTGTATATGTGGGACATTTAATGTGAAATTTTACATATCAATGTAGTATTTGAAGTTTTTGACATGACTGTTTAAACTATCAAAAACTGACACATGTCTAAAACATCCCAACCCTCTCAATAAGGATATAACAGCTCTGTCTGTGATGGCTAGGAAATTCTACTGTGTGTAGAGGTCTGAAAGTTTTGATTTTTTGTTGAAAGTTTTGATTTCCATAGAATATGGCATATAAAATAATTTATAATTAGTTTACAGGACCATAAAAAAAAAATATTCAGTTACATAATGGTCTACAGAGAAAAATTGTTTGCAGCATATTTTAATTACTTTACACTATTTCAAATATAATGAAATTAATATACATTACCAGGGCTTGACAAATACGGTCGCCACTGGCGACCAAGTTATTTTATCTAATGGGGGTATCTGTTGTTACTTCTTTTTTGTTCAAAAATTGACCTAAGCTTTCTTGAAATGAGCACAAATGCCGTCCCCCCTTCCTTTCCCAATATTAAAAAATAAACTTCGAAACTACATTCACACAAAAAATATTTTTAACTTTTGTTTTTAATTTGGCAAAAATAAGTTCATCACATGTAAACTTTAAAATAATATAATTAGAATTATTTGAGACTTCTGCAGAAAAATAAATGGAAATTTGTTTTCCTGCTTCATTATTTCGTTGATGCACTCCTCAGCGGATATAGATTTTGTAGTATTCAACTATCCGGACATTTGAAGCATTCGGCAATCAGCATTTTCCGAACATGCCAGTTAATTCACTCTTTACAGTATTTTTTTTTTTTTTTTTGAATGATTTTGATAAGTTTCATTAGAAAACTTAGTTCATATTATCTTTCTAAACTATGTAACTAATAATTCTAAACAATGCCTGTTATTATTTTTCCTCAATTAATTCATAAAAACTTTTGTGCTTTTTGAAAATTAATGACGAGGAAGGAGGTGGTGGTGGTGGTGAATATTTTTTACTGGCTACTAGAATTTTTTTCTGGCTACCAGATTTTATCAAATTTGTAAAGCCCTGTACATTACTCAGGTTTACTACAAGATGCCTGTTGTATAATATGATGTGCACAGTATTTATCGTTCATTTACAGGGACACACTAAGAATTTCAGATACAGTACTATATCCGAGGCAGGGGTCAGAAAACTACGTTTTTATTGTAGCAAACTGCAACTACTTTATGGAAAATGTAGTTAACTACAGCTACAACTACTTATATTAAAAAGTAGCTGCTACAAACTACTTTTCAAAAGTAGTTACTACTTTGCTACTTTCAGATTTTGCCAAAGGGTTCAATTTACACTAGAAATTGAAGGCATGGATTAAATAATAAAGCGACCCCTCATTATATCACATCTGTCGGGATACAATTAAACAAATGCGACGTAACTGAGGACATTAAAAAGTTAGGAAATATAAGATATAAGAAATTTTTTTCTGTTTGCCTCCAAAATGTCAGTTTGTACACACATTATCAAATTTCGTAGCAAAATTAAGAGCGATAGTATAATCTGAAAAGACTGGTCTTATTGAAATTAAAAAAATCCCTGACGGCTCGGCCTACAGGCACAGGTAGATTTCGAAGACGCAGACCGTGGGGCGCCTGTTTGTCGGGAATTGCGGAAGAAATGACCTTTTTGCGATGATGCTGCAGTTGGAACCATCTACTTCGAAACCAAACTTGTTTGCAGGCGAAGCCAGCAAGGATTTTTTTTTTTTTTTGGCTGTAAGAGTTGGTCCTATAAAAAACATGTCAATATAAAAGTTTTAGATAATATTAAGAGGATTTATAATAAATTTAAGTGGATTTGAAATCTTGGGAATTGACGAAGTTATGATTTTTTTTCTTCAACCCCCCCTCCCCCCCCCCCCCCCCCTAAGGCAATTTTTAATTATATCAAAAATCTGTCATACATAAATTTTCGGCCCTTCTCCTAGAAGTAATAATAACTTCAAATGGATTCGATACGTATCATAATTAAGAAATTATGGGTTTTTTCTGTTTTCACAAAAAGTCCCCCCCCCCCCCACATTGGTTCGATTTTGCCCATTAACGAACTTGATCGAGATTTTATGCCCCTTGATTTTATGTGTCAGTTTCGAAAAGATGCGGGAGTTGGAATCGCCTACTTCGAAAAATAACTTGTTTGCAGGCGGAGCCGGCAGGGATTTTTTTGTTTTTAATTTTTTTTTGCTATAACGATTGGTCCTATAAAAAACTTGTCAATATAAAAGTTTTAGATAATATTAAGAGATAATAAATTTAAGCGGATTTGAAATCTTGGGAATTGACGAAGTTATGATTTTTTTTTTCTAAAACCCCCCCCTTCCCTCCCCCCCTTAAGGCAATTTTTAATTATATCAGAAATCTGTCATACATAAGTTTTTGGCCCTGTTCCTAGAAGTTATAATAACTTTAAACGGATTCGATACGTATCATAATTAAGAAATTATGGGGTTTTTTTCTGTTTTCACAAAAAGCCCCCCCCTTGTTTGATTTTGCCCATTAACGAACTTGACCGAGATTTTATGCCCCTTGATTTTATGTATCAGTTTCGAAAAGATGCGGGAGTTGGAACCGCCTACTTCGAAAAATAACTTGTTTGCAGGCGGAGCCGGCAGGGATTTTTTTTGTTTTTAATTTTTTTTTGCTATAACGGTTGGTCCTATAAAAAACTTGTCAATATAAAAGTTTTAGATAGTACTAAGAGGATTAATAATAAATTTACGCGGATTTGATATATTGTGAATTGACGAAGCTATGATTTTTTTTCTTCTAAAACCCCCCTTTTTCCCCCCCCCTTGGGGCCATTTTTAATTATATCAAAAATCTGTCATACATAATTTTTCGGCCTTTTTCCTAGAAGTAATAATAACTTTAAACGGATTCGATACGTATAATAATAAAGAAATTATGAGGGTTTTTCTGTTTTCACAAAAAGCCCCCCACATTTCCCCCCCCCCTTCCCCTTGGTTCGATTTTGCCCATTAACGAACTTGACCGAGATATTTTATGCCCCTTGATTTTATGTATCAGTTTCGAAAAGATGCGGGAGTTGGAACCGCCTACTTCGAAAAATAACTTGTTTGCAGGCGGAGCCGGCAGGGATTTTTTTTTGCTATAACGGTTGGTCCTATAAAAAACTTGTCAATATAAAAGTTTTAGATAGTACTAAAAGGATTAATAATAAATTTACGCGGATTTGATATATTGTGAATTGATGAAGCTATGATTTTTTTTCTTCTAAAACCCCCCTTTTTTTCCCCCCCTTGGGGCCATTTTTAATTATATCAAAAATCTGTCATACATAAATTTTCGGCCCTTTTCCTAGAAGTAATAATAACTTTAAACGGATTCGATATGTATAATAATAAAGAAATTATGAGGGTTTTTCTGTTTTCACAAAAAGCCCCCCCATATCCCCCCCCCTTGGTTCGATTTTGCCCATTAACGAACTTGACCGAGATTTTATGACCCTTGATTTTATGTATCAGTTTGGAAGAGATTTATGCAGAATTTTTCCAGTTATCGTGGTCAGAAAAAAGTGACATAGATAGATAGATATATAAACTTTTGAACTGGGGGTGGTTTTGGGTTCTGGGAGTCATGATCGGCGTAGATCTGCAAAAATTTTTCAAAATTTCCAACATAGGTGAGAATGTAATAGGTAGTATTTCTTACGAAATCTACCTAACAGAGTCTTTTGAAAGCATTTGGAAAAAGAAGACAACAGCTAAAAAACTAGAAGCAGAACTGTCAAATCTTTTTGAATCTGGCGATATTTCTACCAGAATATTACAGAAAATTGGGAATTCAACTGTTGCAGTGTTTTGTCAGACGTTGTGCACTCCCTTCTAATATAGAAATGCTATCGATCATGTACATCTGTCAGGATACAATTAAACAAATGCGACATAACTGAGGACATTAAAAAGTTAGGAAAGATAATAAATTTTTTTCTGTTTGCCTCCAAAATGTTAGTTTGTACACACATTAACAAATTTCGTAGCAAAATTAAGAGCGATAGTATTATCAAGAAAGTTACAAAAAAAACCCAAAAAAAAAACCCTCTAAATGCTAACAATAAGTACATTTGTAAAGAAAGCATTTCCGAATAATAAGAAACTTGGTGTCAAAACATGAAACACCAAAAAACGAGTAAATAGAATAGACAAATGTTACCAGCAAAAAGTTAATTCCTTTGGTGGGTTTACTTGATTTTAGCAGCAAGGTGTGAATGGTTGAAAATCTGGCTTCATACAATGTTGCTAATACATTGCAGCTGAGATTCACAAATTGTTGAGCAGAACAAATTTTGCACAAAAGAAGCAAGTTTCGGCAACTTGATTTCCAGATTGGCACATTTTTTTTTTTTCTTCAAAAAGTAGCGTTGATTCTCGCTACAAACTACTGATTTTTAGGTGCGTTCGTAATTATATAAATACGTAGCACCTATAGTCATCGTTTGGTCCGTCCGTCTGTCTGTCCGCATATAACAACGCAAAAACTACCCAACCAAATGGTTTGCAATTTAAAATATATTATCTTTGCAGAATTTTGTCGAGACATTTCAAATTTTATTAAAATCGAATCAAAACTTTAGGAGATATTAATAAAAATATTTATTAAGAAATTTGATTTTTTTTTTTTTAAATCGGTGCTTTTTTGTTATAGGAGCTTCCGATGGATGTTTAATCGTCAAGCGACCGAGATACTTATTTTATGACAGAAATTAATCTGCAGACGATATAATTCATTTCACAGAATTAAAAATCATCAAGATCTGAATATTTATATAACTAGCTGATACATATATATCTGAATATTTATATAACTAGTTAAGATATTTGTATGAACAGTGTCATAAAATATATACTTAACTAGCTGTTTAACCCGTTCTACGCACGGGATATCATGAATTTAATTCTAAAACGTGCGTACGAACGCACCTCGTTTGTAACGTTTGACGTACAATTTCCAACTTGTTTGTATCGCGATACTCGCTACACTACAAACTACTGTAAAAAGTAGCTACTAATGTAGTTTCGCTATTTCCGACCCCTGAACTGAAGTATTGTCTAGAAGCAATAATTGCTGGAAGTGCGCTTTCAGTTAGGTATGCGTTTAACTAATTTTTTGCATAATATGTGGTATGTATAAATGCTATCGATCATGTACAGGGTTACACAAAAGAATTCATAAACATTTCTGTGTATCAGTGTAAATTGCTTAAAGGCATTTTTTAATCAAGTTATGCATTTTAAATGTGAAATATATTTAGTATACTAAGAAATATTTGTTGAATATAAATAAAATCATATACAGGGCCACATAAAGAACTGGATTCATTATCTCTGATGTATGATCATTTCTGGAATTATGATTTTAATATTTTACAACATGTTTTTGCCTTAATTAAACTTTAGCTTAATATGTGGCTTGTGTAAAAATCGTAAGGTAATATACAGGGCTGTCCAAAATAATTCAAATATGTTTCCGTCTATTGGTAGAAACTGCTAAAGGTGAATTTTCAACTGTGTTATGTGTTTTCTAACTAAACTAAATTGTAGCATAATATATAGAGTATGTACAAAGCTATAGATTATATACAGGGCTGCATAAAAGAATTGGGAGTACTTTTCTGGCTATGGTCTGTAATTGCTAAAATCTGGTTTTCAAACGTGTTTTGCGTTTTCTAAAATGTTTACTTAGGTATCTCATTTACCTTAAAGTATTCTGGAAGTGTTTCATAATCTAGATTTATGCATGATTTTACTTTCTTGTTTCTTTTTTTCTTTTGATATCTGTTTATGACTTTATTTTCAGACATGTAGATGTTCCATATCGAAATGGCTCAGTGATCTTGATGAATCATCCTGCTTCCTTAACTTTGTATAAATATGTGTCAGTTACTGCATTATCTGGAACAGTGTCAATTAATGGTTATGAAGTAATCAAGGGCAAATCTTTTGAAGTTTTTTCATCTGAAAAGACTGGTCTTATTGAAATTAAAACAGAGTCTTTTGAAAGCATTTGGAAAAAGAAGACAACAGCTAAAAAACTAGAAGCAGAATTGTCAAATCTTTTTGAATCTGGCAAAATTTCTACCAGAATATTACAGAAAATTGGGAATACAACTGTTGCAGTGTTTGTCAGACGTTGTGCACTCCCTTCTAATATAGAATTTGCTGAATTTTATTATCCACAAGCATTTGAATTCAGTTTATGCAAAAAGAACAAATACAAAGATTGCATTTGGTTCCTTGACGGTGCTTCATCTTTACATTTTGATGAAGAAAAAGAAAAGCTAGCTTCGGAAATTGCTGTTTTGATCAGAAATAGTAGTAAGTTATGCTTAATTATTTGTGAATTTTCTAAAATTTTGTCAGTAATGTAAGATGATCAGATTCATTAAATACAAATGGGAACATGTTTTTAATTTTATGGGAAAGAAACCATAACAAATGCAAGTACTTCATTTTATCTCTGTATTTAGAAGAAAGCAAGTGGCTTAAGAGGTAAAAACAAAAATTTATAATATACAGGGTGTTCTTTAATCATTGACCTATAGCTAATATTTAAAACTTTAGTTTTAGAGGTATAGTTCTAATTTTAAAAATGTCTCAAATGTTTTCATTATATAAAAAATCATTTACATCACAATACTATTTTTTGAAAAGTTATGAAATTTAAATTTCTATGTGGTTCCTAAGTTCTAGAAGTCAAATTTAGAAAAATGTTCAGTACTTTTCACCAAGTACAGGTGATAAAGTAACAAATATTGTTCCTATCACTATCATTCTTATTGCATTCATTTTATTTAAAGTATGAACCTTTCACTCATTTCATTTAATACACTTAAAATACATACTTTGCGATTGCATACATTTGAAATGCATGCCATTCATTCATTTCATTTAAAAAAAAAGAAAAAGGAAGGAAGAAAAAAAGAAAGAAAATAAAACCATGAACTATGACAATTTATTTCAACATCAAAGTATTGTTTTTAATTTACACACACAGAAAATAAAAGCAAGAAAAAATGTGTTATTGGTAAGGTTTGCACCCGGCTAACATAAAAGTATTAAACTTTCTTTATGCTTCTTCATTTTTAGTGCCAGAAAATACCAAATAAAATTGGAAATGTAACTGTTTTAAGTTTTGTCATAGAAAAATGGGATTGTTACTGTTTTACTTTTCCAAGCATGGAGAAAATATCAATGTATTGAAATAAAGCTTTGAAATTTATTAATAAAATTTTCGTATTAACCGCATGCCAGAGCTTAATAGCTGATTTTACGGTATATAACTTTTTTGCATAGCAATATAACTAAGCAACATAGAACATTGTGTTATACACTAAAACCTTCCTCCAAAATTTACCTAACTGACAATGTAAATCCCAAAAAATTCTGTTTAGCTGAATGTGAGTTATAAGCATTTGGAATGAAATACAAATTTGCATTTCATTTATACATATATATATACTAGCTGCATGGCAACCCGATATATTGCATTTAAATTTCATGAGATCTGATTTCTTGAGAGAAAAATAAATCCAACATTATTATACATTTAGAAAAAACTATAACATTAATTTGATTAAATAATAAATTTATACTAATTTTCCCAACCAACCAATTAAACACTATACTTTGCATTACATAGACACTAAGAGGCGTCCAGTTGGTGTTAAGCCCAGACAGCTAGCTCCAGATCGGATAAAAATTGCCAAAGCTGAATTTCAGCATATTTTATAGCTCGGTCATATGAGACATTCCAAAAGTAATTACTCTTCGCCTCTTCACCTGGTGCTGAAGAAAGGATCTGTCGATTGAAGATCTGTTGGTGATTATCATGCTCTAATTGCACAAACTGTTAAAGAAAAATATCCAATACCTTGTATTGCAGATTTCACTGATGAATTACATGGTAAACAATTCTTCAGTCACACTGATCTTGTAAAAGCCTACCACCAAATTCCCATCAATCCTGCTGATGTACATAAAATTGCAATTTGCACTCCATTTCGCCAATATATAATGCTTAGAATTGCATTGGAAATCTCATTAAAAATTGCAGAGGACAAAATTTACTATATTAGAATTAGACTAAAAGTTTGAAACCAAATTCATTTCCAAAATGTCAAAAAATCTCTGTAGAACTCGAAAAATCATTAATATTCAAAAAATTTTAGAAGACAAAATTTACTATATTAGGCTAAAATACGGGTGCACAACCTTTTTTAAGTGAAGGGCCACTTACAAAAATGACTGGGTTGTCGAGGGCCACCATCAGTAGCACACAGAGAGGTGGGGTATCTAAACCTATAATCAGATTTAAAAAAGCATTGATTTCAGAAGGGTAGTTTTAGCCCCCTAGGTTCCCTTCTTTCAGTCAACATATCCAGTTCTGTTGGCAAGGATATATCAACAGTTTACATTTGTATTTATAAAAGAGATATAGCTGTATATTTTTTTTTTAAAGGAGTGAAAATATTCCTTGACTTTATTTGGAGAAGTTCATGAAGAAATTTGCCATTTTTACTCGTCTGACCGGCGAAATTTGTTATTTTTACATGCAAGATTGGCAAAATTCTCACTTTTTACACGCCCAAATGGCAAAATTCTCTATTTTTACACATCAGATTGGTGAACTTCTCGATTTTTATGCACCCGATTGGCAATCCGATTTTGACGTGCCAAGTCGGCAAAATTTTTGATTTTTTACATGCCCGACCGGCGAAATTTACATTTTTTACGGGCCCGATCGACAAAATTCAGGATGTTTTTCTGCGACATATGGACAAAATTTGCAATTTTCCCCACGACTAACTGACAAAATTCTCAATTTCTGGAGATATTGGCATCTAGGGTCTCTGCGGGCTACCAGTAAACCCATCGTGGGCCACAGGTTGTGCATTCCTAGCAGTGCCGAAACTAGCCTTTTTTGCGCCCGGGGCAAACATGGATTTTGGCGCCCCCCCCCCACCTCAAGTAAATTTACAAAAAGAATTTTACCAAGTTTCTAATAGCCGACTTATTCTAAACTTAAAATATGTAATCACAAAATACGTAATACTGAACTACGTAATCAGTTTTGTCAAATATTGATCAATTACTTTCTTAAGTGCTAACCAATAGATTATTTACTACTATTGTTACTAAATTGGAAATTATGTATACAATTTCTCGTGTTAAAATTAAATATTGCGGCAAATATAAATAAATAAAATGTTTTTTTGTGAATCAAGAAGAAAGTAAGAATTCTTTAGTTCCGCAGTGCCTATATACAACCTGGCCCTGGTATTGAAATCTAGGCGTGTATTCATTTCTTACCTAAGGTACTTAAATGAATAATGACTCGGGGAAATTTAAGAATTTATAAATGTGTCTCTCGAGCATGAAAGATTGAATTGTCAGGATTAGGGTTTTTTATGGTGTTAAAATAAAATTTTGATGATTCTAAATTATGGTAGATATGAAAATAGCCTATTTTTAGAAAGACAATTATCCAAAGTTAATAAGTTTAAAAATTCAATAAATTAAAATTATGATATTTTTTATATTTTAAGTTCCGACACCCTTTAACTTAAAACTATTCACGAAATCATAAATGATTACTTTCGGATACATCGAAGATGTAATTTTCATTCAAAAATGTGACATTCTATTTTAAATACCAAAAAATTTAATAGCATTTTTCATTTTAGAAAATGTTGTTATAAGACAATAATAGAGACGCAGAACGCGACAGATCGTGAATAATCAATCAACAATCTATTACAATTCAAAATGGATGGCCGTTTCTACCATCAGGCAAAACTACGTGGACATCTAGGGCTGAAAATGACATATTTTAGAGGCAGATAGGCTTCTTTACTAGCCATAGCGTACCGGGAGAGATTTTTTTTCTGAACTCCTAGAAATAATTCTTAAAAATAATAAAAATAAAAAAGCCTTTTACTATTTTATCTTGCATATAATCCACCCCTTAGTTTTTAGTATCGTTGGCTCCCATTAAGGCCAGATCTGTGTATAAAAAAATAATTGTAGTAAAAAGCATGAGTGGATTTTTCAGTTGTCGCCTACCTAGAAATGAGAAAAGGACGAAAAAATAAATTGACAGATTAAAAGCAGGGGCGGCTTTACTAGCCATGGCAACCTGCGTGAGATTTTTTTTCTGCATCCCTATGATGTATCCAAATGATGTATCCGAAAAAAAAATGTTTTACAAAGTATTTTATTTTGCGTATTGTTTTTAGTATCCCGAATAGTCGTCCGACTTCTTCCTGTCTAAACCTGCATCTGGTTGCAAAAAATAATAGCAGCAAAAGGAATGGGGTGTCATTTTTAGTTGTCGCCTAGGACGGCCAAAACACAGAAATGACAAAAAAGACGAGAAAAAATAATTTTGGGAGATAAAGGTAGGGGCGGCTTTACAAGCTATAGCGCCCTGTGCGAGCTTCTTTTCTTAACATTTACAAATGGTATATTCTTAAAAAAAACGGTTTTATTATTTATTTTACATTTATTTCACCTCCTAGTTTTTAGTGTCGTGCCCTTTCAGACCGGATCTGTATGTAAAAAGTAATTGTAGTAAAATGCATGGGCGGCATTTTTTAGTTGTTACCTGCTAGAAATGGCAAAAGGATAAAAAAAAAATTGGGAGTATAAAGGCAGGGGCAGCTTACTAGCCATGGCACGCTGCGCGGGATTTTTTTGCGTACCCCCCACAAATGATATATTAAAAAATAAAATAAATAAAAGGTTTTACTAAGTATTTTATTTTGCGTATATTTTCCACACCTCTGTTTTTAGTATCCCGAGATCTCACCCCTTCTAAGCACCAAGGCTGGATCTGGATGCAAAAAAATATTTCCAGCAAAAGTAATGGGGACGAAATTTTCCATTTGTCGCCAAAGGCGGCAAAACACATAGAAATGGTAAAAAGAGGAGAAAAAATAATTTTGGAGCATAAAGGCTTTAAGCCGTGGCGCCCTGCGTGAGATTGTTTACTGTACCTCTAACAAATGCTATACTCTTTTTAGATAATGATTTACTTCATGCGTTCCCTTTTATTTTTATTGTCCTGGGCAGTCGCTCGACCTCACCCATAGCAAAACGGGGGAAAAGAAAGCTTCACACTGCTCAGTGAGAAAGAAAGAAAAAATAGAATACCCTTCTTAGAATTTTTTCACAGGGAATCGCTGAGCAATTATCTTTGTTGGACACTGGACAGTGACACAGAGATATGAGACTGACCTTGAAAAATGTTAGGGGTTCTTGCTACACGGAAAGTGATTTCCCCGATAGATAGAAGACATAGGACATGGTGTATTTGGAATGGGATAAAAATAAACTAAGAGAACAGTTCTTCCTTCTTATTCATTTGCTATCTAGTACTTTAGGCAAATCTTTTTATCTATTTGTCAAATTTAAGGCATTTGGTTCAGTTTTTTTTTTTCGCCTACGAAACATTTGTATCCAAATTTCACACATATATACATTTTTGTATTAAACGACAAACGAAATCCATTTTGGCGCCCCCTTCGGGTGGCGCCCGGGGCACATGCCCCCTCTGCCCCCCCCTTAGTTTCGGCCCTGATTCCTAGGCTAAAAGTTTAAAACCATATTCATTTCTCCAATGCCAAAAAATCGCTGAAAAATATGAAAAAAACTAAAAATTGCATTAAAAAAATTCAAAAATCGCTGCACGAATTCTGAATAAATATTGAAAAAAGGACAAAATTTACTATAGATTAAGAAAGATTGAGACCAGATTCAGTTTATTAATGTACAAAAATCACCTCAAAATGTAAAAAAAAAGCTAAAAATCTCAAAAAAAAAAAAATAATATCCAAAATTCTAAAATTGCCCTTCGAGGTGCATTACTTTAGATGTAGAGGTACCTTCTGTGTCCAGATCCAGAGGTCTCTTCATAACACAGCAGACATGCACACACACACAAACTTCTTTCCTTATTATTATAGACTAGCGGCCCGTCCTGGCTTCGCGCAGGTAGACAATGTGTTGACTGTCGACTACAATGTAGGGTAGGGATGGGTAGGTACTTAAAACTTGTTCTAAATTGGATAAAAGAGGGAGTGAGACAAAATTGCAGTACTTACAAATTTTGAATTTGAAATAAAAGCTTGTAAAAATGTGATAAATAATTTTTTCTTCCTGTTTATGTACATATTGAAACTACTAAATTTATTTTAATATAGCAGAACCACTCGGCTTCTCCCGAGTTAACATTGGCCTTCCGGGTAATAAAAATAAAAATGTAATATACCAAAAATACGCCGATCACAATAACGCATTCACGTCCAAAAACTGTCAAAATGGTAATCAGAAAAAAATATGTTATTTTGACGCAATCATACGACATCCATCAGCTTTATAAATGATTAATTTTTTTTTCCTTTTAAAAATGTCTTGCGCAAAATATCTAATCAAAAATCAGCATTGGTTGTCTTATTTCTCTAATCTTCCATAATCAGGTTTGATGTTCAACCCCCTTATTGGGTGAATTTCTAAAATCACTGAAATACCTGTTTAACTGTTTTTTTAGCAGATTTGTTATTCTGAATTTCATGCTCCTACCTAAAACTGCTGTGAGATATAATGAAATGACCTAAAATGTTCGACCCCTCCCCTCATTTTACTCCTTTAAGGGGTGAATTTTTAAAATCGCTGAAACATGTGTTTAATCATTTTTTTAGTAGATTTGTTATCCTGAATTTCATGCTCCTATGTAAAAATGTTGCTGAGATATGGCGAAATGACCTAAAATGTTCAACACCCCCACCCCCCCTTTTAACCTTTTTTGGTGGAGGGGGAGGATTTCTAAATTCGCTGAAATACGTGTTTAACTATTGTTTAGTAGATTTGTTATCCTGAATTTCATGCTCCTACCTAAAACTGCTGCTGAGATATGGCAAAATGACCTAAAACTTTCGATCTCCTCCTGCAGTTTAACCCCCCTGAGGGAGTGAATTTCTAAAATCACTGAAATATGTGTTTAATCAATTTTTTAGTAGATCTTTTATCCGGAATTTCGTGCTCTTACTAAAACTGTGGCTGAAATATGGCGAAATCATCTAAAACGTTCAACCACCCCTTTACCCCTTACCTAAAACTGCTGCTGAGATGGCAAAATGACCTAAAACTTTCGATCTCCTCCCGCAGTTTAACCCCCTGAGGGAGTGAATTTTTAAAATCACTGAAATATGTGTTTAATCAATTTTTTAGTAGATCTTTTATCCGGAATTTCGTGCTCTTACTAAAACTGTGGCTGAAATATGGCGAAATCATCTAAAAAGTTCAACCACCCCTTTAACCCCCTTCGGGGGAAGATTTTCAAAGATCCTTTCTTATTGCTTGTCTAGGTCTTAACAGTTATCTACTGTTCAAATTTTGTGATCCTGACTTTAGTCATTTCAGCTAGGTGTGATGAGTCACCCACCCACCCAGTCAGTCAGTCAGTTGTTCTCTCTTTATATAATAGTATAGATTAACCCCTTTAGGGGGTGAATTGCTAAAGTCGCTGAAATACGTATATAACTATTTTTTTAATAGATTTGTGATCCTAAATTTCTGGCTCCTACCTAAAACTCCTGCTGAGATATGGCGAAATGACCTAAAACGTTCGACGTCCCCCCCCCCCCCCCCCATTTAACACCCGTAGGGTGAATTTCTAAAATTGCTGAAACATGTGTTTAATCATTTTTTTTAGTAGATCTCTTATCTGGAATTTGCACTCTTACCTAAAACTGTTGCTGAGATATGGTGAAATCACCTAAAACATTCGACTACCCGTTTAACCCCTTTCTGAGGAAAAATTACAAGCATCCTTTCTTATTGCTTGTCTAGGTCATAACAGCTATCTACTGTCCAAATTTCGTGATCCTGACTTTATTCGTTTCAGCTGGGCGTTGATGAGTCAGGCGTTCTCTCTTTATATAATAGTATAGATTAATCCCTTTAGGGGGTGAATTTCTAAAATCGCCGAAACACATGTTTAACCATTTTTTTAATAGATTTGTTATCCTGAATTTCATGTTCTTACCTAAAAATGTTGCTGAGATATGGTGAAATGACCTAAAATGTTCGACCCCCCCCCCCCCCCTTAATCCACTTCAAAGGGAAATTCCTAAAATCGCTGAAATACGGGTTTAACTATTGTTTAGTAGATTTGTGATCCTGAATTTTATGCTGCTACCTAAAGCTGATGCTGAGATATGGCAAAATGACCTAAAACATTCAATCTGCCCCCTCCCCTCTCCCCTATAATCCCCTTAGGGAGTTAATTTCTAAAATCGCTGAATCATGTGTTTAATAATTTTTTTAGTAGATCTCTTATCAGGAATTTCACATTTCTACCGAAAACTGTTGCTGAGATATGGCGAAATCACCTAAAACGTTAGACTACCCCTTTAACCCCTTCGGGAGAGAATTTTCAAAAATCCTTTCTTATTGCTTGTCTGGGTCATAACAGCAATCTATTGTCCAAATTTTGTGATCCTGACTTTAGTTGTTTCAGCTGGGCATTGATGAGTCACCCAGTTTCGCAGTTCTCACTGACGAGACTACTGATATCTCCGGAAAAGAAGTTCTTACACTTTGTGTCCGTTATGTTGAGGAATCTGATTCTTCTTGTATAATAAGAGAAGACTTTTTAGACTTTATAGAAATTGAAAATTTATCTATGGGACTACAATCGCCGATGTAATATTGTCAAATCTCAGAAGACTCGGGGTTGACATTTCTTACTTGCGGGGTCAAGGTTATGATGGGGCCGCTTCTATGTCTGGAAAACTAAATGGAGTTCAAGCAAAAATACTGCAGGCACACCCGACAGCATTGTATGTCCACTGTTGCAACCATGTTTCAAATTTAGTTTTGTCAAAATCATGTCTTGTCCCATCCATTAGAAATTCTCTTGCAACTGTTCAAGAAATAGTCACATATTTTAGAGTCTCGCCAAAGAGAAGGAAAATTTTGAAGCGCAAGCTCCTAGAAGAAGAATTTTTAATCAGTAAAAGCATATCCAAAAAAACGACTTGCCTTAAAAAATTTTGTGAAACTCGCTGGGTAGAACGGCATGAAGACATTTTTACATTTTGTGAGTGTTTGGAACCAATAATTTCAGCCTTACTGGATATCACTGAAGACACGAATTCAGAAACCGAGGCATCGAAGAAAGCGATGCTATTTTACAATGCATTGTGCCAAAGTAGTTTTTTAGTATCTCTTTTCATGGCAGAAAAATGTTTCGCAATCACCCACAACTTGTCAATAGCCCTACAGAAACCGGGCATTTATTTAATATCCTCTTATGAAACCATTAGTGAAGTGACGGAAATTTTTAGAAAAATGCGTGAAAATTCAGAACACAAATTTTCAGTCATATTTAAACGAGCTTCCGATGCAGCAACATAACTTAATTTAGAAATAAGAAAACCTAGACTAGAAAGAAGGAAATGTATAGAGATAATACACCTAGCGAATTAGTGGAAAATTATTACAGAAAAACAATTTTCGTACCCTTTTTGGATTTTCTTATTCAAAACATGATTGACCGTTTTGAAAATCATAAGCATGTAATTACTAGCTTGCATGCAATTCTGCCAAAAAACATAGAAAAATCTTCGGTAGAAAATATCATGCAATGCGCTGAATTTTACTCTTCTGATATAAACATTCTTCCGAACATCTTACAAGCAGAAATTGAAATGTGGGTCGAAAAATGGCTGTCATCAGACAAAGAAGAAAGACCAAATACTGCAATAAAGTCCTTATCAAGTTGTAATACGGCTGTTTACCTCAACATCAACAAATTGTTGAAAGTTCTATCAATGCTTCCAGTATCAACAGCCACTCCGGAAAGAACATTTTCTACACTGAGAAGATTAAAAACCTACCTTAGGAACACGATGTCAAATTCTCGGCTTTCTGGACTTGCACTAATGAATATCCATCGAGAAATTCTAGTAGATGCCGAATCTATTTTGAATGCAATGGCAGCAAAGCGCAGTTACCTTGTGTTATGATGCCAAAATTTGTAAGTGCATTTTTTTGCTTTTTTTAAGTACTAATTAAATATTTCTTTCGTACTCTGCTGTCATATTTCACAAAATTGTAAAACTTAATTTATTCCTTAATGCTTACATTGAAATAATGCGCATACCCTTTTTTAATTATGCATAAAATTAATTATTAATTTACTTAATTACTTATAAATGGGATGCTTTATTATTAATTCATTTTCTCAGTTTCTCAGTTGTTATGAGCATACTGAGTTATAAACTATTTGAGTCCCCTCTATAATTTTTAAATTGCTACGCTACTGCTGCAACCAATGCGTATTACCATAATGGACTGACATTTAAAAAAAAATAATCCGGGAACTTTATTCTTCTGCTTGAGTAGCAACCCTTTTTCCTCAAGAGGTAAGTTTAGAAATTTTTTTCTAGAAGCACAACATATTCACATGTCATAATGCCATTTGTTGAACAGGATCAAAACATTGCCGGCCTTAACTACATTTTTCAGCATAATAATGTCTAAATTCATTCTGCAAAAGGCACAAAGAAGTAGTTTGAAGATAACAAGATTCTCACACTTGATTTGTCAGCCAATAGTCTGGACCTAAATCCCATGGAGAACGTTTGGGGTATTATAATGTAGGAGAAATAGTATAGTATAGGGTAAAATAGCTAATATTCTATAATCAGATATACAAGCAAGGTTTGTGTCAAACAAGTGATGCTAGCAACAATTAAATGTGCCAATTCAGGGATCTGTTTAGGAAAAAATTGGGTCCTTTAAAGGACTCTTCAAAAAATTTTTCATCTCAAAAAAGGACCCTTCACAAAATTATTTTCTCTAAAACAGGACCCTTCACAAAATTCTTTCTCTTAAAAATAGGTTTTTCACAAAGCTTTTTCATCTTTAAACCAAACATTTCACAAATTAATCATTTAAAAGTAAAATCTGACCTGTCACTTTTACATATATAAAGAAAAAATATGTATTTTATATCCATATATCTTCTTAAAAATGCATAAACAAGAACCTGAATGTAACAACCATTTCAAATTCACAAAATTATGATTAGATTTTTCACAAATATAAAAAGCTGTTCACAATTTCACAAAAACAGGACTCTGTGAAAAAAGTCTGGACAGATCCCTGCAATTGGCTTTGGATCAAATTACAGAAGTTTCTTCAGGAAAACAATTGCTGAAAATTTTTCCATATGTCTCGAGTGAAGCTTAGTCAACCAGGTAGATTCTGATATGTTCAACAGCATTTGAAACATTTTTGCAATTGAAACTATACCTAAACTAATGTTTTAGAAATTAGCTTGGTCAACAGTAAGAATGGATAACCTGTATAAGTATATTGTTGAAAATTTAAATGCAATCTTGGGTTATTTTTGTGTTTCGACTTCTTTTAAAAATGATTTAATTTAATGATCTTTACATATTTAAATAATTTAATGAAATTTAACTTTCTGTATATTTAAATTAAAGTTATTACTTTGTCTGTTTTATATTAATTTTTAACATTGCTATTTTTTCATGCATTTCTACTTTTTTAGGATTGCTTGATACTGTTGACTTTCCCAGAATCCTTGTTTGTGGACCTAGAAATACTGGCAAGTCCACATTGTTACAGTACTTGTTAAATAGAATGCAGTCTCAGTAAGTTAAATTGCTAAACCCATTACTTATTTGTTTATATATTAACATTTTTAATTAGTTTTTAAGCTTTATTAACATTTCATTAACATAAAATGAAAACAAATTTCTTCTAAACTTCTTGTGCTGAGAATCAGTTTGCAGAAATATTGGGTACATTTACTTGTAAGCACATTTATAAAATCAGAAAATTCATAATAAAGTAGGGCACTGAACAGTGATTTTGGACGAATACTGAATATTCGCCCGTCAAGTAAACCGAATACCGAATATTTGGCTAGCCGAATAGTAACAGTGAGGCCGAATGCCGAATATTAGGCCAACCAAATAGTAACTATTCGGCCGAATATTTTTATATTTCAGAGTTTAAGAGTAGTAAGTTAAATTATAAAATAATTTTACATAATATTTAACACAGATACTACTATTTTATGAACTAGACCTTTTTACAAGAAACCTTTACATAAAAAAAAAATCTGTGCTTTGAGTTATAACTTAAAAAGAGGCTAGTCAAAATTTTTTAAATTAATAAAGCTTTAAACTTCGTAGCTTCTTCTGTGAATTAAAATAAATTTATGAAATGTTCTTATATTCTATAACGGATACTTTAAAATTGAAGAAAATTTTTAAATGAATTAGAAGAAACATTTTGCAGTGTTTATTTGCCAGAAAGGGACTAGTAAAGTAAAACAATAACAATATATTAAAATGCTGGCAAATCAGCAGGAATAATTTTCCTGCTCATTTTCATTTGGCAAAGAAGTTTTTAAATGAACCAGAGAGCAGGTGTCTGGAAGGGTATTTTTCTAAATTTTGCACACACCCCTCATGTGATACATTGTTGGAAAGGTCTGTGACCGCTTAATCATATTATGCAGGGTGGGTATTTTCTAAATTTTGCCGACACCCCTCATGTGATACATCAGGGCTCGGAAGTAGCGAAACTTCAGTAGCTGCTACTTTTTCTAGTAGTTTGTAGTGTAGAACGCTACATTAAAAAAAGTGTAGTGTAGTGAGTAGCACGGTACAAAATATCAGTAGTTTGTAGCAAGCATCTGCGCTACTTTTGACGCTACTTTAGGAGGGAGAGAAAAAGTGCCAATCTTCAAATCACGTGATCATAACTCGTTTCTTTTGTACGAAATATGTTCTCTGCAACAATTTGCGAATGTCAGCGAAAAATCTCGGTTGCTGTGTCATAAATTTTTCCATAGACGACCGCCACAGTCACAAATTAACTGCCATTTTCACAGTTCGGGTGTCAGAAACTTCGTGTATTGTCATTTAAATCCATAGAAATCTTCTCAATATAATGTATTTTTATACAACTACGATTGTTTTTATCAAAATATAGTCGTCTGGCTATGTTAAGTCTTTATCTGGCTTATTTCTTCTCCCTTTTTCCTCCCATCCCCAGCAAGCAAAGAAATGTAAAATCTTTATTTAAAAAAGAAAAAAGAAAAAAAAAGAACTGATTTATCTAAACACAAATCATCTAAATTGTCCCTTAACCTCCCATAATTTACTCTTCTTCCCCCCCCCCCCCCCAGCATACAAATAAATCTAAAATCTTTAAGTTATTTTTATTTTTATATAAAAAAAATATCTCTGCCCTAAATAGTGCTCTGTAGTGACGATAAATAATCAGTAATATAAATTATCTCCCTTCCCCTAAAATTTCCCCCATCTCCATATACAAAATTTAAAACTCTTCTTTTTTTTTTAAGTTCCGTATTCTTTGCTGTCCAGTAACATTAAATAAATACGCAATCATCTAAAATATTCCCTTCGAACAAAATTTCTGCTCGCTTCCTGCCAGTTTAAAATCGTTAGAATGCTAATTAAAATATATTTGAAAAGGCACAGAAAAAGAGCAAGTACAGCACTTTATTATTAGAGAAAAGTGCACTAGGAAGGAATGATTTCTGCCTTCAAACAAACTAGCAGCTGAAACGTAAAGCGTCAGCATGCCCGTGATCTATTATTTGCTGGATTTGCTGATAAAACCGCAAAGTATTCACTCATCAAAAAAATTAATTTTCTTGCTGGCAACCCTTGTCTACTTACTCATTATTAGATTTTGTTTTTTTAATGTGGGGATTCTTCTTTTGAGATTGATGTAATAGAATGACATACAAAAATAGTATAGAACTGCCGGGGTCGGCATATAAGGAATATTTTGAAGTTATACAACAAGAAAGTAGTAATTATTCTGTAGCATGTAAACTTTGTCCAATTAATAAGAAGTTATCAGTATCAAAATCATCTGCTTACATTCTCAAGTTGCACATTTAGGTGAGTTAGCATTTTCTTTATTAATAATAATTACTGGATCGCATGTCGCACCGAATATCTAAATCATTATTCAAATTATTATTCAATTGTAATTACTTTGTAACCGAAAGACGTTTTCCATTATTCTTTATTTTATTTTATTTTATTTTTTGGTAAAGACAGAAGAATTTTCAGAAAACACTGTCAAAGTCGGCGTTTTCAACCTAATTTCCGAGTTGCAGCAGGGGAAAGGGGAAAAAGGTGACACGAATAACTTATAACCCAATAAGTAATTTATTTATCAAAAAATGGAAAACTTATTTCGATTCCAAATCGCTTCTATAGTTAGGCCTGCCAATTTTATGCCTTTGTGTTTAAAAATGAGTCAGCTAATCTGTCAGAAAGTTTCGCGTTGTTGAGCAAGGAATTTGAGAACCACGCCTTAAGCGCTACTGTGCTACATATACTGTTTTCTCATAAATTTGTAAGATTACTACAATTTTTGTTTTCAAATTTCCTCTTTTTAACACTTTCCAACATAATTAAAAAGTGTCTATGAATTCGCTTTATCTGTCTGTCCGTGCTCTAACTCTCGTAAATATGCTCGGATTGCCGTGAAAGTTTTATATGTTATTGAAGTTTACCATAAAATGTTCAGTATTGAAAATGAACTGTGTAGCATTTATATCTCGCTTACAGGGACATTCAAAAGAATTCTGTTACATTATGGTCTATGGGGAAAAATCGTTTGCGGTGCATTTAATTAGCGATGATAACTAAAGTAGCGAAGTAGTGACTACTTTTGAAAAGTAGTTTGTAGTCACTACTTTTTAAAACAAGTATTTGTAGTTGTAGTTAACTACATTTTTCATAAAGTAGTTGTAGTTGTTTTTCCGACCCCTGTGATACATTGTTGGAAAGGTCTGTGACCGCTTAATCATATTGTGCATCTCCGCTGTCCATCCTTCTACTTTGCCACCCAAGGAGGGTATTTTTCTAAATTTTGCACACACCCCTCATGTGATACATCGTTGGAAAGGTCTGTGACCGGACCGCTTAATCATATTATGTAGGGGGGGTGGGGTATTTTCTAAATTTTGCACACAAACCTCATGTAATACATCTTTGGAAAGGTCTGTGACCACCTAATCATATCATGCATCTCCGGTTCCATCCCCTCACTTTGCCTCCCAAACGCGATTCACTTTCACCATCAGGGGGCGCTTTCTTATCTCTGTTTCTAAGGGTCGGATCACGACGGGGTATGGTTCATTCGACTCGACATCGATAGAGCTTACCAATTTTAGTTCATTTTTTCACCACTAGGGGCACTTTCCTATCTCTGGTTCTATAGGCTGGATCACGACGGGGTATAGCTCATTCGACTCGACATCTATAGCCTTAATGATTTCAGTGCCCTAGGTTCGTATAGAACAGATTGCGCCACCTGGTGGTGGAAGGTGGAACCTACAGGTGTGCGCAGCACGACTGCTATACGATGCCGCAGGCAGTGGGCACCCGTGCCGGAGGTTCGTTCAGTTACAGGTTTATACTATTCGATGTGCAAATTAAGGGATTATATATATGATTAGGGATTATATATACTTTATATATATGATAACTTATTTAATGGACAAAAGTTAAATAAGTAATATAATAGAAGTTTGAAAATTTGATATCACACCATTTTTTAGCAATCAGGGCTTAAAATTAGAAATTTTAAAAAAGGATTACAATATCAAAGATGCAATTTGGGCAGTTGTACAGTCATGGGAACAAGTAATGTCAAAGACTTTGGTGAATGCATGGCACAATATATGATCGGAACGAATTTTCGGCAATGGCGATATTGATGATCAGGAAGAGTTTTCAGGATTTCACATTTCCCACGAAAAGGCTGCCATTTATGAGCTGATTGAACAAGCAAAACCTGAAAATGCATTAAGCGTCGAAAAAAAGGATATAGATGATTGGCTAAGCAATGACGAAAATGCACCAACAACAAACAATTTAATGGACAGTGAGATCGCTGAAGCTGTGCTAAATAAAACCGCTGGTAATACTAGCAGTAGCTCAGAAGATGATGAACAACTGGCAGAAGAAAAGGTGTCACTAGAAAAATGCATAAATTTAACAGGAGGATTAATATCTGCTTTAGAGAAACAAGACTGTATTTCCGAAACAGACATTCTTCATTTGTATAAAAGACAATAAAAACTTGTTAAAGAATGGCCAAAAAAATGAAGTAAACAAAATTCGCATAGATATTTCTGAAATTACACAAGAAGAAATAATCTCATTCTTTATTAGATTTTTTAAAATGTAAAATAGAAAATATCTTTTAAAGTAAGTTATTTTTTATATTTAATTTTTTCTTATATTATTATCAATTAATAAAGAATTAAATTATGGTTAAAGGCATTAAGAATATAGTACTACTTTTGATATTCCTTCAAAAATCCGGCGTATTCTCAATCCCAATGATGTTGGATTTTTGAAGTTATACTGTATTTAAAAAAGTAGTAAAGTAATTCAAAATTATTTTTGTTGTTTTAATAATTCATCCACATCTTCATCTTTACATGTTATGTATTTTTTAGGGAACAAAAAGAAATTTGGTCTGTAAAATTTCTGATTTGTATGAAAAAGGTAAAAAATGTCACAAAAGTCTTTGGATGCTTGTGAGACTTTAAACAAAACCACCTATTATAAGCACAAAAATGAAATATTATACACTGGTGGGGAAAAAGAAAGAACTACAGTAGAGGACCTATTATCCCGGGGGGGGGGGGGAATCTGGAAAATTCCAAAATCCCGAAAGCCCTCGGTCCCAAGGATTCTGGATAATAGGTCCTCTACTGTATAAGAAGGTACTTTATCTTAATTCTATTAAGTGAAGTCCAATGGAAGGTGGTAGGTTGGTAGTTCAAGGTCAGTGTTATCAAGTAGTCTAATGGTATTCACCTTTGCTACACAGCAATATGCAAATTTGATAAAATTTCCGTGTGTAAAAGTTGGTACATGTCATAAAGGAGGCATTTGATAGATTGTGAGAAATAGTTGTTAATTTGGAGAACAGTAAGCTTGTAAAGCTTGCAATTTGATCAGGGGTGCCCATGCACCTTATAAATTTTTCCCACTTATCTCTAAAAAGTTGTAAAAAGTAACACACAAACCGTACCTTGCTCCACTTTAAGTCATATGTCCTACATTCTTATTTACATTTATTTTTTGCAGAAATTGGATATTCTGCTTTTTGAATATATATCAGACATAATAAAATAAACGTCTTATTCAAGTTCCGTGTTTTTAGCCTCAAAATCATTAAGTTACATCAGTTTTAATAAATGTTTCTTTAACTTTCCCCTGCCAGTGTATTATTTGGTATTAATTAAAAGTGGCAATACCTTTGACAGTCAACTGCTTAAGTTATTAAAATACTTTTAGTTAAAATATAGAATATATTTCATATTTTGATATTATGAATGGTTCTGGAAAAGACATTATGTTGGATTTTTAAGAAATATAATGCTTATTTGCTTCTAGATGGAAGGCAATCTATGAGAAAAGTTGCTTAAATGTTTAATTTAAACACTTTGGCAATCTTTAATCTGGTTAAAAGCTGTTTAATACATCATCAAATTTCAAATCTGAGATTGTTTAACTTTAGTCCCTTCCTGACAAATAAACACTATATCACTGTAAAATGCTTCTTCTAATTCATTCAAAAAATTTCATTGATTTTACAGTATCTGTTTTAGACTATAAGAACATTTTATAAATTTTATTTTATTCACAGAAGAAGCTGCATAGTTTAAAACTTTATTAATTGAAAAGTTTTAAGACTATCCTCTTTTTAAGTTATAACTCAAAGCACAGATTTTTATTTATTTATTTATTTTTTTGTAAAGGTTTCTTGTAAAAAGGTCTAGCTCATAAAATGGGGGTATTTGTGTTAAATATTATGTAAGATTGTTTTATAGTTTAATTTTTAAACTCTGAAATATAAAAATATTCAGTATTCGGCCGAATAGTTACTATTCAGTTAGCCGAATATTCGGTATTCGTCCTCACTGTTACTATTCGGCTAGCCGAATATTCGGTATTCGGTTTACGTGTGGGCCGAATATTTGGTATTCGGCCAAAATTACTATTCGGTGCATCCCTAGAATAAACCGACCAGCATAGCGGACGAAGCTCCACTAGTATCTCTAATACCAATTTTATCTTTTATATAGAAAAATAGACATATCTACATTTTTTAATGTATTTTAATATAGTAAAGCCGCTGAATAGTAGGCAACTCGGGATCGTTGAACTGAGTCCTGCATCGGGTTGGGTTGTCCCTAATTTTCTTTTTCCGGGTTAGGGCGACTAATTTTCTTTCTGTAGGTTGGGTTCACTCTAAAAAAAGTTTTGCAGATCCGATTTAAGTTTTTGATTGCAAGTCTGATTGTTGGAATTTTCACAAAAAGTTTTGACAGAACTATGTTTACAGAATTATGTTTCAGATGAAAATAAATACATATTTGAATATGAATGACTATTTATGTTTAATTTACTGGCTGAGAAATAAAACATAAGAAAAGTGATCATAGATTATTCTTTCTTTATAATACAGTTAAGAACCCCTTTTTATTCTATCAGAATATGAAAAATATTACCAACATTTCATTTTTGATACATGCAAAAATATATGTATCGTATTTGTGATACTTCATACAGACACATGTTACGTGTGTGACGTTGTGAATTGTTAGGTGATGATACTTAATTGAGGTGTCACAAAATTATTATATTTGGAGAATAGAATGGATGGAGAGAGTGTATTGGTCAGTTACTATTGCAGTTGTGAAGCAAACCCAGCATGATAAAGTGCTTTCATTCTTTTAGGTTAAAACTTTTTAGGAGAGAAAGTATAAATTAAAATGAACAAAATATTCTTACTTTCGTGAAGGACACTCTGATTTTTTGAAGTAGAAATGAAGAACCCATTTATAAAGAAATCCATCTTTTATTTCTTTTTAATCAGAAGAGGAAGGCTTTAAGACTTGAGAATAGTGGACACTGCACATTGACTATATTAAAGGCCTCCATATACTAGAATCATATTTTTGATTCTAAGATTTTTTAAATTCCTTTTGACTGATTCCATGAAGATAATTTAATAACAGTTTAAGGATCTTTATATTACTTTACTAAACTTTTAAAACATTAAAATAAAACTAGATGGAACCCGTCAAAACGTGACAGAAAAAAATACTATAACAATATCAGTAAAATAAGCTTCTTTATTATTTAAGTAGGGCTTCGTATGAAACAGTCTTTCAAATATTTTATTTTAAAAAATCCCCCCCCCCCTCCCCTCCCAGTGAAATGCTATTTCCGATGCAAACTCCAAATGAACACTCTGTAAACAAATGTGTAATGCAAATCAGTTTGTCATTACCACCATATTCCCCACGCCAAAAAAACAAAAAAAAAACAAAGGTCATGGAGCTATAAAGTATTATACAAATAGTCCTATCATAAAGTATCATACAAATTTCCTACTTTCATCTCATATTCAGTAAATAAAAGAACATAGTATAAGCACCCCCCCCCCCCCCCCCTGTGATAATGCAATCGAATGAGCTCCTATGCGCATATGTATTGCATCTGCCCAAAGGCACAGTTGAAATTTGACGTTAAAAAAAGTTTTAAAATGTTTAAATTAAAAGTTTTAAAATGTCCTCTTTAAGCATTGTTCGTTTCAAATCCATATCTTCTAAAACGCATCCATTGTTTTAAGCTAATCAATTTTTATGTAAAAATGAAGAATTTTTGTTAAAAATAATAAATTAATATGCAGATGACGGAGAATTTTAATGTTTTCAATTGTAATTTATTTGTATGGTTTCTTCTATCCCTTTACATAATCAGGATGATTATTCCTTTTCCATCACAGTCGGTCTCTTATACAGTTAAATATCCAATGGATCTTTAAAAAAATAATAAATAACAGTTCCTAGCATATTCTGATTCAACATATACATCAACGAATTCAACATATCAATTTTATGTTAATCATAAACTAAAAATAGTTTTTTTTTCTTTTGACAGATTTTATATTAGCGTCAAAATACTCTATCTTATGGATAATCTGATCTTATGATTTATCAGGTTTTTATTATTATTATTTTTTTCACTTTTCATGAAGGTTAGGGATACTTATTTTCAATTGTTGCAACTTTCCAAGGTGCTATTTTACATTATTAAACAAACAGATGATATTGTTGAGATAGAATTGAAAAATATTTCATGCTTGAAAATTATTTAAAAAGTCGTTAAATTAAGCGGCAGATTTCAAATAAATTTCAATTGAAAGCTAATTTTTTTTTCTAATTGAGGATGTAAGAATTAAAATTGTAAAAGGTAGTAAAAAAATTAAATTTTTAGTATTTAGAAGTGATGTAAGCGCGATGAAAGCTAAAGCGATAGTGCCGTTTGTTGTCACAACCGTTATACATTTCTAAATATTGCCACTGTGTTTTGGTTGGCGTCCCAAAAGTAGACTACCATTTTTTGACATCGAAAGAAAAATTCACAGAGAAAGAAATAAGACTTTGCCGCTAATAAGGAACTGTTAAATGAACTTATAACAAACCTACCAAAATAATTCCTATAAAATATTAGCCTTACATTGTTTATTCTAGCTAAAAATACAATCATTATTTCAAGTTTTTTTTCCTGAAATTCTTTACTTTTGGGAATTTTTTTATTAAAAAAGGAAATCTTAATAATTTAAATCCTATAATTCCTATAACTTATTCCTATAATTTAAAAAAAAGTAATTGGTAACATGTAATCAAGGTATGCAACCAAGATGAAGCAACCAATAAAGGCTCCAGTTCTAATCTTTAAAATTAAAAATTGAAGTATCAGTTAATATTACGCCATGTTGACACAATCATATAAATTTTTCTTTTTAGTTTTATAAATGTTAAAATGCATTTCAAGCTAAGCATAACGTCATTTTCACCAGTACAAACTTTTCACACATACATTTATGCTTAAGCACCATGCATACAAATAAAAATATATTTTGCATTTAATTTTAATGAAAAAAATGGCATCAACAAAGTTATAATGCTTAATGATAAAATGAACCCAATGGACAATATTTCCGTGACGTCACAGTAAATATGAATTTTTATTAATATATTATAAATTTTTCTTTTTAGTTTTATAAATGTTAAAATGCATTTCAAGCTAAGCATAACGTCATTTTCACCGGTACAAACTTTTCACACATACATTTATGCTTAAGCACCATGCATACAAATAAAAATATATTTTGCATTTAATTTTAATGAAAAAAATGGCATCAACAAAGTTATAATGCTTAATGATAAAATGAACCCAATGGACAATATTTCCGTGACGTCACAGTAAATATGAATTTTTATTTGCTTATAAAACACACGGATAAATATTTTTAAAGAAATACTTAAACATTTTAACTATATTTTAACTTAAAAATTAAAAAATTCGGCCTAAAAGTCACGTGCTTTTAATATTTAATATTTATTTTTTATGCTCGCAATCATTGAGTTCAGAAAATAAACTCTGTACGTCGCAACAGTGGGCGTTAATCCGATTGCCGACTTTATGATGTCATAAGCAGAAGTAAAATTTTAATTTAAGATTACGGCTAATTAATTAAATTTTCGAACAAACGAATGTACGATAACAAATCTGTGACCAAATATCTTTCATTTAAAAAAAGAATGATGTAATTTGATGCAGTAGTTTGTTCTCACGGATTGTCGAAACAAAACGCATAGCGTTTTAAATATATAGATTATATACAACAGCATTTCAGACTTTTTAGAATATTAAAAATTACGAGTAGTGGCCAACATGATCCCAGATAATCCCGACCAATGGCTGGATCTTAGATCAGAACACACTTTTTCAATAATTCTTTACAACATCGTTTTAGTTAAAATTCTGGCAAAAAAGCTAGTGTCATTAACATTTATACGAATGAATGGGCATCGTAAAAGTATGGGCAAGGCTATTTCAAATTCATTAGCTGATTTAAGATGATGCTAAAATTAAAAGGGCAAATTAAAAACTAATTAAGATTTGGTAAATAAAACAAGCACTTCAATTTGAGCAAAACAGACGATAACAAACAAAAACAAACCTTTAACATACAGGGCTGGGTTTTTGCCGGCAGAAAAAGGTTTCTGCCGTGCCAGTGGCAGAAAGTGGTTATAACCGGTTTTAACCGGCAGAAACTGGCAACAACTGGCATAAACACATTTCGTGAAATAATCTGAGGCTTTTTAGTAGTATTAAATTCCTTAAGTATATTTTATTCAAGATAAATAACAAATAAAATACTGTGGATAGTTTTAATTTAAAATAAATAAATTTGAATTAGAAAAAACGAGTAATGTAACAGATAAAATTTTTGTTATAATATGGTTGTGTAATTTTATATATAAACAATTATTTGAGTATTTAAAATCTCAGTTTAAAATTCAAAATAGAAAACTATATCCAATACTTATTTTAAATTAAACACTGAAAATAAAATAAAAATAATCAATACTTACTCAAAATACTTTTCTGTAATTTAACATAATAATTTAATAATAACTGTAAAAAATCTTTCTTATAGAAATGTTATACAACTCCAAATCAAAAAATTAGAATAATTAATTCCATTTGTATTTGGAATTGCATTTACCTTTATTTCACTGTAGTACAATTGAAAAAGAACAGCGGTAGATGTTTTAATACATTTGCATGTTATTAAAGAAAATTAAAACTGTAAAATATTAAATTTTGAGTGAATATTTCATTTTTGTAAAATTATTTTCATTATTCAAAGTATTAGAATACTAAAATAGGTGGTTAAAAAAATTAGAATACTTATGAATTTTTCCGATTGGTTTAGAAGGTTGCATAAAATAAAGCATTTTTGGCGCAATAAATATTGCGCCAAAAAACAAAGTTGTGCTTCTTTCCAGCATAAAGTCGGCATGGTCATGTCCGGGCAGAAAACATTGTGAACCACTTGTAGCTAGCTTGGCAAAGCGAGTTCGTGCTGTTATAAAATGTAAAGTTGATGCTACAAAGTATTAAAGAATAACTATTTTTTCCTTTTTTTTTTTTTAACACATATTATTTACAATGCATTATTCTAATATTTTGAACCAAGTAAATGGTTATTCTAATATTTTAATTTTTTCCAAGTGTGAATAATTATTTTAATTTTTGTATTATTTTCTTTAATTTTAATGCTAAAAGATTCTACAAACGATGTAGATTCTTACAATATTAAGTTTTATCCTGTATTACTTTTTGTATATAAGTGATACATAAAAAACCTTTTTTCACAATTCTTTTTTTTTTATTATTCTAATTTTTTAACTTGGAGCTATAGTTAGTTATATGTGGATCTTGTAATTCCATGGATTTAAAAACATTTCATTTTTAAAATACAGTATTCAAAGGAACAAATGACTTCTTTTTTTTTTAAATTTAAGACTGTTAGTTGAAAATGTTCCAACCATATATATATATAACCATATTCCATATAGTAGATAATCTTTAAGTTATTGCATTATATTATTTATTTAAAAATTCTCTGAACAGTAATTTATTAAAATATCACAGAATTTTTTGTAAATTTCTTTTTTTTTTTAACTTTTAAATAGAAATTTAACTGTAAATAATAATATTAATAGTTAAACTTGTATGGTATCAAATTACCATTAGGAAAATTTCTGTTTTTCAAGTATATATATATATATAGTATTATATAATATTTATATGATCATTTTGAAGCTTTTTGCTACTTTGAATAATATTCATAATCTGTAGTTTTAATTTTTAATTTAATTGTTTACATATCAAATACATGTGTGAATTATGAATCATTGCAGTTAAAGAAGTAGTTCTTATTATTTCTTAGTTTCTGCCAGTTTTTGCCTCTTACTGGCAGAAACTAGTTTCTGCCATGCCGGTTTTAACCGGTTATAACCACTGGTTTTAACCACCCCGGCAGAAACTTGCCAGCCCTGTTAACATAACAAACCTTTTGACTATAGAGCTTACTGTGGGAGAAAGGTGAAACAACACGAAGAGTGCTCTCTGAAAAAATAGCGCCGCCGGAAAAGAATGGAACTATTCGCCATGGCTGTGGTGCATGCGTAGTAAGTACAAGAGAAGCGACCCCAGAGAACAGAAAAGCTCTCTGATGAAAAACAGCAGCAGCATGTGCCAATAGCTGAACTGGGCTAAAAAGGAACAATCATGGAAAGATTGTTAAAAAATAGAGAAAGATTAAAAAGCTAGCGGACAATAAAAATGCAAAACTGTGCTGAGCTTAAATAATAAGTAAGTAAAAATAAAGAATGCGATAGTAATGTCACAACGTGTATTATTCAGATGGAAAAGAGTGCAAACATATAAGTTGTTAGGAATTGGAAAAGTGTTCAATAAATAGAAATGTCAGGGGGAGTCTTTTTGGGAGTGTCCATTATGGTTTTATTGTATATACATTTTTCACTTGAAAAATATTTTGGACATTCTTTTGAAAAATTGGGTCAACCTGCAAAAGTCAAAACCCAACCCAAAACAATGAAAGTCAACCCGACTATGAGACCTAACCACAGCAAAAAAGTAGAAGTCAATCTGACCCGATCTGCAATGAAAAAATATAGTGCCTACCCAACCCG
This sequence comes from Maratus michaelseni, assembly GCA_963931845.1. Taxonomy (NCBI): domain Eukaryota; kingdom Metazoa; phylum Arthropoda; class Arachnida; order Araneae; family Salticidae; genus Maratus; species Maratus michaelseni. The sequence goes on along the minus strand of OZ007587.1, from coordinate 315,551,555 downwards.
AAGTGCAGATTAAAGTGGATTACCCAGCCCGATGCTGTTGTAAATCACACAAAGGTAATTTACTATTAAATGGAAATTGCAAAGCATTAGCACATATGGTGCGTATATGCTGACGTTCGCTCAAGTTTAAAGTGTATGTTAAAAGACAATTCAAAATAGCTGTAACTGAAAATAAGCTAGTATATTGTTCAATGAAAGAATAACAGACAAATAGATAAAACTTAACCAAAGATTTTATTAACAAATTAAACAATTAAAATAATTTAAAAATAAAGACATCTCCAATAATCAGGAACATATGCATGATGTGACTTTTCAACATGAACTTAGAAATTGTTTCCATCAGTTAAAACAGAAGGCAGTAATCTAACATTAATTATCTCAAACCTTCTTATCAACATCTCATAGTTCAATAAGATAAACTGAAGCACCAAAAGAATTTGAAAAATATTGAAATGTGAAAAACTGTTACTTAAATTACTTCAAAAGATTTAAGTTTTATATTTAAATGAATCATGATCTTATCTTTAAATGAAATAAATTAAATTACCTTTAGTTAAATGTTAACATAATAAATTAGTATAAAAGGATATTTTTTAATTTACATTTAATAGTTCCATAAATGATTGTTTAAGCAAGTAAAAAAAAAAAAAAAAAAAAAAAAAAAAAATATTAACTTTAAAGATATTCTGTAAATGAAAAACAAATTAAACGTGATATTTTTCATTTAATTATATCTCTCCCCCATTACCAGACTCAACTCAACAATTCCATCACTTCAAACACAACTTCAACTTTATAACTTGCCTGGTACAACTTTATAACTTGCCATAGATGCAATGCATGAACTTCCAGAAAGCAAAACATCCGTAACTGCTAAGGCAAAACATGCCAATTCTTGGTAACCAAGCAGACAAAAACTTTAGTCCCAATGACATTAAGTACACTGATTGTAAAGTACCATTCACAGTGACCCAAAAAGGAAAACCGAATTTGGTGTCAACAATGGCAAAAAACGATAATGAGCAATTCCAAGAACAAAGCACAGATAAGCCAGAAAGCTAAGTTCCAAAATTGCCAATGCACGTACACAGACACGTAGAGTCGACATTAAAATAAACTCCCGTTCTAGTCTGACAGCAATCAGTAACCTTTACAAAGCAAAAGCAAAGTTAGAAGATTAAAAACAAGAGATCTGGCAAAAAGAGAAACACAACATTACTTATCACTATTAAATATAAAAGGCCTATTTCAGCAAAATGAGAAAGGATAAAAGCTGAACATGTTGTTAGCTGCCATTAAATGAAAGATTAAAAGCTTCTTAAAATATAATGAACAATGTTTAAAAACATGACCAGCCAGAAAACTTCTCTAAAGCACAATCGCCGTTAATCCATAGACGAGAATTGCCTTCCACAATGTAGAATCTAGACTGCATCACCATGTCAAACTCAGCATCATCGTTAAAAACAGTTTAAAATCAACACAGAGCATCACATCAAAAGATATAGCTTATTTTAAAACATCTCTGACACCAACATCGATAAAAATACAACTAAGCCACAAGCGAGATAAAACATGAGGTGAAATGAAGCTACTGAACAAGCGTCGAGTCCACTATATATACATCTCGCTTCGTGAAAGCTATCATAAAAGTGGCGAGTCCACTATATATACATCCTGCTTCGTGAAAGCTATCATAACAAGCGGCGAGTCCACTATATATACATCCCGCTTCATGAAAGCTATCATTATGCAATCTTCTATCCTGCAGCAAAAACATCACTACTGGCGTCTGGAAAGTTCAGTAACGATCTGTCACGGTCACGGAGAAGAACGCATGTGAAGACAGATTACCAACGGCATCTGTCGTCAGCCGCCATAATCTCCCTCGATCTGTGATGCAACAATTAGACATGCTCTGGGATGGAGAGTTAGCAAAATGTAAACAAGCTGCTGTGATTTCCGTGTAAGTAAAACGTGATGCGGTGGAAAGAAGGTGAATGGAAAAGCCTGGAGAGTTGAATAATTAATATGGCCAGATAGTAAGTAGAAATGAAGATGTTTAATTTAAAAATATGTTCAAATACTTTAAATAAAATATACTGCCATAAGTAAAACTTAACTTATTGTACTGAAAGATTAACTATTGGAAATAAATATGTGACTGAAATTATATATACTTATCAATGAATGTAAATGAACGAAATTAAAAGTAAACAGGTTGAAAGGCTGAATGAACTGAATAAGTTAAATGAGTGATAAGAATACCTGGAGTTAAAGTTGAGGAAAATGTCTGTTTTTCTCAATTGCAGGACTCTTAACCCCATCTTCCTCTGCCCTGTAGCAATGCATCTAAATACCACTAACATGTAAAACACAGAGTAAGGTAGGCTTAAGGGCCCCCATCAAAGAAATTCTTTTTAAAAAGAGCTCCATAACTCAAAAAGGTTGGGAACCACTTGTAGCTCCAACTCAAAAAGGTTGGGAACCACTTGTTTAAATTATTATTGAAGCTATAAATACTGTTGGTCAGAAGCTTTTTAACTTACAAATGTGTGCTAAAAGCCAAGTTTCTGTTTCTTTTATTTTATTTTTAGGTTTCATCATGCTTATTATCTTGACACTGATCCTGGTCAACCTGAATTTACACCTCCAGGTCTTGTTAGTTTAACTAAAATTGAAGAACCAATCTTAGGTAATGGAGCTATGATTTAATACATGAAAAGTCTATATAGCTTTAAGCATATTTCTAAACTTAGGGAAAATGTTTCTACATTTATTATATTATCGTTACTTACATTATTTGATTTCTTGTACTAAATATATATCTTTTTTTTTCTTACTAGGACCTGCTTTTTTTCATCAAGATAGAAAATCTAAGTAAGTTAATTTCACTTGATTATACTTTTAATATTTTAGTTCAAACTTGATAGTGTATATGTTTCTATATATAAAATATCTTCAAAGAAACTTGTATTTAAAAAAGTTCCCATCTTGTCTTAGATGAAAAAAAAAAAAAAAAAAAAAAAAAAAAAAAAAAATCACCCTCTATTATTTTCTCACTTGTATGCATTGGCTTGATAAATTATAATTTAATATTTATTTTAATGATATTCATGACTATTCATACCAAACTTTTCCATTCATAACATTACATATATTCTTATGCTATAAAGAAAATTCATGTTAAGTAATAAAAATTTTATTTTCTTTTTCTGTGTTGTAGCTGAACAATTTGTTTCTCATGATTTGAGTTAGCAATTTATCCAGTTGTTTAATTTATAATCTCAGTTTTGACTAAGCAAGGACCAGATGTTGAGGTCCCCAATTTGCTTAAAAGTTTTTTTGTAAACCTAAACAAAAAAAATCATACATCAGGCATATCTTATGAAACACTTCCCAACACTATCAGGATATTAAGACATTTCACTTTTTCATACATTGAAATCGATCATAGTCTGTCCTGTAACCTTTTGTGCATCTCTGTAAATGAACGATAAATGCCACACACTTCATGATCCACGTTTTCCATGGATGTTCTATTTGCAGTGCATCTCAGTGACCCTTTTTTATTTCATTATGTTTGAAGTATCATAACCAGGGCTTTACAAGTTTGATAAAATCTGGTAGCCAGAAAGAAATTCTAGTAGCCAGTAAAAAATATTTACCACCCCCCCCTTCCTCGTCATTAATTTTCAAAAAGCACAAAAGATTTTATGAATTAATTGAAGAAAAATAATAATAAGTATTGTTTAGAATTATTAGTTACATAGTTTAGAAAGATAATACAAACTAAGTTTTCTAATGAAACTTATCAAAATCATATATCTTTCAAAAAATATATATATAAATACTGTAAAGAGTGAATTAACCGGCATGTTCGGAAAATGCTGATTGCCGAATGCTTCAAATGTCCGGATAGTTGAATGCTACAAAATCTATATCTGCTGAGGAGCGCATCGACAAAATAGTGAAGCAGAAAAACAAGTTTTTGCCTAATTTTCTGTAGAAATCTCAAATAATTCTGATTTGATTATTTTAAAATTTACATTTGATGAACTTATTTTTGCCAAATTAAAAGCAAAAGTTAAAATTATTGTTTTGTGTGAATATAAATTCAAAGTTTATTTTTTAATATTGGGAAAGGGAGGAGGTGGCATTTGTGCTCATTTCAAGAAAGCTTAGGGCAATTTTTGTACTAAAAAGAAACAACAAAACCCTCATTAGATTAAATAACTTGGTTGCCAGATAAAAATATTTGGTCGCCAGCGGCGACCTAGCAACCGTATTTGTCAAACCCTGATCATAACATTATGAAAACCTATCACAAGCTGCTTATTTTTGTTTTTCCCCCCATAGATAATAATGTAATGGAATTATTTGTGTCCCTGTAAATGAACTATAAATGCTACTTATTCTATACTCCTGAGAAAGTATCTTGTAGTTCATCTCAGTGATGCATATCAATTTCAGTATATTTGAAGTATTATAACCTCATTAAAATGCATCAAAAGCTATTTTTCCTTATAGACAATAATGTAACTGAATTCTTTTATGCGTCCCTATAAACAAACTGTAAATTTTTTGTATTTCATTTTCAATACCGAACATTCAATTGTAAATCTTAATATTATATAAAAATTGTATGGCAATTAGAGTATATTTATGAGAGTTCGAGCATGGACAGGCAGACAAACAATTCATAAACACTTTTCAACTTTGTTTGAAAGTGTTGCTAAAAAAAATATTGAAATTGCTTCAACCATTCCCAAGAAAAGGCACCTCATAACAGTTGTTTTCCATAGGGTTTTGCAAGTGGTATTGCTGCTGTAAAATAACAATACATAATTAAAAACAAAAAAGTCAAGAAAGAAAAATCATGCATCCAGCATACATTGTGAAACACCTTCCAACACAATCCAACACAAATCACAAGTTTTGATACATGTTTGTAACAAAATTTCACCGGTTAATAAGCTGAAAAGTGATTAAGTAAATAATTTAGAAAATGCATAATGCATTTAAAAACTCAATTTCCGGAAGTAGAATCTATGGTTGAAAAAGTACCCGAATTTTGTACAGATATGTGTGTGTATATGATCTATACATTTGTTTATATACTACAAATCTGCAAAAAATTAGTTCAGTTAGGAAACACATATGGTATTGCGTCAACAATTTCTGTCAATAAGTGTGCTCTAATTCTTTCGTGCAGCCTAAGCCTTGTAGAATTTATACACACCAAATAATATGCAAAAATTAGTTAAATTTTAATAACACACACCGTAATTGAAAATTCACTTTCGTCAATTGTTGCTCATAGATAGTACCGTATCCAAATTCTTTTGTGTGTCCTTGTAAATTAATGATAGATTTTATGAACACTATATTCTATAGTAAGCGTCTTGTAGTGCACCTCAGTGATGTATATCAGTTTCAATGTGTTTGAAATAGTGTAACATCATTAAAATACATTGCAAATGTTTTATCCTTATAGACCATAATGTAATGGAATTCTTTGCTCCTGTAAACAAACTATGAATGCTACTCACTTCATTTTCAATACTTAAACATGTGATCCTCAATAACATATATCAATTACATGGCAATCTGAATGTATTTTGCAAGTTTGAGCACGGACAGACAAACTGTATTCATGAACGCTTTTTAACAATGTTGGAAAGTGTTAAAAACCAAATGGATAAAATATCCTTTTTGTAAGTGAACCTGTCAAAAATAAATAAAAATCTGGCAAAAGACTTGCATTTATTTAAAATGTTTTGTTGTATTAATGAACTGAACAACATGGCCAAGAACTTAAGTGAGAGCTAAATACAGTGAGTTCTCCTTTCTTGTCCCTTTTGTTTCAGATTTTAGTTTTTATATTATGTTTGTTGAGTTGCTTCCTACTTTCCATCATGAGTAAAATATTGTGAAAGAAATTTAATTTTGATTCTAATATCCCATCAGGTATATTTTTAGGATTAAAATAAAATATTTATTTAACATAATATGAATTTTTACTTTTAGATTTTTTAATTTCTTAATATCAGGGCAGAAATTAGGGGAAGCGAGCAGGCCATATCCCCCGGTCACCAGAGTGTTGTAGAAGAGAGCGCTAAAAGAAGATTTGGTTTGTTGTGTGGTACAAAAAATAAATATCTAAATTTAGAAAAAAAAAATCTAAATTTAGAAAAAAAAAAAAAGTCCTTCAGTCCGACAGCCCAAAGTAAAAATGTATTCATTGATTTTATACCCTTTGCTTAGAACAGGGTGGTTTATCAATTAGGTGACTGTCTAAAGGGGGAGGGGAGGGCAGAACAATGGGGCGTTTGTATATCAAATGAAACTTCCATTCGTTCATAATTGATAAAAAATACAAGTTAATGAAAATTATTGAAATTTTTTTTCTCCTTTTGGGCAATTTACATATTGCTTTGTTAATTTTATTGAAATTTGGGTGTTATATTTGATTATGCATGTAGTAAGTATTGATAAGGGGTGAAAACTTCTCTTTATATAATTTATTTTGGAAAGGGGGGGGTGCCAAAATTTATGCGTGTCCTAGGTTAAATAAAAACCTTGTTTCGGTCCTGCTTAAATATATAAAATTTGATTGCTGATGAAAAATAGAATAGTGTCAACTAACTCTGTATGTACAGTTGATAGTTTCTCAATATTATTATTAGTAGTTTCTGAATGATTTCAATTGGGAATTATTTTTCAGAATGCAGAGTATTATCATATGATTCTAAGTGTTTTTAATGCAAACTATCATACAATATTATATGATTTGAATTCAAATTAAACACTTGTTTTCTAGATACTTTTCGCAACTCTAAAACTTTAATAATTTGTAGCACATGTTTACATTGTTTTGGAATGTTATTAATTTATTTGTTGTATGAAATAATTTTTAAAAATTTGTTTTATTTGTTACTAATATTTCAATGTTATAATAATTTAAGATGATTTTTTCCCCCTAGAATGATATTTACTGGTGATATTTCTCCATCCTTTATTGACATGTACAACAAAAGTATTTCTACATTGATGGAATTGTATAATCAAGAATATTCTGATCACGCTCTCTTTGTTAACACAATGGGATGGGTAGAAGGTAAATTTAAACTGCCAAGAGTATCTTTTAAGTTCATAACACAAATCATTGCATTAGTGTGAAGAGTAAAATGACACATATTTGGATTTTTCTTATTTAATCATTCTTTGATCTGTTTACAACTGCATTTAGAAAAATAAAAAAATCCCTGACGGCTCGGCCTACAGACACAGGTAGATTTCAAAGATGCAGACCGTGGGGCGCCTGTTTGTTGGGAATTGCAGAAGAAATGGCCTTTTTTCCATGATGCGCATTGAACCGCCCACTTCGAAACCTAATTTGCTTGCAGGCGGAGCCGGCAAGGATTTTTTTGTTTTAATTTTTTTTTTTTTTTTTTTTTTTGCTTTAAGGGTTGGTCCTATAAAAAACTTGTCAAGAGGATTTATAATAAATTTAAGCGGATTTGATATCTTGTGAATTGACAAAGTTATGGATTTTTTTCTTCTACCCCCCCCCCCCCCCCTTGGGCCCATTTTTAATGATATAAAAAATCTGTCATATATAAATTTTCGCCCTTTTCCTAGAATTAACAATAACTTTAAACTTATTCAATACGTATCATAATTAAGAAATTATGGGTTTTTTCCTGTTTTCACAAAAAGCCCTCCCCCCCCCCTCCTCCTGGTTTGATTTTGCCCATTAACGAACTTGACTGAGATTTTATGCCCCTTGATTTTATGTATCAGTTTGGAAGAGATTTGTGGAGAATTATTGGATCTATCTATCTATCTGTCTGTCTCTCTGTCTGTCTGTCTGTATGTATATATATATATATATATATATATATATATATATATATATATAAAGTTTTGGACTGTGGGTGGTTTTGGGTTCTGGGAGTCATGATCGGCATAGATCTGCGAAATTTTTTCAAAAATTACAACTTAGGGGAGAATGTAATAGGTAGTATTTCTTACGTAATCTACCTAAAAATCTGCTTGCTTTATTGAAAGAAATAATACTGGGTCGTACAAAATGACTGTCTTTATTACAAATGACAATAACTTCAAAGTAAACAATGATAGAAGGAAAAAGTTTTAATACAATATAGAAAATTAAGCAGATAATATGTTACTTTTTCTTGGAAGTCTATAGATCATTTATTTTTTACAGAATTCATCAAAATCATTATTTTAAAATTCACAGGGTTCATAAAAATAAAAATAATTATTTTTTTAAACATTTTAAAATTTTCTCAGATACAGAAATGTCTATTGGTGGAAAAAATTATAAAAGTCTGAGAAAAGTAAAAATTTATTTTAGTTGGTCAGGAATATCATAAATTTTTGGTTCCATTTGCTGACACATATCGCACTGAGGTTTACTATGTTCAGTCCCTTTCCTACAACATGGATGTCAGCATTTGTGTTAAATTTATTTTATTAATATCTAAAACTTAAATTGAAATGAAACTATACCATATTTCTTGCATATCTGTTTTATTTAATTTTTTTTTTCATTATGGTAAAAATGACAAAATTTATCACTGAACTCGTTGAATCTGTGTTGTTTTACTTCAATAAATTTTTAAAAAACTGTCATTAAGAAAAACCATGTTTATTTACAAAGTAGCATATGTTGTCACACATTATCCCCAACAGCATAAGAAATACATTGAATTACAATTTTGGTTGATGTTTAAATTTTGAATATTGGATGTTTATAATTGGCTTACAAATGTCAGTTTTGTTTAACTTTACATTTCTCAAACTAGTGATGAATAATGATGATTTAATTTAATCCAATTTATGTCCTCCAGTTTCCATAAAAATTCTTCAACAATTAAGGAAAATGGATTCAAATTATCGGGACATTGCAATCAGAGGATCAACCGTTGTTCATTACTCCCACAGTAGAGATGAGTTTGGGCTCTTTTTCAGAGCCTAACGATTTAAAAAATGAGCCCACCCAAGTCCGATACCAAAAGTACACAGTAGAAAATTTTTAATAATATTTTATAATTGTTTCAAGATTAATTTCCTTGTTTAAAAAAAATCTCTTTTTACATAGAAATAACTAGAAATGTGATGAATTTTTGGTATTCGGCTCTTTTGTCAAATACTGAAGACTAGTTGGCCGAATATTTCAAGATATCTTGCCGAATATCGCTGACATCTTGCCAAATATTTCTAGATATCTCACTAAATAAATTAATATATTTTTTTGTTTTTTGCAATTATTTTTTTCTTTTATCCAAATTGGCTACTTTCTGACACATTCATGAGTCATTTTTGTTCTTAATTGCACAAAATATACAGTTATTCAGATACTGAAAAATCATATAAAATTTCTCTATTTCCTATAAAGGTTTAGGATCTTTTAGAAAATAGTGTCCAAATTGGAAATTTAAACTGGCTTTAGAGTCAGAACTGTCAGGGAAATGTCTGCATTAGGGAATGATTGATTGCAACTCAAGATGTAAATAGTTTTATAGAAAAACTAGGAGGCCTATCCCCTGCGAGCATACGCTCGCCAACCCCCGCTCAGACTTCGAAGCCTCTAAAAACATGACAGCGTGCTTTGTTTTAAAAATATTGGTACATCTGTAATTGGGTTGCCATGCTTTTAACGTTTTAATGGGGCATTTTTTGATTACCATGGCCTCATACACAGCTGTTGCGACAACTGACGACTGTTTTCGGGATTGATAAGTAAAATCAATTACAACTTGAAAACCAGCTTGTATAAAATGGTTAGGTTTAAATTGTGGCTACCTCTCAGACTTTTATAACAACGATCTGTATTCTATTCTTCCTTTGTGTTTAAGGATGAGAAAAATTCCATTGCTTGTGAATAACATTAAGAACTACGGTATTGAAAAGTACTGTTAAAGACATTTTCAGTAACAGATTTTAATTTTCTCTCTATTTTAGTGCACCATCATGCACATTTTCATGTTATTTTAAATATGTAAATTATTTATTTTAATTAATATGTATATACAAATTTTCTAATAATTATTTATCATACAAAATTACCTAAATATTTTGTGCATGCATGCATGCATTTATTTGGCATCAATTGATGACATATTTAAACAAATTTGCTATCCGCAATAATTTTACACCTTGTTATGTCACTTGAATATTGTTCATAAGAAAATCGGGTACTTTTCCAGTATAGGATCCTTTGCTTTTAGGTTTGGCGTAATTCTAGCTTCGAAAAGGGATAGATTCGTTAATACACATAGATTTGTTGCCAAAAGTTATGAAAACAAACCCAATGAGCTTTTGGTGCTTTTCTATTATAGGGGTCTTGACGCTTTTCTAAAAAGCTTGGCACAATTCGGGCATCAGAAAGTGAGATTTGGTGCCAAATGACATTAACAGCCATGGAAACAAATTCGACGATTTTTTTGTTTATATGCGTATTTTAATTATACGCATATTATTATTGTTTTTCTATACAAATTACTTCTGATTATATATAAAATAGGATAAATGACATTTTACGCTAAACAAATTGTATAAATATTTTTTTGCTCCTTTCTTTTGCGTTTACATAAATGACGTCATTTGGACGAATTTATTCAAAATATTTTCAGTTTATAAATTAAATTAAATGCTGACAGACAATTGAATTCTGACGATAGAAATGTGATTTTTTTTTTCAAATTTTCCTGAAAAACATAATTTAATCACAATCTTGTCTTCATTATCGATTGAAATAAAAGATAAATTCAATTTCAATTTGAAAATGATGAATAAAAAGAAATCAATAATCCCTATCGGGATCCTTTTTGATTTTTTCCCTTTTTTGTCACAAAAAAACTGAGTAATTAGTTGCCATCATTACAGAAATGTCATTAAAATTAGAAAAAAATTAATATCTCGAAAACTAATTCCAATTTCAAAATTCTATTACCAGTTTTGACATCCGCGGATTTTTATGGACAATTGATATTAATTTCACCATCAAGCGTTTAATAATTTATTAAAAATAGCCCTGAAACATAATCAGTCGTTTAATCAGTCGTTTCATAAAATCGTTTCATAAATTCGTTTCATAAAATCGTTTCACAAATTCGTTTCATTAGGATTTTATATATATATAGGGTAGATTAAAAATACTGTTTGATTCTAAAACACTTGAATATTCATTAATTTATACAAATTTCATACATGTATAAAAAGAGCTTTATAAATGTGTTAAAAATATTTATTTGCAATGTTGAGCATCTTTTAATGTATATAATATAAAATATTGCATTATTGTATTACAGTATATTACTAAAAAAATCACTGAACACTAACTCATTTTTACTTTGTTTATAAGTTTAGATTTTATTATTGAGTTGTTTCAGTTCTACATAAGAGTGCATACAATGATACTTAAATAAAAGTAATTTTCAAGATGTTTGAAATATTACAAGAAATACTTCAAGCTATTAAAAATTTTAAACACACAAATAATAAAACATTAGTTTGTATTTAATTCTTTTTCCATTTAAAAATTTAAAAAATACATATATAATAAAGTTATTTTCTTTTTGGAAAAAAAAAAATAGTTTGTATTCTGCTTAAAATTTAGCAGATTACTCTGTATTCGGTTATTTGGCCAAAAATACTATTCGCCACTTCCCTAGAAATAACTGTTAATCCTAGATATTCCCCGTGACAACATTTCACAATTTTCATGACAATCTGTTTAAAATAGCAAATTCATTATTTATACTCAACCACTGGCAAAAATCTGCAAAAGTGACAATTCTTATTCTTTTAAAATATTGTGCAACTGTGACAGGAAGACATGAATTCTGTTTTACAGTAATTCTGAAAAAGTACTAGAGGTAAAAAGAGGATAAACGATATATACCACTGCTACTTTGTTACTAACACTTGACAATATCAATGCTTCAGAATCAGGTAGACAATTGTAAAACACTTTAAGAAACTTAGACTACATTCTTGTTTCTCAAATAGCATCTGGAAAGTTTTTTTTTTCTTTTTTCAATTCTTGAATAAATAAAAATTTTCACTTTGAGTCAGAGTCTGCTCGAAGACTGGTATAAAAATTGAGACTCTCATCTCTACTACATAATCTATCATGTGAACCATCTCAGCTGCCACTGCTTTTTTGTTATTCTTGATCTCCACGATGATATCATTTATAACTTCCCTCACAGGGTGTCTCATAAGTCTATTCACATTTTAAAAATTCCAGAAACAAATTAACAAGTTGTCATAACAAAATGCAGTTTGCACCGTAACTCTTGTTAAAGCATCTAATTTTTGGTTTTGCTAGCTACAAAAATTCTTGACACTTGGGAAATCTTATGGTGCAAACCAATACGAATACTTTGAAACAGCAATTTGTTTAATTTGTATGAATTTTTGAAATCTGAACTTACTTATCTCTTTGAATTTTTTTTTTTTTTTTGTTGCCACAAAAAATCAGACTCTTTGACCAGTCTTATGATACAAACTGCGCTCTGATGCAACAATTTGTTAGTTTTTTATGAATTTTGGAAATGTGAATGGACTTACGGACATTATTGTTTTTTTCTGTACATAGAATAATTATTGTTAGCTGTTTAATATTCTGACTTTTTTGCATATGATTAGAACATGAGAAAAACAAATTTCAAAGTTTGATTGAAAAAAAAAAAGTTTAATTGCAGCGAAAAACTGGTACAAGTTGATAAGCATTCATTCATTTAAAAATCTGCTATGAAAGTGCAATCAATCTGGAAGTATAAAATATTTAAGCTAATTGCTAATGTCGTCTTTTAGCAATCATATGACTTCTTATACTTTTATGATAATTTGCTAAATATTTGTTAAAATTTAAAATAAAAATTTAGCTTGCCTTTTTTTTAAATTAATTTTTTTTAATTACTTTTATGGAGCTTAAATATAACGTAACCACTTTATTAATAATTGTAGAAGTATATTGAATAAAAGGTATACTTGCTTGCAAAATAGGGCTTCGGCATGATTTAAAAAGGAATATTTAAAAAATTGGCACTTCATTTTCCATGGGTATCTAAAACTAATTTTTGGCAACATTGGCTGTTTTTGCCATGGTACCCTTTTCTAATAATATTATTTTGTTTATTATGAAAATTTCTCTTTTTTTTTTCTTTGTGAAGAATGTGTGTAATGCTAATATATAATTATACAAATCCACTATGATCAACTTACATATCATTAAAGAATAGTTTTCTATTCTTTTAGAAGGCAAGCAAACATTTTTTTCATGGTATTACTGTAGTATGTATCATATTACAATAAAATCTGTGAAAATAGAATTTGTCTATGATGGAAAATTTTCATAATCCCAGCAATGGGAATACTATAGTATTATACCTGCTTAAGACAAAAAACTGTCTGAAACGGAAAAATTTTTCTGGTCCCTTCCGAATCGGTCTTATCAGGTTTTATAGTATAATTTTACTCCATATATTATATTTAAAGCTTCCTAATTTGAATGTCTATCTTAAGGAATTACCTTTTAAAAGCATTTATTGAAGTTTGGAATTTATAATAAAATTACTTTTTATCTCTAGGTACAGGATTACAGTGTTTAATAAACACGATTGCTACTGTTAAACCTACAGTTTTGGTTGAAATTGTTCCAAAAGGTGAAGCTTCCATGTTTGATTACAGAGATTATTTGCCTCCTGATAGTCAGTATTTCCAGATTTGTTGTGAGCATGGACGAGAAAGAAAGTATGTTCAGCTATACTTTTTAAATTATGGTTTAGTTATGCCTTAATATTTATGGTTTATAATAGAGATGCAACAGATGTGTGGCTAATATATTGTGCCCGGCTTATCCAGTCAGTATGCTAGATAATTGACAGTAGCCAGATACAGTGAAACTCCTCTTATCCACTTTAATGTGTTTTACAAAATCCAGATACAGTGGAACGGCAGTTATGCGTTTTGCCTGAAGTTTCGTAAGTATTGCTGCATCCATGACACAAATTTGCGGAAATGAAACTGACCCATAATGACCCACTAATTGAATTTTCTCGAACATGGGATCTAGCCCAACAGTCTTCTCGTGCCCCAAAACCCTAGGATGCAAAATTAAGTGTAAATAGTCTGAGCCGTTTTTAAGATAAAATAGCTTGACCCATAATGACCCATGACCAAAATGACCCACTAATTGAATTTTCTCGAACATGTGACCTAGCCCAACAGTCTTCTCGTGCCCAAAAACCATAGGAGGCAAAATTTTGTGTAAATAGTCAGCCGCTTTTTAGATAAATTAGCTTGACCCAGAAATGACCCACTAATCGAATTTTCTCGGACATGTGACCTAGCCCAATTATTTTCTCGTGCCCGAAACTCGTAGGATACAAAATTTAATCAAAATTGTTAGAGCCGTTTTTTTAGATAAAATTAATTTGACCTGCGTTGACCCAAAAATGACCCACTAATCGAAAGTTCTCGAACATTTGACCCAGCTCAATAGTCTTCTTGTGCCCGAAAATGGTCGGATACAAAATTTCGTCAAAATCGTTTGAACCGTTTTTTTAGATACAATTAGCTTGATCAGGACCCAAAATAACCCACTAATCGAATTTTCTCGAACATGTGACCCAGCCCAATGGTTTTCTGGTGCCCCAAAACTGTAGGATACAAAATTTCGTCAAAATCGTTAGAGCTGTTTTTAAGATAAAATTTGCATATATATAAAACCACACACAAGATTTGCTCGTATTAGAATGTATGATATTAATAAGCATAGAACTTTGTGTCTGCTGTTTTCTAAAAGAATGCTGCATCTTTTCCGGGACTATTTCACAAAATTCACGTTTTTTTTCATGAACCTTTGACGAAATTAGCGTTTCTTTTTTCCCCTGCAATCCTTTGGTGAAATTCAGATTTTTTATTTATTTATTTATTTTTTTTGTGGCCCTTTGATGAAATTTGCACCTTTTCTGTGTTCCTTTGACCAAATTAGCAGTTTTTCCCACGATTCTTTGACGAAATTGGCATTTTTTCTGCGGCCATTTGACGAAACTTGCGTTTTCTTTGTGGCCATTTGATGAAATTGACATTTTTTCCACGATCCTTCAACGAAAATCATGTTTGTTTGTTTTTTTTACAGTCTTTTGACAAAAATCAAGTTTTTCCACGGCCCTTTGACGAAATTTGCGTTTTTATCGCAATCTGTCAACGAAATTAGCTGTTTTCCCAGATCCTTTGATGATTTTCGCATTTTTTCTTTGGCCTTTGGACAAAATTTGTGTTTTTTCCACGATCCTTCGACAAAATTTGCTGTTTTTTCGAGATCCTTCAATGAAGTTTTCTGTTTTTTCGCAATCCAATGACGAAATTTGCCGTTTCTTCGACGAAATTGACAGTTTCTTCGTGATCCTTCGACGAAATTAACAATTTTTTCCATGATTCTTTGACGAAGTAAGTTCCTTAACCCTTTAACGAAATTACATTTTTACGCGATCCTTCACCAAAACTCATGTTTTTTTGACGGCCTTTTGACAAAATTCACATTTTTTCACGGCCTTTTGACTAAATTTACATTTTTTTCATGATCTGTCAACGTAATTACAGGGTTCCCAGCGACATGGAAAATCTGGAAAGTCAGGTAATTTCAAAGTAGTCAGGGAAAGTCATGGAAATTAAAAAATATATAGGAAAAGTCAGGGAATTTACAAATATTTCCTAAAAAGTCATGGAAAGATCTGAGAAAAATGTTTCTTTTTTTAAATTATTTCTTTTTCAGAAAAGTGTTACTATATTTCTCGCTACATGGCGCCTCTGAAAAATCTCTCGACTCTTGTCAGTTTCAAGATTGAGAAATTCCTTCAAATGCAATGCAGAAAAAACATAACATGGACAAAAGTTTTCTATATTTTTTAGACTTTTTCATGACATTTCACATTCTAGACTTTGTCGTATGGCATTAATTTGAAAACTGGCAAAGATGAAGTTTTTTTTAATTATAATTCTTTATAGAATTTCATTTTGAAATTTTCTTGAAAGGTGCTTGAATTTTCTCTTGGGAAAAGAGTATAAACCCTGTTATTACGATACAAATTTCTGATTATTTTTTTTTAATGCTGCTTGTTATTTTGTGTTATTTAAAGCAAAGGTGGACTATCCATTAGGCTGAGTAGGCTGAAGCCTAGGGGCCCAGAAGAAAAGGGCCCCTGTGCTAAGATTTTCTTTTGGGTTTTTTCTTCTTCATATTGGGCTGATATTTAATACAAAAGTGAAATGATGTACAATATTCTTTTGGTACTTTTCGGTTAGCCGGGCGCCAGGGATATATGTAAATATATAAATATATATATATATATATATATATTCATACATATATGTGTATATATATGTATGTATATATATGTATATGTGTATATATATCTGTATAAATATATATATATGTGTACATATACATGTATATATATCACTGGCG
This sequence comes from Maratus michaelseni, assembly GCA_963931845.1. Taxonomy (NCBI): domain Eukaryota; kingdom Metazoa; phylum Arthropoda; class Arachnida; order Araneae; family Salticidae; genus Maratus; species Maratus michaelseni. The sequence goes on along the minus strand of OZ007587.1, from coordinate 315,535,042 downwards.
CCCGGATAACCGAAAAGTACCATTCTTTTTCACTCATTTATTGAATCTTTCAGGTTATTAACACATAGATTGACCAAATGCTATTCCCCTTTTAATTTCTTCTATATTCATAAGAAGAAAGTACTGGATTCATGAAAAATTTCGGCTTCCAGTTTGTAACGAATTATGACTCTTTGAAGTTGATGAAATTTCAATGTTTACCTGAACTAATAGTGCTTCTTTACGTTCTTAGTGTCAGAAAACACTGAAGTTTCATTAAATACGAAGTATAATAATTTAGTAAGTTTTGATCATAAAAAATAGGATTTACGTTTTTTGTAAATGGACATTTTTAAAAATATAACTTATATATATAGAACCCAGGGGCCGTATAAAAATTAAATTTGATATTTTAATATCTATAAAGCCCCTTGTAAAACAAATGCCATGTCTAAAATCTGTACTTGTTGTAATTGGAATTATGATTCTGTCATCAGTGGCCTAAGAAATAAATGAGCAGACATGTACTTTGAATTACCCTGTATATATTACTTTGTAGGAGAGGAGGGGGGGGGGGGACAAAAAAGATCAAGCCTAGGGGCCCGGATGGTAGTTGATCCGCCTCCGATTTAAAGCAGATTTTGTGTATGTCCGTTTGGTCATGGAATTTTCTTGGATTTGGTCAGGGAAAATCATGGAAAGTCAGGGAAATTGCCAGACATGTTTTGCTGGGAACCCTGAATTAGCCATTTTTCGGGATCTTTAAATGAATTTTGTGATTCTTCGACGAAATTCGTCGTTTTTGTTCGCGATCCTTCAACGAAGTTTGCCGTTTTTTTTTCGTGTAATTTATGCGCTATAGCGCGTCCGTGGCATCGCTGTATGTTTTTAGTCTGCAGGTGCCCTAAAAAGTCTGCTACGCCCGTTGCAGCGTCACGTATATTCTGTCACGGGACCCGTTAGTATGTCACTCTTGGGTATACTTATAACTAAATTACATTATAAATTATGTAAATTAGTAGAATTATAATTCGTAAAATGGATGGCAAATTTTGGAAAGTATAGTAAGTAAGTATGTTATGTAGTATTTAATTTTACAATTCAGTACATACCCATTTGTTTAATAGCCTTGCAAAAAAAAAAAAAAAAAAAAAAAAAATTGTTTTATGTCAGTTTTGTGAAATCAAATTTTTTTGTCTAAGGAATATTGAATATTATATTCACTATCTGTAGTGTCATTCAAATATGAAATATAGCTACTTAGTTCATCAATGAAGGCTTTTTTTTTTCTTTCTTTGCAACAATTGGTTTGGGGGATTCCTCTTCTTCATGATCACTGTTGGATTCTACTGCTGGCCCGTTTTTAGCTTCCAAAACATATTTGCTACAATTTCAGTTATTGTTGCAGTCAGAGAATTTGTCAGACAATCGTTATAAGGAAGGGGCTGTCATCTGGAATGTTGTTAAACTTAGTCATGTACTACAAAAACAAAGATTTTTTAAGAGATAACCTTGACAAAGAAATTCAACCGAGTTTGCCTATCCCACTCTTAAAAGCAACGTCTTAAGCAGAGTGGTTGAAAAAATGATGATGCAATAAGCAAAGCACAATATGTGACAAAGTGTATGAGATACATGTCCCATATAACATAATTTTGGTACTTTTCATGCTCGCTACTGGCCTCAGAATGATTGACTGAGGCGAGAGATGACGCTAACCTTTATCGATTTGAGGCAAGCAAGCTTTTTTGGCCAATCAAAATCTAAAGTGTTTTGATGCCATTGAATTTAAGCTAAATATATGAATTGGTGATCGTGAATTAAATCCTGATCCTTAAACTTGTTGAATATTTAGTTGGTTTGTATATTTGATTACGGAAAATGAATTTAGAAGATATGAATCCATATTGACAATAAAATAAAAAATTAAAAACATTCTTTAAGAGTAGAAAAGACTTCCATAGATTGGATATATGTTAAGAAATGCTGGCCAGTCATCTCAAAACCCCAAATATCACTACAGACAAATAATAGTATTTCAAAATCTGATTTAATTATAAAAAAATCGTAAATTATGGGGAATTGATTAAAAAATATTCAGTTTAAAAATAAAGTAAAATAATTATTATTGATATTTTTGATTATAGATAAATTAGAGGGTAAATTTATTTATTTATTTATTTAAAAGTAAAGATCACCAATTCACAAAAGATTGTTAAAATAAATATTTGATTTAATTTAATGAGATTATTAAAAATAACGATTATAATTATAAGTAGCATAATTTTAGATTTAATTTATTATTTAAAAAATTTAAAATGTTATTTCATGACAATGCCTTAAATAAAATAATTTTAAGAAATTCAATTCTGAACTTGCATGACACTGTAATTAATACTATCATAATTTCTCAAACTGGCCTGTAGAAAAATAATTATTGCAAAGTCCAGGACATTGTAAAAATCTGCCTGATTTTATTGAAATCCTCCTAATTTTTTACTCCAATCTTTCTGGTTTTTACTGTTTGAAGTGTGCAGAGATGGGAAACTAATGAATAGTAATCAATGAAGGAAAGAAAAAAAAAGGGGGCTTTTATGAGTTCAAAGAATGAAAGAGAAAATTAAAAAGTGCAAATAACCAAGTCTAAAGAATGTTAAAACTGTGAATATCAAGGAATTTTTGGTACTTACGTATTATCCGTGCCAGTTTTAAGCCAACTGCGCCAGGCATGGAGCCAATATTACTAATTATAGTAACCCTTATAATTTTTTTTTTCTGGCTACATGGTACATGCCTGGGAATAATGTACTTTTTCAGTAGGGGTCATTTCTATACATAGTAAGATTAACAAAATTAACTTTCTAGAATATGCTATATTATTTACCATTTCTTATATTATTTATTATTCTTATTTACTATGTTATTTACCATTTATTAATTTTACTAAAATAATGTTATTTACTATTTTTAACAATGTTATACACTTTATAAACATATATTACATTTTATTTATTTTATATTAATTACCATTTTTAACAATGTTATTTGATAATGTTAAATTACTGTGTTTGAAAACATGATTGGCAATGATGAACAAGATTGGTACTTGGCAACCATTTTTGGCGATCAATCTCCTGGCACGGATAATACGTAAGTACCGAATTTTTATTTGATCAGTAAATAAATTAATTTTTAAAAAAAAGTACAGATTTTTTTTTTTAACAGGTTAATCAACATTGATATTTTTAAAAGCTGTGTTACTTTAAATTTGGAATTTTGTGTTTAAAATGTTGTATTGATGTTACATTATTTTTTTTAGTACTGTTCTTTCTCCTAAAGTAATGCGTGAGCTGGCTTTACTTTCACATTTAGGAAATTGTCGCCCTCCATATTCAACAGTCTTACCTATAAATGAGATACCCCCTCATTGGTAAGCCATTTTCAATTAATCAATGAAGGAAAGAAAAAAAAAGGGGTTTTTATGAGTTCAAAGAATGAAAGAGAAAATTAAAAAGTGCAAATAACCAAGTCTAAAGAATGTTAAAACTGTGAATATCAAGGAATTTTTGGTACTTACGTATTATCCGTGCCAGTTTTAAGCCAACTGCGGCAGGCATGGAGCCAATATTACTAATTATAGTAACCCTTATAATTTTTTTTTTCTGGCTACATGGTACATGCCTGGGAATAATGTACTTTTTCAGTAGGGGTCATTTCTATACATAGTAAGATTAACAAAATTAACTTTCTAGAATATGCTATATTATTTACCATTTCTTATATTATTTATTATTCTTATTTACTATGTTATTTACCATTTATTAATTTTACTAAAATAATGTTATTTACTATTTTTAACAATGTTATACACTTTATAAACATATATTACATTTTATTTATTTTATATTAATTACCATTTTTAACAATGTTATTTGATAATGTTAAATTACTGTGTTTGAAAACATGATTGGCAATGATGAACAAGATTGGTACTTGGCAACCATTTTTGGCGATCAATCTCCTGGCACGGATAATACGTAAGTACCGAATTTTTATTTGATCAGTAAATAAATTAATTTTTTAAAAAAAGTACAGATTTTTTTTTTTAACAGGTTAATCAACATTGATATTTTTAAAAGCTGTGTTACTTTAAATTTGGAATTTTGTGTTTAAAATGTTGTATTGATGTTACATTATTTTTTTTAGTACTGTTCTTTCTCCTAAAGTAATGCGTGAGCTGGCTTTACTTTCACATTTAGGAAATTGTCGCCCTCCATATTCAACAGTCTTACCTATAAATGAGATACCACCTCATTGGTAAGCCATTTTCTTTCATCTTTTTTCTTTTTAGGGTTTCATTCATCTCACAAAACCCTATTTGTCTCGCTTCTCTGTCTGTCGTAGAGTCGGTTCTCGGAAACTGTAAGTTAGAGACTTGAAATATAGTGTACTTACAGCTGAATACCTATTGTCACACTGAAAATCATAAAATTTTGGAAAATGTTAATACCTACTGTCACACTGAAAATCATAAAATTTTGGAAAATGTTAATACCTACTGTCACACTGAAAATCATAAAATTTTGAAAATATCTTCATTAATGCAAGATATTAATTAAAACCCTAAAAACCCACT